>CM070609.1:50909717-51508373 GCA_036346395.1 Hsuehochloa calcarea | reverse complement strand
CGTGTCCTCTGTCTCTTTCCGTCCTTCCATGACCCTCCTTAAATAGTTGAGGAAGTGGTGGCAGTTATCCCATGAAGAGACATCCGTTGGGGAGCGACGCGCCTGGTCTTTATCATATATGAATATTAAGATAATATATGAATATTTCAATCCTCAACAGCTAGCCCCCGAACTTTTAAATGAATGTTGGTCGTGCGGACACGTTCTCCAATGCAATCATATCGAACAGACCTCTCATTAAATGCCGTGAGACTCGAGGCGGTCTGTATTCATTTTAAAGTTGAGAAACTACTTTGGAAAAAGGAAAAAGTCTTTCTGTCCGTCAGGCGAAAAGGTATTTGCCCGTTGGACTTCTCGAAGAGTCGGTTACAGTGAAAATGTTTATAAAACGACCCCGGCTGAGTGCTTTAAACCTTTAGCCTCTATCTCCAAGAAAATCTTCCTTGAGCTCTTCACCCAAAAAAGGAAAGCATCATGTCGGACCTCATCGCAAACTGGTCGATCTCCGATCTGAGCGAGAGAAGATTGGAGAGTTTGGAGAGAGTTGGGTTGCTACCCGACAGGAGTTTGATCTCTTGGAGATCGGCTTTTGGAGAGCACTTCCCAAGCGGCGAGGAGGGAGAAATCCCGGTGTTCCTCGCGTACGTTGAGTGCGGGCTCAAGCTTCCAGCACATTCTTTTCTTTTTTGGGTTGATCAACCTTGCTCCCAACGCCATTGCAAACCTAAGTATCTTCGTCTACCTCTGCGAAGCATACTTGGGGATTCCACCGTCGATGGAACTCTTCAAGTACTACTATCGGATGGCGAACACGAAGAAAATGACCAGCACCCCTGGGGAATGTACCCTAAGGCTTCATGATGGCAAGGCTGACGAGTACATTCGTATGTACTCGAAGTCTTCTTGGTCATCATGGAAGAAAAGCTGGTTTTGCATGAAGGTTACGCGAGAAGACGGCCTGTATTACAGCGGTAAGAAGGCGGTCGAGAACTCGCGTTGGCGTTCCTCCTCAAAGGAGGGGGAAGTTGGGAGATGGGTTGAGGCTATCCATCTCTTGAGTGTCAGGGGTTTAACCTCCTGGCACGTTGTAAGGGACTTTTTCATTAGGAGGATTATTCCTTTAAAGACCAGAGCACGTTCGATGCTCTGGTTCATTGGTGGCGACGACGCTACCAAGGATTCTGATCCGGGTAACTTTTCAGAAAATCCCGACCAGATTATTTTGCGATTTGATCATTTTCGCAAAACTAAGATCTTTCATTTATAATCGTAGTCTTGTCTTCTGAGGACGTCAAAAACAGGATCAAAATGATCTGTGCTGGCGAACCTGATGACAAGGCTAGTTTTCCCTTAATCCTAGCACTTGTTGGTGCCGAGGAAAGGACCGAAAGACTTAGGGTAAGCGTATTAACTTCTTTTCACCTTTCCAGTTAATTTCGATCGGTTTTAATCCTCTTTATGTGTAGTTGGTCGGACTCAAGATCAACGAGGCTACGGAGACATGTGAGCCTATTGATTATCCGACCAGCCTTGTGATCGCTGAGGGCAGCGGTCACGCTAAGGTAAGCAACTGAAAGAAATAACTTCTGTAAGATGAAGCATATTCTTCACCTGATTAACTTTGTTTTGTTAATACAGGCGGCAATCACTGAGTCTCGTCTAGTTGTCTATGAGACAGCTGTTCCTGAGACTAGTGAAACTACACTTTCTGACCCAGGAGTCAGGGATCTTGCTCTTGACCAGATGGTCGAGAACATTGCTTCTGATCTCCTGATCGGGAGTGTAGAGAATACAATTGAACCTACCGCCGCTGGTGGGAACAATTGAAAAGAAGAGAAAAACAGGCGCAACGGATTTTAAGCCAGCGCGCTATAAGATCAAGACTAAGAAAACAACCAGGTATGTATAACTTTTATATGAAAAGCATACCTCGTATATTCCAAGTAGAATTGAACTTTCTGTTTCTCTCGTGCAGATCTGCTGAATCCCTGGTCGCTTCCGACCAGTCGCATTCAACAGGTCAGGTGATCGGAGGTGGTCCTGGCCATTGTCTTCCTCAGGTAAGACATCTGAGGATGACGTGGTCGGAGGAGCCCCCGAGCCAACCTTGGCTCTGGAAACTGAGTTAGATCCTGTAGTAGTCACTATGAGGACAACGGAGGTAGAGACCCATCACGATCTTCCACGAGGTTCCAAGATGCACGAAGTCATCCTCAAAACTAACAAGTTTCCTTTCTCAACTCGATTTGCCGCGAGTAAGGAACTTGATGATTATTGGGGAAGAATATCGGATCGCCTGATGCAGGCGAAGCCTGATAAAATTTGTACCGATTACAATGATGTCGTAATGAGAGACCATGTGAGAGGTCCTCCACTCTGAGTGATGAGTATTTGACAAGTGTGTTGATTAGATTGAGAGTTGGGTTTTTAGGTTTGGGTGATTCGGTCGAAGTCGGGTAATCGAACTACCGCATGTGTATGGAGCGGAAGTTCCGATAAATCGAACTACCGGTGTTAGAAATAGGATCTTCCGATTAATGGGTTTTGGTCTCGGTGAAGGAAATCGGAACTTCCGCACAAGGGTAGCGGAGTGTCCGATATTTCGACATTGAGTGTTCTCGTGTTGCTAATCGAATTAAATATTTGGAAAAACGGATGTTAGAAGATCGGAAGTTCCGTGATGGTAAGCACGGAACTTCCGATAATTTCGATAAGTGCGGATGTTAGAAATCGGAACTTCATTTGTGGTAATGCTTGGAACTTCCGATTGTGTCCGAATCTGTGCGAGAAGGTTAAATTGTGATTTTGATTTTGTATGAGTTTGAGTCTTATACAAATATTGATGCTATGATATTGTGCAATGCTATGTGATGTGTTTTTGTGCGTGTTGATCGCAGGCATCAAGATGGAGTCGTGGCGAGACACGTGGACCGGACTAGGCGCTGGAGGCGTTGAGGTCGAACGGTCGGGATGTGTCAAGATGGCGTGAATCTTGAAGCGGTTGTAGTCGTGCACAACAAGGTGTACGGAGGCTTCGGAAGGTGCGCAAGAGGCGAAGGGTCTTTTCGCAAAGCGGCAAAAGTGGAGGCGGTTCCGCTCGGGTGTAGCGGGCTTAATGGGTTGGAGGCCCATTAGCCAAGGCTATAAATAGGGAGAACCACAGAGTTAGGGTTAGACTTTTGGGAGAAAGAAAATTAGGGTTAGCCTTAGCAAAAGGTTTGTTTTGCTTTGAGAGTTTGTTGAGAGAGAATGAATCAAAATCTTGTAATCATTCCTCTGTGGTTCCTTGTAATCTTTTGATTTCTATTAATGAATCTCGAGGTTTTGATTACTTGCCTATGCCTTTCTATTCCCTTTCTCGCTCATGTTGAATAGTTAAGGTTTTGATGTATCTTTTGATTAAATCGTATGAAATAGCATGAAACTTAATATCTAGAGTCGTTTTGTTATTGCTAATGGATTCCCAAAGTCTCATGAACTAAGAATCGAGAATCGTGTCTATTTTGGGTTTTGGTCTTTCTTGCCCCTTCTTCAAGAAATCCGGTTTTGGTTCGATTATTGAATCTTTGGTTGCGATTCTTCTCCATAAGGTCAAGATGGTGTTTAGGATGATGTCCTGTAAAACTTGACTCGAGAAGAGCATTCAAGATTAAGTAGTTTGGATTTTTGAGCAAAACCCGAACGCTCGTTCTTAGCTCGTGATAATCGGAACTTCCGATTTTAGGCAATGAAAATGCATAGCGGAACTTCGCTATACATCAAGGAACTACCGCAGCGGAACTACCGATGTACTTCCGAACTTCCGATTTCGTAAGAAACAACTGAAACTTGGTTTTGTTATTTGATCTTGCTTCATTTACTTTCTTTAGATCTTCGAGATCTTTGTAGGTGGTTTTAAATCTGATGAAAGGGAGTATTAATTTTAGGCACCATTCACCCCCTCTGTTGCCATTTTGGTCCTTCAATTGGTATCGAGCCTGTTAGCTCTTCTTGATAGATCTTAACGGTCGGTTGAGCCATGGCAACGGACAAGTATTCCACCAAGCCTCCAGTTTTTGATGGTCTGGATTACCCCTTCTGGAAGAGCCGAATGGAAACTTACATCCAGGCTCAGGGGTATGCCATCTGGAGAAAGGTGAAGGTTAGATTTGATGTTCCTGCCGATGAGAACATCAATGCTGGAAACATGGCTGATGTTGAGGCAAATGCTAAGGCAAGGAACATAATCATTCAGGGTTTAAGCAGAAGTGAGTTTGATCGTATTTCTCATTTGATTTACGCATACGACATCTGGGTGACCCTCGATGCATACCATGAGGGCACCACTCAGATTAAGACGGTTCGACAAGACCAGTTCAAGCGTGAGTACAGTAAATTTGAAATGCTTGCTGGTGAATCTTTAGACGAGTGCTTTTCTCGTTTTCACAAGATTTTGAGCAACCTCCGAGCGGTCGGTCTTACATACCCCGACTCGGATAACGCCGATGATGCTTTACGCACTCGATCTTCGTGTTTGGGAGATGAAAGTGACTACCATCAAGGATAGCACGGACCTCTCGACACGACTCTTGATGCGCTTTACTCGCCTCAAGACTCACGAGATTGACATTGTCTCAAGGTCGAAGTCACAATGATGGCTTTAGTCATCGATCCCACTTCGGATCTTCTTCCGAGTCGACACGTGGGTTCTCCCTAGCCGCTCTCGTGACATAAGCGATGATCGCTAGAGCACTTGAGGATGAACAGCTAGCCCTCCTAGCTCGGAAGTTTTCTCATGCTTACAAGAGGAGGAGGGATGGTAAAGAGGAGGTCTGTGATTTGTTTCGAGTGTGGTGGCCCCAACCACATCCGAGCAAACTGCCTCAAGCTTGGGAAGGGCAAAGGTGACTATGGCGGTCCAAGCAAGAACGACTACATCGACAAGAACCGCAACACGAAGCCCTCAAAGACTGATCAAGGCAAGAAGAAGTTCCGCAACTTTGGGAAGGCTAAGAAGTTGCTCCATCGCGTCCTCACCGCCTCGATGAACTCGGACACCGCCGAGGTGGAGGGTGGAGAGGACGATGATGGGAAGGACGATCATGATCCCAAGGACGACAACTTCTCTAAGATGTGCTTCATGGCCCTCGGGGCGAATCGAGCGACAATGAGTGCATCCGACTACGATGAGGTTAGTCCCACTTATGACCCAGCTTAATGATGCTTTTCTTAAGCTAGGTAGATTTCATGCTAAGTCTAGGGCTAAGTGTTCGTGTTGGAGAAGGAAGTAGCTAGACTATCACGGAGCGACTTTACTTACATCCGCTCCCTCCCGTGATGATTGTGACACTTGTCGTGCTTTGCTTGATGACATGGAAAACTAAGGACCTTGCATGATAGTGTGTCCTCCGAACTTGACATGATTAAGGTAGAGAATATTAGCCTTCTTGTGAATTAGAGATGAGTAGGGTAGCACCTCCTTTATCCACTACTGTTGAGGCTACTGCTTGCACCTCATGTGAGGTTAAGGACAATTCGTTTAGAGGTCTTTATACCATGTTGCTTGATCTGCCTGAAACTTGTGAAAATTGTAATAATCTCAAGATGAACCTAAAGCAGGCAGATCACAAAATTGTTGAATTTCAAGTCGCGCTTACTAGAGCCTGTTGTTTCTTGTTTAAACTGCCCTAAGTTAATCATCTGAATTAGAATCAGATTCAAGCGGTTTCAAGAAATGATTGATCACAAGAATAAATTGGCTCAGTATGCTTCTAAGGACCTTGTTAGCTCACCTTGCAATCATTGTAATAAACTAAAATGTGATTTGGTTGCATTGGATGAAAAATATGTGAAACTAACTAAGGACCTTCTAAAGACACAATCATCTCGCTTGTATTGTGTGTCTTTGGGAAGAAGCCTAAGGGTTTGGTAGAGACGCCTAGTAACGTGAACCAATCTGCTAGCAGTAGGATTGTCCCCCCAAAGTCGGCTGTGCGTGCACAAGCCAATCTTTCCTCTGTTGTTGGTTCTTCTTCTGCTCCCTTACCTTCTCGATGTCCCTTCTTCCCCTCGCTCTTCTTGCACCTCTCTCTTTCGGAGTGTCAAGATCTTATGAACACTCTCGAGAGGTTTGTAGGAGGCAAGAAGAAGCTCAATCTCATTCTAGACAAATCTAAAATTTGCAGATTTAATCGTGGTCTAGGATATGATATCCGTGAGGATATGAGGAAGCATCCACCGTCGTGCTCAAAACCATAGCACTGTGTGTGATCAAAACTAAGCCTGTGGATCGAGAAAGTCAATTTTAAGTCAGCGGGTTTTGTTCAAAGGATTTGACAAGAAGGTGATTCCACTGCAGCTTCGCCCTCGTAAGCGAAGTATCATTGCACCTTCGCCGTAAAGATGGACATTTAGTTGATCATTCTTCAGCGCGCCAAGATCGCGCGTAGAGACCGTGTTGAGTTTCTTAGGCACATTCGTGGTCAGCCCAGATCTTGAGTGCACCTAAGACCAACACGAGGTCTAGGTTTGTTCCATCGATGATTTTGGGCAACATCGAGGACTTGGTTTTTCCGAAGTTTTCGGTTTTCGTCCTCATGCTCCCTTTGGTCGAATCTCCGCCGCCCCGAGGGTAGATCTCGTTTTCCTTTCGAGATAGCTACCATGGCGAGATCAAGATGTTATCGCACTTCGACTCGCTCTTTCATAGCAATGGATCCAAAGAACAGTCGAGATCTTTTGACTTGTTGAGTGACAGAGAGCGAGGGTAGATAGAGGTCGATCTTGCTTGACTACTTCATCTGTCGCCGTGTTACTCAAGATTGGGTGCCAAAATCTCGTTGATTCACCCCAAGATCGAGACTTTACTGCTTGACTCGTGGTCGCCGGCCGGGAAGGAAAGGTCCGGATTGTAGACTCGGTTGTTCACGCCATATGATTGGAGATTCTCGTTGGTTTTCTTCCCTAGCCCGTGCTCCGGTGATGAGACGATCACCTTTGGAGATGCTTCATTTGGGCGCCATCGCTAAAGGTACTGTGAGCATTAATGATTCTTTTATTTTAAAAGATGTTGCCTTAGTAAGTAAGTCGCAGATAATCGCTTTCGGTCTCACTTACGATGGCGGTTTCGAGGTGAGCTTTAAGAAAAACAATTGCAAAATTCTTGATTCTTCTGTAGTCTAGTTTATGGATTTCTCGATATGGGAGGATCTTTCGTGCTGATTTTTCTCGATCTTCCGTGATCCTCTCCGATGTTTAATTGCTTCAATCCCGTGATTTGACTTTCTCGCATAGGAGACTTGGTCATATAGGATTTGATCATCGACCGAGTTAAGCGGCCACGATCTCATTCGTGGTTTGCCGAAACTCAAAATGGTCAAGGATCTTGTTTGTGCTCCTTGCACGCGCGGCAAAATGGTTGCCGCTTCACATCCTCGATTCATAAGGACTATGACAGATGCACTGTGTCAATCGCCCATATGGACACATGAGGACAAACTAGAGTGCAACGAGAGGAGGAAGTGGTACGCACTTGTCGTGGTCGATGACTTCTCGAGGTATTCTTGGGTGTTCTTCTTAGCCTCAAGGATGAGACGTTTACTCTTTTCGTGGTCTTTTGGTAGGCTTTCGTTGAGCTCCTGTGCATTACGAGCACCAGACCGATAATGGCACCGAGTTCAAGAATTCCTACTTTGAGAGTTTTGTGGTGAGACAGTGTAGAGCACCGCCTCGTCTCCATACGCCCCCAACAAAATGGCGTTAGGAGAGGAAGAACCGCACCTTGGTCGAGATGGCGTGACGATGCTTGATGAGTACTCTACACCTAGGAAGTTTTAATGAGGGAATTGCTACCGCTTGTCATGTTTCTAATGAGTTTTTCTTCTGCACTCTTGCATCGCACTTCTTATGAGTTGAGATATGGGCGAAAACCCAGCGTCTCGCATTTTCGTGTGTTTGGTTGCAAGTGTTTTATTCTGAAGTCTGGGAACCTAGATAAGTTCGAGTCACGATCTTGTGATGGGATCTTTCTGGGTTACTCGACTTCATCTCGTGCCTATAGAGTCTGGAACTGCGAGTCTAGTAAATTGTTAGAAACCTGTGAGGTGACCTTCGATGAGGCCAGTCCAGGGACTAGGCCTGATATCTCAGGTTCCTTAGAGCAGTCTGAGTCCATTTTTGTGGACGATGAGGAGGATGGAGATGAGGGTTGCTTACCCGATCCAGTTCCTTCTCTTCCTCTTGAGGTGCCTTCTTCCACCGCACCTCGAGGAGATCAGCCCTTACCTTCTGCTTCTTCTGAAGCTAGTGGCTCTGTTCCTATCTCATCTGCTAATGAGGTAGAGGCCACTTCTTCATCTCACCATGGACCTCCAAGACACATTCAAAAGGACCATCCTTGAGCGAGATAATTGGAGATCTCTTTGAGCGAGTCACTGCTCAAAAGCTGCATGTCTCTATTCTGCTCCATTCTCGCCTTTGTTGCCTCGCTTGAGCCCAAAGACGCTTGTCATGCTCTTTCGATGAGTCATGGACTAACGCCATGCACGAGGAATTGGAAAACTTTGAAAGGAACAAGGTCCGTCCCTTGTTGAGCCCCTCAAGGTCACAATATCATTGGGACCAAATGGGTGTTCAAGAACAAGCAAAGTGAAGATGGGTTAGTCATTCGAAACAAGGCTAGACTGGTAGCTCAGGGGTACTCTCAAGTTGAGGGTCTAGATTTCGAAGAGACCTTTGCCCCTGTAGCTAGACTTGAAGCCATTAGAATCTCGCTTGCCTTTGCAGACTTCTAAGGGTTTCAAGCTTTACAGATGGATGTCAAGAGTGCCTTCCTCAATGGCCTTATTGAGGAAGAAGTCTATGTCGAGGACCTCCGGTTTCGAGAACCCCAAATACCCTAACCATGTCTACTGAGCTTTCCAAAGCTTTGTATGGACTCAAGCAGCTCCCGTGAGCTTGGTATGAAAGGCTTAAGTCATATCTCACGAGCCATGGTTTTGAGATGGGTAAAATTGACAAGACCTTGTTCATTCGCCGTCTTGGCACCGATCTTTTGCTCGCCCGGATCTACGTGGATGACATTATCTTTGGCGGTTCTCGCATGCTCGCTTTCCCGCTTTTCGATGTCATGAGTTCGGAGTTTGAAATGAGCATGATGGGCGAGTTGAGCTTCTTCCTTGGCTTCCAAATCAAAGCAGACTCGGAGGGTACCTTTCTTCATCAAGGCAAATACACTCGAGACCTCCAAGCGCTTCGACATGAATGATGGAAAGCCAAGATCAACTCCGATGGCATCTACAACCGCTCTGGATCCGGATGAAGACGGCGAACTGTTGACCAAAAGGATTTCAGAGCATGATTGGCTCTCTCTGTACTCTCCTGGCCTCGAGACCGGACATACACTTCTCGTGTGTCTTTGTGCTCGGTTCGTGCTTCTCCTCGCAGATCTCATCGTCAGCGGTGAAGCGCATCTTCGGTACCTTCGAGCTACCATTGACTATGGCATCCGTACTCTTCCTCTTCTTGTCTATCTCTTAGAGCTTTCTCCGATGCGATTTTATTGGTCAGAGGATAGATAGGAAGAGCACTTCCGCACTTGCCAATTCATTGGCACTTCTCTCGCCTCCGGTCGCCGAGGAAGCAATCCGGTGTTGCGCACCCGCCGCAGAGGCCGAGCACGCTGTCGCGCCCGATTGTCGTAGTCAAGTGCTTTGGATGGTCTCGACCCTGCAGGATTTCGGGCTATCTATCGACTGCGTTCCACTCTTCTGTGATAACACGTCTGCGATTTGCATTGCCAAGAACCCAGTGCAACATTCTCGGACCAAGCATATTGATATCAGATATCACTTTCTTCGAGATCATGTAGAGAAGGGAGACATTGTGCTCCAGTTTGTGGAGAGTGAGCACCAGTTGGCTGATATCTTCACTAAGCCTCTGGATAGCTCTCGGTTTTCAGCTCTGCGGGGAGAGCTTGGGGTGGTTTGTCCTTACGGACTGCTGTGAGGGGGAGCGTTGTGCTACTACTGTATTATATTATATTATATTATATTATATTATATTATACGCTTACTCCTTTCTGGTTTCATTTCTTTTAATATTTCGGGTCGAAGTCCTTCCAGCATAGGTTAGAGTGTTTCTCTTGCCACATTGCTTTGACTGCTACTTCTTGTCTTGTGCTTCTAGGATGCTGCTTATTAGCTGTCTCTTCCCTCTCTAAGTAGAGCTTACTCACTTCTTATAGGTTCTAGCAGGGGTCGGGCCACCCTTGGGTAGACAGGACGTTGTTTGCTCCTTAGTGTTTGTGTAGATCACTAATAGTCCTAGAATCATATGGGGTAGATAAGAATCATGTCGAGCGATAGTTTTCTATATCTTTCTATGCTCTAAAGGATCGCTTTTTCGGTTTACTTATCGATTCTCGCTTTTGTTCCTTTGGTCGTGGGGAGTTACTCTTGGTTATTCCATATTCTTAATTGTGTCATAACTCAACCTGAATTAAAAGATGCATCTCACTCTAAAGGAATCGATTTTTGTGTATTTCATCAAGCATTGCATGATAATCAAATGGAGCCTTGTTTATTATCCCTTATGATCTGCTTTCACTATTTTTACATCTTGCCATGATTTATGCTAAACCGCTAGATCTATCATGACTTTTTATGTGTAGTTTAGTCTTTGCCATGCTAAGGTAATTAAAATGCTTAACTTGAATTAAAATCTTGTCATGATAGCTCTTGAGACTAGTCTGGTTGAAACTATCCTTTTATGATTTTCGCCATGTCAAGTAGGCTGAGTTGAGTCCTGAATCTCTTTTGAACTTTTGAGTAAGCTATGTCAGTTTGTTAAGAAACATGACTTATCTCTAATCAACGGTCTAAAACTTCAAAAGCAAAATGATCTCTTTTGTGCGAAAAACCGATCTCACCAAATCTTTCTCATGAGACGGCTTGCCATTGCACTAGGCATGAACTCGGGGAGCCTTGATGACCTAAGATCACCTCCTTAAGTCTGTTGCTTGGAGTGGTCGCATAAGGCTTGAGATCTAGCACATGGTTTAAAAAAAATGGTTGAAGCTTAGGAGGCAGTTGTGGATGGCACCTAGTCCAGAGCTTGCTTTACTGAAATAAAACCATAAAAAGTCTTCAGAAAAAGAAAAATGTGCTAAAATTGCTTATCTCTAAAAGAGACCAAGTCCTGGATAAAATGAGTCCTTCTTCAACTGGTAGCACTCTAAACTGTTCAGTATGAGTCTTCTTGGTTCAACTTAGATTATTTGACATGGCTTGCATCATCCTTGGATATCTTTAGCTAGATTTCAATCTTGACTTATTTGACCTGCTAAAGAACTGGATCATTAATCAGATTATGGACTTTCTGTCTTAGCTTTGCTATACATCAATTGTCATGATCTTGATAGCATTCTTCTGTGTTATGGCTTGGTGTAATACTCTAATAGTCATTTTGGATAATCTACATGGCTCCTAATGCTTAAAATGAACTTCATATAGTCTTTTCCTCCCTTTTCTACATACTGATGATTTTATTGCCAAAGGGGGAGAATTTTTGTGAGAAAAAGCCTTCTGGAGAAAAGCCTTGAGTTTTGTGCGAAAATTGCTCCTTCATCTCATCTCAAGTCTTTCTCTTTTGTCAACTTGGTCTTGAGCTTAACTACTCTTGTTTAGACCTTGGTTGACTTTAAACTCAAACTCATCTTATGCTTTTTCGGTGATTGTCAATATACTCATCAAGGGGGAGATTGAGAGACCATGTGAGAGGTCCTCCACTGAGTGATGAGTATTTGACAAGTGTGTTGATTAGATTGAGAGTTGGGTTTTAGGTTTGACCGATTCTGGTCGAGTCAGTAATCGGAACTACTCACGTGTATGGAGCGGAAGTTCGATAATCGAACTCACCGGTGTTAGAAATAGGATCTTCCGATTAATCTGGGTTTTGGTCTCGGCTGAAGGAAATCGGAACTTCCGCACAAGGGGTAGCGGAGTGTCCGATATTTCTGACATTGAGTGTTCTCTGTGTTGCTAATCGGAATTAAATATTTGGAAAAACGGATGTTCCGAAGATCGGAAGTTCCGCAGTGGTAAGCACGGAACTTCCGATAATTCTGACAAGTGCGGATGTTCCGGAAATCGGAACTTCCGCTGTGGTAAGTGCGGAACTTCCGATTGTGTCCAGAACTGTGCAGAGAAGGTTAAATTGTGATTTTGATTTTGTATGAGTTTGAGTCTTATACAAATATTGATGCTATGATATTGTGCAATGCTATGTGATGTGTTTTTGCTGTGTTGATCGCAGGCATCAAGATGGAGTCGTGGCGAGACACGTGGACCGGACTAGGCGCCGGAGGCGTTGAGGTCGAAGCGGTCGGGATGTGTCAAGATGGCGTGAATCTTGAAGCGGTTATGGTCGTGCACAACAAGGTGTACGGAGGCTTCGGAAGGTGCGCAAAGGGCGAAAGGGTCTTTTTTCAAAGCGGCAAAAGTGGAGGCGGTTCCGTTGGTGTAGCGGGCTTAATGGGTTGGAGGCCCATTAGCCAAGGCTATAAATAGGGAGAACCACGGAGTTAGGGTTAGACTTTTGGGAGAAAGAAAATTAGGTTAGCCTTAGCAAAAGGTTTGTTTTGCTTTGAGAGTTTGTTGAGAGAGAATGAATCAAAATCTTGTAATCATTCCTCCTGTGGTTCCTTGTAATCTTTTGATTTCTATTAATGAATCTCGAGGTTTTGATTACTTGCCTATGCCTTTCTATTCCCTTCTCGCTCATGTTGAATAGTTAAGGTTTTGATGTATCTTTTGATTCGTCGTATGAAATAGCATGAAACTTAATATCTAGAGTCGCTTTGTTATTGCTAATGGATTCCCAAAGTCTCATGAACTAAGAATCGAGAATCGTGTCTATTTTGGATTTTGGTCTTTCTTGCCCTTCTTCAAGAAATCCGTTTTGGTTCGATTATTGAATCTTTGGTTGCGATTCTTCTCCATAAGGTCAAGATGGTGTTTAGGATGATGTCCTGTAAAACTTGACCGAGAAGAGCATTCAAGATTAAGTAGTTTGGATTTTGAGCAAAACCCGAACGCTCGTCTTAGCTCGGGATAATCGGAACTTCCGATTTTAGGCAAATGGAAGTACATGAAGCGGAACTTCACGCGCTATACATCATGGAACTACCGCAGCGGAACTACCGCAGTTGTACTTCCCGAACTTCCGATTTCGTAAGAACGACTGAAACTTGGTTTTGTTATTTGATCTTGCTTCATTTACTTTCTTTAGATCTTCGAGATCTTTGTAGGTCGGTTTTAAATACAAAGAAGGGAGTATTAATTTTAGGCACCATTCACCCCCTCTGTTGCCATTTTGGTCCTTCACGTAATTGGGTAAGTGTCTTCAATCCTCTCCACAACCTTCTCAAAGTTCACAAGAAGGTTTATGGAAGAAATGCTACTTATGCAAAGATATGATCGAAAACCTCGCTACTACGGGAGGACTAACCAAGCGAGTTAGAATATTAGAGGAAAAACACTCGAGATAGAGAGTAAGAGTTCCTCTTTTTCTCATTAAGACTTTCCTTTTATTTATTCTCCTTATCAAGAATTCTTTTGATAGACTTAGAGAAAATAAAAGAAGATGCTTTAATGTGAAAAGGCGTAAGAATAAAGCTTGAAGAAGAACTTCAGCTAAGAACCGGTCGATCGAAGACTTGACGACCAGCAATAAAAAGCTTCTGGATGATTCCAAGAAGAGAGAGGAAGGTAACTAGTCGTAGTCATAACTTAGTATGTCTTCCAATCTTTTTACTTAATACTCGCTTTGTCTATGCAGAATAAAAACAAGCATTGACCAGAGCGAAGAAAGCTCGAATTTGAGCAAGACAAGGGGCGACCCTCGTGCTTAGTTTAGATGAGAAAATCACTCGCTAAACAAAATGCTCTTTGACATGGGCGCGGGATCAAGCTTGCCCTCCTTGAGTGACCCAATAGAAAGGTCAACTTCCTAGGCTCTTTCTTTGGAAGAGCTCAAGGTTTTGCTCAAGACCACTAGGAGAACTATGCCCACTCCGCTAAGGAGTCTATTGCACTCGTGGAGTCGGCCTTGCTTTGGCAAAACCGAAAGCTTCCACCCATCAACTAACCTTCAAGCCATCGAAGAGGATTTCAACTGCTTACCCGCAGAGGCAAATCAGATCCTCGCAGAGATGAAACCTCTAGGCGAAAAGGTCGCAGAAGAGATGGAAGTCGGATCTCCATCTAGCAGTAGGTAGTTTAAGCATTCTCTAGTAGTTTAGCTGCAGGAAAAAACAATGCATACAATGTAAAGACTTACCTTTCTCTTATCAAAATGGAAAAAATTCTTTTATTCATCCGGTCGACTTGTGAATTTATGTCTTATCTAGCCCCCGACTGTTGTATAGTAGAAGATCTTTACTATATAATAGTATTACCTGAGGCCAAGAATATAAATCCAAATCTCAACCATTACTTGTAAGCATGTACTGATCGGTAAAAAACTGATCGTGGTAATACTAGGAAACCTTTATGGTCGGAACCGTGTAGGTTTCGGCTAGTTGTAAATCTGTTTTTAATGATCGAAGTACTTTACTAAAACAACATATGGTCGGAAAAATAAAGAATTATCCTTGATAAGAGGAAAACATGAAAACATATGTTAAAAGCGCATAAGTGGTTTTACTTTATGCGATGCTCAATATCGGCCTGAATGAACCTAGCTAGGAAATAAAGGTATAAAATACATTTCGCAAGACGTGCTCATGCTCTTAGTCCGACCGCGCAATGGGATCGAGGAAAAGACCGTCGCTAGGAAGCTCCTTCCATTAGGGCGGAACCACGTGCGAAAAAGGAGAGACTTGACTAGGAGGTTTTCCGTGTCCCACCAAGAGCCAAACAAGAGTAGAAATGTAATTTTGAAACATAAACTATACGCTTTATAATCCGAGCATACGAACCGCAATGACTGTGATTAGGCAACGCCATATAAATAACATCACTCACTACTCCAAATTTAATTATCATGTTTAAAGAATTTAAACGGAAATGAAATGAAAGAATTTAAACAAAGAACTTACGAATTGGTCAATGTTCCATGAATTTGACAAAACCCCGCCGTCGACATGGCTAATCGTGATCGAGCCCGTTGGGTAACCGACCACAGTGTAAGGACCTTCCCACTTAGGGGAGAGTTTATTGCGCCCTGCTTGGCTCTGAATTTTTCTGAGAACCAGATCACCTACAGCTAGGTTACGAGGTTGCACCTTACGATTGTAGTACCTTCGCATGGCTTGCTGGTAGATTGCCGAACGATCAAAGCTTGGTTTCGCTGCGTTCTTCAAGGAAATTGATGTCGCCAGTCGATGTTCTTCCCGATTGCTTAAGTTAAAACAATCAGTGCGAGCAGAGCCAATTTTCAATTCTGGAGGAAGCATAGCTTCGGCCCCATAAACTAAAAAGAAAGGTGTTTCACCGGTCGCACGACTGATCGTGGTCTGGACAGCCCATAAAACAGAAGGAAGTTCTTGAACCCAAGCCCCTGACCGTTTTATTAACTGGTCGAATACTCGGCGCTTTATCCTCGTATTAGGATACCATTGGCACGCCGATCGCTTCCATTGCTCGTGGATGAGCCACGAAGTTTAAATGAATTTTGATTCCTAGTTCTTCGCATTCTCGAAATTGCTACTTGAGAAGCTGGTACCATTGTCCGTGATGATACGACTGGGTACACCAAATCGCGTAATCACGTTTTTTGTTATGAACCTCTTAGCGGCTTCAATCCATTTTGTGAACGTGTCAATCATGACGAACAGGAATTCGAAGCCCCCGGGTGCTCTTGGGAATGGTCCCAGAATGTCTAGTCCCCAGGTTGCAAAAGGCCAAGAAAGAGGAATAGTTTGCAAAGCTTGTGCCTACCGATGTACTTGTCGACTATGAAATCGACATTGTGCGCGACTTCGTCACGAGCTCTTTTGCATCATGAAGGGCATTTGGCCAGTAGTATCCTTGCCTGAAGCCTTTACCGACCAAGGTTCTGTAGGAATGATGTGCTCCACAGACTCCTTCATGAATTTCGGTTAGCAACCTAATGCCAGCCGATTGAGATATGCATCTCATCAACACCCCATGAGATCCTCGTTTATACAAGGTACCTTCGATTAGAGTGTATGATTTGGCCTTTCGTATATACGATCACCTCTACATCATCTTCGTGAATTAGGTCATGTCAAGATAATTGTAGATCGATGTCATCCGCTCTCTACCTTGATCGTTACCGATCCGTGGAGCATCTAAGTTATCGAGTCAATAGGGTTGACTGATGTAAACTATCGATGTTCTCGGAATGCTCGACCACCGAGGGTGAATCGAGTTGCTCGAGAAAAACTCCTACGGACGCTGACCTAGTAGAGGCCATCCATGCTAACCGATCCGCTAGAAAGTTCTCCTTTCTAGGAATATGTTGATCCGAAACCGAAGAAGTGCTTTTGAATTTCCGCATTCCGCCAGATAGGAAGACATCTTGGTACTCGAGCATTGGTACTCTTTCCCTACTTGATTCGCTACTAGTTGAGAATCGCTTTCACTAGCAATTTGCGAATCCGAGCTTAACGAGCCGTCAAGTCCCGCCAAACCTTCGTACTCTGCCACATTGTTTGTAGCAGGAAAGTTAAACTGGACGGCATAATTGATGTGTTCACCGGTAGGGGATATCAAGACGACTCCAGCCCCTGATCCCTTAAGCATTGAGGAACCATCAAAATACATTGTCCACTCGTCGTGGTGCTCGTACTCAGGTCCTTGCTTAGATTCCGGGTTTGTCCACTCGGCAATGAATTCTGCTATTGCCTGAGACTTTATGGCTGTTCGTGAGATGAAATGGAGGTCGAACGTCCCTAGTTCCACTGCCCATTTTGCTATTCGTCCTGACGATTCCCTATTTCCAAGGACTTGACCTAAGGGATATCCAATAGGCACGACCACTTTGTGGGCCTGAAAGTAATACCTTAGTTTCCTTGAAGCCATAAGGAGACTATAAAGCAACTTCTGTACCTGTGGGTATCTTTCCTTTGGCCCATGTAAGACTTCGCTTACGTAATACACCGGTCGTTGGACGTTTTCACGTTCTACGACCAAGACACCACGACGACTTGTGGCGCTGCGTACCACGTAAATCAACAAAGATGTTTCCGGTCTTGAGAAACTAAGACCGGGTACTCAGAAGGTACTCTTTGAGCTTTTCAAAGGCATCATTCGCCCGCCGTCCCACTGAAACTTCCATGTTTCCGAAGAAGTTTGAAGAAAGGTAGTCCTTTTTCCCCCAACCTGGCTATGAAACGACTTAGCGCTGCCATACAACCGGTTAGCTTCTGTACTTCCTTCTTCGTGGTCGGGGGGCGCATCTGATGGATGGCCGATATCTTCGCCGGGTTTGCTTCGATACCTCTAGCCGAAACTAGGAAACCGAACAGCTTTCCAGCGGAAACCCCGAACACACACTTATCCGGATTCAACTTGAGGTTATGTCTTCTCAAGTTATTGAAAGTCTCTTTAAGGTCAAGCATATGGTCACCGGAGTTGTGGGCTTCCAAATTCTGACCTATTTGTGGGCTGAAGGTTTTCTACATTAATCTTTGAAAAGTTGCACCAGCGTTTTTGAGACCAAAGGGCATTTTTACATAACAGAAAGTGCCATATGGAGTGATGAAGGAAGTCTTCTCTTCATCTTCTTTACTCATACTAATCTGGTGGTACCCTGAGTAAGCATCTAAAAAACTTAATAACTCACACCCGGAGGTAGAGTCTACGAGTTGATCAATGCGAGGAAGGGGAAAATCATCCTTCGGACAAGCTTTATTAAGATCTGTGAAGTCTATACACATCCTCCATTTCCCATTACTCTTCCTAACCATTACAGGATTAGCGAGCCATTGAGGGTGATGTACTTCACGAATGAATCCAGCCTTTAAGAGCTTGTCAATCTCGATCGATGGCGCCCTTCCTGGTCGGGTGCGAAAAGTCTGAGCTTCGCTGACCGGATTTTTGTCAGCCGAGCGCTTAGCCTTTGCTCGATCACCTCCACAGGGACTCCGCATGTCGGACGCTTGCCATGCGAACACATCCTTGTTTGCTCGGAGGAAGGAGACGAGCGACTCTTCCTATTTAGGATTGAGTCCCGCTCCGATCAAGACTTTGGTGAGGATCCATCAAGATTGCTTGACATGGCGTTTCTCAAGGAGCGCCTTTGTCGAGTGGAACCTCTTTGGTCCGGTCTGACGGTTTGGGCGTTATCTTGGGTCCGGAGTGCTTGACTGCGCATGCATGATGAGTCGTAATTTCGGTCGGTAACTCATCGACCAGCGATTCTAAAGACCTTCGATCACATGCGTATGCCATTTTGCGATCTCGACGAACCATGATCACCCCTTTGGTCCTCGCATTTTAAACTTTGATACCCGTGAGTGCGTGACTATCAAGAATTTCGCTAATGCCGACGACCAAGAATTCCATTATATGCGGTTTCAAATCAACCACGTCAAATGAAATTTTTCCGCTCGAAGTTATCGGGGCTTCCAAACGTAACCAGTAAGGACACTTGTCCTATCGGTTTGGCGGTAGAACCGTGAACTATGCCATGAAAGGCGATTTCACCGGTTTTACCTTTGATCTAGGAACTCGCATATCTTCTAAAGCTCCCAAAATAAGATATTTAAAGAGCTACCACCGTCTATCAAAACTCGATTGACTTTGCAATTATTAATAGTAGGCTCTACAATAATAGGGAACCTACCCGGTCGAGTTGATGAGACAAGGCAATCTTCTTTGCTGAAGGAGATCACGGTATCCGACCACCTTGATGGTTTGGTGATGATCGAAGGTTCCGATAGGTTGACCTCTCGCTCCATGGCTTTCAGATGACGGCGTGAGTCGTATGAAGAAGATCCTCCAAAGATCATATTTACCGTGCGCTGAGGCTCCTGGTACTCCATCTCTTCGTCGCCATCCTTGTCCTTTTTGGAACTTGTTTCCCCCAACTCCTGGATTGCGGGAAGTGGGCCTTTACCTACATAGAAATCCTCCAGCTTCTTTTACCAGACACGACAGGTGCGCAAGTCGTGCCCTGCCTGTTGGTGAAGTGGACACCACTTCTTACCTTTATTATGGCTATCGGTCGGAACTTTGGCTTTGCCCCGACCGGTATAATCCTTCTTACCCTTGAACGGTTTATCTGGAACCGCTAGGACTTCCTTGGTGCCCATTTTTCGGTGCTTCTTCTTCTTGGAAACCTTCTTGGGATTCTTTTCTGACTTTTCAATGCCAGGTTGCGGGATTTTAACTTTTCGATCAATGGCTTCATTCCATTCAACCGCCTCACTAGCGGCCGCATACTTATCAGCCATGTCAAAGAGTTCGGCCGTTGTTCGTGGAGGATTCATAGCAATGTCCTCCGTAAACCGCCGATTCCTTAAACCTGCCTTGAATGCCTGAATCACAGAAGATTCTGCAATCTCTGGAATAGAATTTCGAACCTGGCTGAACCTCTTGATGTACTGACGGAGAGTTTCCTTTGGTTCTTGCCGAGTCCGATGGAGATCATCCTCCTTTCTGTATGCGATCGACGCACTCGGAAATTCACAATCAAAAGATCGCAGAGTTGTTCCCAAGTATAAATAGATCCGACCGGTTGGTTAAGCAACCAAGACCGGGCAGATCCTTCCAGAACCGTGGGCAAATAATTAGCCATCACGTTTTGATCACCACCCGCCGCTCTGATGGCAGTGGTATATATCTGGAGAAACTCTAATGGATTTTGAGATCCATCGAATTTATCCATGTTGGCGGGTCGGAACCCATTAGGCCAACGTACAGCTTGGAGCCCTGCAGAAAAGGCTCTACAACCTGTAACTGATTCATAGCGCCTTCTTGGAAAAGGTGCCGGACTACGATCAGTAGGAGATCGGTTTCTTCTATTTGAACGCCGAGGCTCCGTCGTCCCGATCCGGTCGCAGACGTTATCATGACGCCCTTGACCATTAGCATGGTTCGGATGATGACGGAGATCATCCGCCAAGCATGTGCTCTCCTTGGCTAGGGAAGAGGTCGTTGTTCTAAACAACCTTCTTCCTTCATGACCCATCGGGTCGGAATCGCCGAGGAGGTCTAGGTACCGTGGTGACCATGCTGCCCTCATCGAGGGAGGAGCGCGAGACGAAGTCACCGTTAGACTTTGTGACATCCTTTGCCCTCAGACGCTTGGCGCGCCGCATATTCGTTGAAGAATTTCCGATACCGCTCCACCAATTGGGTAAAGCCCGAGCTTCACCAGACAAGGTCAGATATTAAGAATATCTTGAATACGACATAAGTTACGGCTCATTACCAAGGTCTCGGAGGATTCATCAAGATGTTGGTGTTCGAGACCCAAGTTCCTCTCGACCTTTGGCCTAACTCCGTCATGCTCGCTATCCTTGGTGGGCCGCACCACGCGTATTAGCTGGTGGACGTCCATCAGCTCCGTTGCCTCTGGTAGGTGGTGCTTGATTGCCCGCGCCATCTCCATTAGCAGGTGGTGGCGAGGCAGGTGTGCGGGGATCGTGAGTGGCATCACGATCAAGATTTCGATCGTGTTGACCTCATGCTTCCAAAGAACGATCTTCCGAGGAGCTTTCACCGTGACTAGCGGAGAACTTCGGTGCTTCTACCGAGACTTCCACGATGGAGACCGGCCGGAGATGAGAACCTCCCGAGGTCTTCGTGGCGGGCTCAGTCTGATTCGGCGGATTGCCGATCGGATACTGAGTCTTATCGTCCTTACTCGGTCCATTACCGGTGAGGGTCTCATCGACACCGTTACCAGATGCCGGTTGGTCCCTGGAATTTCCAGAGGCCGTTGGTGAATACCTGTCAGCCATGACTATGTCAAGGGTATATTGACCCTCGGGTTGTGGGGCTGAGGTGTTGTCACCTTTGTCACGGTCGGAGAAACCGGCTTGAAAAACATTCGACGCCCCGATCCGGTCGAACGATCCGATCCTCGTAAAGCTCTTGGCGCAGCGGTGTATCTTCATCCATCCGCTCAAGTTCATTGTCAACGACCGCGAATTATCAGAGGAGGACGAAGATTCCCATGTTGCATAGCTTGGATGCAGGCTTCCATGTCAAGGTTGGAGTAGTCATCCAAGTCGAACCAGTTTTCCTCATCCCATGTTCCTGCCATACTTGTGATTACGAATATGAAGAAAACGGATGAGTTGAGCGAAGAACCTCTTCAGAAATTTTTGCACTATCTTCCCCACGGACGGCGCCAGCTGTCGACGATCAAATTGCCGATCTTATGAATATATGAATGAAAAGAGCAAAAATGTGCGTGACTTCTGGGAGTGGATCTAACTTGCTCTTTATTGCTATGAACTCGCAATTACAAACACTGGGAGTATCTAAGAACACAACACTTTGCTATATCTTGCTTGATGTCTTCGCTTGTCTTTGCCTATCTTGCACTTCGTGTCCTCTGTCTCTTTCCGTCCTTCCATGACCCTCCTTAAATAGTTGAGGAAGTGGTGGCAGTTATCCCATGAAGAGACATCCGTTGGGGAGCGACGCGCCTGGTCGGGAAGAGACGGCAGTTTGGCGGTTCCACTAACTGTAAAGGCGGTTGGTGAAAACGTCAACTGTTCTGCGGTTAATGATTTAGGAGACGTTAAATCATTAGCCGTAATAGTGTTGTATTATGTGGAACATGAAACACGTGGTTCATTCATCACATAGTGAGTGGCGTGGTCGGAGACTTGACCTAAACGCCTGTTCATAGCTTTACGAGCACTAACCTGGTCATGGACTAGGTTTGGAACTTTGTCCGACCAGGGTATTTATTATATAACTTCCGTAATACCTACGACTAGTTAGGTCGGTGGTCTTAGAAGTTACGACCACGAAGACGTATGGTCTTTATCATATATTAAGATAATATATGAATATTTCAATCCTCAACAACGGGACAGCGTACGCTCAAACGGCTCACAACCCTACCGTTGGATTTAAATCCAACGGTCCACGTGGAAGGAGACGTTCGGATGGTTCGAACGTTCACACGCACATGAGCCGTTGATCTTGAGATGGACGGCTCACAACGGCGAACCTTCGACCGGTGCTCAACGCTCACGCGAACTCGAGCCGTAGATTCAAATCCAATGGCCCACGGCGCAGAGCACGGCAGCGCGCGCTCATACATTCACCGTTGGATTTAGATCCAACGGTCCATGTGGATCGAGACGTTCGGATGGTCCGAACGTTTACTCGAATCTGATCTGTTGATCTAAAATCCTACGGTATGCAGGGATCACCTCGTTCGGATGGTCCGAACGGTCACGTGATCGTGGGCCGTTGATCTAAGGATCGACGGTCCACAGCGAACCACCTTCAAAGAGCTCGCGCCCAGTTCAACCGACAAAACTCGACGGCGAAAGGAGGCTCACCACCGGCACTCTGGTTATGGCGGCGCGAGCTAAGGCCCAAAATGGGTCCGCAATAGCTTTGCGCACACAATGGGACCATTCATTGCGGCTGCGGCGGTCTAGAACGCCGGAAAGTCGGAGTTTACAGAGGTGACAAAAATGGCCGAAAAACGAAAAATGCAAAGAAGCTTCGCTGTGGTCCAAGTAGCTAGTGCTAAGCAACTAGGGACTAATGTGGAGTTACCTGAGCACGGAAAAGACGCAGAGGAGGTTGGATCTGCTCCGGTGACAAAAAAGGGTGCTTTCGGCCGAAAATGGGGATTCTCCAATTCAGCCAAGCCCCGGGGAAGATAAATGAAATTGAGCGAGGGTTAAGCTCAAGAGAAACAAGAAGGAGCAGAGGGAACAAGAAGTGGAGAGAGAGAGCTACTGTTGTACCGCTTTCACCGAAAGCTCGAAGCTCGTCAATGGCGGCCGAAATGGTTTTGAATGAATGCAGCTCAAACAAACATTAAAGTGCTAGCTAGAGTTGCGGAGATGCTAAAGGAAACCAAAGGGGAAACAATGGAGCTTAAATAGAGGAAATGGCAGAGAGCAACGGGAATAAACCCTCTCGGGTCAAACCTGCCATGAGAGCACTTGAGAGCGACGGGAGCAGTTGAGCAATGGACTTTTGAGGGCGGTGCACGACGGGCAATTAATGCTAGCAGAGAGAGCCGTTTAAAGGTGGTCATCGAGGTGACCCAACGCTGCTCCAGTTCTGCGCACGCCATGGCTTTGACTCAACCGCACGCTAGCTCAGACTCGAGGAAGGAGACGACGCGGCCACCGTTGGATTGAAATCGGACGGTTCTAATGAACGGGACGATTGGAACGGTCTGAATGTTCACTTCAATCCAGGCCGTTGATCTAAGATCCAACGACTCTCGTTGATCGAAACGTTCGGATGGTCCGAACGTTCACACGCATATGAGTCGTTGATCTCAGATCCAACGATCCATGATACTCGCGCCCGAGTGACTGCACCGGTGCAGTTAGTTCATTGAACCAAGTCAAGTGGCTCGAGCCCAAGTCTGACTCGTGCCCAAGGAACAGTGAAAACCAACTAGGGTTTGAATTAACAGTTGATTTTTGAAGGATTTGTTTAAGGTAGTAACCCAGCTCCAAAAATTATGAAATTTGAACTGGAGGTTGCTGACTTAAGGATTAGCCTTACATAAAATTTCCTTAGATTTTTATGCACTGTATTTTTCTCAAGAAATTCCAGAAGATTGGAGTTAGGGTTCGAACAAGCTTTGACTGTGTTTGACTTGCCCCCGAAAAAATTATCAAATAATTTCTAAAAATCATGAAATAATTCAGAGGTGTTACCAAGCCTCCCTAGAACTTGGAAAAATTAATCACAGAGGTTTGGCACAAGATTTTTGCGAAGGAGATTTTTGATTGGAGTCAATTGAGGATTTTGATTTTGATTTTTCCACAATCCCTGTACAAGAATCATGGAACTGATAAAAAATATCCAAGTGTGAGAACAGTTTTAATTTCTCTTCATTTTTATACATTTGAAACACAATTCCACATTTGGGATGTTACAGACGACCGCTGTCCGGTAGGGGTCATGCGACGATCGTGTCCGGCAAAGGGCCGTGTGGACACCATGTTGTCCAGGCGGTGGGAGTGCAGATAAGACATATATCGGGTGAAGAAGCAACCGGCGAAGGTAGTACGGATTTTGGTGCGCCACGCATGCACCGCTGGACGAACCCTTTCCGAAAGTTAGGTGAGCAAGAGATGATATTAACTAGTGCCAAGTCGATGCCGTAGAACACAAGGGTTGCGACCTCGCAGGGCAATGATGGAAGATTTCGGTGGGTGATGCTTCCCGATGTTAGCATGGAATCATCAGAAACCTGATGCTACGCGGTGTTGTTGATTCATTTTAGTGTGTATTGCAATTATTGGTTCATTTTAATGTCCTATTAGTGTGATTGCAACTTTGCCTTACTATTAGATATTAGTAATGATTCGCACTGTCGTATCTAAAATTTAATCTTAGATCGCCGCTACCTACACCAACTTGTACCGTATATCAATCCTTGATTAGTATACCTCATGCATGCATCACTACTACGTATCAGACCTTTGGTCCGGGCCTAGGCCTCTAGTCCCTTATATAGAGGGACTAGAAAATCGGACTAATGTCTCACCTTAGTCCCGGTCCCGTGCCCGGACTAGTGTCGATTTGTCTAGTCGGTTGGTAATACCAACCGACTAAAAGGTCCACTGGTCGTGCCACTTGGTGGCCCTTTTAATCCGGTTGGTATTACCAACCGACTAAAGGTTTTTTTTTCTTTTTTGTTTCCATTTCAATTCATTATTGATTTTGGTTTTAAAATTACATTAGGTTTTCAAATGCGTATTCTTCGCTGCTAATATATGTATACGCCCACATATAATTTAGTTTGGAACATTATTACACACAAATAAAGTATGAAACTATATATATTATGGAGCTATATATATGTATAATATATATATATATATATATATATATATATGCACATAAAATTTACAACATTATTCATGCATCCTTGGTATTTACAACACAAATGTTGTCCTCCACTTAAATGTCATACAAATGTTCGTCCTGGTTTGGCTTCAATTGTTCATATGGGTTAAAGTAGAACTCGGTGCCGGGCTTGAGGACATGCTCATTAAGAAATCCTGCGATTGTCTCTTGAATTCCTTTGAGGCGGTCCATATCCAACACATGTTCCTTCAACCATATCTCCTTCAATTTGCATTAAACGAAAGAAGTATTAATATACATAAGATTTATTTAATAGCAACAAATAAATAAAATGGATTTATTATATATACTTGTTACGTACTTTCTGCATCTGTAGATGGGTTCTTTTTGCATACACCATGAGGAACTCGCAAACGTAGTATCCACACAAATTGTTGCCTGGTGGCTGCCGTAGAACCCACTGTACGATATAAAAAGATAACTCTCGTCATCCCGCGCGTAGCTGAAGCATGATAAGGCAAAGATGCGGGGAGCTAGTACAACTTACATCCAGTCGGTGTGGATCAGGAAGTGGCGCTTTCAGATCCGGACGGTGTAGTTGAACGAACCAAGCCCAAACCCTGCCCAATAATTGGATCGTTAATTAACTATTGCAAAGTTAAAGAGCAGGAATAAATATTTAAAGATCGGTTACCTGGATAATGTCTATCATATCTTGGTAATCTTCCTGCGGTTTTCTCAACGAGTCATAGATTAGCAAATGACCGTCGGAGAGATCGAGGACAATCAGTATCCAGTGAAAGCTGCATTTGTTTATAGAGTCAACATATATATCTTTATGTTGGATTGAGTAAGTAAAGTAAAATGTGCACACGATAACAACACTCACCCAAAGTTGTAGGGAAGAGTATAAATCTTTTGTTCTTTTGGTTGATCAAGAACCTCAGGAAATTCCTCTCCGCTTGAGGTCTCCATTGATCGTAGGGAGTGTTTGGGTCCTTGAATACGATATATGGATCAACGAAACCAATGTTCTTGTCGTTTCTACGTGTGAGGTCTCTCATCATGTCTCTGCATATGTATAGACATGCTAGCTAGTGTGAGGATAATTACTTATACATATACATATGCTAGAGTGAGATTATTAAAAGAAAGAATCACGCATGCACAAAAGCGGTGATGAGAGATTTGTCTAGAGCGCTCATGTGGCATAGTGGTGTAACTCATTAAAGCGAACCATTATAATGTCATCGCCACTAAGTAATGATGGTTTCTAATTTTGACGCAAATATAGTCATCCGCTTTTCTGCGACACGCCATGTACCACTTGTTTAACAAGTACATTTGTGTACGAAGTTCCATGAGCTTCTCAGGGTTATATAGACTCTTGCCATATACATATTCCTTCTTCCAATGATCAACTTCCGGAGCACTTTTGATGTGTGCTCCGCCGAGCATTTGGGAAATGCTTAGACCAGTTTCCCACGAAAAATTCATCAAGTTGATCCAAATGCACATTTCCGTATATCTGTTCTAGCACGTTCGTGTTTGAACCATATTCATTCCCAATAACTAGCGGGGGCACTGATTGTTGTGATTGTTCCCCGAGCTGTGCAACACCCTTCCGTGCTCTCTTCTCTTTCTTCTTCGCCTCCTCAATTGACTTGGTGAGAGTGCGGTCATAGTCCGATAGTGGCGAATCCTTACGAGCATGACGTAACTTTTTCTGGTGAGCGTCCACCCTTTGCCTTAGAACTTCTGGACGTACGAAGAAGTACGGCTTCTCGTGGTTTCGCCGCTTCACTTTTAGCCTTGACTTTCGCAAGAAACCGCCCACATCTGTTTTATCAAGCATCTATTTCTACCGCCTTCTCATAGGAAAGTTTCGTCGCCTTAGAAATAGCCGTGTTCTCCACGAGGCTTTCTTCTTCGGCGGTGGGGCCGACGCCTGCTTGTGGGTGCGCCTCTTCTTTGGCAGAGGCGGCGGTGTCGGCGTTGGAGCCCGCCGTGGAGGCGATGGGGCCGGTGGCGGCGTTGGAGCCCGCCGTGGTGGCGATGGGGCGATGGCGGCGTTGGAACCCGCCGTGGAGGCGATGGGCGGCGGTGTCGGCGTTGGAGCCCGCCGTGGAGGCGATGGAGCGGCCGGTGGCGGCGTTGGAGCCCGCCGTGGAGGCGATGGGGCGATGGCGGCGTTGGAGCCCGCCGTGGAGGCGATGGGCGGCCGGTGTCGGCGTTGGAGCCCGCCTGCGGCGATGGGGCGGTGGGGATGCGGCCGTGTCTTCCACTTCATTGTCATCGCCGCAACACTATGACCGGTGGTGAATGGATAATTGGACTTAGGTTGGGGAGGTTTCTTGTGAAAACAACGTGGTATGAGTAAACCGTTATTTAAGCCAATACATAATTAGTGAAAAATGGTTCGCTCACTTTCATCCGCACCTAGGGTTAAGTTGTTGAGGAGGAGGAGGTGACGCCTAGGAATAATGATATAGCGCTTGCGCCAACATATGAATGTCTTCTCCGCTTCTCCTAAAGTCTTCTCCCATCACCTCCTTCAATGTCAAGAGGCACATTGCTATTACCTTTCACAACTCTATCCACCGAGACGCTAGCATATCCAGGAGGTATTAATGCCCCATGGCATCTTGGTGTCTTCGTAGGGTCGATACGAGATACAACACCGATAGCCACCATGACTGTGGCATTCCCCTCTGGAATGTGCAGCTCACATGTCGTGAGAGGATCGGTGATGTCATCCACGGGAAGCGCACCTGCGCCATCTTGAATCTTGGCACCTCCGTGGAAGCGCAACTGCTTTTCAACTGATTAGGGGGGCCGATGTTGACTCCCGGCTCTGATGCAGTTTGCCTTTGGATGGAACTTACTGCTATCTGCACTTGCCTTTTGATTTCCGCATTCATTTTGGCTTCAAGTGTTTTTTTCGCTTATCGCTTCACGAGCCACTTCCGTGACTCATGAACCATTTCTCCATCCTGCGCGCAGATCCTCTGCCTCCTCGTATTTCTTTCTCTGGCGGCTTCTATAGGTGGCTTTGTCTTTAGGGAAAGCATGCTCCCACGACACCTCCTCATAGCCTCTTGTTCGCCCACCGTGTTCAGTACTCTCCAGGGCGTATGTCAGCTCATCCTTATCTCTGTTCGGCTGCCACCTGCCACTCTCAGCCAAGCCTCGAGCATAAGCAAATCTTTCTCTTGCTCTTTGGAGTTTTGCGCCATACACTATCTTTCCGGTCTCTAGGTCGTGCTTCCCCATGACCGAAAAACCAATACTTGGCACGCTTCGGGCCGCTTGATTGATTCTCGTTCGATCCCCTTGGCAAGAATCTCCCGTTCCATTCTTTCCCACTTAGGAATGGCACTCCTGTAGCCACCTGATCCCAAGTGATGGTGGTATTGCTTTTGTCGGGCATTCTGTTGGTTCCTTCTCACCCGTGCCTCACCCTCTTCCGATGTCTTGAACTGTACAAACTCATCCCAAAACGGCCTCAACTTGACGTAGGCCTTAGTGTTGAAATCTGGCGTCAGGTTCTTCCTGATAAATGTGTTGTACAATTTCTTCTTCCAACACTGGAATTGTGTGGCCATCTTCTTCATAGCCCGGTTCCTAACTCTCTCCTTCAAAGCTTCATCTTCTCAGACGAGCGAAATGTTGAAGGACATCTTGCCAAACTAGTGCCTTGTCACGATCGAGACAAAACTAATATGAGAAGCAACTTTCTTTTGCTTCCATTCACGAGCATTAATCGGGATCTGCCCTTACAAGGTACCCACAGTGGCTGACAAATTTCTGTGCATGTGGTCCAAGTACTTTGCCTGTATCCTCCTCGAATTCCGAGAGAATGAACCGACCCTCCAACGGCTTCTTCGGGCCTCGTACATTTCTACTCTTCCCCGTTGTTGTCGTCGATCCAGAGGGCTACGAATGTAGAAACACAAAGATTTAAATAAATATATTTACACGACAAATGAAATTATTCTGAATTTCATGTATACATAAGAGATTGTAGATAGACCTCGCCAAAGATTGTCTTGCTCATCTTCATAATCGGCAAAGCATCGACTCCGCCATCTACTTCTTGATTGTTGTCATCACCTTCGAATTGGGCACCTTGTAAGGCGTCATTGTTGATAATTTCCATCATGGCATCGTCCATGTTGTCATTCGGGTCGGCCATTTCTGCAAATATATGTGTAGGACGTTAGAACGGTTCGTGATCGGGTTATGATTTCGCATCAAGTGGCGTGCGGTTCGTGACATGCATCGACAAAAGAAAAACAAAAGAGGGCTCGCCAGGGGTTAGTCTTTGGTCGTCGTCTCCTGCAGAGAAATGCATGATCTATCTATGAAGGTTACTATATGAAAACATAACACGCAATTGAACATCAACAACTTATCTAACCCACTAATAACCTCGCAATTGAACATCAACAACATTTCAGATAGCCTGATTGAATGATCGTGAGTCATCAAAGCGTTACTCATGCTTTTGTGTCAAAAATTTAGCCATGACAATGATTTCACATTTTAGTTCAGAAATGTTTGAATCACATGGGCTAGCACGTGAGGAGTATCAGTCAATGACACTTCTCAATATCCAAAGAAACATAACACTTCTAAAAACATGAAAATGCCAATCATGGTAATTTCGAATCGATCTCTTATTTGCGCAATTCTTCTCGTATTTGAGCAATTATGGACTTTAATCGTTGTCAACACATCCCTGCATATCCCAGACAACATGGCATGCACATATGTTACTTCCACAAACACAAGAGCACTCAACTTAATTTATACAATAATATCCGTAATAGTGCATACAAGATCTATTACATTGCAAGAACATAAAACTACATTCAAGAATGTAATTGATCAACTTCAAACCATATTTAGTTATGAGCTTTGACTATCTTGATGTATACAATCACCAAAGAACCAAAGATGTAATTGAGACATGTGGATGATAGGTGCTACTCTATTTGAACTTCAAACCAGGACCTTACGTAAAAGAACCAATACATCAACAACAGTTGTGCCTAAAGAAACCATTTTCCATTCAACAATTCCTTCAGAATTCATATATCCGAATGTACAATGAAAGATCCATACATCCGTAATGTATAATGTAGCTAGACAAAACGATAGATTGCTCAATCATGAATTCAACGAAAGATCCATACATCCATTTCGAACTACTACATTTCGAATCAATAATCCGAATCCGGACATTTATGAATCCATGTACCTACACAAAATCATGCATTGCTCAATCACAAAATTCATACAACACGAAACCGATCCACACGGGCATCGGGGAGGGGGGCGGAGTGCAGGCGGTGGGCAGCGTGGCGGGAGGAAAAGAGAGGGAGAAAGCTAGGGCACGGGAGAAGGGGAGGCTCACCGAGCGGTGGAGGGGGTGCCGAGGAGGCGGCGATGGAGCCACAGGGCGCGGGAGGAGCTTGGCGGCGGACTGGAGCGAGGAGACGGCGCGAGGAGACGGCGAGGAGACGGCGAGGAAGGCAGGGGCTCGGGTGCACGGGGTTGCTTAAAATCGAGGGGCCTTTAGTCCCGGCGGTATTACCAGCCGGGACTAAAGACCTTTAGTCCCGTGGTAATACGGACGGGACTAAAGGCTGGACCTTTAGTCCCGGTGGTTTTACGCGGGACTAAAGGTCTTCTTGTGGGACATATTTTCCATACAGTTTTCACCTTTAGTCCCGGGCGTGTCTGGACCGGGACTAAAGGTCCCCACTATTCGATTCCATACAGTTTTCACAGTTTGGGTTTTGTATTAAGTTTATTTGTATAAATATGCTAATTCTTGTTAAATGCATAGTAAATTAAATACTAGGCATAAATTTTTAAAAATAATAGTTGCATTTCCTTTTATCTTATTGACATTTCAAACGACTTTTATAGTGACCACAAGTCGGGAAGTGAAGAGCCAACTATAAACAAAATGAAGGGCTCAAACCACAAGCTGGGAATTTCATTTGAAACGATAAAAAACAAGAAAAATATGATAGAAACATCTGAAGTTACAATTATTACATAAAATCTCTAATACACACTATTTATTAAACATCACTATATATCAAGCGGGCACAGTGGTGAACTTCTTCTTGACGTATGACCCTTGGTTATGATCATGCCGTAACCATGGAGTATCCTCGGCATTTAGCAGGATGCTTGGGTCTTTGGTCACACTTGAAGGCGGGATTCGGTCATCCCTTTCATAATCTTTCGACTTGTCCGACTTGTCCTCAATTCCCACGATGTTTCTTTTCCTGAAAGAACTATGTGGCGTTTTGGCTCATTGGTTGATTTGTCGTAGTTTTCCCTCTCTTGGGTTTTGTAGACATGTCTTTCACATAGAACACCTGATTCACATCAGCAGCAAGGACGAATGGTTCGTCTTTGTACCCAATATTGTTGAGGTCCACTGTTGTCATTCCATACTCCTTGTCAACTGTTACCCCGCCTCCGGTCATCTTCACCCATTGGCACTGGAACAAAGGGACTTTAAAATTAGGTGCGTAGTCTAGTTCCCAAATCTCCTCTATGCGGCCATAATATGTTTGCCTCTTTCCATTTGGGTCCTGTGGCATCTATGCGACACCACTGTTTTGGTTCGTGCTCCTTTTATCTTGGGCTACGTGTAAAATGTATTTCCATTTATCTCGTACCCTTTGTACGTGAGGATGTGCCACGATGGTTGCCTAGCCAACAAATACAGTTGCTCATCAATATTGTCATCACCCTGACATTCTTTTCGCAACCAACCGCTGAAAGTTTCCATGTGATGACGCCTAATCCAAGCTTCATTCTTCCCTGGAAACTGGGATCGTAGGAACTCCTTGTGTACCTCGACATACGGCTCCACCACGGAGGAGTTTTGAAGAACTGTGTAGTGCGCTTTATTGAAATAATCGTCCCCCGTACCGATATATGTTTTCTTCCCTAGTGTTCCCTTTCCACTAAGTCTCCCCTCGTGTCGCGATTCAGAACACCAATCGGGTCAAGGTCGGGAATGAAGTCAACATGAACTCAATGACCTCCTCGTCCCGTAGCCCTTGGCGATGCTTCCTTACGCCGAGCACATATTTGGTGAACATATTTCTTCAGACTCCCATGAACCTCTCAAAGGGGAACATGTTGTGTAGGAACAGGACCGAGAATATTAATCTCCTTGACCGGGTGAACTAGGAGGTGTGTCATGATATTAAAGAAGGATGGAGGAACACCAACTCAAAGTCGACAAGACATTGAACCACATCATTCTCAGAGTAGCTAGTTCCATTGGATTGATTGCCTTCGAGAAATTGCATTGAGGAATGCACATAGCTTCACGGTGGCGTGACGTACATGTGGAGGTAGAATTCCTCTTAAAGCAACGAAAGCAATTGCGTCATAAGCACGTGGCGATCATGGGACTTTAAGTGTAGGAATTTCTTCTCCGCACATTTATTATCGCTTTATATTGGAGGAGAATCGGATGGGACCTTGATCTTTGTTTAGGCATTCAAACATGCTTTCCTTCTCTTCTTTGCTAAGAGTGAAGATAGCGTGTCTTAAGTAATGGCGTCCATCGTCTGTCTTCTCTCGGATGCAGTTGTCTCGTTCTTTCATGCACTTGCAAGTCCTGCGTGCTTCGAGTGAATCCTTAGACTTTCCATACACATCCATGAATCCTAGCAGGTTCACACAAAGATTCTTTGTCAGGTGCATCACGTCGATCGCGTTGCGGACCTCTAGGACTTGCCAATAGGGTAGCTCCCAAAATATGGACTTCTTCTTCCACATGGGTGCGTGTCCCTTAGCATCTTTCCGAACAGGTTCGCTGCCTTGTCCCTTTCCAAAGACTACTTGCACATCCTTGACCATATCAAGTACATCCTCCCCAGTTCGGTTGCGAGGCTTTGTTCGGTGTTCTGCCTTACCGTTAAAATGCTTGCCTTTCTTTCTTAGTTGGTGATTCATAGGAAGAAAGCAGCGATGGCCAAGGTACACGACCTTTCGACATTTTTCAAATATATATCATCAATGTCATCAAAACATTGTGTGCATGCATTGTATCCCTTGTTTATCTGTCTGAAAGATTACTTAGAGCAGGCCAATCATTGATTATTACGAACAACAATGCTCGCAGGTCAAGTGTTCTGTTTGTACTCATCCCACACACGTACACCTGGTTTGCTCCATAAAAGAAGGAGTTCCTCAACTAATGGCCTCAGGTAGACATCGATGTCGTTGCCAGGTTGCCTCGGGCCTTGGATGAGCACCGGCATCATAATGAACTTCTGCTTCATGCATAACCATGGAGGAAGGTTGTAGATAGATAGAGTAACAGGCCAAGTGCTATGACTAGTGCTCTGGTCCCCAAAAGGATTCATACCATCCGCATTTAAAGCGAACCTTAGGTTTCTTGCGTCATCTGCAAACTCCGGGAATTCTCTGTCTATTGCTCTCCACTGGGACCCATCAGCAGGGTGTCTCAACATGTTGTCTACCTTACGGTCTTCTTTGTGCCATCGCGACAACTTTGCATGGTCCTTGTTTATGAACAGACGTTTCAGGCGTGGTATTATAGGAGCATACCACATAACCTTGGCAGGGATTTTCTTCCTGGGACGTTCTTCGCCCTCAACATCGCCAGGGTCATCTCGCCTGATCTTATACCGCGACGCTTTGCATACGGGCATTCATCCAAATTCTCGTAGTCCTTGCCACGATACAGATGCGATCATTAGGACATGCATGTATCTTACGGATTTCTAATCCCAAAGGCGACGACTGTTTTGCTTCGTGCGTAGTGGCGGGCAATTCGTTAGGCTTGGAAGCATCTTTTTGGATCTTGATAATTGCCCAAATGCCTTGTCGGATACACCATTCATGCCTTCCATTGTAGCAACTCGATGTTGTACCCAACTTTTTGCCCATCTTGGCGGGACGGTATAGTAATTTCTTGTGATCCTCTAGCATGCGGTCAAACTTAGCCTTCTCCTTTTCACTTTCGCAATCTCTTTGTGCATCACGAATGACATCACCAAGAGCATCATCTTGGTGAGTGTGTCTTCTACCCTGCCTCTTCTTGACTTCGCCCATTGCAAGTATCATCGAAGTCACCGTATTGAGCAATAATGTCGTTAGGGTCCAATTGTTCTTCTTCACCTTCTTCCATTATAACCTGGTTTCTCCGTGCTTGGTCCAACAAATATAGTTTGGCATGAAACCCGACTTCAACAAGTGTGAGTGAAGACTCCTTGAGTTAGAATATTCCTTCAAATTCTTACACAGGCACATGGACAAAGACATGAAACCATCCCGCTTGTTTGCCTCGGCCACTCTTAAGAAATAATGCACGCCATCAATGAACTCTTTGAGCGGCGATCGGCATTGTACATCCAATGGCGTATCATCGTCTGCATTATATGACATATCACATAATTAAATTTCAAGTTTCAAATTTTTTGAGATATTACACATGATAGAGAGGCTACCCAAAAAATTACTTAATAATTAAATATTAAACTTATTTATTAAAACAAAATTAATATTTATTATTTTTACCCAAGAGGTTGGATCTGATAAGATAAGACTTATCTCATCAAACACCCCTCAAAGCTTAACCTAACTAACACATGTAAAAGTCATTTTCATTTATTTAAATAATTATTAAATAAGGTAAAAACAAAAGTCTTCAGATTGATCCCAAAATTTTTGTACAGATAGTTCATAGCCTAATTAGATGGCAAAACAATTTTCAGAATTTTTGGATCATTAATTTAGCCTACAAAATTCATGGAATAATAATTAAATAAATAAGCATAAAATAGGTATAAATTCAACTTTGTCCAAATAGTCTTAAAATTTTTATATGGACTGTTCACAGTGTAACTTAGTGGAAAAACAAATTTCATGATTTTTGGAAATTTATTGTGGCCTACAAAAATCATGAAAGTTCCATTTATGAATTAATTGGCAATTTTTATAACATATAAAAATTATTCAAATTTCACATTTCATATTTTTCATAATGGACGGCAGGGTTAGCATCAGGAGTTTACCGCGAACACGCCGGTGAATACGGTTGAGTGAATGAACGGCTCCGGCGGTGGTGACAACGGCAGCGGCGGCGTGTCCCGGCGGTGACGACGGCGTTCCGCTCTGTGGATTTAACGCCAAACAGAGTATAAATAGAAGGACATTTAGTCGGTTGGTGTTACCAACCGGGACTAAATGCCAACCTTTAGTCCAGGTTAATACTACAATCCGGGACTAAAGATTTAGTCCCGGATTGTAGTACCAACCGGGACTAAATGTCCCTCCTGCAAAAGCCTGCCACCAGAGCCGTTGGGCAGGGGACTTTTAGTCCCGGTTAGTGTTATAAACCGGGACTAAAGATCTTTTTGGTCCCGGACGCAATTTTCTCCGAGACTATTGCCCATTTGGCAGTCCGACCAAAGGTCTGTTCTGTAGTAGTGCATGTATATAATATAACATGGGTATAGTGGGCATGTAACGTTGTTCTTGCGGATTTCTAACTTCAATTTTGCCTTGTGTATATATACGTAGTTTAAATATATCGCACATATATGCACGTGCAATTCTGAATGATTAACTTGTGTAATCCAAAAATCAATGGTTGGATTGAAAGGAACAACAGACGAAAATTAGACAGCATTTTGCTGCAACTTTACACCACATATAGCTAGCTAAGCGTATCACGGAATGATTAAACACAAGATCGATGCACATATTCTATCACATGATGCGGCATGGACGCGGATCTGATGGTTTGCCGCCACCTTTCCCGACGTGACTCGAGACCGAGCAACATATATCGATCCTAGGCGCCCAGCTAGCTACCTTGCTTAAGTATATATATTCTCTGATGTTTGCTTGCTTCTCACTTGTCACTTCTCATGCATGCATGCATATGAACAACGTGCAACGCGACAGACAAACGTGCCGTTTAAATGATCAACTCACGAGGTTGCATTCTCCTTCTTCGTTTAATGTCATGCATGTGCCGCAGTTGAAAACTTGAAATCACAGTAAGTTGGAACCACGGCAGGATGTGACACACTACATGTGGCCCGCCCATCCGACCCATTTTTGGTTAATTCGTTTTGCAAACTTTTTGGTTATTTTATTCTATTTATTTTTAAAGTAAGATGCAAGGTTTTTTTTCACAGTGTCATCTAGCATCAGTTTTAGGAAAATAGGCTAATTAACACAGTTGTATATTCGGGGTCGAGTTGCCGACGATAAAGCGCTTAACTCACAAGAATATAAAAGTAGAACAGAAAACACAAGATGTAGTCTCAACTTTATTGCTCTTTTTGCCTGTAGGCCTACCTCGCTTTATGTAGAGAGATGAAGGGTTCCTTCGTGATAGAATAAACTATATAGGACTAAACTACACTAATAGGCCTCGTGGACCGGCTGTCCCTAAGGGGTATCTGTTTACGTAAAGTGTCCACACAATCGGGCCTCGCGAAAGGGACAATATAAAACACTCTCCTATGGACACTTTGCTAGCACCATGTATTGACACTAGATACATGCACAAATTTGAATTTTCAAGCGCACGGGTCGTCTGTAGGTTTTCACCATGGAGTATTCCAAGGTATCAAAATACTCAAGGAAGCAAAGTATAGATTTACTACCTAAAATAAATTAAGACTAACTAATCGATAAACAAAGAAGTAATTAAGAAAACTAAGAGAGGATAAACTAGATTATCCAAGCTAATTGAGATCCTCCCCTGGGCTAGGTTCACCTACACCAACTCATGACAAGATCAATCTAATAGCAAATAGCACTTCTCATACTAGGTTGGCTCCTACCCTACAAATCTATACTGGTCCTTTTCCAAATTTCACCCCTGTCACGGGTCCATCACCATAATCAACACCGGCAAGACTTGCACTACTTGACATGGTTCAGCATAATAGATCTAAACACCATGTTTACATCTGCACCAAAGCATAAAAGGTACCATAATTATCGAAAGAGGGGCAAAACATAATATCAAGTAGACACACCAAAGCATAAAAGGTACTAAAATAATATATCAATATATAAGTCATAAACTGCAACAAGATCCCAACACCCTCGGGAAGAGGGGAACTATTCACACATAACTCGACAAGACAAAGAAAAAAGGCTCTGAAACCTTGGCATTAGTTGGCTATTAGAAGGGAATTAGTGGATCTAATCCCAACTAGAGCACTAATTACCAGGATAATCACTTAAACCTCGGTATTAGTTGGATATTAGAAGGAAATTAGAGGATCTAACTCCAACTACAGCGCTGATTACCGAGCTAATCTCTAGACTAATCTCGCTTAATCAACTAGAAGAAGAAGCCTCGCAATCTAAACTTTTCGGCGGAATTTGGAATTGAAACTTTGGAACTTGGATACTTTGGTAGAGGGGATGCCAATATTTATCAGGTTGGTGCCCGTGGTGGAGCCCGTGGGCGCCGAGGCTGGTGCCAACTCTGGCTGAGTCTGCTTTGTTGAAAAGATGCCCTAGAGGCAATCATAAAGATGATTACATTTCATTATGTTCATAACATTGGATAATATGTTATCTTATTCCTAAAATAATATCGATAATACTTATTATCAAGTACATGATTTGATTGTGAAACTCTATATTTCTGTGATGATTATTCTTAAATGTTCCCTGGTCGAAAACATATGAGAACACATATGAATAGACTAGCATATGTATTGGTTGATGACTATGTTTCACAAGTCATGGATATGGAGATATCAAACCAATAATATGGACACATGTTATGGAACATGGTATTGGAAAAGGCCCACCTTGAGACACTGTTGAGATTGTTATAATTCTATGTATCATTAGCTGGTCTCAAGCAATGATGATGTATAATCCTTAGACCTGAGATCAGCATGGCTTCCTACATGTGTAGTGGCACTCTTAGGGGTTGCCAAACGCTACTTGTAACTGGGTAGTTATAAAGGTAGCTTTCAGATATGCTATGAAATATGGGATGGATGTGACTGGTCGGATATGGGATTTGCCCCTCCTAACATAACAGGAGAGATGTCTCTGGGCCCCTCATTGCGGTCGGATAAAGAAAGTGCATGGTCATGCCACTAGTGGTCGAAGTGTCAACCACATGAAGTTATTTGACACTTGATCGAGAAAGTTTTAAACAGTCCATGGATGATACAACATCTCACCTAGAGTTCAATCAGGCATCGTGAGGCAAAGGGAGAATACACGAAAGGTCTTTCAGTTCGATCAGATACGGACTAGTCGTATGGAGATACGAGCTGATCATAGCCTGGTCAAACATGGTCACTAAGTGGTCGAAACTTGGTCGTTAGGAGTTACGAATTGGTCGAGATCAAATATGAACTGGTCATATAGAGATACGAACTGGTCATAAGTGATATGGACCTGGTCATAGATCATATTGCATTAAGGTTCGTCTGATATATTCTATGTGTGTTTGGGAATCGTTATGTCCTGCTAGGTACCGCTAATGACTAGTGGTCGGAAAAGAGTTTCCGAGTCACAACCGATTACACATGAACCTATAGGGTCGCACACTTAAAGGGCTGGGATTTGATTTGGAAAGTATTCCGAATTCTTGTAGGCCACGAGTTCCTAATGGACCTCAAGTTCGAGACCCATTATGGATGCCTATAAATAGAGGGGGGGGTGACAAGGGGTGTGATGATCTTTTGGAGAAGAGCTCTCAAAACCCTGATAGCCATGCCTTCCTCAACCACGCCGTCGGTGCTAGCACTCCAGCGCGTGGTGCCCCTGCCCTGTATGTGTGGATACCTTGGAGGTGTTGTTGCGAAGCATCAGCACTAGAACGATCTGCAACTCGTGACGATCACAGGAGCAGGAGCAGGAGACGCACGACGAGTACGACTACTCGTAGGAGAAGACGCGCGACGACTACGACCACTCGGGGGAGAATACGCGTGGTGAGTACGACTACTCGGAGGAGAAGATGTGTGGCGAGTACGACTACGACCGCATCAACTCGCTACATCGACTCTACTTCTGCTACGAGTCAGCACGTCTAGTGCTAATCTCGTGATCTATTACTAGCAGAGGTTCCTTGGTTGCGCGGTAAAATTTTTGTTTTGTGCTATCGTAGCCTTCCGCGATCCTTCATGCTTCAACCTCCTTGGCTTCCTCTTTCCATTTCTAGCTTTGGTTTCTATTTGGAGCTCATTTTCCCTGAGGAGTCCCTTTTTCCTTTTTTGTCGGTCAAGTAATTTCCAATACTTGTGTGAGGGAGTCGGTGGGAAGCTTCTGGATGCTTTGAGGAGCATGGAGTTGTAGTCGGAAGCTGCCGAGGGGGCATCACCCAGGGTGGCGCAAGCCCATGGCTGGTAGGCCAAGTGGGTTTTGCTCTGGTGAGTCCCTTTGTATTTTCCATAAATTGATTTCTTGTGTTTTGATGTATTTTGGCATGATTTCCAACTCTTTCTGTAAAACACATGAAATGATGAGACAACTTCATATTTTAGTTCGGTTAGCTGCTAAGTAGCATAATTTTGCACATTTTATTGAATATAAGCATAATATTGGGGCGAGAAATATGCATAAAATGAGTGCCAAAATCATTCTTATGTCTCGTTAAAAACTCATTCCAAAAACCCAGTGGGAAAAAATGGTAAGAAGAAAAAAGAACATAGCTTGCATTCATGTTGCATCATTAAAAACCTTCGGTTGAGAAAAAAAACCTACTAGGACAAGAGTCAACTAAGGGTAAAAGGGTACAATATCTATTCATCTCAATGATGAATATATATGAAGATCATATATCATAATGTCTTCTCGTACCAATACCATGGACATGTTTCATAAAACTTGGTCTTCGTAAATACTTAGTAAATAAAGCTGCATGATTCTCATTTGTTTGGAATTTCTGTATTTCTATATTTCCCATTTTCCTGCTTCTCATATGGGTAGAAATGCTTTGGGAGTATATGCTTTGTCATATACGTTTTGATGTAGCTATTCTTAATTTGTACAACTCAAACTACATTATCTTCATAGAGGACTTTGGGAGTCTTTTCCACCTCTACATCATAGGTATCTCGGATACATTGAATCAGTCTTTTAACCAATATACACTCACATGTCATTTCATACATTGCAATGATCTCTGAATGATTTGTTGATGTAGGAACGATCAACAACTTTACATATTTCCCTGAAATAGCTATGCTTCCTCTTAGAAATACATATCTAGTATGTGATCTAGCTTTATAGGGCTCAAAACGCTAACCAGCGTCAGAGTAACTTGTTAGTTTCACGCCATGACCCTTGGGATAAAAGTGTCCAAGATCACTTGCACCCATTACCAACGCTTCTATATGCATTGCAACAGACCCTTGCAACGACCTCAATGGCAACACATACTAAATGTGTTGGTGTAGACCCTAACAATGCTAATTTGGACTTATAGAAACACATATACATGTTGTTAAAGGGGTGTTCATGTTGCACTGGGTGCAGCATCCATCTGACATTTCTCGTTCTTATTCAGTTCTTGGAGTTTCTCCCCCTGTTCAATGTGTCCCTTGTGTTGACATCTCCACGATGTGAGATCCTTGAACTAGGAGGTCTCCCCCTCTTATTACTAAGAGTGGTGGACTCAGATATAGAACCCAAAGCCTGGGATGGTTCCACTCTTTCAGGTGTATTTACCATTGGTATATGCGACATTGTAACTTCCATATGATCCATGAATGAATCTGGCAACTTATCTAAAAGACTTTGCAAATCTATTATCCTCTGAACATCTTGTTCAGATTGTTCAGTGCATGGATCAACATTATGAAGGCTACTATCAGGCAATGATAGTTCTTGACATTCCAATTTAGGGTCCTTTCCACCCCTTAATACCATGAATAGTTCTTCATTAAACATAGAATTAGCGTATCATGGGCTCCAAATATTTTACTATAGACGGAGACTCAAATCCCACATAAATCCAAAATTTACGGTAAGGGAACACTAACATAAGCTGAGGTGGTGAGATAGGTACATAATACGGTACAACCAAATTTAGGCAGATGGAAAATACCTGGCTCTTTCCCATGCACTAACTAGAAAGGTGAAACTTATGGCATACAAATGGCGGGAGTTGTATTAATGTCGATGCATGTAATATAGTGTGTCCCCAACACATAGTTGTTAGGTTTGATTTCAGTAAGAAGGGTCTAGCAATCAACTTGATTAATGATTCAGCAAGTCTATTATGAGTATGAACATGTTGGACCAAATGTTCCACCATTATGTCTAAGGCCATGCAATAATTATTAAATTTCTTTGAGGTAAGCTCTCCGGCATTATCCATTCGTATGGACTAGATCCTGTGATCTAGGAATTTGGCTCTTAGCATAATCATCTGCGAAATCAGCTTGGCAAATGCATGATTTCTAGTGGATAACAGACATTCATGCGTCCACTGAGTGGATACTTTTGTTAGTACATAAAGTAGCTAAATCGCCTAGTCATGAGCTCTATAAGTCTGCATACATCCCCCTGAATCCTCTCAAGGAAATCAGACAATTCATCATTAATCTTATGATACGAGGGTCTCGTAATAAATTTGCCTTTTTCACAGGCCTCACACACAATGTGTGTTAGATCAGGGATATCTTTGGATTTCAAGTTGTGGTCAACAGAATGTTGTAATATCTGGTGCATCATATTATCTCTAGAATGACCTAGACGTTCATGCCACCTTCTAAATAGTTCTCGGTCTTTCACCTAGACATTCATCGCATCATATTATTCATCACGTTTAATAAACATGTAGTACAAAAAATGGGTAGCTTTTCTATAGTTTCTTTATGATATCCTTCTTCTTGGTGACGAGGATGTACTCATAACCATTCTCTTCCTCTATCTCCACATGGAATCCATTATTACATATATCTTTCAAACTTAATAGAGTTCGTGTTGATCCTGGGAATAATAATGCATTCTCAATAATTATTTTTGTTCTCGTCGGTAACACTATCATAGCTCTTACAGACCCTACAATATTACCATAGTTGCCAACTATGGTCACAATATTGCTAGTCTTCAAACTGAAAGTCTGGAAATACATCATATCCCTAGGGATCGAAATTGTGGTACAATTGTCCACAAGACAAAGCTCATGTTCCCCCACTATTGATCGTACTTCAACAATTCTATAAACAGGAGTAAATAATTTCAGTGAATTAAAGACATTGCATATGCATAAATACAAATATAAAACATGCACACAGACTAGAAATACTTTATTCAACTCATGAACTAAATATTACAGTGAATAACTTTAACTCTTAATAGTAATATTGTTGAACTTTATTCAACTCATGAACTAAATATTACAGTGAATAACTTTAACTCTTAATAGTAATATTGTTGACTGATTCAGGATCAAACAAATTTGGTGTTTTATGCAATAACACCATCCTAAACACACCATGAGTTGATTTCTAAATTTAAAGGGGATAATGAAGATTAATTCTTAGGATTATACCAATCCTCCTCTAGATGGATATCTAGTAACTCATCATCCAGTAGTGGAGTATAATCATCATCATATAGGGCATCACCATCCCCTACATCCTCCTACATCAAATGAGTGTTTTCCTCCAACTTCTCATCTTCCTCTGGAGCTTCCAGAAAGAGAGCTTCTAGTTTAGCATTATGTCCCTTGTTATTTGGTGAATCCTGATAGAGTTCTACTATATGCTTAGGTGTCTTACAACCATTTGCCCTATGAACCTAATTCCACACTTGAAGCAAGGTCTATTTTTATCACTTGGTGCCTTCATTGGAGACTTACCCTTCCCTTTTGCCTTACCCTTTACCATAAAGGCAAAAGGGTTGTCCTTCTTTCCAATAGGTCCTTTTTCTTTTCCACTGTTATCAGTTTTTTTCAACGATATGTTCCTCGGGGGCACCTTGTGTTCCTGCGTGACAAGCATTATTATTCTTCATAAGAAGTTCATTATGCTTTTCCTCTACTAAAAGTATGGTATTCAGTTCAAAGAGGGTTTCATACCCCTTTTCTTTGTATTCTTATGCAAGTATCAGATTTGTAGCATGGAAAGTCGAAAGGGTTTTCTTGATCATTTGTACATTGTGATATCTCTACAATAGAGCCTGAAGCAAGAAAATATCCCATGGATAGTCGAGTTGCAAGCAACCATGGATTTGAAATCTTGGAAGCATAAACTCAGCAAGCCATGTTCCGCCTTAGGGAGCGTCATCAATCTTTGTTGATTGTATCTCTTCTTGATATCCTTTGTTCAGATGGTGATGTAAGAAAAAATATGACTTTAGCCTCATCCTCATCTAGAGGGCCACTTGTTTTGCTAGGAGGGACAACAGCTGCACTTAGCCCTTTGGAGGCTAAGTAATACTCGACGTTAATGGCACAGGTAAGGTAGTTGCTCCCATCAACTGCCAATTCATCCTATTTCCTCTTTGTGACATCAATCATGTTGCCTACACATTGTACACCAACATATTAACAATTACCATAAGGTAATCAATAGATACATGATGTACCACATCAGTTAAAACATGTGTTCAGCAATAAAATGATTTACAACATCAGTAATTTTCTACTAATTTTCTAGGCATAGATCAAATTTCTATACACATAAACACTAGAAAAACAATTTATGGTAATTAAATAAACCCCTAAGGACTTAAACATGAAAACCAGAAAACTTCCAAGGTTTATCTCACAATTTTCCACCGAGTGGAAGCCCTAGAACATTAATCCGAAATTTGTAGCATTTAAATCGTAAGATTTTCATCCAGAATGACCTAATTTTAATAAGCAAGAACATGAGCATAATTGTGAGACCCCGGAGTATTTAGCTCGTAATGCTTAGCCATCCACTTGACTCTAGCATCACAAACCAAATATTTCGCGCCTCGGTGCATTATGTACCTCCCAGGAGAGGTACACATACACCCTCACAAACATCGATATCAATCCATAAACAAGTTATTACAACACCAAAAACATTATAGTTTACAACATATGAACATACGAGGTTCAGTTTCGTACAAAAGGGCCGACCGGCCAAATGACAAGATAAATATCAAGTACACAGCGGAAAATAGTAAATAAATTGAAATAAAATCATAAATTAACCATTAATAAAGTCCCAATGGCTTGCCATAACCCGCAGAGCAACCGACTGGGTTGTAACCATAGCAAAATGACGTTCCTGCGCATATTTCCTTACCCGATTCGATCTCAAAACCTGCTGTCCAGATTAGTAAATAAAAGCAAACAGTGAGTACATGAATGTACTCCACAAGACTTACGAATAACAAACCTATACATAGCTACATGCAAGCTGAATCAAATGAGAAGGTTATAGGGTTCATTTGACGCATAAAGCAATATTTCATTTGCAATATTGTAATAGATTGAAGGTAATTTAACAAATCTATTTTTATTTGTTTAAATAACAGCGAGACAACATTTATAAACATAATTAACATCCTAGAGGTGACTTCCCAACAGCCACCACAACATAGCACGAATTACCCATTCGTACCACCCGAAATCAAGTTTTATCGAAAACTGTTGAGTCTAACTCTTGTAGAGACCTAACCAAACATGTCCATAACCTAGGACGAGGCTATTCGAATAGATTATACTCTACAGGGGTGTACCATTGTACCCACACGTCAGACCGCCTCTTTTGCCTCCGGAATAAGCACACTTCGTAAGGTATGCCAGCAAGGCTAAGTCCTACGAGACATTTCCAATATTATGCATTAACTACGAGTCGCCCGTATGGATAGAAACACATATGTTTTGTCGGAGTCATCGTAAAGCCTCGGTCAACTACCCCTCACGGGTAAAGCCTTGGACAACTACGATACCCCTCGAGGTGGAGAACCTACCCGGAACTCCACCACCGCACACCCAACAACAACACATAGTTCCTTTTTCACACAACACACAAACCACCTCCTGCGACCCAGAGCTAACACACACCAAAGTACTAAGTCAAGAGGGGTTCCCAATACCCTCGTGTGGTTAGCACGCAATAACGCTTGGGTCAGTGTCCAAGATGTTCGGTCCTTGTTGACTCGGGCACCAATCACACACTCAATAACCACACCATCAAGCCAATGTGCCCAAGTCTAAAACTTTTCACTTTCAGTTTTAGTTTTCCAAATACAACTACATACATGATGATAAAATGACCACCGCCGAGGCGATGATCCCCATTCTACTGTTCTAAAAGCGACATCAACTCGCAAATTCTACTGTTCTAAAAGCGACATCAACTCGCAAACTATAAGTAAAGTGATTAGAGCCCATCCAACGTGCTCTAAACCACAGCGAATAAAACCTAGGCTCAGTGGTAGAGGATGAACATTTATCTACAATTTATGCTACTATAGGATCAACTACTCGATCGATAATTTAACAACAAAATAGAGCATGCATACATACACTTTGCAAACAAGATAATAAACTTTGAAAGTAATGGGATCAATATGATCAAATGGAAAAACTATTTGCCTTTATTTGCTGGTACTCTGGACATTCACACGATCATCTCCGTTGCACTCCCAAATCATCGTCATCTAACGATAAGTATCGATAAAGAGAAAACACCGAACAAACACCAAAATTCCAAAAACTCCAAAAATTATGAAATTAATAAATAAGGTATATTATGATTTAATATGAATTTAGAAATAAAAATTATTCAATTTGCTAAATACATTTAAACATGCATGACTAATCAAATTACATGCTTAGCAAGAACGCGGTAACACAATTTAACTAAAGATTTTACCACCGCACGCGCTAGGCATGCGACTACCACCGGACGTCGTCTTCTCGGTGCTCGTCCACCGTAGTCGTCGACAACAAGCCGCCGCGCCGTGCTCGGCTTCTCGGTCACGTCCACATCCGTGTCCAGGCACATACACCGCGCCCTCAGTGTCGCGTGTACCACGATATCCGCTTGGCTTTGGCCACGCCGCACGCATGCATGCGCCACGCAAGCCGCTGCCACATGCACGGCTCCGGCACCGGCCTCAAGTGGCCACCTTGCCGCCGTCCTTCTGATGTAACGGCCCGATCTTCCGAAAGGTACTGATAAGTCGATTGTGAGAACTCAACGTTGATGATCCGAAGGCTCCGACCAGAACAGATCAAACCTCCTACAATCACTACACCACTGCTCCGATGGTTATCAACCGTGCCGAACGCGGTTGACCTCGCCAAGAAGGCTATCTCCTGCATGCGAATCGAGAACACAAGTAAGAAAGTAGAAGATGCAATCTGATATTGTATTGCGAATATAGATGAAGTACACAATGTGGGGTTCCTCAACCGAACGTGCGGCGAGACTGCTAAGCAGAATAATCTCAAAGAAAAACTCACGTTAAACTATGACGGCTACTGTATATATATAGGGGGACGTGAGGAGGTCGACCTAGGGTTGTGCGGCCGCGGGAAGAGGCGTACACAACCTGGACTCCGACCTCGATACGCTTACAAGACCATATTAGGCTAAAACGGTGACGCAGCACCTTATTCACTATTCAGGTAGTGTATCTCTGGTCGAATACTTGGTCGTAGGACTGGTCCTGGGGTAGTCTTGAGGAGTCCATGTTATCTCTGATCGTAAGTCTTCTTGAAGCGGTCGTAGACCCTGCGGAACTAGTCGTAGACCTTCTTGCACTGGTCGTAGTCCTAGATTTCTAAGTACAAGTAAATCATCTCCGTTAGGCAGCATAATAGAGTTCTCAAATAATACACTCAGCCCTAGAAACGAATTTACCTGGTAAATAAGTTGATGAGCACGTGCTCTAGTAATTGGATCTTGCACATGAGTAGTGTTCGTATCAGTAGAAGTGATGTCCTCATCACCTTTAAGCGCCGATGTTGGTGCTCGGGCTAACCGAGCCGAGCCGCTCCTACTGGGTCGCCACCTCACCTCGGCCACTACCGCTGCAGCGCTCTGCGATCGGCCGCCTTGACGCCTGCTGCTCCACCATCAGGGCCGAACTGCTAGCTACTTGGATGCTGCCGCACGCGCTAGTGACGGCTGCCTACGCTCGGCCAGCTCGCCGCTCCTGCCCGGCTGCACTGCTTGGAGCCGGCGCCGCTGCTTGGCCTGCTCCTGGTGCCGCACGTGCTAGCTGCAGCTGGTCACTCCACCGACTTGCTGCCTGGAGCGGCAGCCAGCAGCCACCGCGCCACCTCCGGGCTGCCGCAGCTCGCCGAGCCGCTGCTGCACTTCGGTTGAACTGCAGCTGCAGCTGCATGCGCTTGCTCTTGGCGACGCTGCGCACGGCCTCCTACCGAAGCCGCTGCTGAAGCCACTTTGCTTGTGCTACCGCAGCTGCTACTACATGCTGCTGTGCTGCCGCAAGAAGCCACCGAGCTGCTGCCGAGCGCCACTGGCTGCACTTCCTGCTGCCGCTAGAGCTGCAACTAGCTACAGTGCATGCCATCCTCTCTCTTCTTGCAAAATGCTCCAACGAACTTGCATGCGAAAAATACTAGTATGGATGGAAGCTCTCGAGACGAGGAACACAACGGTATGACATGCAATAGATGTTTTCTGGTTTTGGATGCTGATTTGAAAGAGAGAAGGCTTGAGATGAATTAGTGTGCTGGGGAGAAGAAGCAGTAGTGTTGTTGGAAAGAAATAACGGCATAGAGGAAATGAGTGGCTCTGAGGTGTGCTGAGAAAACAAATGGGCAGAGGGGGGCGGGGGGTGTTGGTTGGAGGGATGGCAGTGAGTGGAGCTTTGCTAGTTGTGGGAAGAAAGTGATAGTGAGCTGTGAGATATTGCTCTCTTGGGTAAAGAAATGGCAGTGAATTGAGTGGAGATTGCTGTGGTGGCTTAGGTAGATGGGTGGAGTGAAAAGAAACGAGAGACAGGGGGATAGTTGTTCGGCTGATAGCATGGAAAATGGCAGTGGGAGCTTGAATGTGGGATGGAGTTGTTGGGAATTAATACATGATCTATGGCTTCGGGGTGTTTGGTTGGGAGGTGATGAATAGCAGTTCATTTCTTTCTTTAGTTTGTTTGGTTGGGAGGTGATGAATAGCAGTTCATTTCTTTCTTTAGTTTTTTTTTTTGAACTCATTCAAACGATCTCGCATGCGAGAACTAAAGGTAGGGATAGATTGCCCTCGCAATACCGAATACAGCGATATAACATGAATTGACGAATTATAGATTTTTGTTGGTGATTGCGAGGAGAGAAGTTGGAAAAATAAAGAATGGACACGCAGGTATTTCATCTGCTGCTTATTTCCTAGTTTTTGCGAATTCTCGCAAACTGCCCCGCATGTGAAAACAAATTACAGAATCGGGTTGGTCGTGCGATGCCGATCGCGGTGGTATGACATGCATGGCTTGGTTTTGAGTTTTTGGATGAGATTTGAAGGAGAGAAGCAAAAGTAGTTATTAGGAACGGAAGACGGAAAAGATGACCGGAAAAGACGGGACACACAGGCGTTTCTCCTGCGGTCGGTCGAGCCGAAAAGGAAAGCGAAGATACTGATGCATGCATGATGCCATGATTTGTATGATGCATGAGAAACAAGAAATCAAAATAATTAATTTTAATTACAGTCTTTCAGACCTTCGATTTAATATCGATAATTATTACTTGATGAGAAAAAAAATTACAAAACAAGCTTTAATGCCTCAATTTATATTTAAAATAATTATGTCAAGTTTAGAATTTTAATTATAAATTTTTAATCCCATTCTATTTATTTAACTATTAAGTTTGGATTTTAAATTCCATTTCAAAATTGACCAAGCAAAATAAATAGGGAAGTAATAACCACCAAAAGTTCCAGAAAAATCCAAACAAGCATATCAGAGAATATAGAATCCAACTAAAATATTCCCACAATTGAAATCCTTTTAGTTTTTCTCTGACTTCAAATGGAGCTTTTGAATGGGAGACGATGCATTGGAGTACTAGGTTTTAAATTCTAGTCTTCAAATATTACAGGATTCTCAATATATGGGTTACACAAAAAGTTTTAAGAAGTCCAAAATTTCACAAATGCACATTAAATGCTTAACTAATCCAACTTAGGGATTTGGGCTGTTACAATAATTACACAAAATCCTAAGGGTTTTTCTGTAAAACACCAAAGTCGATCGGATCCCATTCCGATTGGGCTTCGTTGGCCGAATTCCCATGGCCCAATGAGCCCACGACCCATCTATTTATCGACTAAGGTTCCCCCAAACCCTAGCTGATCCAGCCCGTACCATACACACATGCGCACACGAGGCGAGCAGTAGCAGCCTGTGGCTATGATGTGGTGCTAGTGGCAATGGTAGTCACGGGTGGCGTGAAGGTGACGACGGCAGCCCATGTTGGCCTGCATGCTAGACCGAAGCTATGGCGACACGCACCGATGCCCCACCTTATGCTCACCGTGGATGAAGGTGGCGATGGTAATCAGGGGCGAAGCCAGCCCATGGTCAGGCCTCAGGCTGGCCCAACCGTGGCCCAACTTATGGTTCAATTCACATCGAAATTTTTTATTTTGTTCACAAATTTTACAGGAAAATTTGAGCTAAGCCTCGGGCCATTGCCCCGGAGGTCCGAGGCCTAGCTCCGCCACTTGTGGTAGTAGTTTCCACTACATCCTCGCTGGGGATGGAGCCAGAATCTCTTGCCTCACCTGCCAGTGCCATAGAGATGATAGTGATGGAGCGAAGCGGGACAGCTTTGGTGGCGCATGTGCAATGGTGGCGGCAACCATGGCTCAGCGGCGTCATGGTCATTCCCTTCTGCTCCGGTGACTCGACGCAGAGGCATTTGCAATGGCGGAGAGGATAGCGGTAACCAATGTAGCACAGAGGCAGTGATGCGGTCGGAAACGAAGATGCAGAGGCATCGGCGAAGCTCCTCATGGAGGCAAGGTCACGTGCCCAGCAGACATCGATGGCGACACCGGGGAGGTGACTGGCGACAGGGGTGAAACCGATATGGCAACGGTGCATGCGGAGGCATGCCCATTGATCGATTCGTGTTGGTTACACACAGGCGGAGGCATTTGTAGCATCGTCTCCGACGGCGGTGGTCGGTGGCACGCACACGGAGGCATGTGGTCGGTCGGCCGTCAGTGACGGCGACAAACTGTGCACGTGAAGGTGTGCCTGTTTTGATCCAGACAACTGCTAGCTCCATGCTACGTAGGCGACACCTAGTCAATCTTGGTGATGGCGCGCCGACATGTACGTGAAGGCGTACAGCCGAGCGTTCAAGGGTAACGACGTGTCAGTGAGCACACGGAGGCGTGCGCCCAGGCGGCCAGTGATGAGAGACTGAGAGGTGACAGTACGATAGGGCTATAACCAATCTACAAATAAATAACACCACAAAACTTGAATTCACAAGCTAGATTAGAAACAACATACACGGTAACCTTAGCGAGAGTATTACCGTGCTAATAACGTGTTGTATATTCTTGTTGTGTTGCCAACGATCAAGCACTCAACTGTCGGGATCTAAACATACAAATCTGAACCCTTGGTGTATATTGCACTAGTTCAGGATTACACTAGTGTACACAGTGTCAGCATATATGAATATCATTACACACAAGATGGATATAAGAATAAATAAATAATTTGATTAATAAGTAACGGTTATGAGCTTATGGTCGAGTTTACACTTATTAAGCCACGCAAGGCTGACACTAAATAAAGAGACAGCAGCAGAACAAAAACAACTTCAACAGGAACTCATCGACTTGCCACTGGCAACCAACTAGGATCAAGACCTAGCGATCACCATCCTCGTAAAAATCCTCCTCGAAAGCAAGCGATGACTCCTCCACTTCAGCTGAATAATTGTAGCAAGAATGAGTACACTGAGTACTCAACAAGTTATACCACATAATGCAATTATAGATGATAGCATATTCCAAAGGAAATGGCTTCTAAGTTTATTTTGCACAAAAGCGACACTTGCAATTGAATACAAATAATAGATAAAAATATAATTTAAAACCTAATCAATTTCTTTCACACAGTCATATGAGTTTAACCACACAGATGTCCCTTCCCCAGTGTTTTTATGAAAATCTACCTCTCGTGTGAAATCTCTGAGTATGTCCATGACTACAAACGTGGCTATTCGAATAGATTGATTAACACTCTGCAGATATTTATACACTTTACCAATAAGATATGGCCAGTGTAGCTAGCACCAATCATAACAAAACTTTTTTAAAATTTTACCTTAACAATTAACCCTCCCGATATTTTTTACCGTCATACCAACCCGAACAAAGTGCTTTGGTCTGACGCACATCGTTGTACTTGGAGAGGGCGAACCGCTCATAACAGTGACCCAACACAGTAGTACACACCTCCACCCTGGCACACAGTCTAACCTACATGCCTGAGTAATTAATGCCAAGATTTTGTGGCTTACTAAGTTAGGCTTGTCCCACACCATGCATGTGGTCGTACAGTTATAGCTCAGTTCGATGGCGCACAAAGTTAAATCCTTAATTGGCCAAAACGAGACTACCCAATTTCTAACCAAATTACCAAGATTCGTATTTTACCCAAGCACGAAGTTACACCATATCACCATTATTTTCACTTGCCTTAGTGTAAATCTTTTCCCACTACGTTGGTTAAGTGTATCATATGCCATCAACAAGTAACAGTACACAGCACATAATTTTTACACAAAGTTCTATAATCACTTAGTCAAGTTTAGATTTGTGACTCAAAATGATATCAATAACATGTTGCATGGCTAAGCAGACTAGTCGTGTCTAACCAACCCATGTTGGTACTATAATAATACCAACTAATAATTAACCAAGCTAAGCTGACAAAAGATCACGGTAATACATTGAGCAAAGTGGATATAATCCAAAGGGTGAATAGCTAATCCCAATACATTTAAAGAATTAAGTAATTGAAGTAACATGCAATAATTTGAATCAAAATAGTTTTGACAAACTGGGTTCAACATGGTCAAAGGTACAACTTTCCATGAAACAAATCCCGGTACTGGTCTTGAGCTTGATCAACTCCTACTTCCTCAGAAGCTCCCGAAGTATCAACGTCTGCATGCAAACAAAAATGAAAAACAAAATAAATACAAAACAGAGCAAAAAAATAAACTCTACAAATTAAATAAAAATCTCAGGAAGGTAGGGCTTGAATTTAGATGAATTTAAAAACTTGAATGGGTTCAATCGGAGTTCGTATGAGGAAGAACGGGCTTTCAGAATATTTAAATCTAAGAAAAAGAGAAACAAAACACTATTTTGAATTTTCAAAAATTTCTTCCTAAAGGAAGTTCTGAAATATTGAATCAGCATGATGTCAGCAATGAATTTCAGAATTACAAGAGAATCCATAACATAGGGAATAGTGGCTGAGAGGTCGGACCCTTAGTCTATGGACCAAGTCCATGGGGTTGGCTAGGCTCATGGTGGACCAGGTGCACACGGTGAGTGGATGATATGCGGGTCCCACATGACAAACACATGGGCTGATGACTAGACGACATGTTGGCAAGGATGTCGAGGTGGCAGATGAGGTGGTGTGCCACGTGGCTCAACTGCGGTGATGTACTGGGACCGAGGGACTCCGGTGAACGGCGGCTCGACGGCGACGACGAGAGTTGGGATCTGGGCAAAGGAGACATGAGTAACACAATGATGTGGTTGGCTTGCATAGGAGATGACCACAGCTGTGGCAGCGAGGGGTTAAGCAGCTGAATGGTGCGGCTTGTGGCGGCAACGATGAAGTAGCAGGTTCCTGAAGACGACGAAGTGCACATAGCGTATAACGCGAGGAGGCGATCTCATTTTTAGCAACCAAGTGGCACCGGCGGTGGCAAAATTTGGTTAGGAAATCTTCAGTAACTGGAAGCTTCTCAGGCTCGATTCAGCGAAAAGACGGCGCGATTCAAGGGGTGAGTTAGGGTTTCTGAGGGAGGAGGACGGGGCACACTATTTAACGCGGGCGGAGGTCTTAAATAGGGCCAGGAAGGTCGTATCCGTGTAAAGGTTGGAGGCGAGGCATGCACATGCAGGACTCAAAGACAGACTCTCCAGGTTGAAGACGATGGCGCTGTGGTGGCGGGCCCACTCGCCAGTGAGAGGAGGAGGAAAAGGAGCGGGCGGGGCTGCGAGTGGAAAAGGAAAAAAGAATGTGCCATCTGTTGGGCTAGGCAGAGGAAGAAATAGGCAAGGGGAATAGGATTCCTCCCACTTGATTTTCCTGGATTTTAAATAGGTTTTCTATTTTAGAAATACCAAAAAAATCCAAATGGTAAATTAAAAATAGCAAATGAACTCGGAACAAATCTAGAAAAATCTGGAAAATATTTCCAAGCACAAAGAACTCAAATAAAATAGTTTTGGAATCAATTGATGTTCAGATTAGTGACATTAAATTATTTTAATATTTGAAAGTCATATTTAAGCTTTATTACATTCAAATAAAATTTGGTCAATTTTCCAATGGACGAAACTACTCAAAAAGGTTTTGAAACTAAGAAAGTTAGGATGTTACATCAACTCACAATAATATAAAAGTAGAATAGGAGACATAAGATGTAGTTCTAAGATTTCTTTTAACTTTATTGCTCTTCTGCTTGTAAGCCTCGTGTGTACAATTTGAAGCCCCTACCCCCTTTATATAGGACTAGGTGGGGTGCCTTCATGATATAATAAAACCATGTGGGAGTAAACTAAACTAATGTGCTTTGTGGACCGGCGGCCTCTAATGATCCTTTGTTTAGGTAAAGTGTCTACACAATCGGGCCCTAGCGAACGAGCCGATATACAACAAACACCATGTATTTGTGTATTGGGAGCAACTAATTAAGGAATTTTTGGTTGTATTAGCACATTTTTGTCTTGTATTTACATAAATGACCATCCCTAAAAAAATTGCAAAAATACCCCCTGCCGTACAGCCATCGTACAGCAAGCCCTCCCCGCCCGCCGCATCACCTCCTACCGCACAGCCACCGTGCAATGGCTCTACGGCATGGTCGCCCTGTGATGCTGGCCTGCCACCCGCCAACGTGTGTTGGGATTAGGGTTTATGCCAAAATTAGGGTTTAAGCCGATTAGGGTTTCAGTGATGTTTGTAGGAATTTTAAAATATAGCAAATTAGCTCAAAAATATTATAAAATTTTATGTGGTGCCTCCCGACACAGTGTACTTGCTTGTGTAGATTTGCCAAAATTTTATTCATTCAGAATTTTTCTCGCAATTTCATATAATTGTATTATTTGTACGAATTTGTAAATGTAGAAAATGAGCTCGAAAAATTATAAATTTTATTTTGAAGGCTTATCACACAGTGAACTTGATTATGTAATATTTTGACAATTTTATATGAGTTCTGGAATTGTCTCAAAAATTTAGGATATAGGTTGAAAATTTGGATTTAGGTTTCAGAAATTAGGGTTTCATGATTTCATATGACTTGGAATGTATGGAAAAAAGGCTGCATTGCAACTCCATTGGAGATGTCGATATACAATATGGCACAGGAGTACACAAATAACAACCAAAATACGCGTATAAATATAGAAAAATATAATATGAATACAAATATACCAAAACATAATCACATAACATGGGATACAATATGGCTCACTCGTCTGAGCCGCTACTATCTGCTCATTGTGGCTACCTCCGCGTGCGCCTGGATGTTTTGCGTCGAGCATATCCCGTGGGATACGTGAGCCGGTCCGGAGAGCGCATGTCGGATCGGAGTAGGTATGGATACCGTTGAGTGGGCGGAGGGCACTAGTAGGCTGAGTCTAGCCCAGTAGAGTCTGACAAGCGTACATGTCACCCTGATGAGGCATGCCGAGCTCGGGGCACCTCCAAAAAATTCATGAATGATGGACTCTATAAATTCACTCCCGGGTTGTCCGCCCCCAATGTATGTTTCCTGCAACTCCGGTTGTGCGAATGAGCTCTGGCCTTGGATGTACGGTGTGCCAGCCAACCCGGATGAGCTCTAGCATTGGATGTACGGTGTGCGAGCCCACCCGGAGGATATCTAGCCTACGTACGCTCCAAACCCCTGCCATGGTCCAAACCCTGACGGCGTGTACTGCTCCCTGATAGGAGCTGGGAGGCCCATATCATCATCATCAGTCGACATGAACTGGCAGTGACCTCCACAGTCAACTAAAGGATGCAAGACAGAATGATGTTAGTACAGATAAAAGCTCTGGACGTAAACTGAGAATCTCGTACCTCCCAGATGTGCAGTGTAGATGACCAAACGGGAGCGCCTGTCTATGTACCGAACGCGGATGGTAGAAGTGATTCATCCCAATGGACCTGCGGTGGCAGAAAAATATGATGTTACCGGAACGTAAGGCATAACCAAAAAACAGAATGTAGATTTGTACATAAGTTACCTCCCCACCGATCTAGCCCGTAGATGAACGACGGGGAATGCTAAGACACTGGCCGGACTTGCTAGGTCGTGGTGACCTAGTGGGTGACCACGCCCCTCTGGAGCCCGATGCGTAGGATGTCGTCCATCTAACGACCGCAACTCAAGTTTTTTATTATCTTCTTCCACTTCGCGAAGATGTGCATCAAAGTATTTAGCATCCCTACCAATGTTGTGTCTGGCTTACGGATGGCAGACTCCGATGCATTTGCGATGCGCTGTGCCCGCTCTAACTATAGTGACATAAATAACAGGTTCATTAATGAAGAGTACAAATATCATCAATGAAATAACCAAAGGTTGTAAGTGTCTTATGGCATCGTCACGCCGCAAAGTGCTGTGACGATCGAACGAGCGGCGGAGGCTCTACTGCTGCGTGACCTGCTCCGGGCACTCTAGTAGAGGAAGGGTGAGTCTTGCGCACGTTCGTAGCACGTACTACTCCATGTAATCACCGTACGTCAGAACATCATATGGACGCTGCTCATGCAAGACATCCAAGTGCGCCCTCTCCATCCATGACGTAGTCCACTTGTGTTGGACTGGTCGCCAGTCCTAAATATGCCCAACCGCCCTCGATTGCCTGCATTTTCGGAAGGACTAATGTTGGAAAAGAAGACGTAAGAAGTGTAAACATTACTCAGACGAAGTTCGATTCAAAGGCGTACGGCTCACGGCAGTAGTTTGCCGTCCAGGAGGCACGACCTGGTGCACACCAAACTGCCACATTACGCGCTGTAGCACGTAAAGCTCCTCCATATGTGCGAACATCAGGTGGCAAGTCATCATCCACAGTCCTACCTCCTGGATGCATTGCATGGACAGTCCACGCGGTGCTATCTTGTGCACGAACTTTGGATACTATAGAGTCCATATTGATGAGGACATCACTTCTACTGATACGAACACTCCTCATGTGCAAGGTCCAATTACTCGAGCACGTGCTCGGCAACTTATTTATCAGGTAGATTCGTTTCTAGGGCTGAGTGTATTAATTGAGAACTCTATGATGCTGCCTAACGGAGATGATTTACTTGTACTTAGGAATCTAGGACTACGACTAGTTCAAGAAGGTCTACGACTAGTTCCGCAGGGTCTACGACCGCTTCAAGAAGGCTTACGACCAGAGATAACATGGACTCCTCAAGACCACCACAGGCCCAGTCCTACGACTAGGTCTTCGACCAGAGATACGTGATCTGAATAGTGAATAAGGTGTTGCGTCACCGTTTTGGCCTGATATGGTCTTGTAAGCGTGTCGAGGTCGGAGTCCAGGTTGTGTACGCCTCTTCCCACGACTGCACAACCCTAGGTCGACCTCCTCACGTCCCCCTATATATATACAGTAGCCGTCATAGTTTAACGTTGGTTTTTCTTTGAGATTATTCTGCTTAGCAGTCTCGCCGCACGTTCGGTTGAGGAACCCCACATTGTGTACTTCATCTATATTCACAATACAATATCAGATTGTGTCTTCTACTTTCTTGCTTGTGTTCTTGATTCGCATGCAGGAGATAGCCTTCTTGGCGAGGTCAACCGCGTTTGGCAAGGTTGATAACCATCGGAGTAGTGGTGTAGTGATTGCAGGAGGTTTGATCTGTTCTGGTCGGAGCCTTCGGATCATCAACGTCGAGTTCTCTACAATTGACTTATCCAGTACCTTTCGGAAGATCGGGCCACCGTTGCATCAGTTGGTATCAGTGCAAAAGTTGCCCGTTAGGTAATCATAATTTTTTTTCCCTGTTAGATTGGTTGTTTGCCATCGTCCTAAAACTCCAGAAAATTGCCCCACAAAATATTTTTGTTCGTCGTGTTCTTCCGCTGTCCCATCACCCATTGTGCCTTTGCAATTTATTTTCTAAATTTTGCGTTGTTGAATTAGTGTCTCTTTTTTAAGTCGTGTTACTGGTTTAGAGTCGTGTTTTTGGTCGCTAGTCAACACCATTGCCCGCCGTGCCACCATCCATCCTGGCCGCGCCACCCCCTTTTTCGACCACCTCCTCGTGTTCGCCCACCTAGTCGGAATCGACCACCTACTCGAAGTGGACCACCTACTCGGGTTCGACCACCTACTCGTTCCCGCCCCGATGTAACACCCTGATCCAAAATCGGCTCAATGCCCAGCCCACCGTGGGGCGAACCCGCCTACACATAGCACCTCACTTACACTTTCGTCCTCGCTTCGTGTAAAAGAGTTAACCCGGAGGTGCTACGTTTGGATCCAACAGGCATTATATACTACTACAACTCACTTGAGACAAGCAATGTGGGACTAATCCCACCACACAACTCCTCATGGGCCACATGGGCCACGCTATGAGTAGGCCAGGGTATTACACTCACCCCCTAAGGGTGGCGCCCTCGGCAAAGATATCGCATCTGTGCAAATGCCCAGAACCACCCCTCGGTACACGTCCGTGCGTCCAGTGCCGGCACATATGCCATGCCATGTGTCCACTCCGGGCCCACATGCGCCATGCGCCATATGCCCTGAAAAATAATATTAATATTAATATAATCGCGTCTTAAGGGTCGGAGAGTAATTAATTAAATAATAGCAATAATTAATTAATTATTAACCTCTTAAGGGCCCAGGTGTAATTAAATCAAAGGAATTCATGAAAAAATAGTATTTTCGGAATTTTTTTTATGAGCTATATATATACGTGGTGGGTTTAGAAACCCTAATAGTTTTAATCCACTGCCGCCTCCACATCTTTCCATCCCCGGCCGCCAGCATCTTCTCCTTTCTTTGCATTGTTTTTTTTCTCTGCGCTTTCTTGTTTCCAGTAGCCCTGCAGCGTGTGTCTTTGCGGTCTTCTTGTTTCGCTTGCATTGCTTTGCTGCTTTTCACCGAGCCATTGGACGCCTTGAATGACTGCTTGCAGCGCTTTCTTATTTGCCGATCCAGTAGCGCTGTGCAAGCCGACCAATACCTGACGCCCCGCGAAGGCCTTCGCGCGTCGACAATGAACCACTGCATCCTCTGGGCTTGAGCCTTGATTAGGTAACCGGTTTCTTTAGCGATTAATGCATTGGTTAGCACACTTTGAGATTATCGTTTTGAGGTGCCAACATGTTTGGGATCAGTGGTAGTTTCTTGCTCTAGACCGAATTAGCATGGTGATTAGGTAGGTGAGTTGTGCGTTAGTTTTGTGTCTTTGCTAGACTAGCTAATTAATGGGAGATATCGATTAACAATTTGTTTAGCTTCTTTGTCCGTTGTGCGTTTTATGCGGTTATCGTAATGGCGAATTTTGGTAATCTCATCTACTAGTTAATTGTAGATAATTTCGATATCTTTCTATAGCATATTGAATCTCGTCAATCGGACGAGTATAATTAGAGTTATGTTTTTCGAAAGGCCGCTGTTTTTAGGGTTAACGTCTTTCGGCGCTGTTTTGGTAGATTGGTTATTAAAAATAGTAAATAGCCTAATTAGAGTTTTGATCTACATGAAAGTTGTAGATAATTGTCCCATGGTTCTGTAGGATCTGAGAACGCGTATTTTGGTTGAGTAAAACGAAAGTTATGAATTTAGTAAGACTGCTGTTCCGAAGCGGACAGATCGGCTTTCCGGGCTAAATACGGAGGGTTAGATGATTTAATTAGAAGCCTTCGTAATCTAAGAAAAGGTGGATAATTTTATAATGAATCCAGAATGGGGTGGTTTGTGGTGATCGGACTTTCGAGTCAAAAGTTACGCTCTTTTTAGTAACCGGACAGCAATGGGTAGCGTTTCGGTACCGGCGTAACGTGGTATATTTGGGGACGTGTAGGAGCGATGTATATTGATTGTGATCCTTGTTGCTGTAGCTTGTATTGAGATGTGTGTATTTAATGTAGGAGAAGCGTCGTACTTGTTGCCATCTTCGAGCAAATCGTGCGTCGCAACTAGTAAAGGCAAGTGCATGGTAGACAGCGATCAATGATCGATCACCTGTTTTCTTTATCTTCTATTACCATTATTGTTGTGCTTTTATTTGGTTTAATTGCAAACAATGAATTGGTATGTTTATATCTTTGTTGATGAGCATGATGAAAAGTTGGATATGATGTTTATGATGGAGTTTACATGTTTGCATTCATAAGCATCTTTGCATAAGAGAAGGTGATCATGATTGATCACAACTCCACGGGAGTGGAGGAGGTCCCCGATCCTTATGGAGGAACGGGCTTGAGAGTGAATGTTGTCGCGAGCATTCACTCACGCTATCGTGATATCTGCGAAAAGAAGTGCATGTGGACATATAGAATAGAGTTGATATATTATTGTTCGTTGTATATGATGTGTTTCCTTGAGTCGTGGACTCACCCTTGCTCTCTTGTTGTTTTTAGGTGACCTTCGAGGATGCCGTAATTGAGAGCGAGTAGGGCACATGGGCATCACATGATCATTCGCCATGATAATCATTCATTCAATATTGGTTTACACTTGGACATGTTAGTTATTGAACAATGTTTAGGATACCTTTTGGACTAGACTGTTTGCTTTAATCATTTGGATTCATTGGTTGATGCTGCTTTGGATTATTTGCCTGGTTATAATTCCCATTGCATATTTTATTGTCGCTTGATCCATAATTACATGTTCGTTTGTGGTCCATTGATTTGATTATCATTGTTTCCTTGATGTAATTTTATAGTGTGTCAATAATTATTAGTTTAAAGTGTAGTGTGGTGGCATTCTAGGCTCAGTGTTGGGCTGGGGTGTTACAGTTGGTATCAGAGCGGGCTTTAGGTCCGTGGTGAATAGATTAACAACATAGGCAAACTAAAATTGTTAAAATTTGTTTAGTATTAGTAAATCAACTAAAATTTGCTAATGGTTAACTAACCTAAAATTTGACACACTAGTGCCTGATGAGGTTAGAGAGAATGCGAATATAGTTTTACGCTTAGTTATGTTGTTTATTGATGAAGGAGTTTATTTTGAGCTTTGAACTCATTGTGTATTGTTGATTGTGGTTGATAGCTATCCGAGGGGTAGAGGGCGTGGTCGTGGTGGCGTGATCGTGGAGGTCGTGGTCGTGGGCGAGGTTCCGTGGAGCCACCTCACATGAGAGGAGTCGATGGCGAGGGTTCTTTGTTGACCCGCCTCGGTTGTGGTCGAGATGAGACCCGCTTTCTTGAGAGTTGGTGGGAGAGATCCGTGCTCTTCGTCAACAGCGCCGTAGCTCCTATTCTTTGCGGCATCTGTTGTCGCTCTGTCGCACATCCACCGGTTCTGGCGCGGATGTCACTTGAGTGGATGGGGTTGAGGTTGGATTCGTTTGTGGTGGGCACACCGGTCCAAGCAATGGACTGGTTGCGCTACATGGAGAGGCGTTTGGAGCTTTAGAGATGTCTTCACTTTGAGGGTCCGTTTTGTAGCTTTTCAGCTGAAAGGGCAAGCGGATATTTGGTGGGAGGGCGTGTTGTCTTCGAGGACCGCCACTCAAGGGCCAGTCACTTGGGAGGATTTTGTTGATCAGTTCAAGGGGAAGTTCTACCCCTATTCTTTTGTTGAGAAGATGGAGGTTGCCTTGACGACCTTTGCTCAGGGGAAGAGGTCTATTGCTGAGTATGAGGCTGAGTTCAACAACTTGGTTCGCTTTGTTCCTTCAGTAGCGAACGATGATCTTCAGAAGGCCAAGAGGTTCCGTCGGGGTCTCAATTCTGAGTACCGACATGTGTTGGGAGCTACTCCACTCCGTGACTACTGACTCTGTTGTGGAGCAAGCCGGGGCATGGAGTTGGAGATGCACTCACAAAGGCGAGCAAGCCTCTGGTGGTGGTTGCTACGGTGGTGACGAGAAGAGGAGCTCTAGTGAGGAAGTGGGTGCAGTCGTGACACCTTTCAAGAAATTCAAGGAGGACCGCATCTTTCGTGTCTAGCGATCGAGGCCGTTCCTTCTTCGGCGCCTCGTCCTTTTGCAGGTACTCCAGCTCTTCGTCCTGTCCCAGGGCAGGGCATGCTTTGCTTTAAGTGCGGTGATGGACACCGCGCTGCTGAAGTGCACAGACGGGTGATTGCCGTCGGTGTGGCAGGCAGGTCACAAGGAGCGGTGTGTCGTCGAACCCGCTAAGCGTGATCAAGTGGGAGCTGTGCCATCTTCTTCTTGATGGGTCTGCTCGAGGATCTTTCGGATGATGATTGCTCCTCGGCGATGCTATTTCCTTGACTTAGGCGCCCAAAGAGGTACTATCGGCGGCCGCCACCTTCAAGACCGCTCCAGTCAGACGACCGGCTTTACCGCACCGCCACGCAGATTGTTGGGGCTCTCGCCGCCCGCCGTCGTCTTCTTCGCCATGGCGCCACGGAGTGTACGCCATGCCCACAGTGAGTCCGCAGTCGTCTGACGTGGTGATGCAGTACTTTGCTTGTGGATTCGTTTGATGCTTTAGTCCTTTTGATTCGGGGCTACCTTTTCGTTTGTTTCGTCGGCGTTTGCTAGGAGAGCGAACTTGAGTATCTGATGGATTTCTCGGTCATTGTTGGTTAGTTCTCACGGGGTATTATTGCTAGCTCTCTTGTTTGTCTGGGTGTTCTATTGTCATTGATGGTGAGAAGTTCACGGCAAATTTGATAGTTATTCAAATGGAGCCGTTCGGCGTTATCTTGGGTATGGATTGGTTGCACTCTTATCGAGCCGTGATATCTTGTTTACGTAGAAGCGGTCTGCATGCGAGACCTCGTGCTGGGAGACGTTGACCTTCGAGTGCACCTCGCGCTCTCTTTCGATGTTGGCGGGATTGTTCCCGGTCGTGCGATGGCGGACTTCTTTTAGCTCTTCTGAGAAAGCGAGCGTGGCTTCGCAGATTGAGGAGATTCGGTGGTTAGTGATTATCGGATGTGTTCCCGGTGATCTTAGGGTTTGCCACTGCGCGAGATGTGGAGTTTCGTATTGATCTTGTTCCGGTACTCGTCCCATCTCGATGTCTCCATATCGACTAGCACGTCCGCTTCGGGGACGAGTTGAAGAAGCAATTGGATGATTTGTTGGCTAAAGGTTTGATCGGCGTAGTGTATCGCCGTGGGGAGCTCTGCTACATTCCGAGAAGAAGGATGGGAGTTGGCGTATGTGTATTGATTACGTGCGCTTAATGCGATCACAATCAAGAATAAATATCCATTGCCTCGCATTGAGGACTTGTTTGATCGGTTGAATGGAGCTCAAGTGTTCTCCAAGATTGATCTCGATCGGTATAATCAAATCCGTGTGCGTGGCGAGGATGTTGAGAAGGCGCTTTCTCCACGGTATGGGCATTATGAGTATAAAGTTATGTCTTTTGGATTGACTAATGCACTGCCATTTTATGGAGACCATGAACAACATGTTGCACGAGTATCTAGATGACTTCGTGGTGGTGTTCATTGATGATATTCTTATCTATTCCAAGACCAATGAGGATCATGGCGTCATTTGAGGTTGGTTTTGGATACTTTGAGAGAGCACAAGTTCTATGCTAAGTTGAAGAAGTGTGAGTTACGAATTTGAAGTGGGTTTTACGGGTCATGTGATTAATCCTCGGGGCATTCTTTGTTGATCCTAGTAAGGTCTCTACGGTGGTGGATTGGAAGAGGCCGACTAGTGTGAAGGAGGTGAGGAGTTTTCGGGTTTGGTGGTTATTATCGGCGTTTTGTGCGGGATTTCTCTATCATCGCCAAACCGATGTCTCACTTACTCGTAAAGGTGTGAGATTCGGTGGACCGATGAGTGTGGCGCTAGTTTACGCATTTTGAAGGACAGGTTGGTGACCTCTCCTATTCTCACTCTTCCCGAACCAGGAAGCGGTTCACGATCTTTTCAGATCGTCTCGAGTGGGTCTTGGCTGTGTTCTCATGCAAGGCGGTAAGGTGATTGCTTATGCGTCGAGGCAGTTAAAGAAACACGGCGAATTATCCCACTCATGATTTGGAGTTGGCTGCGGTTGTTTTGCTCTCAAGATTTGGAGGCATTATCTATACGGTGAGCCTTGTGATATTTTCACGGATCACAAGAGTCTCAAGTATATCTTCACTCGAAGGATCTGAATTTGAGGCAAAGGAGGTGGTTGGAGTTGATCAAAGACTATGATCTTACTATTGGTATCATCCGAGCAAGGCCAATGTTGTTGCAGATGCTCTTAGTCGCAAGGCGACTCCGCTACTCTAGATTGCCTTATTGCTGATTTTGATCGCATGGGTATATCCTATTGTTATGCGGCACATCACATGTTGAGACACGATTGATTCTTGAGTCGGCTATTCGGGCGTCAAAGCGGAAGCACAACAGAGTGACCGGTTATTACAGGAGGTTAGGAAGCGTGCGGATGAGGGCAAAGAGAGTGATTTTAGTATGGATGATTACGGTACTTTGAGGTTTAAAGGCCGCCTTTGCGTGCCAAAAGGCGGAGGTCAAAGATGATATCTTGAGGAGGCACATCGCACTCCGTAATTATTCATCTGGTGAGACTAAGATGTATCGAGATCTGAAGCAGAATTTTTGGTGGAAAAGAATGAAGGTGGACATTGCTAATTATGTGGCTTCTTGTGGTGTTTGTCGACAAGTGAAAGCCGAGCACAAGCGTCCTGCGAGGTTGTTGCGACCTTTGGAGGTACCCAGTGGCCTTGGGATGATATCTCTATGGACTTTGTGGTGGCGTTGCCTCGTTCGCGCGAGGAAGGATGCGATTTGGGTAGTGGTGGATCGATTGACAAGTCTGCGCACTTCATTCCTATTCGCACGACAAATTCGTGAGTGATCTAGCTCCTATTTATGTGCGTGAAATAGTGAGGCGCATGGTGTGCCAAAGACCATCATTTACGGCGATGTGGACGCCAAGTTTGTCTCTAAGTTCAGGAGAGTCTGCGAGTGCATTGGGCACACAGCTCCGCTTAGAGTACTGCGTTTCACCCACCCAGCAGATGGGCGATCGAGCGGACTATTCAGACTTTGGAGGACATGTTGCGATCTTGTGTTTTGTCTTGGAAGGGTAGTTGGGAGGATCAGTTGCCACTTGCGAGTTTGCTTATAATAATAGTTACCATTCCAAATATTAGAGCTGCGCCATTTGAGGTTCTCTATGGGCGGAAGTGCGGATCGCCGCTTTGTTGGGATGCGATTGGAGAGAAGGCGCTTTGGGTCGGTGGATTGAAGACCGTTGAGCGTGTGGCCATGGTGAGGCGAGAATCATTAGCACTCGAGTAGACAGAAAAGTTATGCTGATTTGAGGAGGCGTGACTTGGAGTTTGCGGTGGGTGACCAGGTGCTCTTGAGAGTGTCCCCCACTAAAGGTATTGTTCGATTCGGTACCAAAGGAAAGCTTAGCCCGAGGTACGTTGGACCGTTCTCGATTATTGCAAGAATTGGGAAGTTAGCCTATCGCCTGGACCTTCCTGAGTCCATGCGTGGAGTTCATAATGTGTTTCACGTCTCGATCCGAGAAAGTTTTGAGAGATCGAGCATAAGATTTCATTAGAGCCGTTGACTATTGAGCAAGATCTCACGGTTGAGTCGCGTCCGTGGCGCGATACGGAGAGGTCGGAGCGAGTCTTTGAGGCACAAGACGTTGGTATCGTCAAGGTCGTGGACGATCGATCGAGAGAGGCGACTTGGGAGTTGGAGTCTCGCATGCGCGAGCAGTACCCGGAGTTGTTCACGTCGGGTACGTGTTGTTTTATTGTTTAATTTCAGCTGTGCAGTTTTCTTTGAGTAGAACGGCGATGTAGAATTCGGGGTCGAATTCCGTTAAGGGGGGTAGAATGTAATACCCTGAAAAATAATATTAATATTAATATAATCGCGTCTTAAGGGTCGGAGAGTAATTAATTAAATAATAGCAATAATTAATTAATTATTAACCTCTTAAGGGCCCAGGTGTAATTAAATAAAAGGAATTCATGAAAAAATAGTATTTTCGGAATTTTTTTTATGAGCTATATATATACGTGGTGGGTTTAGAAACCCTAATAGTTTTAATCCACCGCCGCCTCCACATCTTTCCATCCCCCAGCCGCCAGGCATCTTCTCCTTTGTCGCATTGTTTTTTCCTACGCGCTCTTTGTTTCCGGCCGCCTAGCAGCGTGTGTGTCTTTCGATCTTCTGGTTTCTGCCATTGCTTTGCACCTTTTCGGTAGAGCACCTGGGCGCCAAGGCCGACCGAACTGCGCGCGCTTTCAGCTGCCGATCCAGTACGCTGTGTAAGCCGACCACCGGCAGACGCTCACGCCGAAGGCCTTCAAAGCGTCGACAACAGAACCAGCCTGCATCCTCTGGGCTTGAGCCTTGATTAGGTAACCGGTTTCTTTAGCGATTAATGCATTGGTTAGCACACTTTGAGATTATCGTTTTGAGGTGCCAACATGTTTGGGATCAGTGGTAGTTTCTTGCTCTAGACCGAATTAGCATGGTGATTAGGTAGGTGAGTTGTGCGTTAGTTTTGTGTACTGCTAGACTAGCTAATTAATGGGAGATATCGATTAACGAATTTGTTTAGCTTTCTTTGTCAGTTTATGCGTTTTATGCGGTTATCGTAATGACGAATTTTGGTAATCTCATCTACTAGTTAATTGTAGATAATTTCGATATCTTTCTATAGCATATTGAATCTCGTCAATCGGACGAGTATAATTAGAGTTATGTTTTTCGAAAGGCCGCTGTTTTTAGGGTTAACGTCTTTCGGCGCTGTTTTGGTAGATTGGTTATTAAAAATAGTAAATAGCCTAATTAGAGTTTTTGATCTACATGAAAGTTGTAGATAATTGTCCCATGGTTCTGTAGGATCTGAGAACGCGTATTTTGGTTGAGTAAAACGAAAGTTATGAATTTAGTAAGACTGCTGTTCCGAAGCGGACAGATCGGCTTTCGGGCTAAATACGGAGGGTTAGATGATTTAATTAGAAGCCTTCGTAATCTAAGAAAAGGTGGATAATTTTATAATGAATCCAGAATGGGGTGGTTTGTGGTGATCGGACTTTCGAGTCAAAAGTTACGCTCTTTTTAGTAACCGGACAGCAATGGGTAGCGTTTCGGTACCGGCGTAACGTGGTATATTTGGGGACGTGTAGGAGCGATGTATATTGATTGTGATCCTTGTTGCTGTAGCTTGTATTGAGATGTGTGTATTTAATGTAGGAGAAGCGTCGTACTTGTTGCCATCTTGAGTCAAATCGTGCGTCGCAACTAGTAAAGGCAAGTGCATGGTAGACGGCGATCAATGATCGATCATCGTTTTCTTTATCTTCTATTACCATTATTGTTGTGCTTTTATTTGGTTTAATTGCAAACAATGAATTGGTATGTTTATATCTTTGTTGATGAGCATGATGAAAAGTTGGATATGATGTTTATGATGGAGTTTACATGTTTGCATTCATAAGCATCTTTGCATAAGAGAAGGTGATCATGATTGATCACAACTCCACGGAGTGGAGGAGGTCCCGATCCTTATGGAGGAGCGGGCTTGAGAGTGAATGTTGTCGCGAGCATTCACTCACGCTATACCGGTATACGCGAAAAGAAGTGCATGTGGACATATAGAATAGAGTTGATATATTATTGTTCGTTGTATATGATGTGTTTGCTGAGTCGTGGACTCACCCTTGCTCTACTGTTGTTTTTAGGTGACCTTGAGGATGCCGTAATTGAGAGCGAGTAGGGCACATGGGCATCACATGATCATTCGCCATGATAATCATTCATTCAATATTGGTTTACACTTGGACATGTTAGTTATTGAACAATGTTTAGGATACCTTTTGGACTAGACTGTTTGCTTTAATCATTTGGATTCATTGGTTGATCTTTGCTTTGGATTATTTGCACGGTTATAATTCCCATTGCATATTTTATTGTCGCTTGATCCATAATTACATGTTCGTTTGTGGTCCATTGATTTGATTATCATTGTTTCCTTGATGTAATTTTATAGTGTGTCAATAATTATTAGTTTAAAGTGTAGTGTGGTGGCATTCTAGGCTCGGTGTTGGTTGGGTGTTACAGTTGGTATCGAGCGGGCTTTAGGTCCGTGGTGAATAGATTAACAACATAGGCAAACTAAAATTGTTAAAATTTGTTTAGTATTAGTAAATCAACTAAAATTTGCTAATGGTTAACTAACCTAAAATTTGACACACTAGTGCATGAGGTTAGAGAGAGGTGCGAATATAGTTTTACGCTTAGTTATGTTGTTTATTGATGAAGGAGTTTATTTTGAGCTTTGAACTCATTGTGTATTGTTGATTGTGGTTGATAGCTATGCCGAGGGGTAGAGGGCGTGGTCGTGGTGGCGCGATCGTGGAGGTCGTGGTCGCGGGCGAGGTTCCGTGGAGCCACCTCCTGTGTGAGGAGTCGATGGTCGAGGGGTTCTTTGTTGACCCGCCTCGGCCAGGTCGAGGATGAGACCCACCTTTCTTTGCCGAGAGTTGGTGGAGAGATCCGTGCTCTTCGTCAACAGCGCCGGTAGCTCCTGTTCTTCGCGGCATCTGTTGTCGCTCTGCCGCACATCCACCGGTTCTGAGGCGCGGATGTCACCGAGTGGATGGGGTTGAGGTTGGATTCGTTTGTGGTTGGGCACACCGGTCCAAGCAATGGTTGTTGCTACATGGAGAGGCGATTTGGAGCTTTAGAGATGTCTTCACTTCGGAGGGTCCGTTTGTAGCTTTTCATTTGAAAGGGCAGCGGATATTTGGTGGGAGGGCGTGTTGTCTTGAGGACCGCCACTCAAGGGCGATCACTTGGGAGGATTTTGTTGATCGGTTCAAGGGAAGTTCTACCCTATTCTTTTGTTGAGAAGATGGAGGTTGCCTTGACGACCTTTGCTCGGGGAAGAGGTCTATTCTTGAGTATGAGGTGAGTTCAACAACTTGGTTCGCTTTGTTCCTTGAGAGCGAACGATGATCTTCGAAGGCCAAGAGGTTCCGTCGGGTCTCACCTGCAGTCCGACATGTGTTGGGAGCTACTCCACTCCGTGACTCTGACTCTGTTGTGGAGCAAGCCGGGGCATGGAGTTGGAGATGCACTCACAAAGGCGACAAGCCTCGGTGGGTGGTTGCTACGGTGGTGACCGAAGAGGAGCTCTAGTGAGGAAGTGGAGTGCAGTGGCGACACCTTTCAAGAAATTCAAGGAGGACCGCGATCTTTCGAGTCTAGCGATCGAGGCCGTTCCTTCTTGGCGCCTCGTCCTTTGCGGTACTCGGCTCTTCGTCTGTCCCGAGGCGTGGCATGCTTTGCTTTAAGTGCGGTGATGGACACCGCTATTTGCTGAGTGCACTTGGACGGGTGATTGCCGTCGGTGTGGCCGGCAGGTCACAAGGAGCGGTGTGTCGCCGAACCCGCTAAGCGTGATCAAGTGGGAGCTGTGCCATCTTCTTCTTGATGGGTCTGCTCGAGGATCTTTCCGGATGATGATCGCTCCTCGGTGATGCTATTTCCTTGACTTGGCGCCAAATAGGTACTCCGGCACCGCCACCTTCAAGACCGCTCCAGTGACGACCGCTTTACCGCACCGCCACAGCCAGATTGTTGGGGCTCGCCGCCCGCCGTCGTCTTCTTTCGCCATGGCGCCACTCGAGTGTACGCCATGCCCACAATGAGTCCGCAGTCGTCTGACGTGGTGGCAGTACTTTGCTTGTGGATTCGTTTGATGCTTTAGTCCTTTTTGATTCGGGGCTACCTTTTCGTTTGTTTAAATCGGCGTTTGCTAGGAGAGCGAACTTGAGTATCTGATGGATTTCTCGATCGGTGTTGGTTAGTTCTCCGGGGTATTATTGCTAGCTCTCTTGTTTGTCCCGGTGTTCTATTGTCATTGATGGTGAGAAGTTCACGGCAAATTTGATAGTTATTCAAATGGAGCCGTTCGACGTTATCTTGGGTATGGATTGGTTGCACTCTTATCGAGCCGTGATATCTTGTTTCGAGAACGGTCTGCATGCACCTCGTGCTGGGAGACGTTGACCTTCAGGAGTGCACCTCGCGCTCTCTTTCGATGTTGGCCGGACTTGTTCCGGTCGTCGCGGCGCGATGGCTGGACTTCTTTTAGCTCTTGCTGAGAAACCGAGCGTGGCTTCGCAGATTGAGGAGATTCCAGTGGTTAGTGATTATCCAGATGTGTTCCCGGTGATCTTAGGGTTTGCCACCTGCGCGAGATGTGGAGTTTCGTATTGATCTTGTTCCGGGTACTCGTCCCATCTCGATGTCTCCATATCGACTAGCACGTCCGTTTCAGGACGAGTTGAAGAAGCAATTGGATGATTTGTTGGCTAAAGGTTTGATCAGGCGTAGTGTATCGCCGTGGGGAGCTCTGCTCATTCCGAGAAGAAGGATGGGAGTTGGCGTATGTGTATTGATTACCGTGCGCTTAATGCAGTCACAATCAAGAATAAATATCCATTGCCTCGCATTGAGGACTTGTTTGATCGGTTGAATGGAGCTCAAGTGTTCTCCAAGATTGATCTCGATCGGGTATAATCAAATCCGTGTGCGTGGCGAGATGTTGAGAAGGCGCTTTCTCCACGGTATGGGCATTATGAGTATAAAGTTATGTCTTTTGGATTGACTAATGCACTGCCATTTTATGGAGACCATGAACAACATGTTGCACGAGTATCTAGATGACTTCGTGGTGGTGTTCATTGATGATATTCTTATCTATTCCAAGACCAATGAGGATCACGAGCGTCATTTGAGGTTGGTTTTGGATACTTTGAGAGAGCACAAGTTCTATGCTAAGTTGAAGAAGTGTGAGTTCTGGATTTCAGAAGTGGGTTTTCTGGGTCATGTGATTAATCCTCAGGGCATTGCTGTTGATCCTAGTAAGGTCTCTACAGTGGTGGATTGGAAGAGGCCGACTAGTGTGAAGGAGGTGAGGAGTTTTCTGGGTTTGGCTGGTTATTATCGGCGTTTTGTGCAGGATTTCTCTATCATCGCCAAACCGATGTCTCAGCTTACTCAGAAAGGTGTGAGATTCCAGTGGACCGATGAGTGTGAGCTATTTACGCATTTTGAAGGACAGGTTGGTGACCTCTCCTATTCTCACTCTTCCCGAACCAGGGAAGCGGTTCACAGTCTTTTCAGATGCGTCTCGAGTGGGTCTTGGCTGTGTTCTCATGCAAGACGGTAAGGTGATTGCTTATGCGTCGAGACAGTTAAAGAAACACGAGCAGAATTATCCCACTCATGATTTGGAGTTGGCTGCGGTTGTTTTTGCTCTCAAGATTTGGAGACATTATCTATACGGTGAGCCTTGTGATATTTTCACAGATCACAAGAGTCTCAAGTATATCTTCACTCAGAAGGATCTGAATTTGAGGCAAAGGAGGTGGTTGGAGTTGATCAAAGACTATGATCTTACTATTCAGTATCATCCAGGCAAGGCCAATGTTGTTGCAGATGCTCTTAGTCGCAAGGCGACTCCCGCTACTCTAGATTGCCTTATTGCTGATTTTGATCGCATGGGTATATCCTATTGTTATGCCGGCACATCACATGTTGAGACACAGTTGATTCTTGAGTCAGCTATTCGGGCATCAAAGCGGGAAGCACAACAGAGTGACCGGTTATTACGGGGAGGTTAGGAAGCGCCTGGATGAGGGCAAAGAGAGTGATTTTAGTATGGATGATTCGGTACTTTGAGGTTTAAAGGCGCCTTTGCGTACCACAAAAGGCGGAGGTCAAAGATGATATCTTGAGGGAGGCACATCGCACTGCATAATCGCTCATCCCGTGAGACTAAGATGTATCGAGATCTGAAAGCAGAATTTTTGGTGGAAAAGAATGAAGGTGGACATTGCTAATTATGTGGCTTCTTGTGGTGTTTGTCAGCAAGTGAAAGCTGAGCACAAGCGTCCTGCAGGTTGTTGCAGACCTTTGGAGGTACCCGGTGGCCTTGGGATGATATCTCTATGGACTTTGTGGTGGCGTTGCCTCGTTCGCCGCGAGGAAGGATGCGATTTGGGTAGTGGTGGATCGATTGACAAGTCTGCGACTTCATTCCTATTCGCACGACAAATTCAATGAGTGATCTAGCTCCTATTTATGTGCGTGAAATAGTGAGGCGCATGGTGTGCCAAAGACCATCATTTACGCAGGACGCCAAGTTTGTCTCTAAGTTCTGGGAGAGTCTGCAGAGTGCATTGGGCACACAGCTCCGCTTGAGTACAGCGTTTCACCCACAGACAGATGGGCAGTCAGAGCGGACTATTCAGACTTTGGAGGACATGTTGCGATCTTGTGTTTTGTCTTGGAAGGGTAGTTGGGAGGATCAGTTGCCACTTGCAGAGTTTGCTTATAATAACGGTTACCATTCCAGTATTAGAGCTGCGCCATTTGAGGTTCTCTATGGGCGGAAGTGCGGATCGCCGCTTTGTTGGGATGCGATTGGAGAGAAGGCGCTTTGGGTCCGGTGGATTCAAGACCGTTGAGCGTGTGGCCATGGTGAGGCGTAATCATTAGCGGCTCGAGTAGACGTAAAAGTTATCTTGATTTGAGGAGGAGTGACTTGGAGTTTGCGGTGGGTGACCAGGTGCTCTTGAGAGTGTCCCCCACTAAAGGTATTGTTCGATTCGGTACCAAAGGAAAGCTTAGCCCGAGGTACGTTGGACCGTTCTCGATTATTGCAAGAATTGGGAAGTTAGCCTATCGCCTGGACCTTCCTGAGTCCATGCGTGGAGTTCATAATGTGTTTCACGTCTCGATGCTGAGAAAGTTTTTGAGAGATCCAGAGCATAAGATTTCATTAGAGCCGTTGACTATTGAGCAAGATCTCACAGTTGAGTCGCGTCCGGCGCGCATTCTGGAGAGGTCGGAGCGAGTGCTGAGGCACAAGACGTTGGTATACGTCAAGGTCGTGGACGATTGTCGAGAGAGAGGCGACTTGGGAGTTGGAGTCTCGCATGCGCGAGCAGTACCCGGAGTTGTTCACGTCGGGTACGTGTTGTTTTATTGTTTAATTTCAGCTGTGCAGTTTTCTTTGAGTAGAACGGCGATGTAGAATTCGGGGTCGAATTCCGTTAAGGGGGGTAGAATGTAATACCCTGAAAAATAATATTAATATTAATATAATCGCGTCTTAAGGGTCGGAGAGTAATTAATTAAATAATAGCAATAATTAATTAATTATTAACCTCTTAAGGGCCCAGGTGTAATTAAATAAAAGGAATTCATGAAAAAATAGTATTTTCGGAATTTTTTTTATGAGCTATATATATACGTGGTGGGTTTAGAAACCCTAATAGTTTTAATCCACCGCCGCCTCCACATCTTTCCATCCCCCAGCCGCCAGGCATCTTCTCCTTTTCGCTGTTTTTTTTTCCCTACGCTTTCATTGTTTCCGGCCGCCCTAGCGGCGTGTGTCCGCTTGATCTTCTTTGTTTTCTGCCATTGCTTTGCTCGCTTTTCCGAGCAGGCCGACGCCCTTGACCACTGACTGCTGGCGTCTTTCGCGATCCGATCCAGCAGCGCTGTGCAATCAATACCAGACGCCTCACGCGAATGGCCTTCAAAGCGTCGACAATGAATCCACCTGCATCCTCTCGGGCTTGAGCCTTGATTAGGTAACGGTTTCTTTAGCGATTAATGCATTGGTTAGCACACTTTGAGATTATCGTTTTGAGGTGCCAACATGTTTGGGATCAGTGGTAGTTTCTTGCTCTAGACCGAATTAGCATGGTGATTAGGTAGGTGAGTTGTGCGTTAGTTTTGTGTACTGCTAGACTAGCTAATTAATGGGAGATATCGATTAACGAATTTGTTTAGCCTGCTGTCCGTTGTGCGTTTTATGCGGTTATCGTAATGACGAATTTTGGTAATCTCATCTACTAGTTAATTGTAGATAATTTCGATATCTTTCTATAGCATATTGAATCTCGTCAATCGGACGAGTATAATTAGAGTTATGTTTTTCGAAAGGCCGCTGTTTTTAGGGTTAACGTCTTTCGGCGCTGTTTTGGTAGATTGGTTATTAAAAATAGTAAATAGCCTAATTAGAGTTTTTGATCTACATGAAAGTTGTAGATAATTGTCCCATGGTTCTGTAGGATCTGAGAACGCGTATTTTGGTTGAGTAAAACGAAAGTTATGAATTTAGTAAGACTGCTGTTCCGAAGCGGACAGATCGGCTTTCCGGGCTAAATACGGAGGGTTAGATGATTTAATTAGAAGCCTTCGTAATCTAAGAAAAGGTGGATAATTTTATAATGAATCCAGAATGGGGTGGTTTGTGGTGATCGGACTTTCGAGTCAAAAGTTACGCTCTTTTTAGTAACCGGACAGCAATGGGTAGCGTTTCGGTACCGGCGTAACGTGGTATATTTGGGGACGTGTAGGAGCGATGTATATTGATTGTGATCCTTGTTGCTGTAGCTTGTATTGAGATGTGTGTATTTAATGTAGGAGAAGCGTCGTACTTGTTGCCATCTTCGAGTCAAATCGTGCGTCGCAACTAGTAAAGGCAAGTGCATGGTAGACAGCGATCAATGATCGATCACTGTTTTCTTTATCTTCTATTACCATTATTGTTGTGCTTTTATTTGGTTTAATTGCAAACAATGAATTGGTATGTTTATATCTTTGTTGATGAGCATGATGAAAAGTTGGATATGATGTTTATGATGGAGTTTACATGTTTGCATTCATAAGCATCTTTGCATAAGAGAAGGTGATCATGATTGATCACAACTCCACGGGAGTGGAGGAGGTCCCCGATCCTTATGGAGGAACGGGCTTGAGAGTGAATGTTGTCGCGAGCATTCACTCACGCTATACCGGTATACGCGAAAAGAAGTGCATGTGGACATATAGAATAGAGTTGATATATTATTGTTCGTTGTATATGATGTGTTTGCTGAGTCGTGGACTCACCCTTGCTCTACTGTTGTTTTTAGGTGACCTTCGAGGATGCCGTAATTGAGAGCGAGTAGGGCACATGGGCATCACATGATCATTCGCCATGATAATCATTCATTCAATATTGGTTTACACTTGGACATGTTAGTTATTGAACAATGTTTAGGATACCTTTTGGACTAGACTGTTTGCTTTAATCATTTGGATTCATTGGTTGATGCTGCTTTGGATTATTTGCCTGGTTATAATTCCCATTGCATATTTTATTGTCGCTTGATCCATAATTACATGTTCGTTTGTGGTCCATTGATTTGATTATCATTGTTTCCTTGATGTAATTTTATAGTGTGTCAATAATTATTAGTTTAAAGTGTAGTGTGGTGGCATTCTAGGCTCGGTGTTGGGGTGGGTGTTACTGATTGGTATCGAGGCGGGCTTTAGGTCCGTGGTGAATAGATTAACAACATAGGCAAACTAAAATTGTTAAAATTTGTTTAGTATTAGTAAATCAACTAAAATTTGCTAATGGTTAACTAACCTAAAATTTGACACACTAGTGCACAGTAGGTTAGAGAGAGGTACGAATATAGTTTTACGCCTGCTATGTTGTTTATTGATGAAGGAGTTTATTTTGAGCTTTGAACTCATTGTGTATTGTTGATTGTGGTTGATAGCTATGCCGAGGGGTAGAGGGCGTGGTCGTGGTGGCGTGATCGTGGAGGTCGTGGTCGCGGCGAGGTTCCGTGGAGCCACCTCAGAAAGAGAGGAGCCGGCGAGGGGGTTGCTGTTGACCCGCCTCGGGCCAGGTCGAGGATGAGACCCGCTTCTTTGAGAGAGTTGGTGGGAGAGATCCGTGCTCTTCGTCAACAGGCGCCGGTAGCTCCTGTTGCTGCGGCATCTGTTGTCGCTCCTGTCGCACATCCACCGGTTCCTGAGGCGCGGATGTCACTTCGAGAGTGGATGGGGTTGAGGTTGGATTCGTTTGACGGGTCGGGCACACCGGTCCAAGCAGCGGACTGGTTGCGCTACATGGAGAGGCAGTTTGGAGCTTTAGAGATGTCTTCACTTCAGAGGGTCCGTTTTGTAGCTTTTCAGCTGAAAGGGCAAGCGGATATTTGGTGGGAGGGCGTGTTGTCTTCGAGGACCGCCACTCAAGGGCCAGTCACTTGGGAGGATTTTGTTGATCAGTTCAAGGGGAAGTTCTACCCCTATTCTTTTGTTGAGAAGATGGAGGTTGCCTTGACGACCTTTGCTCGGGAAGAGGTCTATTCTTTGAGTATGAGGCTGAGTTCAACAACTTGGTTCGCTTTGTTCCTTCAGTAGCGAACGATGATCTTCAGAAGGCCAAGAGGTTCCGTCGGGGTCTCAATCCTGAGTACCGACATGTGTTGGGAGCTACTCCACTCCGTGACTCTGACTCTGTTGTGGAGCAAGCCTGGGGCATGGAGTTGGAGATGCACTCACAAAGGCGACAAGCCTCTGGTGGATGGTTGCTTCGGTGGTGACCGGAAGAGGAGCTCTAGTGAGGAAGTGGGTGCAGTCGACACGCTTTCAAGAAATTCAAGGGAGGACCCCAGATCTTTCAGTCTAGCGATCGAGGCCGTTCCTTCTTGGCGCCTCGTCCTTTGCGGTACTCGGCTCTTCGTCTGTCCCGAGGCGGGCATGCTTGCTTTAAGTGCGGTGATGGACACCGCGCTTGAGAATGCACTTGGACGGGTGATTGCCGTCGGTGTGGCGGCTGTGGTCACAAGGAGCGGTGTGTCGCGAACCCCGCTAAGCGTGATCAAGTGGGAGCTCGTGCCATCTTCTTCTTGATGGGTCCTGCCGAGGATCTTTCCGGATGATGATCGCTCCTCCAGCGATGCTATTTCCTTCACTTGGGCGCCTCAAAGAGGTACTCTGGCGGCCGCCACCTTCAAGACCGCTCAGTCAGACGACCGCTTTACCGCACCGCCACAGCAGATTGTTGGGGCTCTCGCCCCACCGTCGTCTTCTTTCGCCATGGCGCCACAGAGTGTACGCCATGCCCACAATGAGTCCGCAGTCGTCTGACGTGGTGACAGGTACTTTGCTTGTGGATTCGTTTGATGCTTTAGTCCTTTTTGATTCGGGGGCTACCTTTTCGTTTGTTTCGTCGGCGTTTGCTAGGAGAGCGAACTTGAGTATGCAGTGGATTTCTCAGTCAGTGTTGGTTAGTTCTCCTGGGGGTATTATTGCTAGCTCTACTGTTTGTCCTGGGTGTTCTATTGTCATTGATGGTGAGAAGTTCACGGCAAATTTGATAGTTATTCAAATGGAGCCGTTCGACGTTATCTTGGGTATGGATTGGTTGCACTCTTATCGAGCCGTGATATCTTGTTTCTGTAGAACAGTCTCTGTGCAGACCTCGTCTGGGGAGACGTTGACCTTTCAGGGGAGTGCACCTCCGCGCTCTCTTTCAGTGTTGGCCGGACTGTTCCCGGGTCAGCGTGCAGTGAAAACTGGACTTCTTTTAGCTCTTGCTGAGAAACCGAGCGTGGCTTCGCAGATTGAGGAGATTCCAGTGGTTAGTGATTATCCAGATGTGTTTTGAAGGCTTTTCTGTTAAGTTTGTTTTTGCACTGGTCTCAGGTCGTTTGGAGTTCCAGATTAATAGTTATGGATTTTTCCGTGCCGCTGTCTGGAACGGTAGGAAACAGGGGAAACGCTTGTCTCAACGTTGCGTTCGCGAATTATGTCGGGTAGTCCTGGATTCATTATAGTTCACCGGTAGTGTCGTCGCATCGCGTTATTCTTATTTCAATTATTTCTGGTGTAGGCGGTGAGGCGGCGAGTGCAGGCGCGCCATCTTTGCTACCTAGTACGACCAATCGCGGAAGGCAAGTACCATATGTTAAAATACCTTGATTTCAATTGTATGCATGATGATGTGTTATCTTTGTGTATGTCTTTGATATTCGTCCATGGGGTTCATTTCATTTCAAATTGATAAATCTTGTGAGTAAAGATACCGACATTCATATCAATTGTTCCATTCCATTCATATACTATTCATTTCCGTCCACGGGAGTGGGATTTGCTAAGACCCATCAATTCCAGTATGGGCACGTAAGATCCACCATTCCAATGTGGGCGGTTTTGGACAACCGTATGAAACGTTCTTCATACGGTGTTTGGGTCCCCGGACTTTGATAAGTGCGGGCTTAAGTGAACACCGACGGGTGTATCACTCGCTATACCGGTATAAGCAGTTGAGTAGTCCATTTCCTTTCAGTGCATACATTCATTTCATTCAAATTCATAAAATTCTGATGATTGGTGCATGGATCGTGTAATGTTTATCTAGTCCAAATATGCCATGATTAAATGATTATTGTACTTGCTGAGTTTCGACTCGCCCTTGTTTTCAATGTTATTTAGGTAATCCACGCTGATGTTGATGCTTTTGGGAAGAAGTAGTCCAGCACGTCTCACACAGATCATTACTTTATATTTTCAATAATGAATTCAACCTTGTTATCCTTTGATGAGAGATGGACTGTAATAAGTAACGTTTAGACTTCTTGTCATGTCGTTATTTGACTAGTTCCTTGATTATTCAACATTAATGAATTGTTTTATTTTACACGTCGTTACATTGTTATTGTTATTTGGTGAGATGCCTATTGAATCTTAGTCTGCATTCGGTTTGTATGTTGTATCTTTAGGTAGCATCTTGGCTTTCGAATAGCCAGGGTGTTACACCAAGATCTTTTGGATCGTGGGTACGTAAGAGAAAGTCTTAGTCCTTGTGTTGTTCCTGTTCTTTTGGTTCCTAAGAAAGACGGTAGTTGGCATATGTGTGTTGATTGCAGAGCCATTAATAATATTACCATAAGGTATCGTCATCCTATTCCTAGGCTAGACGACATGCTTGATGAGTTGAGTGATTCTATTATTTTCACAAAGATTGACTTGCAGAGTGGTTACAACCAGATTAGAATGAAATTGAGAGATGAATGAAAAACTACTTTTAAAACTAAGTTCGGACATATCAGTGGATAGTGATGCCTTCTGGGTTAACTAATGCACCTAGCACTTTCATGCGTTTGATGAACGAAGTTTTACGTGCTTTCATTGGAAAATTTGTGGTGGTTTATTTTGATGATATTCTGATCTATAGCAAGTCATATGAAGAACACATGGATCATTTACGTGTTGTTTTTAATGTTTTGAGATATGCACGTTTGTTTGGTAACCTTGAGAAGTGCACCTTTTGCATGGATCAAGTCTCTTTTCTTGGCTATGTTGTTACTCCACATGGCATCGAAGTTGATCAAGCCAAGATCGTCGCTATCCAGAGTTGGCCGCCTCCTAAAACGGTCACACAAGCGCGGAGTTTTCTAGGGCTCGCTGGTTTCTATCGGTGTTTTTGTTCGAGATTGCAGCACCCTCGCTGCACCGCTGAATGAGCTTACAAAGACGGGAGTTCCTTTTACTTGGGCCACCATATAACAACAAGCTTTCAACGCTCTCAAAGATAAGCTAACACACGTCCCTTTGCTTCAACTTCCCGATTTCAGCAAGACTTTTGAATTAGAATGTGATGCTAGGGGCATAGGTCTTGGTGGTGTGTTAATTTAAGAAGGAAAACATGTTGCTTACTTTAGTGAAAAATTAAGTGGTCCTAGTTTAAACTATTCTACCTATGATAAAGAATTATATGCTCTAGTTCGAACTTTGAAAACATGATAACATTATTTATGGCCCAAATAGTTTGTAATACATTCTGATCATGAATCTTTGAAGCATATTCGAAGTCAAGCCAACCTGAACCGCAAATATGCTAAGTGGGTTGAGTTCATTGAATCTTTTTCCTACGTCATTAAGTATAAAAAGGGCAAAGAAAATGTGATAGCGGATGCTTTGTCTAGGAGATATACCATGCTTTCACAACTTGACTTCCAAATCTTTGGATTAGAGACAATAAAGGAGCAATATGTGCATGATATTAATTTTAAACATGTGTTGCTAAATTGTTAAGAGGGAAAGAGTTAAAATAAATTTATGGTGCATGATGGGTTCGTGTACCGTGCTAACAAGCTATGCATTCCAGCTAGCTTCGTTCGTCTTTTGTTGTTACAAAAGGCGCATGGAGGAGGATTGATGGGTCACTTCGGCGTGAAGAAGACCGAGGACATTCTGACCCACCACTTTTATTGGCCAAAGATGAGGCGTGACGTCGAACGCTTCATTACCCGCTGCACCACATGCCAAAAAGCTAAGTCACGACTTAATCCTCGTGGTTTATACATGCCTCTTCCTGTTCTAAGCATACCTTGGGAAGATATTTATATGGACTTTGTTTTAGGGCTTCCTGGAACAAAGAAGGGGAGGGATAGTATTTTTGTTGTCGTGAATAGATTCTCTAAGATGGCTCATTTTATACCATATCATAAAAGTGATGATGCTTCAAATGTTGCTGATTTGTTCTTTAAGGAAATTGTTCGCTTGCATGGTATTTCGAATACGATAGTTTCAGATCGTGATGCTAAATTTTTTAGTCATTTTTGGAGAACCTTGTGGGGTAAGTTGGGGACTAAGCTGTTATTTTCCACTACTTGTCATCCCCAAACCGATGGACAAACTAAGGTTGTCAATAGAACCTTATCCACTATGCTTAGGGCTGTGCTTAAAAAGAACTTAAAAATGTGGGAGGATTGCTTGCCTCATGTGGAGTTTGCTTATAATCGTTCGCTGCATTCTACCACAAATAAGTGTCCTTTTGAGATTGTTTATGGATTCATCCCTCGTGCACCTATCGACTTGTTACCTCTTCCAGCTTTGGAGAAAGTAAATTTTGATGCTCAACAACGTGCTGAGTTGATACTAAAGATGCATGAGACAACGAGAGAGAATATTGAGATTATGAATGCTAAATATAAAATTGCTGGTAGTCAGGGACGCAAGCATGTTTCTTTTGAACCTAGTGATCTTGTGTGGTTACACTTGCGTAAAGAACGATTTCCTGAATTAAGAAAGTCTAAACTCATGCCACGTGTAGATGGTCCTTTTAAAGTTCTTGAATGTATTAATGATAATGCATATAAGTTAGATTTGCCTGCAAATTTCGGGGTTAGCTCCAGTTTTAACATTGCAGATTTGCAACCTTTCTTGGGCGCGGAGGATGATCTTGAGTCGAGGACGACTCTAATTCAAGAAGGGGAGGATGATGAGGACATCACTTCTACCGATACGAACACTCCTCATGTGCAAGGTCCAATTACTCGAGCACGTGCTCGCCAACTTATTTATTAGGTAAATTCGTTTCTAGGGCCGAGGTGAGGTGGCGACCCAGTAGGGGCGGCTCGGCTCGGTTAGCCCGAGCACCGACATCGGCGTTTGAAGGTGATGAGGACATCACTTCTATTGATACGAACACTCTTCATGTGCAAGATCTAATTACTCGAGCACATGCTCATCAACTTATTTGTCAGGTAAATTCGTTTATAGGGCTGAGTGTATTAATTGAGAACTCTATGATGCTGCCTAACGGAGATGATTTACTTGTACTTAGGAATCTAGGACTACGACCAGTTCCGCAGGGTCTACGACCACTTCAAGAAGGCTTACGACCAGAGATAACATAGACTCCTCAAGACCACCCCAAGACCAGTCCTACGACCAGGTCTTCGACTAGAGATACGCGACCTAAATAGTGAATAAGGTGTTGCGTCACCGTTTTGGCCTGATATGGTCCTTTAAGCGTGTCGAGGTCGGAGTCCAGGTTGTGTACGCCTCTTCCCGCGACCGCACAACCCTAGGTCGACCTCACGTCCCCCTATATATATACAGTAGCCGTCATAGTTTAACGTGGGTTTTTCTTTGAGATTATTTTGCTTAGCAGTCTCGCCGCACGTTCGGTTGAGGAACCCCATATTGTGTACTTCATCTAAATTCGCAATACAATATCAGATTGCATCTTCTACTTTCTTGCTTGTGTTCTCGATTCGCATGCAGGAGATAGCCTTCTTGGCGAGGTCAACCGCGTTCGGCACGGTTGATAACCATCGGAGCAGTGGGTAGTGATTGCAGGAGATTTGATCAGTTCTAGTCGGAGCCTTCGGATCATCAACGTCGAGTTCTCCACCATCGACTTATCAGTACCTATCGAAAGATCGGGCCACCGTAACATCACATATGATGTTACTTTCGTGCAACAACTCAAACTGGTTGTGGAACAACGAGTAGCACCTCACTGGTCTGTCCTTGGCCCGGTGTAGACGGTCAGCAGTACACAGTAAGCCCATGGTGGGCCCGTCTATCTAGTCATCCAGAATGTTGTACGAGTGCACCGCTCTCTCGATGGACGGTCGCCCAACAAGGAAGTGCTCCCAACTCTACAGCTGCAGGAGCACGTAGCAGATGTCCAAGTTCGAGGTACCACCGGTGCCGTGCCGCGAAGTATCAAACAACCCCCGGTATGTGGCGCAAATGACGGTTGATCCCCAGCTATACTGAGGCATCGGCCCAACCATTCCGTCAACCAAAGGCTCAGCGACGCGGACGAAGCTGAGGTAGCACCAATCACCCTATGTGGTTAAAAATAGAACCCAACCAAAGAGCTAAAGAAGGTTAGCAACGAGGTGCGTCCTAACGACCTCGTTTGGTGCACCCTGCGGGTAATAACTGAACTACCTCAGCCAAGTCTGGGGGACACCACGTGCACGCTTTGGGATAGGTTGGCCAAACCGATGCTCCAGCTTGGCCTTCCAGTCTGCTGGCGGAGGGCCCGGAACAAGTGGCTCACCCTGGATCGAGAGACCAGTCAAGAACGAGACGTCTTGCAGAGTGAGTGTCATCTCACCCAACCAAAAGTGGAAGGTGTGCATCTCGGACCTCCATCTATCAACAAGTACTGACAGCTGAAGGACCGAAATGGCAACAGAGGGGGGGTGAATGGTGCCTTAAAAAATAAGATCCGCCCTTATCAAGTGTCCACACAGCAATCCAAAACCTTCTGATAAACAAAAGACGTGAAGTGAATCAAATCCAAAGAGTTAAACAAAACTGGACTGTTCTGTCAGATATCGGAAGTTCCGATTCTACCTAGCGGTAGTTCCGCACTGCGGTAATTCCGTTCTTCCAGTGCGGAAGTTCCGCTTGCGGTAGTTCCGCCTTGTACAAAACGGAAGTTCCGATTGTCCTGACCGAAGAACAGCACGCAAGGGATTTTGCCAAAAATTCGAAATACAAACTAGTTGCTGCTCTTCTCGGGTCAAGTCTCACAAGACATCATCCTAAAGAACATCTTGACCTCATTGAGAAGAATCGCAGACAAAGATCCATTAATCAAAGCAAAATCGGATTTCTTGAATATTTGGCAAGAAAGACCAAAAACCACCATTCGCAAGATTCTTAGATTCTTGGCTCATGAAACTTTGAGGATATGTTAGCAATATCAATAAGACTCTAGATATCAAGTTTCATGCCATCTCATAAGAGGAATCAAAAGTTTCACCAAAACCCTAGATATTCAAAGTAGGAACAGAGAGAAGAAAAGAGGCATAAACAATGAAGCAAAACATCAGAGATTTTATTGCTAGGAATCAAAGATTACAGAGGCAAACACAGAGGAATGATTACATGAATTTCAGTTCATCCTCTCCATCTCAACAACCAAAAACAAAAAGCAAAACAACCTCTCCAAAAGCTCTTTAGCTAAAGCTAATCCTAATCTCTTTTTCTCAAAAGTCACCGAAACAACCAGGGGTTCACCTCTATTTATAGCCCTTGGCTAACGGGTCTCCAACCCGTTACGTCGGCTAAACCCTAACGGATCCCGCTTCCACTTGTGCCGCCTTGCGAAATTACCCTTTCACCCCTCGTGCACCTTCTGGAAGGTCCCGCATTCCTTGTTGTCCACGACTCGCAACCGCCTCGAGTACACGCCGTCTTCGACACATCTTTACCGTTCTGACCTCAACGCCGCATGCGTCTAGTCCGGTCTCCACGTGTCTCGCCACGACTCCACCTCGATGCCCTGCAACCAGCACAGACAAGAAACATATCACATAGCATTGCTCAAGATAATAGAATCATCATTTGCATTTAACTCCAATCCATTCACACCACAAAATCAAAACTATACCCTCTCTGCACAGTTCTGCGCACAATCGGAAGTTCCGCATTTACCATGGCGGAAGTTCCGATTATCGGAACGTCCGCACTCCCAGGGTGGAAGTTCCGATTATCATCAAAACAGAACACACTTGTCAGGATAATCGGAAGTTCCGCGTTCCCAGTGCGGAAGTTCCGCATATTACCACAACAGAACATAATCGTCAGGATAATCGGAAGTTCCGCGTCCCCAGTGCGGAAGTTCCGATTATCGGAACTTCCGCATTCCAGAAACGGAAGTTCCGCACAGTACAGAAATACACCGGCAGCAGTGCAACGGCAAAGAATACAATCACAAACTTTTCGACAACAGCGTCAAATACTCATCACTCGCATGGGGACACTACTCACATGGTCTCTCAATAGCAGACTAGCGTCTAGGGTAAACTGATGTCCGACGGACACCAGCATCATAATGGGCAACAAGCACGTGTCCCAGGGTATCGGGACGTAGCGATCGTCCAGCTCCTAGTAATCCCTCCCCGCTCAAAGCAGTAGGGGCGAAGGACCATCCGCATCAGCGGCGATCCATAACTTGCACCGGTGGTGCTCATCGTAGAAGTGTTCCAGAAGCGCTAGTAGAGACATGGCTTATAACACATGGAATAGACGGAATATTAATGAGAAGATTGATAATGACCATAAAATACTACAAATTAAAAATTACGATGAAACTAACACTACAAATTAATGTACACTAATTTAGTAGTACAAAATTAAATACGGCTATTTAAACATGACTAAATTAATTATGGCCAACTGATTACCGCAAATGAACATGTGCTACGTACTGACAAATAAAAAGCATGCACATATTGTTCCATCAGTGCAGTGGAGGATTGTAGTGTCATTGTCTTAACATAGCTATGAAGCATTGAGTTACTCGTGTCATATCTCATTTAACAAACACACCCACACAGATATCCTAAGAGTTCTCTTGTTAGAGAACAAAGCCAACGACTAATGAAGTTCAAATGCGGCTAATGAAATGAGACTAATAAAGTCAAACAGATTTTTCTATGAAAATTTCAAAATGCCTGTAACAGTTGCGCCTAGAAAATTACAACTACTTAAGTATGCAGTTAATAAAGAATTTACGAACGACGAAAAATCGATGGAGATAAAAAAAAATACCTGCTACATTTGCTTCTAGTGACAGCGGTTAATAACGTTAAAATATCCCTAAAAATATAATCAACACGGCAAGAGACAAACCGAAAGAGGGAGCGAGCGACTGTGAGATGAAATCACACTTGCTCACTCTCGAATTTATAGCAGTTGTAGAAGGGAATCCCGCGGGAGCTAATTGAAATTCACAGACAGCGATGCGATGGAATTAACCGGAGGAGAGGACGGGTGGTGGAATTAGTGAAGGGACTTGGGACTTTAGAGCTTCTCTGAAAGACAGTTGGAATCCACCCATGGTTTTTTTTAAATTTTTGATTCTCCAGAGAACCGGACCGGACACATGCAGGAGTGGAGGGAGGGCCATGCGGAGGGGGCAGAGGGGGAGGGCACGCGCCGACCGTGGGAGGGTCGGGAAGGAAGGCCCTGCGGAGCGCAGGACAAGTGGCTGGTGTAGGAGGGCCACCGCACGGCGGCCGTGCGGCAGCGCCACCGCACAGTGGTCGTGCGGTTGGATGCGACGTGGCGAGTGGGGAGGGCCTGCCGCACGATGGCCGTGCAATAGAACACTATTTTTGTAAAAAAAAAATTGGGGACTGTCATTGTTGTAAATACGAGGCAAAAAGACGCCAATACGGTCAAAATTCCTAATTAAGGAATGCGTTCTACATGAGCATGTAGCAGGCAATTTCCTACCTGAGCAAGGAAACATCACATCATTTCTCACATTCCCTTTTCGGCCAAATTCAAGTCATTTGGAGTCTTTCGCCACAAAAATTATTTCACCTCTTGGAGTGGATTTGATGCTCAAGAGGGTAGGGATGAATTGGAAATCTTTTTAAAACACAGTCAAATTATGGTAACTTGATTCAACCTAATCTCTAATTTCAACCCATGTGTCTAAAGTTTGTTAGTGCGTTCACACAACTCCTACACAAGACTAGTTGAGTTTTGTAACCTAGTTCCAAACCTACACAAGTTTAGTCAACTAGGAATTGTAAGAACAAGAATTTGAATGCAAAAATGTGAAAGGAACAAGTGACAACCAATTTTTTACCAAGGTCTCAGGGATCCAATGATCTCCCGTACTACTTATTGGAGCACTCTCGCAAGAGTCTAGCTCCTACTTGAACCCGCACAAGGATTCAAGCAATCGACTTGTGGTAATCCTTCTCCTCTCCTGATAGGTAGAATCCAAACCTTCAAAGTAGCTGCATGCATCCATTTAGAGGAGATAATTCGATGAAGACGGAAGTCTCACGGACAACGGTCCGGCGATGTCCAATCTGAATGTCCGCCTTGGCGACGTTCTGACTGCGGGGCATGTTAGAAAGGATGGTGCCTCGACTTCCTACATATATGACGTCTTCTCTTCCGAGGAATCACACGTTCACATGATAGCTGTACGCATTCACATAATAGTTGTACACGTTCACATGATAACTGTACGCTTCACATGATAACTCTATATATATATATATATATATATATATATATATATGTGTGTGTGTGTGTGTGTGTGTGTGTAACTCATATACTCTGATTTTAACAATAAAAAATAGTGTTACTTTCCTCACTTACAGAATCATCAATTACCAAATAACTCCACAATAAGATAAAAATCATTGTGCGCCAATTAGTCTCTAGGACTAAACTGTAATACCAACTAAGCTTGACCAAATCTCAAACTTAGTAACAGGAACTGACTTTGTCATTATATCAGTTGTATTATTATGAGTACTTATCTTGTACACCTTGACATCACCTTGAGCAATAACACCTCGAATAAAGTGATATCTCACATCAATGTGTTTTGTTCTCCCATGGAACATCTGATCCTTTGTAAGGCATATATCACTCTAACTATCACAAAATATAATAGTGTAAGAATTATCTCCACAAAGCTCAGTCTACAAACCTCTCAACCAAATAGCTTCGTTACAAGCTTCGAAAATAGCTATATATTCTGCTTTAGTGGTAGATAAGGCTGCAGTAGTGTCTTTCAACTAACAGCACAACCACCAATGGTGAAAACAAAACCTGTGAGAGACCTCCTCTTGTCCAAATCACCAGCATAATCAGAGTCAACATAACCAACAAGTTCATCCCTAGAATTCCCAAACTGCAAACGAGCATTAGAAGTGCCACGTAAATATCTGAAAATCCACTGAACTGCTTTCCAATGCTCTTTTCCAGGATTAGCCATATATCTACTGACAACACTCAGTGCATGAGATAAATCAGGATGAGAACAAACAATGGCATTCATAAGAGAACCAACTGCACTGGAATATGGAACTCTAGACATATACTCAATATCATAATCTGACTTAGGATATAAAGTTGGAGATAATCTGAAATGCAAAGCTAATGGAGTACCCACTGGTTTTGCACTATGCATATTAAAATGACTAAGAACTTTCTCAATATAACCTTATTGACTAAGGTATAACTTGTCAGATTTCCTCTCTCTAATGATCTTCATACCAAGAATTTTATTTGTTGCACGTAGGTCTTTCATCTCAAATTTATTACTCAATTATGCTTTTAGTTTTGCTATTTCTGACTTATCTTTTGCAGCAATCAACATATCATTAACATAGAGAAGCAAATAAATAGATGAACTATTAACAATCTTTAAATAAACATAGCTATCATAATCAGACCGCTTAAAATCATGAGAGCATAAAAGGGTCAAATCACTTGTACCATTATTTAGGAGATTGCTTCAAACCATAAAGAGCTTTCTTTAATCTACAAACAAGGTGTTCTTTTTCAGGAATAACAAAACGCTCAGGTTGGTCCATATAAATGTCTTCTTCTAACTCTCCATGTAAGAATGCAGTTTTAACATCTAATTGCTCAAGTTCATAATTATGCACAGCAACAATACTAAGTAAAGTGCGAATAGAACTATACTTCACAACTGGGGAAAAGACATCAATAAATCAATACCTGGAATCTGACTATAACCTTTAGCAACCAACCTTGATTTATATCCTGCTAGCTTAGTATAAAAAATATATTCCTTCCTTTTGAAAATCCACTAGCAATGAATAGGCTTCTTCTCTTTTGGCAATTTCATTAATTTCCAAGTGTCATTCTTATCAAGTGACTCCATCTCATCATGCATAGCAGTTATCTACTTATTACAATTTATGGAATTAATAGCCTTAGAGTATGATGAAGGTTCTGCATTACCTTCAGTTTCTTCTGCCACACTTAAAGCATAAACAACAATATTAGCTTCTTCAATCAACCCCTTGGGTAGATTAATCTCCCTCCTAGGCTTGTCAACTGCAATGAACCATTGTGGTGGCTGCTCAACAATAGAAGGATTCTCAACAATGGGTGCATTATGAACAACAATATTTTTCTTATCACTTGAATTCTGCTCACTCTCAACAGGAACATTAGTAGACAGTTTATCATGAAGCATAGCAGATTCATTAAAGATAATGTTTCTGCTAATCACAACCTTATTTTTTTTAAGATTCCACAACTCGTATCCTTTAACACCAGAGTTATAACAAAAAAAAAGATGCACTGAACAGCTCTAGGCTCTAATTTTTTATTATCAACATGAGCATAAGCAGTACAACCAAAAACTTTCAATTCTGAATAATTTCCTAAGGAACCAGACCATACTGCAATTGGAGTCTTCTTTAAAATTGCAATAGAGGGTGACCGATTAATAAGATAGCAAGCAGTGGAAGCGGCTTCACCCCAAAAACGTCTATGCAAACCTGCATTAGACAACATACAACGGGCCTTGAAAATGATGGTCCTGTTCATATGCTCAGCTACACCGTTTTGTTGAGGAGTATGGGGAACAGTGTAGTGCCTGACAATGCCTTTAGTCTTGCAATATCATTCAAATTCATTAGAACAGAATTCTATCTCATTATCAGTGCGAAATTTATTTACCTTCTTTTCAGTTGTCTTTCAACCATAGTCTTCCACTCTTTAAATGCTGAAAATGCTTCTGATTTATGCTTCAAGAAATAAGGCCACACTCTTCTAGAGTAATCATCAATAATTGTTAACATATAACTAGCACCACCTAGCGATGTCTTACGAGATGGTCCCCATAAATTAGAATGCACATAATCCAAAATATCTTCTATAGTATGAACCGAAGTATTGAATCTCACCCTCTTATGTTTGCCAAACACATAATGCTCACAAAATTTTAGCTTGCCGATGTTATATCCATCAAGAAGTCCTCCCTTGCTCAATTCTGTCAAACAAATTTCACTCGTATGCCCAATGCCCATATGCCAAATATTAGTAGCATCTGAATCAGATAATGAACTTGAAATTACAGCAACATTACCTGATATTGCCGTACCTCGCAGATGGTACAGATTGGTAGATTTAATATCAGCTTTTATCACAACAAGAGAGCCTTTTGATACCTTCAAACCTCCACTTTCACCATAATACTTGTACCCTTTAGTATCAAGAGTACTCAAAGAGATGAGATTCCTTTTCAAATCTGAAATGTGTCTCACATCTGTCAAAGTTCTAACGATGCCATCAAACATCTTGATCTGAACTGAACCAATTTCTGCAACATTACAAGATGAGTTATCACCCATCAACATAGTACTACCTTCAACAGGTTTATAGGCGGCAAACCAATCCCTATTAGGACATATGAAAGGTATATGCGGAATCAAGAAGTCATTCATCATTGATCTTACCACATCCAGCAAAAGCAACAAGGACATCTCCATCATAACTATCATCAGCAGTAAGGGAGGCTTTACCTTCATCGTCTGGTTTACCTTTTGACTTATAATGGCATGTTCTCCTTTCTTTATTTTGTAGCTTCCAGCATTCAGAGATGTTGTGCCCACTTTTCTTGCAATATTTGCACGACTTGTACTTGCCTCTTGATTTCGATCGGTTCTTATAGCCGTTCGAACTTTTACCTCGAGATCCATTGTTTGAGTTATTCTCCTTTTGCCTGCCACGAACAAACAAGGTTTCTCCTTGCAAACTTGAATTTTTCAGAATGTATCATCTGTTTCATCTTCTCCTTAGCATGCAAAGCTTTATAAACTTCATTAAGAGTGAGAGTATCTCTACTATATAATATGATATCTCTAAAATTTAAAAAAGAACTAGGCAGAGAGCACAAAAGAATAAGACCCAAATACTCATCATCATATTTTACCTCTATCGACTCTAGATCGGCAACGATCTTCTTAAACACAAAAGATGATCAAGCACGGATCCTCCTTCTTGTAATTTGTGAGAGTATAACTTCTGCTTGAGATGCATCTTGCTAGTGAGATCCTTTGTCATGCAAATTCGTTCCAGCTTCAGCAATAATGCTCCAGATGTCTTCTGCTCCAAAACCTTCTACAAAATATTATTTGATAGATAAAGGTGAATCTGAGATAAAGTCTTACGATATTTGCGTTTCGCATCTACGGTCCATGCGGTAGATTGTTTCTTAAATCCTTCTAATGTATCATCTAAATCCATCTATGCCAACACAGCCCTCGTCTTGACTTGCCATAGCAAAAATCTTGTGTCTCGATGTAGGAGTGGAAGATCATACTTCAAAGTCACCATGACGAATAAAATCTGAAATTTGCTGATACTATTCTGTGTAAACCTAGTAAAAATTATGATCTTTTTTGTACACCTTCTGTGTACACGAATGAAAGATATTCAAATGTCTGGTACACTTATGAAGTGAAGGTAGCAAAAATTCTCCAAAAGTGAGCACTCCACGGAATCAACCAGAAAGCTTGATTTAAAGAAAAGGTTTCTTGGGACCTGTGCTGGTTGATTCCCTTGATGCTCTCTTCTGATGTTTGAGTCGGTTGCGATTGAATTTCTCGCCGCTGGTTTCTCGGTTGCTCGGCGCACGGACCTAGGCAGTGCTATGCAGTTTGCGTTTGTCTTCTGCTTCGACTGTCCTCAATCGGCTGATGTCTCGTCGTACGGACCGAGGCTGCGACTTATGCTTCCACGCGCTGGATGAAGACTCGTCGCTGCGTGTGACGGCTCGGACGCTCACGCGTGGATCGAGGTGGGACTGATATGCTTCCGCGCTAGCTGTCTTGCGGATTGAGGCGAGGGGCGGCGCGCGTGACGGCGGCGCCGGAATTGATCTACTATTTTTCCGTATTTTTCTCCGAACACTAATATTTTCTTTGTACTTTGATACCACTTGTTAAAAAAATATGGATAAAAAGATACACGAATTTTACGTGAAAAACTTTTCCAGGAAAAAACAATGGATGCCAACCGGCGATGATCACTGTATGAGGAGTGTTTACAAAACACAGAGTGATTACAATGAGACGTCAACTCTCCCCGTACGGCTTACAAAAGGTATATAAAAAGGTAAAATGACTTAAAGTCCAAGTAAGAAACTAATCCGCTAATATAACATGTTTGAATTCCACCATATTAAAAATTTGAATCACATATCTCAACAATCTAGTTCCTCTGTGGTGAATGCCTCTGTTAAGATCTCCAAACCTTCTACTCGAGAGATGAAGGTGCTAAGATCAAAATGCATGGTAGGATTAGACGTCAGTCCCATAAGTGCTTTGAAAGCTTATGGAGATGGACTGCTGTATTACCCCGCTGGAGGATCGAGCTATGGCTTTGCTTCGTGCTACTAATCTGAACAGTTCTCCTTTGTCGATCTGATTGTATTTCATTGAGTTGCCTGTAACATCTCTCAGAGGATTACCATATGATTTACCTTTCGTCTTGGTGGGTGGGCAGGAGTAAGCACTGATGGAGCCCTATCCCCTCCTCGCTTGTCCCGCCTGGGAATTTTCTTGGTTTTTATTTTGGTTTGCTGAGTTGCTACTTGTATTGAACTGAATGTCCCTGTTTGAAGTTTCGTAATAAAAGTTCTTAAAAGACAATTGATATGTCGTAATTCGCTCCATTTCAATGTACTCGAAGTTTGCCTTGGAAGAAAATGTACTCAAAGTTTGCTACGATATGCTATGTCATTCATTTCATTGGAGGATGCAATTAGCCAATTCGGTGGTCCTTGTCTTGTATTAAAAAGGGGGCTCAAGTATAGCAATGGCCTTGGTTGTACGGGAAATTTTCATTCATAGCACCGGGAAACTCACGATTCCTTTCCTATGCTAATATAAAAGGCACCCGTTCAAATTTGAACAATATATGGAAACCATGTGTCTCCCGAACATCATTGCCATCCATCTTTTCAATCGAAAGGCTGAAATTTGAAGTTGGGTCCCTGCCCTAAGATCACGTCTATGCGATTAATACATTAAGAGCATGTTTTGTTCATGTACTAAGCTCGTCAAAGTTGCTATAAATCTTTTCTTTTCCAAACTCGTCTAAGGTTAACTCATGAAAATCGATGCCACACTTTAACTAGCAAAAATGAATCACATCACACTTTCTTAAATTATTAATGCGTAGAACCCAGGTAACAGAAAAGTAATTCTACCACAGATATAACTACCAACCAAAAAAGTACCTAACATGGTCAAACTTGCCTAAACTGTAACCTGGCAAAGTATAGCATGATTGGCTACAAACCAGACCCTAATAGAGACATGACCTCACGCTGTAATGTCATGCCTCCAGTTCCTTTCCCAGTCCGCCTCCCCTCTGGCCTTCTCACGCCTCACGTCACCATCGTGGTAAAATTGATATATGCCATCGAAAATCTTACCATTTTAAGATATACCACTCAGTATGTTAAAATTTGTCACTTCAGTTTCTTTTCCCTTTAAAATTTATCATTATCACCACTTTTCTTCCTTTTTTCTTTTCTTTTCTCACATTTTCCATCTATTCCAAAGGTGAACTACCGATTGTGCCCCTCTCTATTCGGAATCCATCATCTCAAGCACAGCGCCTGGAAGCCTGGCCTTGCTGAATCGAGCTCCCTTGGAAGCAGGGCCTTGCTACCCTGGAAGCACGGCGCCGCCTCCCCCGTGCTCCCCGTCGGTCCCAGTCCCAACCGACCGCCGCGCATCCCCCGAGCTCCCCTCCGGTGTCCTCCCCGCCTCCCCCGAGCTAGCCGTGTCCCCTCCCCATCTCTCTTGAGCTGCAGTGAGGCCGTGGCCGCCTCCCCTGTGTTGGGTTGATCTCGGCAACAAACCCTGAGATTCAAGGGGGACAAAGCCCCACTAGCGTCCTGATCGGAGGCGTAACCAACTTTTGGTTACTGGTCCCATTCACCCAGCGCGAGATTTAAAAGGTGGGATTCGGCAAGCCTCTGTGCGCGTGCGTTCAAGGCTACCAAAATTCCATACAATACCCGATCTGCTAAGCGTGCTGTGGTGAGCGAAGACTGGAACCGTCGGCATCACCGTGACGCCGCCGTCACCACTACGACATCTTCGCCTCAGGCTGACGCTCTCCTGCCCTCCCCAAACCGACGCCGACCATCTCTACTTCAACAGATCTACAACTCTCATGGCGTCTTCAGGCTCGTGTATACCTCACGCTTCCGCACTAATGTTTTGCTAGGTGTTCATTTATGTGCTAGGGTTAATCATGTTTTAGATCAAGTCATTAGCTCAGTATTATCAACATTTGGTATCAGAGCCTACCCTAGCTCATATTGAACCCGATCAGTCCCGATTAGATCTTGCCCTTTTCGGATCTGATGTCTAATGGCTCGGCTTACCACTTAGAAGGAGGGGATTTAAGATCGTCAGTGAAACCCTAACGATATCCCTCAAAACCCGAAACCCCAATCCACCAAACTCAGATCGAAGGCAAAAAGGAGCGAAATACTCACGTTTTTTGTGGATCTGGAGCCTCCTCCGGTACCGGGCGCCACCGAAGCTCCACTGACGGCAATTGCTTGCGCGACCTCGGCCGCACCGTATGGCATGGCGAGAGAGAGTTGGGCGCCGCCGTTAGGTTCGGCGTCTCACGCCCATTTTAAGGCACGCGATTTTTGCTCTCAGCCGTTCGATGGAATCGAGCGGCTCTCGTCGTTTCGTTCGGCCGGCAGCGCATTGCATCTCGGCGACGCGCGTTGGTTCGGCCGTCCAATGAGATCGGGCGGTCACCATTCCTTGCGGCGTTACGGGCCAAACCCTAATGGGCCGCCACCATGGAGGCAGGCCGGGGCTGGGAACTGTGTCAGCAGTGCAGAGTGCCTCTTTTCTTTTTCTAAGGGATTTTTTTTTGTTTGTTTAAGTTTTGTGCACTGTTTTAATTAATGTTAATTTCTCAAGTAACAGTGTATTATTGTCTCTAATTAAAGTTGAACAAACGAGATATTTTAATTAGAGATTTTTATGAATTTTATTTTCGCATTATGTATGCGCATGATTATATACTGACCAACGTTGTTTGCAGTCATGTGTCGCCATATTAATTGTTGAAGTTCTCTTCATTTTCTGCCCAACGGTGATATGAATTAGAACAATAAATTTTGCATGTTATTAATCAGACCAACGTAGGGTTAATTGCATGCAATATATTTTTATGTTATTTCTAAATTTTTTTCCTGTATTTTAATGTTCAGCAATGAATGCTTCGAATGTTGCCGCTACAATTGACAACATTGAACAGCTTACGGGAAGTAACTTTCCCGCTTGGAAAGAAAGAATTTCAGTTGTCCTTGGAGTTCTGGACCTTGATTATGCATTAAGGGTGCCCGTTCCCGTTTCTCCCACCGTTGGTGAGGACAATTACGATGAGAAAAAGAAAATTTATGATAATAATGCTGAAAAATAGGAGCGGTCCAACCGTCTATCACTAATGATTATGAAGACCTCTATCTCAGTCGGGATCAGGGGAGCAATTCCCGATTCCGAAAATGCTAAGGAGTACTTGGCTTCAATTGAAGAGAAATTTAAAGGCTCCACAAAAGTTTATGTCAGTACTTTAATCCAGAGGCTCTTGACCACTAAGTATGATGGATCCAGCAGTATTAGAGAACATATCATGACAATGACTAATATGGCTGAAAAACTCAAGGGCATGGACATAGAGATATCTGATATTTTCCTTGTCCACTTCATTATGACTTCTCTTCCTTCTGACTACACTGCTTTTAAAATAAATTACAACACTCAGAAGGACAAATGGAACATGAGCGATTTAATCGCTATGTGCGTTCAGGAGGAAGAGAGGATAAGGACCGAAAAGAAAGACTTTGTGAATCAAGTTAATGGATCCAACAAACGGAAGTTCCACGGGGACTTCAAATCCAAGAAAAAGTTGTATTTCTCCCCAAATTCAGATAAGTCGGGGCCTAAGGCGCAAAATGCACCTAAGCCCTACGTTGCTCCTGCTAAAGCATCTAATGGGAATGCATGTCACTTCTGCAAAGAACCAGGGCACTTCCAGAAGGATTGTGTTGGTTTTCTGAAGTGGCTCGCCAAGAAGGGTAATGACACTATAACGTTTATTGATGAAACACTTTATACTGATTTCTCCCTTAATTCTTGGTGGATTGACTCAGGTGCAACTGTGCACGTTACCAACTCTTTACAGGGGTTCCTTACCGTGAGAACACTAAGAAAGGGGGAGCGAAGTCTTAGAGTCGCAGATGGAAAGGAAGCTGAAGTAGAATCCGTTGGATCTATTTCATTAATCTTAGATAGCGGATTCATACTTCGTCTCAATAATGTAATTTATGTTCCTTCCATAAAAAGAAATTAAATTTCAATTTCTTTATTGGACGATGAAGGTTTTAAATGTAATTTTGGCAATAATAAATGCATTATTACATTTAATTCAAATAATGTTAGTTTTGCTTTTAGGCAAAACAAGCTCTATATCATTTCCCTTACTGAGTCTCATGTTTCCTTGAATGTACGTGATACTAAGTGTAAAAAGAATAATGAGACTTCATCGAAACTGTGGTACTGTCGTTTAGGCCACATTTCGAAGGGGAGAATGGAGCATCTCATTAAGGAAGAGATTCTCCACCCGTTAGACTTTTCTGACTCAGACCACTGCATTGATTGCATTAAAGGAAAATATGTAAAGCAAATAAAGAAGGGAGCCACTCGCAGCACAGGACTATTAGAATTAATTCATACTGATATTTGTGGCCCTTTTCCTGTGACATCAGTGGATGGTTTTGATTCTTTTATCACATTCACTGATGATTTTTTCCGTTATGGTTATATTTTTCCCATTAAGGACCGATCTGAGTCACTTGATAAATTTAAGATATTTAAGGCTGAAGTTGAAAATCAACACAACCTAAAAAACAAAGTGGTAAGATCGGACCGTGGGGGAGAATATTATGGGAGACATGCTCCTTATGGCCAAATTCCTGACCCTTTCGCTAAGTTCCTTCAGGAAAATGGTATTGTTGCCCAATATTCTACACCAGGTGAACCTCAACAGAATGGGGTAGCTGAAAGACGCAACCGTACACTTATGGATATGGTACGGAGCATGCTTAGCTATTCTAGTTTACCAACTGGTTTGTGGATGGAAGCACTAAAGACAGCCGCACATATTCTTAATCAAGTTCCCAGTAAATTAGTACCTAAGACACCTTATGAATTATGGACTGAGAGGAAACCGAGTTTAAAATACTTAAGAGTGTGGGGTTGTTGTGCTGAAGCTAAGATATTTAATCCACATATTGGGAAATTAGATCCTAAGATAATAAGTTGCCATTCTATTGGGTACCCAGAAAGATCTAAAGGGTATCGGCTTTACTGTCCTGATAGGACAACTAAGTTTGTAGAAACAAGACATGTTGTGTTCTTAGAAAATAATGAGGACCTGGAGCCTAGGAAAATAGATCTTGAAGAGAAGCGGGTTTACGTTCCTTCACCGCTTATCCCAGAGACTTTTATTCCTGCGCTTCATGTGGTTGCACCTCCAGTACCGAATACTGTTGTTGCACCCACTGTTGAGGTCTCTGAAACTCCTAATGTCATACCTAATGATGAGCCTCGCAGCCTCTGCGCCGCATGCCTCCCCGCAATAGTCACGAACCAGTTAGAAGATCACAGCTGGAGAGAAGATCTGCCATCCCAAATGATTATATTGTTTAATTATATGAATGAGGATATTAATGATATAGGGAAGGCAGATGATCGCACCTCTTATAAGGATGCCATGATGAGTGAACATTCTCCTAAGTGGCTTGATGCCATGAAGGATGAACTAAAGTCTATGAGTACTAATGATGTATGGGACTTAGTAAAAATTCCTGACGGAGTCAAAACAGTAGGCTGTAAATGGGTCTACAAAACCAAACATGACTCTAAGGGAAATATCGAAAGGTTCAAAGAAAGACTCGTAGCAAAAGATTTCTCACAACGAGAGGGGATTGATTATAATGACACATTTTCTCCTGTCTCAACTAAGGATTCATTTAGAATCATTATGGCACTTGTAACTCATTACGATTTAGAGCTACATCAGATAGATGTTAAGACGGCATTCCTTAATGGCGACTTGCAAGAAAACATTTTCATGGTTCAATCAGAAGGTTTTGTTGTGGAAGGCAAGGAGCATATGGGATGTCGACTTAAGAAATCAATTTATGGCTTAAAGCAAGCATCAAGATAGTGGTACCTCAAATTCGATAAAGTTATAAGAAATTTTGGTTTTAAGGAAAATAAAATTGATAACTGCATATATATTAAGTTCAAGGGGAGTAAATTTATCATCTTAGTGCTTTATGTGGATGACATCTTATTGGCTAGCAGCGGTAAAGATATGTGTTTGAGACCAAGAGATTTCTTTCATCTAATTTTGATATGAAGGATCTTGGTGATGCTCTTACGTTCTTGGCATTGAAATTCATCGAGACAGGTCCAAAGGAGTATTAGGTTTATCTCAAATGGCATACGTTGACAGAGTACTAAAAAGATACAATATGCATAAGTACTATGGCTCGCCTGCTCCTATTATTAAAAGCGATAAGTTTGGGATATTTTAATGTCCAAGGAACCAATATGAAACTGATCAGATGAAGTCGGTTCCTTATGCTTCAGCTGTCAGAAGCATTATGTATGCTCAAGTAAGCACGCGCCCTGAATTAGCTTTTGTAACCGGAATGCTTGGCAGATATCAGTCAAATCCAGGACCGGACCACTGGAAGGCCGTTAAGAAAGTCTTGCGTTATATGCAAGCTACTAAGCACCTCATGCTCACATATAAGAATTCTGATAACCTTGAAGTTATTGGTTATTCAGATTCAGATTTTGCGGGATGTGTTGATACTAAGAAATCCACGTTAGGTTATATCTTCACACTTGCTGGAGGAGCTATCTCGTGGAAAAGCTCTAAACAAACCCTTACGGCATCTTCAACGATGCAAGCTGACTTTGTGGCATGTTATGAGGCTACCGGACAGGCTGTATGGCTTAAGAACTTTATTTCGGGTCTTAGAGTGGTAGACAGCATCTCTAAACCACTCACATTATACTGCGATAACGAACTCACAGTCTTTTATGCGAGTAACAACAAGTCAAGTGGTGCTACCAAAGACATTGACATTAAGTATCATGTTGTGAAAGATAGAATCCAGGATCAAACCATTAGTATCAAACATATTAGTACTAAGTCAATGCTTGCGGATCCGCTTACTAAAGGCTTACCACCCAATATCTTTCGTGATCATGTTGTCGGCATGGGTTTATTGGAAAACCTCTGATTCTGGATAAAGGACCCTAAAACAAACCAACTCCCATTAAGTATAATGAATATCCATTTCAAAGATGAAATAGTATACTATAGGTACTGGGGTTGTATGGCACTTTATTGGCCATGCGACACATTATCTTGGTATGCTATTTTATTGAGGATGGAATTATGATGTTAGCCTTTCGATCAAAGGGGAGAATGTTGGGTTGATCTCGGCAACAAACCCCGAGATTCAAGGGGGGCAAAGCCCCACTAGCGCCCTGATTGGGGGCGTAACCAACTTTTGGTTACTGGTCCCATTCACCCAGCGCGAGATTAAAAAGGTGGCATTCGGCAGGCCTCTGTGCGCGTGCGTTCAAGGCTACCAAAATCCCACACAATACCCAATCTGCTAAGCGTGCTGTGGTGAGCGAAGACTGGAACCGTCGGCATCACCATGACGCCGCCGTCACCACTACGACATCTTCGCCTCAGGCTGACGCTCTCCTGCCCTCCCCAAACCAACACCGACCATCTCTACTTCAACAGATCTACAACTCTCATAGCGTCTTTAGGCTCGGATATGCCTCACGCTTCCGCACTAATGTTTTGCTAGGTGTTCATTTATGTGCTAAGGTTAATCATGTTTTAGATCAAGTCATTAGCTCAGTATTATCAACACCCCGTGCTCCCAGCCGGTCTTGCTGGTCCCTCCCTGCCTCCCCCGAGCTCCCTTCCGGTCCCTCCCCGCCTCCCCCGAGCTCCCCTCCTGTCCCTCCCCATCTCCCCGAGCTCCATGTGTGGCCAGGCCCGAGTGAGCTACATCCCCTCTAGATGCTTGTGAATACTGAGATGGTTTCAGGTTTCATAACCATCCAGATATGCCGGCTGCAGGAGATCGAGATAGTGAGCAAGAAAACATGGCCATACCATTTTCTTGCTTTGCAATGGGGCATGAAATTGTAGCAGTGAACTTGTATTATGCATAAATGAACAGGTGCCTGATGCTCCAACTGATAGTTGTTTTCTTCATTTTTTGAATTATTGATGCTTGAATGTAACTGATGCTTCATGTATAAAAATGAACAGTAGCTGGTGCTTGTTAATTGTAATGGGAATGAATGAAATGAGTGAATGCTACTGCTACTTGAACAGTATCAGGTCCTTGTACTTGCTTGAATGCTGCTGCTACTTACTCAAAATTGGAAACTGTAAAAAGATGAAAAAGGAGAAAAGGAGATGATTGATGCTGACAATGCCTGCAGGCATTTCACAAAGGCATGCCTTTCACAAACATTCAGTTCACTCCATATACCAACCTGATACTTTGTTACCATCCAACTTTTCATTTCTCATGTAAATATTAGAGTTGGAACAACCTGCAGGGACTAAGCCTTTATCACTCCAGTCGATTTGAGCACACATGGCAGAAATTCTTGAAGAATCTAGCACTGTAGAAAAAACTGACCAATTTTTGCACAAGGCGTTTTGGCCTATGCTGGTATGTCAATTACCTCTATCACTCCAGTTAAGAGAGGAAAACAATCTTGTGATTGGTATTATTTCTGAACAAAAGTCTGTAGTATATTCATGATAAAAGAGAGAGTTACAAGTTAACAAAAGAAGAGGTTCTCCCTAGCAGAGATATAAACAGGAAGACCAAAGGATATGAGAGAGTGGTATCTGTAGCCGGTTTGGGCGAGGAGCAAGGGGGCATGGCTGGGGTTTGGGGAGCAGGGGGAGCAGGGGTGGGATGCGGCTACCGGTGGGGAGGGGGAGGGGGCAGGACCAGCGGCGCCGTCTCACCAGGGGAGCAAGCGACTGTGCCCTAGTTCCATTCATGGTACAGTGCTTGTTCACTAATGGATGTGTGTTTACTCACGGACAGGGCAGATGGGATGGATTCCAAATAGAGAGGGGCACAATCTGTAGTTCACCTTTGGAATAAATGGAAAATGAGAGAAAAGAAAAGAAAAATGGTAGAAAAGTGGTGATAATAGCAAATTTCAAAGGGAAAAGAAATTGAAGTGATAAATTTCAAATTTCAACGTACTGAGTTGTATATCTCGAAATGGCAAAATTCTCCGTGGCATATATCAAATTTTACCCACCCTGGTGATCCTTCCCCTCACAATCGCAGCCACCCCAGCATCTCACAGCGCCACCGCTCGCGCCGCCCAACATGTTCTCCTGGCCCGTGCACCACGGCTCGCCCCGGCGATTCCCCTCACATGGCACGCTGACGCAGGCCATGGCTCGCCGGCCGAAGGATTAAGGCGCAGGATTGCTCAGTGGCGGGTGGAAGATTAGACTGTGCGACAGTGGCAGAGGTGGCACTCCTCCCCTGCTCCAACTCTACCTCCTTCGTATGCTTTCTTTGTTTTTCCTACGGCTACTTCCCCAGGATGCATCTCGCTTTGCCTTCTTCATCGGCCTCCTCAGGTAAGATTTTGATTGGCTCGTTAGGTGCTCGATGAAATTCCCATACGATAAATTTGTAGTTTTGTGTACCAGAGTTGCGTGGAGGGGAATAGGAGGTGAAGGAAAAAAAAATTGGATGAAGATACCAGCAGGACTGGTGGTTCCACCCCTCGATCTCCACGACATTGGGCTGATGAGCACGGGGTGACAATGAAATCATAAGCTCTCTCTGAGGATTTTTTTTAGTTTGGATTGCAGTTGCTGTAATTTTCGATCAAGAGGTAATGCCGCCGTTGCAACGGTACCATCAAGCTTCGTAATGTTTTTGAGAAGAAGTTTTGTCGGAACATTTTAAAAGTTGTAGGTTTGAGCGAGTTTCGTTTGTTTCAAAAAGTTTCTAAAAGATTTCAAAAAAAGTTTCAACCATTTTATATTTTGGAATACAAGTTTTAGTTTGAAAGTTTCAAGAAGATTCTAAGAAAAGTTTCAGCCAGTTTTATATTTGAGAAGTTTTCACAAGTTTCAATCCAGAAGGTTTTGTTAGAGTTTATGGGTTTGGTCTAAATAATATTCTTCATAAATCCTAGAAAATCTCAAAGGTTGTGCATGACGAAAGTTGAGAAATTTAGTACCAAATTACTAGTTTAGGTGGGAGGAACCCAACTTATAAGGTGTAGTTAGTCTTACCTAGTTGAAGCAAGCAAAAGAAGACTACACGTGCTCGCTTGCCTCACCTCACCACGCCATCGCCATCCATCACCCGTCCGCGCGGCATGCATGTGAATGGTGTGGCGATTTTAGGTTCAGTTGTGTGCAGAGCGGCTGCTTCTTTGTCACCTCATGAACCTACATGATATACTGCATCTAACAAAAAAAATGCACGTCATGAACCTATATGAAATTTTTGGGTCATTATTCATGAACCTACATGATGACAAATTTGTGGTAGGGGTATTATTACCAAATTGCCTTCATCTTGGAGAAATTTTGCCACATCTCTGAAACATAAGAGACAAAATATTTTCGTTGATAATCTGGTTGCTAGTCTTGATGTTGAGGACAAGGCTATGACAAAGGACGATACACCGAAGATACAAGATGGACAGTCTAACGCCAATGTTATGCAGCACGCTGGCAATGGAAAATACAAAGGGAAGGTCGTTCCGACCACCAACTTCAAAATAACCAACAACAATAAGAAGAAAGTGAACGTAGAGGATATTATCTGCTTCGTTTGTGGCAAGAGTGGCCATTGGGCCAAGAAATAACGCAAACGTATGGGCAAGAAGAATCAGCCAGGGCAGAAGAAATCTGCAAATGTGCCTATTGGCAATGCCGGGGCATCTAGGTATGGTAATTTATCTATTATCTTTTCGGCATATCAATCTACTGATTGGTGGGTTGACACAGGGGCCAGTACTCATGTGTGTGCTAATGCATCTCAGTTTTCTTCTTACCAAGTCGCTTGGGGGCTCCTCTGTCCTGATGGGGAATGGGTCACATGTTTCTGTTCATGGTGTTAGTACGTTAGATCTAAAGTTCACTTCGGGAAAGATCATGCATCTGAAGAACGTTCAGCGTGCCCTTACAATAAATAAGAACCTCGTCAGCAACTCCCTTCTATGTCGAGATGGATTCAAGTTGGTCTTTTAGTCTAATAAAGTAGTCGTGTCCAAGTGTGGACTCTTTATTCGAAAAGGCTATGAGTGCGGAGGCATATTTCGCTTTTCATTTTTTGATTTTTGTAATAAAGTTATGAACCATATTTATAACTCTACGAATGGTGGTGAGGCCAATGTGTAGCGCTCACATTTATATCATATAAATTTTAGTTGTATGTCTCGGCTTTTTAGTTTAAATTTAATTTTAAACTTTTTCATAGTCAAATGTTCCAAATGTCAAATTTGTGTACAAGTAAAGCAACCTCGAAAGCCTCGTAAGGTTGTGGAGAAAAGAAATTTGGCAAAATTAGAACTCATACATTCAGACTTGTGAGAAATGAATGGTATAATGACTAAAGGATGGAAAAGATATTTCATAACTTTAATTGATGATACCACTAGATACTGCTATGTATATTTACTAAAAACTAAATATGAAACATTAGACTACTTTAAAACTTATAAGGCTGGAGTTGAGAATCAACTAGAAAGGAAGATTAAAAGAGTTAGGTCTGATCATGGTGGAGAGCATTTTTCCAATGAGTTCAACGGGATTGCCGAAAGAAAGAACTGCACCTTGAATAACTTGGTGAATGCCATGTTAGATATTACGGGTATGTCTAAGGCATGGTGAGGGAGGCTATGTTGACTACGTGTCATGTTATGAATAAAGTCTCCACTAAAAATAGTGAGGTAACTTCGTACGAAGGTTGAAAAGGGAGAAAACCACCACTCTCATATTTGCGCACTTAGGGGGTGCTTGGCGAAAGTCAATGTTCCAATAACTAAAAAGCGCAAATTTGGACTTAAAACGGCGGATTGTATCTGTTTGGGATATACTCATTGTTATATGGGGACAGCACTATAACCGACGGCGGCAACATTAGGCGGCAAGTACAACGAAAATGGCCGCATGAGATACGTCTTCCCAAACTTTCTTTAAATAATTTCAGTTATTTGGAAATTTGATCCGTAAGATCGCATTACTTTAGAAAGAGATCCTTTCGATCTCCTTATCTGTAAGAGATCCTTTAGATCTCCATCTATATATGTAACACCTCTATTTAAAGAGAAGTGACCTTGGCTTAGGAATCAAGAAAGAAATTAAGAAGTCTCCTCTCCTACCTCCTTCTCTACTCTCACTCTCTCTCTCTCTCTCTCTCTCTCTCTCCAGCCGACACGATAGCAAGAACCCTAGGGTTCTTGTTCGCAACAACTTGGTATCAAATGGCCTTATCGATGGCTCTGGTATTACCTATGTCGAACTTCTCCCAGTCATTCATCATGGAATGTGATGCCTCAGGCTCCGGCTTCGGCGTCGTGCTTCACCAAGGCGACGGGCCTTTGCCTTCTTCAGCGAGCCCATCGCTCCCCACCATGCCAAGTTGGCCACTTACGAGCACGAATTAATTGGACTGGTTCAGGCAGTTCGGCATTGACGATCGTATCTTTGGGGCCATCCTTTTGTGATTCGCATGGATCACTACAACCTCAATTTGAATCCCACTAATTCTGTTGTCTATTATGGCACGCATTAATGGTGTTATTAATGTTGTTTCCAATTTTGCTGCGCGGTGATCTGCCTTCCTTCCGAGCTCATCTGTGTCTATATGAGGAGACGTTCTCTCGATTTAGATGTACATGAGAGAGAAACAATTGTCGTTCGATTCCTCTTTGTTGCACTACCTCGACTACATCCCTATGTCGACGTGCACCTTCGCGGGGAGAGTAGTGTTTCCGAAGCCGACGCCCCTCGTGATTTATACGGGTTAAGGCTAAAAAAAGGTTTTGAAAAACTTTCACGCGACTGCTCATGGTTTCTTTCATCGTCGGTTTCGCCTATGCTTCAAAACTTTTAGATAGTTTAGCATTTGCATGGAAAATGAGGTGCTCAAGGCTATGTTTGATCACCAGTTCACCACATTGCATTTTCATGAAGTTTATAAATTACAACTGTATGTTCTATCATGATTGCTGATTTGTCTCTGCAAAAGTCTACAGCGAAATTCATGTTTTGCGGTAAATATACTGCATATTTGCGATGGAGAATCAGATATTGGTGGTATCCAAAAAGTGTAGGCGGCCATATTCAGAAGCAGCGGCCGGTGTCAGCTGAGGAGCCCATCCCCGTCCTCTCGGTGGCAGTGACGCAGTCTTCCTTCCCATGGACGGCGAACTCCAGCGGCGTTTCCATGGCGAATCAAGGCGGCGGCTGACAGATCTGGACGCGACGTTGACCCCGCGGCGCGGCGACAGAGTGCTCGGTGTGGCGCCAGCGACGATGGCCCTCGGCAGCGGCCTGCGGCGCGATAGCCCGTTCCGGCGGCCTGATCTCTGCAGGGCAGGGTGTGCATGTGGTTAACACCACTCCCGAGTACGTGTTCACTACGGAGGTAAAGTCTCCTAACCCTCACATCCTCAAAGTCTGCTTGACTGCGGCGCTGTGCACGCCGACGCCCTCACCGTCGACATGGCCGCCTCCCTCGATAATGGCCGAAGTGGAGCGGCCAGGCGTGGGGGCTGGGGTGAGGCTACATTGTGATATTTTGGCTTATTTTGATTACATCTTGTGTATTGGTGGCATAACCTTGTTCTGTCGTTTTGCTATTTTAAAATTCTTCTGATCCAATTAAAGGATCTTCAACTGTTCTTCCGAGTGGAGCTATTTTTAAGAGGCTTTGTATTTAACTAAAAGGTGGTATTAATGTGGTATTTACTGGGGGAAAATGTGATGCATCTGTGTTATTTTCCCCAAGGTCACGATGGTTATGGTGAATCTGTGCTAGACGTGGCATGCCGGTATATGGTGGGTGTTAGAAATAACAACTTATATTTTTAAGAGGTCAATGGATCAATATATATAGACAAAGTACATAAGGTAATTATGCAAATAACCCTCATAACAATAGGGAATAACACAACTATACATATATCTTTAACACCACACCCCCCCTCCCCCTCCAAACTCATGATGGATCAACAACATTGAGTTTGGAGAGGTAGAAGCCGTGTTGTGCTCGAGTCTGGGTCTTTGTGAAGAAATCCGCTGTCTGAAGCTCGGAAGGCACATACTGAAAAGCAATCACCTGATCATGCACACAAGACCTCATGAAGGAAGCATCAACACCAATATGCTTAGTGAGCTCATGCTTCACAGGGTCACGGGCAATACTGATAGCACATGTACTGTCTGACAAGAGAGGAGTTGGTGTAGTAACAGAAACACCAAAATCATTAAGTAACCATCGTAGCCAGGTAATCTCTGCTGTCAAGAGAGGCATAGCTCGTAACTCAGCCTCTGCACTCGAACGGGATACTACAGTCTATTTCTTTGTCTTCCAAGCAATGGGAGAACCACCAAGAAAAACACAATAAGTAGAGATAGACCGGCGATCAGATGGATCGCTGGCCCAAGTAGCATCCGAATAAGCCTAAAGCTGTAACGAGCTGGAGTGTGGAAAGAAGAGAGGCGAGAGATAATCCCATGAAGGTATCGTAGAACTCGAAGAAGGTGGCTGTAGTGGACCTGAGTGGGAGCAGAGACGAACTGACTCAGAATGTGGACTGGATAAGTTATATCTGGACGAGTAACAACAAAGTAGACAAGACTCCCAACAAGATGACGATAGCGAGTCGGATCAGAGAGAGGCTCGTCATTAGAGGGCCGAAGATGAACGTTGAGCTCTATGGAAGTCTCAACAGTATGTTGATCAGTGAGAGAGGCGCAATCAAGAAGATCCTGAATATACTTCTCTTGAGACATAAAGAAATCGTCTGGAGTGGAAGTAACCTTAATTCCAAGGAAGTAACGAAGAGGACCAAGATCCGACATAAGGAACTGCTCACTCAGACGAGCCTTGATAAAGCCAATGTACTCATAATCATCTCTGGTTATGATCATATCATCAACATATAGAAGAAGAAGAGTCCGACCACGAGATGAAGTGTGGACAAAAAGAGCAGGATCATGATTACTAGCTGAGAAGCCAGTAGCAGTGACTACAGAGGGGAAGCGCTCAAACCAAGCACGAGGGGCTTGTTTAAGACCATAGAGAGAGCGACAAAGACGACAGACCATGCCCTCGGGAACAGAATACCCAGGTGGTGGATGCATGTAGACCTCCTCACGCAACTCGCCATTAAGAAAGGTATTCTTGACATCAAGCTGAGAAATAGACCAATGGCGAACAGACGCCACCGAAAGAAGAGTCCAGACAGTGGTCATGTTGGCCACATGAGCAAAAGTCTCGTCGTAGTCACGACCATGCTCCTGCTGGAAGCCACGAGCAATAAGACGCGCCTTATAGCGCTCAAGAGAGCCATCAGAGCGAGTCTTAATCTTATAGACCTACTTACACGTGATGGGACGAGAGTGGGATGGAAAAGGAACAAGATCCCAAGTACCAGTACGCTCGAGAGCAGCAATCTCCTCGGCCATGGCATGCTGCCACTCAGGGTGAGTAACAGTATCCCGGTAGGAGACAGACTCATGAGTAGCTGCACCAGCAAAACCAAAATGGGCAGGAGGCCAAATCGACTGACGATCACGAAGACCGTAGCGAGGAGATGATGACCCATCAGGGAAAGATGGAGCATCAGGAGAATATGAAACATCAGGGGAAGATGGCTCATCTGGAAGAATCTCAATACGAGGTCGACGAGTGTAAAAGAGAGTGGGAGGAGCCTGAGGAGTCGCAGGAGACAAAGCAGGCGGCGACAACGGCGAAGAGGCCTCAGGAGGTAGTGTACTGAAGCGTGAAGCAGTCGGTGTAGCAGGTGGACGAGCGGCGAGCACGGAGGGGAGTGGCATCAGACCAGCACCACTCAGACGAGTCTCCTCTACACGTATCTCGGTAAGAGCCTCCAGAAGAGTGACACGAGGGTGGCGTGCAAGAAACTGGGCACGCCTTTGCTCGAACTCAGGACGAAGGCGAGTAAGGAACTTGTAGAGACGCTTAAACCTGTGTCAAGACGCGTACCAGCAACACGAGCAGAGCGATAGCGATGGCAAAGAGAGTCCAGCTGACGCTAGACAGCAGAACTCTGAGCGTAGAAGGCGTCAACTTTAGCATTGCCCTGCTAAAGAGAGTGCTCCTGGCAAACCACGGACAGGTAGAGAGCATCTCTAGAGGGTTCGTAGCGCTGACGAAAGTGAGTCCACATCTGGACAGTCGAAGAGAGTCCCACAACCTCAGAAGAAAACTGAGGCTAGACACTGGTGATGAAGACAGCAGCAGCCCGAGCGTCGTCGTCGCACCACTGAGTATAGGCGGTCAATCGATCCATGTAGGAATCCAGAGCCTCTTGGTAGGCAGAGGCAACCTTCTCATCGCAAGAAGGCTGCCTCGACAAAGCACTGGTCGGTTACCGTCGGGAGCAGCCGCGAGACGTAGGCTCCGTCGGAGGAGTAGGGCAAGGCGGGCAGGTGACATCGCCAGAGAGAACGCCCCAGAGACAAAGACAACGCATGTGGATGCGCATGTGAGACACGAAGTCGGTTTAATCAACACCATCAAAGATCACCGGGCAGCGAGTGAGGGAAATGATGCCCATTGGTAGGCGGCGCTGGACGGCGCGACCAAGGCGGCGTGGGACGGCGCGGCGGTTAGAGCGATGTTTTTTTGGCTTAGCAAATATTAAAGGGCGCTGGGCTGGCTCCCTCAGCCCAAAAGGAAAAACGTGCATGGGAGGGGGACCGAGCTAGGGTTCCCCCTTGCCAAAAACTGATGGCGGCAGCGGCGCACTGTAGCGGTGGGGTCGGCGGACACGGTGGCGATGGTGGCGGCAGAAGAAGTCAAACTCGAGCTCCTTCAGGCATTGGTGACGGCAGGCGAGCGGCTGGTTGAATCTCGGCGGCGGCAGTGGCGCGCTGCAGCGGCGGCGTCAGCGGCAGAAGAAGCCAAACTCGAGCTCCTTCAGGCGTCAGTGACGACAGGTGAGCGGCCGGTTGAATCTCGGCCAAGAGGCAGCGGTGGTCGACGGCAGGCCCGAGTGGCGGCCTGGAGGAAGCCGGCGGCGGCAATGGCAGGCCAACCTTGGGCGGCAGCACGGTGACCCAGAGCGCGACGACGATCTCCTCAAGGGGCTGCACGGTTTGAAGGCCTAGCGACGACGAAGGTCAGATCAACGCAAATCGGATCCGACCCAGTGGAGGCGGGATCCGACGACCTTGGGCGGCGACGACAGGCCCGAGCGACGACAGAGAGGGAAGCTGAGGGAGGAAAGCCGGCGACAGCGGTCGACGGCGATGGCAGGCCCGAGCCACAACACCAAGCAGCAGCTAGGGTAGAGGAGGGAAGCCGGCAGCGGCGGCTAGGGTAGAGGACGAGTTGAGCGTCCGGGAGAGGTAACCCTAATGGGCTCTGATACCATGTTAGGAATAGCAACTTGTATTTCCAGGAGGTTAATGAGCCGATATATATAGACAAAGTACAAGAGATAAAGATGCAAATAACCCCTCATAACAATAGGAAATAACACAACTATACATATATCTCTAACAGTGGGCACCTTGTGTAGGCCTGTAGGGCAAGTGCACATGCTGGATTAGAGTGATATGAAACAGAGGTGTGCCATGATTCTCTTTGGGCATTGGGTATTCCGATAGGGAGTTTTCCATGACAATGAATCTTAACTACTCCTATCTTGTGTCTCCTGTTTGGTATAGATTGGGTGATGCCAATTTCCAATTTTGTGTTGATCCAGGGTTTGGGGTTAATCTGCAATCTGTGTCAATTTTATGTTGCTCCAGAGTTTGGATTAATCTGCCATCTGCACCAATTTGTTGCTCCGGAGCTTGGGATTAATCTGTAATCTGCAGAGATGATCAGGTAAGATGATTTTTGTGCCATATGACATAAATTTGTCGCTATTTTCCTTAAGTCTACCGCAACTCATTGCAATTTGCCTTTTCTTCCCTTATTCTGTCGTCAAAATTTGCCAGCTGAATATAACATATAGCTCTGTACCGTATTTGTAATATATAAACATCACTTTTGAAATATAGGGTTGCCAATTTGTTTTACCTTTTGTGATGCGGATTCAGCCTTTGGCTTCCTCTTTTTCTTTATTAATCATAAAAGGAGAACAACATGCCTATTCACACACTACAGCAATGGTTTTGTGATCAAATTTTCACTTTCAAAAGTGTGTACGTAGCAATGCTTTAGTTATCAGGCTAATTACAATTCAAAACAGATTCACCTCATAAGGTCTGAGCATATCTATATATTAGCTTGATTTGTTGGTCTGAGCAATGGCTATTTGGCTCAATGATCTTGCAACATTGTCAAGGAAGCTACACAATCTTTTAACCTCGTGTGATTCAGATGTGTTTTGCTGTGGTAATTAATTTCCCCTTTTTATTCTATTGGAATGAAGTGAATATCTATCCCACAATGCTCTCAATGCGTTATGACCGTTAGTTTCAGGATTTGGAACATAGTAGCTCTGTTTCTACAATTGTATATGAAGTGTGGGCATTCAGAGCAAGTGATGAGAGGAAGATAAGGAAGGAAATACATGTATGTTTGTTTATGGGATTTGTAGGAGACCAAGAGATATTGTATGTTTGTTTATGGGATTTGTAGGAGACCAAGAGATATTGTATGTTTGTTTATGGGATTTGTAGGAGACCAAGAGATATTGTGGACTTGTTAATAAATATTGTGTCTCTGTACCAAATTATAGTTTTATTAAGCAAACTTTGGAGACACATGGCATGTGTGCAAATTTATAATATACATCGTCTCTTCGTTGGTTTCCAAACTCAATATTGCCTCTTTCAAATTGGGTTCGAGTGCAAGATGGATTGTCTTTGCAAAGACAGGTGGAAAATGGTTCAAGATTTTGAGTGCAACATGCTAACTTTCAAGTAAAAAAAATAACGTATCATATGATTCGGTTTTCTTGATTAGGCGTTAATTATTAGGTATGACTTCTAAATTATTGGTTTTAGTTTCTTACCAACATGGATTCCATGTGCGTTGTTGTGCTCTGGTTGTACGCACTGAAATACTTTTTTTTTTTTCATTTTCATTTCGAATAGAAATGGAAAATGAAGTCTGCTATTTTTTTCATTACCATTTTGAATGTTGATGAAAGTGAAACATGCTATTTGCTTCACGATCATTATAAATTGAAATGGAAATAAAGACGGTGTAGCCTCTGCACGTGGTTCTCAAGGGTTTATATTGATTATTTGTAATGTTATTTTGAAGCAAGATATACTGTGGAAAGCGTGCATTGCATGGGCACGATTACCAGTGGAAACAAAAAATAACACTAGTCAGGCTTAAAAATATCACTCAGTGTTCTATATATAAATTGTTGAATGTTCTAATAGCACTCGGGCTTCTGTGGATTGTTGGATGTTCTAGAGAGCCACCCGTGCGTGGTTCACGGGCTTTACGCACAACATAACACTTATGAGACTTTTGTAAGTCCTTTGTATTCGTGTGTGTGTGTGTCTATATATATATACACACACACACACATCAAATTACATGTAATTGAAAAAGGAAACAAAAAAAAATTACTATTACATAAAAAAAAAATCAGCATATTGCAGTGAACGTGTACCACTTCATAGGCAAAGTTAAAATTCTGTCTCTAAAATGGAAATTAGAACGTACAACAGGATCCGCCTTGAAAGAGTACATGGTGTACTAAATGCTAATCTTATCTTATTTAATAAAAGAAAGAGTTTATCTCCGTGTAGTGGGATAAATCATCTCACCCACACTACATAAAAACCGATACAAACCCACGTAGTAGGACCACTATGTCAGACACGCTCCGCACCTCTGCTCCCCCACCGCCGCATCCGCTTCTGCTCCTTTCATATTTTGTATCAAACCCGTCGTCCTCTCTCTCTCTCTCTCTCTCTCTCTCCCACACACACACCGACAACGGACGGCGGCAGCAGGGTAACGTGTGTGGAGGGTGGCAGCGGTGACTACCCATGGAGAGCGACTGAGTGAGATGGCACTTCTTCACCGACGGTAGCTCCTGATGTCGGCACGGTGGCTACCTTCTTCACCGATGAGGCTCTACCTTTCTCCACTGTTAGTGACTCCAGATCTGGGCACGTCTCCACCCCTCTGGCGGCTAGCGACCCCGGATCTGGGCACGACAGTGCCAAATTTATAATCTCCACCCTTTCGGATGCCGGATTCGGCGTCGTCCAGCCCTTCGTTAGAAGTATCCGGTCATCCTCCTCGTTAGAGGAGGATACGGGTTGGTGCATGTCCATTGTCTCGTGCACTCGCATCCGCCTCTAACGCCACCGCATCCGCGACGGATCCCGCCCCTCTGTGCCCACTACTCCTCGCATCCGCCTCTAACACTGTTGCATCCGCAAAGCCCCATGCCCCCTGCGTCAGCCGCTCCTCGCATACAAGCTACTCTGCCCCTAATGTTGTCCCTCCTCTCATTTGCGCCGCCCCCTGCCCCTAATCATCCCCACCTCCCTCCGTTGCCCAACATCTCACACCAGCCCCCCACCTAACAAAACCGACCCCAACACCTCCACCTCCTCCCCCTCCACAAGGCTCGTGCTACCGTGAGTGCTGCGCCGCCCAACATCTAGCTGTCGTCCCCCATCTATCGACGCTGACAGTGCGTATCCAACCGCTGAGCTCACGATGATGCACCCATCTTCCTCGCAACCACCCAGCTCGACTGCACGACACGTTCCTTGCTAAATGCCTAGGTTGAGTGCATGCCGGTTGAAAGCAATAATTAGTGTGCACGCTGGGCGGTTGCATCCTTCCACACTACTTCTTCGGACAATGCAGGAGGGGATGGGGAGGAGGCAAGGAAAGACAAGGCGCGAGGAAGAAGCGGTGGCGATGCGCATGGTGTGGGAGGAGATGGCGACGGGTGAGCGGGTGGAGTGGCGGACCCGAGTAAGGGCAAAATCGACCCATTGCCTAGCCAAAACGGTAGAAAACAAAGGAAAATAATACAAACGCTAGTATTTAATTAAGGTTTCCATCTAAAGAGGGGTATATTATCAATTACCCTGGAAAGAGAGGTATACGCTAGATTGACATTTAAAGGGATGGTATATTATCAATTCTCTCGTTACAGAATTGTTGCTTGAGTTTTTGTTCTATCATATTGCACTAATGTAATACTCGTGTGTGTATATATATATCATCTTTTATTTTAATTAGTCGATTCATTTTCTGTGTTAAAGTGAAATATTATTTATGTAAGATTTATAGTTCTATTGTAATGTACGAGCAACCTACTAGTAGTGTTCCAAATAGCATGCAGCGGTACACATGACATGTTAGCACGGAATTATTTGTTAGTAATTGTTTTAAACCTACTTATGACAGATGGTATACGTTGGTTTACCCAAATATCTCTGGTGGCATGACCTTCAAAACGATCTGTTGTACTTGTCTACCATAAATCCAGGAACCACAAGTATCATTTCAAAGCAGCTCCTTGCCTCGTTTGAAAGGAAGCTACGAAGACAAGCTTAAATTATGTCCAACAAACCCAATTGAACACCCTTTTTCCTTAGTGCCCAACTGTACCTTACCAAAAGATTATTAATACCAACTTTACAGACATCAGAAACTCAATTACTTTTTTGGAGCTACAATATCTTGATGATCAGGCACTGAAGATTTTTATAAGAGTGTAGCGAGTTAACGCTGAGATTTAAGCTCTCAACAATACAAGGAATTTTGGTAAGGCAGGCGGCAGACTGGGAAAAAGATACTGTGGTATATACTACACATTTTTGCATTCCCATGTATAGTTCTCCTTCTCCAATTTCCATAGCAACCAACAAGTAGCTACTGGCTTAAAGATCATCGGCCCTGACCACATTGGCGGGTTACAACTTCATTCAACATCAAATCCCTTCTCTTGGAGCTCCTGTATAACCTCATTCCTCATCCGAAACCAGAGCTTCTGTGATTCCTGCTCAAACTTTTTCGACTGCAACTGCTTCTGCATGTTGTCAGAATCCATGTTGGCATCAGCAAAACCCTTGGGTCCAATTGTGGTGCCAAGAGCACCTCCACTTTTTATGAACTCCTCAACTGCCTCTTCATCACCTGGATACGGGAACTTCCTGCGCTCATAAAGGTGTGCCATTTCTCTTTCTTCCTGGAAAATGATGACATATCTTAGGAAGCAAAAACGGAGGGATCATAAATAAGCTGCCTGAAATGACAAGCATTCATTCCGCTCAAAATGGAACGACAAGCATTAGCAATGATGGCCCATGGCCACTCCCATGATATAAAGCTAAGGGGGATTTATCCTATGTGCTTGTTACAAATAGTTCTGTTTTGCCATACAAATTATCAGTGATTTTTTTTCCCTTTTTGGCACTGCATAAAAACGATCCGTTTTTGACTTTTTGGGCATGTCATCCTTCCAAAATTTATTTAGACTTCATGCTTGAGATGATCTTTGACAACATAATGGTAAGTAGTTATCAACTAATAAGAACAAAATTAAGATCTGTAGTTCAGAAAGTTGTAGTGGGGCATATCCAAGACTTGATGACACGAATCTTACTCCATAACGAGGTGACCACCGCCGGAAGAAGGCCGGTGGCGTCGGCTTGGTGAGATGAGAAATTAGACTATAGACTGGGATGATATAACTTTGTGAGGGAGACTAGATTAATTCATCTTTCTTGCTTGATTGATAATGCATACATATCTTCTCTTTTACAGGGGTGACTTAACTTGAACTATAAGAAACAATCTCTATTTCTAAGGAAACCTATCTCTACAAGATGGAATATATCTCTAAGTAAACCCAACTAACAAGTATGCGAAGAGGGTAAGTATACGAGGTCTCTGGATGCGGCACTAGACCCCTGCTGCACAACGGAAGAGCCGTGGTGCGGGTACCACGTGGCAAGGGCAGGAACACGAACACACACACACACACACAGAGAGAGAGAGAGAGAGAGAGAGAGAGAGGATTTGAGTGTTCTTGAATCATTCAACAAAAATGCAAAACCACATGTACATGCACTATCTTAACCCTCAAAAGTGCATCAAGATTCATGCAAGGGGTATTCAATGATTAGAAGATGGGATGGTGATTTGAATTCTGAAAGTTTGCATCAATCATGGTTATTAAGGCGGTAAGGCGAGGCGAGGCGACCCACCCCCCTCACACCTTTTAAGCGATAAGGCGCGAGGCGAGGCGACGCCTTACACATCCTAAGGCGATAGTGCGCTCTAATTCTCTGACCGCAGAAGATCCTGCCTGTGCCCGCCTGCCCGTGCCCGGCTGCCCGCTGCCCGCCTGCCCGTTGCCCGGCTGCCCGCTGCATCATCTTCATAAATGCAGCAAGGGCAGCAAAGCAGCCCCTCCCCTTCCCCCTCCCAGCTCGAGCTCTCCCTCCCCCTCTCCCTCCCGGCCGTGAGCCGTCGGTGATCTCCTCCCTCCCCCCTCCTCCTACCTCGCTGCGCTGGTTCTCCTCCCCACGAGCCGTCGCCGCCATCTTCCCCGCCCAGATCTGGATGCCTCCGCCTCCCCTTGCGTCGCCGCTCACAGCCGGGGAGAGAAGCCGTCGTGCGCCTTCGCTAGCTGCTGCTGCATCGTTCGCGCTTCTCCTCTACGGCAAGGCGGCTCTGCGGCAAGGCGACGACGAGGCGATGTAATCGACGATCGCCTTAACGCTTGTTGCCGCGTTGCTTACGCTTAGGCGACGCCTTGATAACAGTGGCATCAATCTCGAGGCACATTTGATGGTGATAATAGTACATGCACCTACATGTATATGTGGAAAAACCACATTCTTCATTCAAAGCAAATGCGACTGATCTCTTATCTAGAGATGGGCCCTAACAAACTTAGCTAACAAGCAACTAATCTTAACAGATAATCCTAACAAAAGGTAACTACTGATATCAGGCTTATCTCTAAGCCTGGGTTGCCAGTGAGGAAGCTGCCACGCTACTGCCAGCACCGGTGGGCCTTTGGGTGCACCTGGAGTAGTGAAGGCCCCACATGACACATAATCAATGCAATCCGTAGGATGAACACTGAAGGATGTCTTGTTTGTCAGCATTAGAAAGGTGTTTCTTTATCCTCCCAAAAATTTAAAAAGAAAGATTTTTCTCTAAAAGTATATCTCCATCAACTTTTTGAGGTCTAATTAAATTCGAATTTGCAAAGGCCCCTGCATCCGTTCATTACTCTACTGCCACCTTGTTAAAAGCCTTAGTCCATGGGGTAAATACCATGAGAAAAGAGGCCAGGTGACAGTGGCTTGAAGGAGAGGAAAGCAAAGAGAGATAGAGATATAGACTAGGGAGACTTCTTTAATTCATTCTTGGTTGGTTCCTGAAATCTGAATACAGCATCCCTATTTACAGGCAACGCTGCTACACATACAAAATTTGTCGTACGATACTCATACGAAGAGGGGGGGGGGGTCACGTGAGATTGCCTCGGCAGTCGATGGCCCCAAGTCGGCAACCTCTGGTCCCACACAGAAAAAGGATGCACTCGCTCCTCCTATACCGCAGCTTCAGAGTTCAGATCCATGACAAGCCCACTTCCATGGGCCAAGAACCCAACTAAACAAGAAACAAGATTTGTGTTATGTTATTTTAGGGTTCCTTTCCACATTTTTAATGTGTTTTTGTATCATTCGCCGTGGCCGAGTGTCCACCCAATCTAGCAGCTTAGTCTTTTGTTACGGCCGGAGCATTGGATATTTAACACTCCAAAGAGTGGTTTTCCATGATTTGCCATTGTACATAGAGTAATTTGTTTTTTGCCACTCTAAAGGTAGGATCCTTTTTTTGCCACTTTTGATCATTTTGCCCCTCTTCTTCTTCCTCCTCCTTTGTTCCTTTCTCTCCCCGGCCATGGCAGCCATCAGCGGTGTCTAGGGTGGCACCGACGGAGATGTCCCCGAAATCCACTAACATCTGCAGCACTACCTCTTGAGGGCGTCGCGACGGACTCGAGGACAGCAATGACTATGCTAGATGACGAGGAGGCGGAGGACCCCACCGGCCATGATGGCCAATGCCGGTGTACGGGATGCATCTGGACGCTTGAAAGGAGACAGAGTGAGTGGCGGCGAGGTCGCTTGGGAAGTGACAGGGTAGAGACGTCGTTGCATTGTTGAAGCAGCAGCAAAGAACCCGCAGATCTGCTTGGCGGCAATGTCATGGAGACCGCCGCCACGTGCGTGCCTCTCCCACTTTCACTGCCTGCGCCCCTACTGCCACGGCCCCACCTCATGCGAATCGCCACAGCTAACCATGAGCATGACAGTAGCTTGAGGTTCATGAGGACGGCATGAGGTAGCACAGCGGCAGCAGTGTCAGTGTTGTTCGATGGCAAGGTGGCAATGATCCGCGACGTCCAACACGGCGGAATCCAAATCAATGGTGGTGGCCACTGGCCGACAATAGTGGAGCTAGAGCCAAAAATAAGGGAGGGCCCAAAATCAATAGGCAACGGAAATTGATGATACATAGGTGTTAAATCGTTCTATCAGTTTATGGTAGAATTTGTAGTCATTGAAATATCAAAGGTTGATCTTGTCCACTCTTGAATATATCATTCCAAAGAAATATGCTCCAAGCTCTTAAGAACACCACTGCCTTGAATTGGAAGCATTAGCTGCTGGCAAGATAAGATACAAGGAAGAAATAAGCATGACTTTTGAGAATTTTGGTCTGGTTGGGGATGAAGGTAAAAAGCTAAAGAGCTTGCTGCACCTAAATTGCTACAGCTTGGGACTTTGGGGAAAGAAATAGGAGCACTGGAGCAGTGGACGAGCTGATGTAGGGGACTTAGGGAGGAAGATACCAAGACAGCAATAGACTATTAGTAAATTAAACCTAAAGTCTATTATTACCTACCTTACGGAATTTCTACAGGAAAGGGGAGGCCACTGCCCTGTATGGCCACAAGTACCCTCCGCCAGTGATGGCCGACGACCAGCCAGTGGTGAGCCCTGGTCGTCAACCATGGCCACTTATGGAGGAAGATGTGTTGGAGGAGGAAGAAGAAGAAGGGGGAAATGATCATAAAGTGGCAAAAGATGCATTTCTCATCTTTGAATGACAAAAAAACATATTACATTATGTACGATGGCAAATCATGAAACTCCATCCTTTGGAGTGGCAAATATCTAAAATATCCCCTCAAACAATTATGTGGTTTGACCGGCTCAAGAAGGCCGAATGAGAAAAAAAGGAAAAATTATAACACTGTGAAGTTTTATAAATTGGAAAATACCATCCAATGTGAAGTACATAAATAGCCCTAGGCCCGAACCTTTTTTATTATTTAATCTATTTTAAAAAATATTTTAAAGATAACATCTCCCTAACTTTATTTCCAATTCTGACCCCTTTGGTCACGCTACAACGCGTGACGTGGCAAACAAGTGTTGTCACGTCACTCCTCTTGGTGTTACAGAACTGTCATGTCACTCCTCTTGGCGTGACAGGACTTAGTCCAAAAACAAAAACGTGTTGGCTCGGAGGGTGGCGTATCAGCACAGTTTGATCACGACACGGGTCATGGCGTGACCAAAAGATCAAAATTGGAAATAAAGTTATTGATAGGTTATCTTTAAAATATTTAAAAAAAGGATTAAAAAATAAAAAGAACTCCCCTAAGCCCATATGTTATTAACACGTCGATGTTATTTTCCAACTCGCTTGATATGTGTAGTGTTACTAAGTAATATACCTAAAAAAAATATAGATCTTGAGGTTTATGCTAGTTCATCTATGGAAGCAGATACAATATCAAAACATGTTTTAGGTACATGTATTGGCCAGCATGGTGTAGTCATGTGAACTGTGAAGCGAAAAAATCGCTGTGCAATTTGTGCACTCAAAAGGTGCAAAAGACAAGTGCACGACGTTGGATGATCTTGTTCTGGAGGAAAGAGATTGAAGGACTTGGTGGGCCAGGGTTTGGGCATGGCAAATTTCAAGTTTCAATTCTTACGGAGCACGCACATCTGGTGGCTCACATAGTACAGGTTTTCTGTGCACTCACGTGAGATTACTTTCTTCCTATGCGCACCATGCAACCTGTGCGAAGCATTTCCATTTACAGGGACATCATCTCTAATACATCAAAAACCTATCTCTAATGTATGCATCAAGTAATACATCTAAGAGGGAACAAAACAACTAAAGATAGAAGTGAATGGCATGTGGCCTCAGTAAATTATCAAGGTGGATTGGATGCTGCCCGGTGGATCCCAAAATGAAAAGTATTGTGTCTGCTACAGTGCCCACACCATAACACATTACACATCTAAGCATAAGAGAGGAAATATGCACGTTGATTTTCCTGATTGGCCCGTCTGGCAAAAACACCACAGGCGTGAAGCGTGGTGGGCCTGCTCCGGGGGACGGCTAACTCCCAACTCCCGATACATGCTATAAAGAAAAATAGAAATCAAAAGGCTGAAGAATGAACGTAATTTCCTTTCCCAGTATTGAGTCATATCATCGATATGAGTTACCTAGAAGAATCGTATACAATGCAAGAACACGAGTTACCTACTAGAACACGAGTTACCTACAACTCTTAACAGCTGAGATTGGAGAACAAAATGTATTATTTGGATCGGTTTCATTTCCAAGGTTAGATCAACCACGATTTATGCAGAAAATTCTAACAGAAGGTGGAGACATACAGCAATACCATGGAAATACCTAATAAACTAAGCAAGTGAAACTGAATTAACCATTGGAACAGTGTGAATTAGCTCTTGTATGAAGAACTAAATGGGGACTATGCAGAACGCAATACCCTTTGCTAATGTTGCAACAAAAATAAAGAGTTGGGGCATAGCTGTACCGATTCCAGCTAAATAATCTTACATACTCGAAATTGAACGTACAAGGGCGAAATGGGGACACGGGGCATACTTTGGGGCGGGGCTTGAGCGTCCACCAGCCGAGCGGCGAGGTCTCGTTCCAGAGCCAGGCGACGCCGAAGAGCGTGTAGGTGCAGAGCATGGCCTTTCCCATCTGCTTCCAGAAGTAGGCGTCCTCCTTCTCGAACCCCATCCTCCTGGAACCCCAACGCACCAACAGACAAACACAAGAAAACATCAAGAAACCGTAGGCAAGGCAAGGCAAGAAGCCGGCGAGGGGAAGGCTCACCTGAGGAGCCTCCGGGCCTGCGGGAAGCCGCGCAGCATTGCGGCGACCTGCGGGGAGGAGAAGAGGGAAACGGTGAGGAGGCCTCGCTGCGGCATTTCGTCGAACAGGATGCAGGCGGGGGAGGAGGGGAGTCGTAATGGCATGGTTCTTACCACCGGCACCAAGGGCTTTGTGAAGGCGGAGGGGAGTCTCGCGAGCTAGTGCGGCGACCGCGTGCCGGCGCCGGTTGTCTGCCTGGCTGCTTAGGAGCGGAGGCCGGAGAGTGACGGCGCTCCTCGTCGGCTGGTCGCGTTTGCTCCGCCGTGCGGCCGCACGCGACACTGGGCGACTGAACTAGTACCAACTAGGGGCACGCTCAACCACTCGTTCCAAGATCGGACGGCTTAACTCAGTGATGACTTTGGATTAAAAAAAACCTCTCCCCAAAAAAAGAGAGGAAAATCTCTCAAGAAATCACAAGGAAAAAATCCTTCTTAAAAAACAAAGAATTCAAAAGGAACCGTAGATATTTGTCACTTATTCAGTTTATCCACACTTTTGCAACTTTTTTTTAATCATCGAATTACTCTCTTTGGTCAATGCTTTTTTTGACCTTTTACCAACTTATCATGTATTTTTATCGTTTATGCTTTACATGTGAGCAGCCATACAAGCATCTCCATAGCACATGGTACATGGGATCCATTGGTTAGCCTGTGTTGATCCCTCTGTTCATCTTCGTATCAGCAACCCCCTCCTCTCTCACATCGAGCTATTATAGAGTTTTTATAACTCATTTAGTCTATGTTTAAAACGAAATAGTAAATATAGTCATCGGCGATCGAAATGATAAAAATGATGTCACGACAGATTAAGCAGGCGACATGTGTCTCCTATCGAACTCTTCATCCACAGAAGCCACCCTTTGGGATCCCCGTCCGCGGCAAGGGCGTGCATGTCCACGATAACATGCCATGTGGTGTGTGGCAGGGGTCGACGATGCAGTTCCGATGCGCGGCATGGGGCTACTGCACACGGGGAGCGCGGTAGAAGGGATCTTGTCCATGGCGAGCGCGAAAGAGACGCTATTTTTATCATTTCAGACACGATGAGGCTATTTTTCAAATAAATAACCTAGTTTTTATTTCGAAATACAGTTATATACCTACTTTTTTTTTATTTTACAGAAATAATCACAATATGCTCAACCGTTGGGTGACTAGCCCAAGTGGCTCAACGGTTGAGCGATTTGGACACTTGTCGCTCAACGGTTGGTCCTAGTGTATGCAGTCGCCACCATTAGCGAGGCATGTATTGTACCGTTGGGTGGTGAGTGTCCAAATCGCCAACCGCTGAGCGATTTAGGTTAGTCGCCCAACGGTTGAGCGACAGATGATTAGTTATGTAAGATCAAAAAAGTGTGTATATTACTGTATTTTGAAATAAAAAATATATTATTTCTTTTAAAAAAATATATTTAAATTTACTATTCTATTCTAAAAAGAGGTCAAATGAGCCAATAACTCACCATTACAACGACGGTGTCAGCACAAAACCCTAGTGGGTCCCATATCCTGCGCCATATGTTTTTTAGATGATTCCTTGGTCAATAGATGTGGTAAATTTTGGGAAGAAAATGACTACCACAAGAGGTCCAAGTGCGGCACACCAAACTCTGCCAGTGACACAAGCTAAATATGTCCAAGTGTACACATCTGCACACCATACATTGTGCTAGACCAGCAAGAAGAAAGTATATGCTCTAAAAAGGAAAGGTAGCATGAAGAATCTAGAAAAGAAAAGAGATGGTTTGCCCCCATCAACGGAAAAACAAAGCCTAGGTGCTAATCCTGCTTGTAAAGCAGGTTTGAGGCGTACGCAGCTGCAAAAGGCCAGAAGGGGCCTGAAGAAGAAAGAAGATTCCCAATCCGGCCAACCCGAGAGAGAGAGAGAGAGAGAGAGAGAGAGAGAGAGAGAGTATCCCTGTTAATTAATGAAGAGAATTGCTCTCAGCTAAAAAAAGATCTCCCTTTGTTGTGTAAACAACATATATTCAAATGTGTTCCATTTCAAAAATAAACATATTCGAATGTGTTAAATGGTCCACCATTAAAGAAATGGACTTAATTTAATTCAATAGTACCTGAGTAAAGTACTTAATACATGTGTCGTACTATACGCGAACTTCTGATTTCATGGTGCAAAATTAACTGAGACAATTCTAAACAGTGGTATGGGTATTACAGATTTTAGAGTTAGTCCCATATTCAACATTGTAGATTTGATGTGATACTTGGGAGGAGAAGATGAGCTTGAGTCGCGGTGGCTCCAATTCAACAGGGGAAGGTTGATAAAGACATCACTTCATTGGATACACGCAACACTCATCCACAAGATACTAGGCAAGGACCTATGACGAGGGCACATGCAAAACAATTGAATTATCATGTGAGTTCGTTTGTAGGAGTTCATAATTTTTCTATTGATGATAGATTGCTACCTAAATCATGTGATTTTATTATGCTCTGGAACCAAGGTGAGGGGAGCAGCACTACTATCACAGCAAGTCCAAGCCGACCTTGTTTCAATTCCAGACCAATTCGGAGTCAGCATGATAACACTAACTTAAAATGATCATAACTTTTACATACGGAGTCCGTTGAAGGTGTTAGAGTACTCGATGGAAAGCTTACGACGATACCTTTCCAACAGATCTGATCCCACCTTCAGATTCACTATCTACACATCACAATCGTCAGAGAGAGGTGTTGCGTCACCTATTGGCCAACTTGGGTCTTGTAATAGTTTGGGGTCCGAGCCCAGGTTGTGTGCGCTCCCCCTGGTGGCGCACAAACCCTAGGCAAACCTCCTGCTGTCACCAACTTTTTATAACCTTTGTGGCCACCACTTTTAGTCCTTAGGTTTTGTTTATATTAATTTAGCCCGTGTGTGCAAACTCCATATTGTCTCTTGTGTCGATTGGACCAACAGATTCGTGTTACAGAACCTCAACTATCTTTGTGTGATTTTTATATCTAGCAATTTTTATATTATTCTTTACTTGAATTCTTACTTGTTCTTCGATTATTTGTAGGAATTGATATTCGTGATCAGGTCAACCGTCGTTCTTGGCAAGGTTGATAATGACAAGAGTGTGGTTTAGCAATTGTTGGATGATTTGATCGAGTTTCGGTCGAGTAACCTCGTCATCAAAGTCACTCTCTACTAATCGAATTACCATCCACCGGAAGATCGGGACCAATCTTACATCAAGTGGTATCAGAGCTCAAATTGTCTGGTGAGATTTCAGTTTTAGATTTATTTTTCCTACCTGTAACCAGAAAATTGCCCCCACAAAAAAATTCCGTTCATCGAAAATCACAAAAAAAAAACCGAACCCTAGTTGTCCCTTTGCAATTTCAGTTTCTGTTTTACCGTGTTGATTTTTCATCCATAGTCAAATTTTAGCTACTGGTCTAAGTCTAGTGCCTTGATTTTAGTTTCGGGTATTGCATCTAAAAATAAAAAAAAATTGGTTGGATCTGTTTTGAAATTTGGCAATGGTCTAGGGTTTACCTCCCTCTCTCGGGTTGTGAATTTGGAAGTGCGGGCGAGTTCAGACAATAGAGATGGTTTTGCAAAGATTCACAAAATAGCCATAACTTTTGCATACAAACTCAGATTGTGACATTTTTTTGGCTCGCTGGAAAGCTAACGAAAAGTTCAATCCGAAAATCTATAAGTAATCTTTTGTTTCTAGGCCATATTTTAGTGTGCTTAGATATGTGTGCTGCTATAAATTGAAAAAAGAAAGAAAGAAAGAGGCAAGTGAAAAAAAAGGAGCCACACAAGTTTTTGGTAGCATTGTTCTTTTTTAGATTTTGGAGTTCCCTTTATATAGCCCTTGTGTCGTCTAGTGTTGCATGCTTGAGCTAGGATCGAGTGCTAGTTTGGGCCATATTTTAGCGTGCTGCTATAAATTGAAAAAAGAAAGAAAGAAAGAGGCAAGTGAAAAAAGGAGCCACACAAGTTTTTGGTAGCATTGTTATTTTTTAGATTTTGGAGTTCCCTTTATATAGCCCTTGTGTCGTCTAGTGTTGCATGCTTGAGCTAGGATCGAGTGCTAGTTTGGGCTAGCATTTAGGCAAGTACTTTGGACTATTATTCAGCTAGTGTAATTCTGAAATTGAATATTGTCATCCTTTGCTACTTACATATTGCATGTCCAAGCTCCACCTACTACTATCCGAATAGGTCTCGTCGTACCGGCAATCGCTATACTCATCACTCAAGCCCGGTTATCACGAACCAGGCACTGGTTGCACCACCTGTTTACTTTGGTTAGAACTTGTAAAAATTTGGTAAGAGCTTGAGAGTGTGTAACTTTGTAACCTGCAACACCTAGTAGCAATAGGAAGCTATCATATTTTTGTGAGCTTTCTTGTTGATAATAACAATGGCAGGTTCAAGATCACAAGGGGAGAATAGCAGGCCAAACGTTGAGGAGGATGCACCTCTCATGCCAACCGAGGGCACCCATGAAGCTTTGGACCAGATTAACAACAATCTCGAGGCACTCCGCACACGCGTTGATCACCTCAAGTTTCAGCCGCCACATGATACAGCTGCGGCCATGAATGGGCCCAGAGGGAACGAGCCACTGCCCGCCGTCCTCCACTTGTTGCTCGCTCTTAGGCACATGAAGTGCAAGAAGAAGACGTGAACCACTACACTGCTGATATAGAATCAAATGGATTCAATGTTCACAATGATCGCGACCATTGTCGGCTTCGTCGCAATCGATAAGGTATGGGAAGAAATCAGCGAGAGGTATGTGATGATCTACTAGCTAAAATCAAGTTTACAATGCCTTCTTTTGCTAGAAAATATTACCCTGATTCATACCTTACTTGGGAGTTACCAGTAGATCAAAAACTTGAATGCTATGAGTTTCCTGAAAATAGAAAGATTAGGGATGCTACTAGTAAGTTCACTGACTTTGCATCAATTTGGTCTAAAGAAGCTTGTATGAACGAAAATAATATACCTAGAGCTTAAGATGCTATGAAACTAATGATGAGAGCTAGATTCGTTCCTTCGTATTATGCACGTGATTTGATAAACAATTTGCAAAGCTTAATACAATGTAGTAAAACTGTTGAGGACTACTATTAAGAATTACAAATTAATTTGTTGCGATGTGGTTTAGAAGAAACTAAATATACTAAAATAATTAGATTTTTAGGAGGGCTTAATCGTGAAATCAAGGACATTCTTGATTACAAAGAGTACAACTCTATCGCTCATTTGTTTCATTTTGCTTTGTAAAGCTGAAAGGGAAGTATATGGACGACAATCAAGGACAATAGGCAATTTTGGAGGTTTTCTGTAGGTCGGCCGAATCTGTTGCAAAGCAGGGTGCCTTCCTCCACTCCCGGCCATGACACCCCTTCCTCAAGCCGTGGGCGCCCCGCTGCCCCCACTACTCCCTCACGTGTTACCGATGCAAGCAAGTCCACAACGGTGCAAACTTAAACAAAAAGTGCTTCTTCAGTAGCTTCCACGGGGAGATCAAGAGATGTGCAATGTCATCGTTGCAAAGGATTTAGACATATGATGAGTGATTGCCCAAGTCAGCGAACTCTCATTGTGAAAGATAATGGTGAGTACACTTCTGCTAGCGAAATTGATGAAGGTTATGCTTTGGTTGCAAATAACTCTACAGGTGATATATCTAAAACTGATGATGAACAAGAACAACATTTGGGTGCTGAAAATTCTGATAAGTACACAAGCCTCATTGTGAAGTGTGTGCTATGTGCCCAAATGGAGAGTGCTGAATAGCATCAACACCATAATTTATTCCAAACAAAGTTCGTCATCAAAGAACATTCATGTCGAGTCATCGTTGATGGAGGGAGTTGCAGCAACCTTGCTAGTATAGAGATGGTCGAGAAACTTGGCTTGACCACAAATCAGCACTCCCACCCTTACTACATTCAATGGTTCAACTCTTGTTGTAAGTTAAAGGTAACAAAAATAGTGAGAGTGCATTTTTCACTTGGGTCATATCATGATTATGCTGATTGTGATGTTATACCTATGCAAGCATGCTCATTGTTGTTAGGTAGACCTTGACAATATAATAAAGATTCAACTCATCATGATAGAACTAATCAATATACTCTTATACATAAGAGCAAGAAAATTGTTTTTACTTGCAGTGTCTCCTGAAGCTATTTTAAAAGATGAAATTGAACGTGTTGAACGAGTAAATATGGAGAGAAAAAAGAGTGAAAATTATATTGTAGCTAAAGAATATTTTCCATCTAAAAATAAAGATAGAAAACAAACAAGTACTAGGAAGAATGAGATTAAACTAAGATGGGTTGTTCTATTAGCTAACAAATCTTATTTGAATGAGTTGGAAGTCAATAATTCTGTTTGCTATGCTCTAGTGTGCAAAGATGCTTTGTTTTCACTTGAGGTTCTGCATGTTTCTTTGCCTCCTGCTGTCACTAACATTTTTTTAGGAGTTTGCTAATGTGTTTCCAGCTGAGATACCTCTGTGTTGTCACCTATTATAGGAATTGAACATAAAATTGATTTGATTCTGGGAGCGCCACTGCCGAACCGTGAACCATATAGGACTAATCCGGAGGAGACTAAGGAAATTCAGCGTCAAGTGTAAGACTTGCTTGACAAAGGGTATGTTCGTGAAAGCCTTAGTCCATGTGTTGTTTCTGTTATTTTAGTTCATAAGAAAGATAGTTCATAGCATATGTGTGTTGATTGTAGAGCCATAAATAATATCATTGTTAGATATCATCATCCAATTCCTAGGTTAGCTGGTATGCTTGATGAATTCAATGGCTCTACTGCTTTCTGTAAAGTTGACTTACGTAGTGAATACCACCAAATTATAATGAAACTTGGAGATGAATGGAAGACAACGTTTAAAACTAAATTTAGATTGTATGAATGGTTAGTGATGCCTTTTCGTTTGACCAATGCACCTAGTACATTTACACGATTGATGGGTGAAGTTTTACATGCTTTCATTAGCAAATTTGTGGTAGTTTTACTTTGATAATATTTTGATTTCAAGAAAGTCACTTAATGAACATCTTGATCACTTACATGCTGTTTTTAATGCTTTGAGAGATACATGTTTATTTGATAACCTCGAAAAGTGCACCTTTGCACCGATCGAGTTGGTTTTCTTGGCTATGTTGTTACTCCACAGGGAATTGAAGTTGATGAAGCCAAGATTGAAGCAATAAAGAGCTAGCCGACCCCGCAAATGGTCATACAAGTGCAGAGTTTTCATGGACTTGCTGGATTCTATCGCCGCTCTGTGAAGGATTTCAGCACCGTCGCCGCACCGCTCAATGAATTGACAAAGAAAGGAGTTCCCTTCAAATGGGAACAAGCACAAGAATATGCATTCAACCTTCTCAAAGAAAAGCTCACAAATGCACTATTGCTCCAACTTCTCGATTTTGGTAAGCCTTTTGAATTTGAGTGTGATGCTAGTGGAATTTGCATTGGTGGTGTATTAATTCAAGAAGGTAAATATGTTGCTTATTTTAGTGAAAAACTGAGTGGGTCTAGTCTGAATTATTCCACTTGTGACAAAGAATTATGTGTGTTAATTCAAGTTCTTGAAACTTGGCAATATTATTTATGGCCCAAAGAGTTTGTAATTTATTCTAATCATGAATCTCTTAAACATATTAGAAGTCAAGCAAAACTGACCGTTGGCATGCAAGGTTGGTTGAATTTATTGAGTCTTTTCCTTACATCATCAAACATAATAAAGGAAAAGAAAATGTCATTGTCGATGCTTTGTCTAGAAGGTATACAATGTTGTCTCAGTTTGATTGTAGAATTTTTTGTTTACAAACAATTAAAGAACTCTATGCTAATGATGATGATTTTAAAGATGTCATGTCCCAATGCAAAGAGAGTAAAAATTTGGAATAAATTTGTGTTCGATAATGGATTCTTGTTTAGAGCTAACAAGTTATGCGTTCTAGCTAGCCGTTAAATCTTTTGTTATTCTGAGGCGCATAGAGGATGTTTGATGGGACACTTTGGTGTCAAAATGATGAAGGACATATTGGCAGAACGTTTATTTTGGCAAAAGATGAGGCACGATGTAGAGCGCAATGTAGTTCGCTGCACGTCATGCCAAAAAAACTCACAATTGAATCAACATGGTTTATATATGCCTCTTCATGGTCCTAGTATTCCTTGGGAGGATATTTCTATTGTCTTTGTTCTAGGACTGCCTAGAACAAAGAGTGGGGGGGATAATATCTTTGTTGTTATGGATAGATTTTTTAAGATTGCATATTTTATTCCTTGCCATAAGAGCGATGATACTACAAAAGTTGATGATTTATTTTTCAGGGAAGTCGTTCGTCTACATGGTATGCCAAATACCATTGTGTAGGACCGGAAAGGCGACTAGGGGGGGGGTGAATAGGCGCTTTCAAAACTTTCTCACCTAAATCAAAACCAACACGTACTTTACTCCTTTAGCTATGAAAGCTAAGAAGTTTAGTGAGCACACAACGGAAGCCTTGTGTTGAATTTGATAATCCCCTCAAGCACACGACACAAAAGGAGAAAAGAACTCAATGTTCTTCACTGGACACGGGCGGTCTGACCGGCTACCACGGGCGGTCGGACCGGCGGTCAAAGAGATCGACCAAGCAACTATCCAATGATCGGACCGGTGGATGATGTTCGACCCGGCAAACCAATGATGCGAAAACACAGGCGGTCGAACCGCCGTTGAAGGGCCGGTCGGACCGGTAGAGTCCAGTACTGAAAAAACTCCACCCAAATCCAAAACGAAATTTGATCCAACTTTTGATTCAACCAATAAAACTTGACCAAATTTCTAGCACACCTTCCTAAAGATATTGGAGACCTATTTCTAGCGACGATCGGTCAGATCCACTTCGCAAAAACGATCTCTTGAGATTTTACCAAAGAGGTGCACAAACCCTAGAAATGAGGAAATCTTGATTCAAGACTTGTTTGTGGGGGTTTGATGATCTAGATGACTCTAGTAGTAATCCCACACATCAAAGCAAGGTAAAGTAGGCCAAGAGACCAAGCATGAACCTTTGAATCAAGGAAGCACCAAAAACATCCAAAGAGAGAAGAACACAAAGGGAGCAATTGATCTTTCAATTAAGCATCACAAGATTGTTCATCCACAATAGATGCTTACAAAGCCTCTCCACCAAGGAGGGCAAGAGCTCAACAAGGAGCACACTCCAAACCCTAGTTTTCCTCTCCTCTCCTCTAAACCCTAGAAAAGGAAGAAGGGGCTAAATGAATGCTTGCTTAGGTTTTCCACCTCACCCTTCCTATTTATACTAGAGAGCTAGGGTTTCCCTTTTGGGTCTCTTACACATGGGACCCACACACAAATAACTATTGAAGCAATCGCCGCTTCACCACGTGTAGGTTGATCGGCGGTTCTCATCGGCGCCAAGCCTCTCTTGTCCGAATCCCATCGGAACCTCCCGAGAGACTCGCACCGATATCCACACCGCCGATCCAACCGGTATGCATCGAACCACCGTTCGATCCATCTTGTCCATTCGCACCATGCTTGAGTCACACGACCTCACCGGTATCCACGATCGTTCGGACCTCGGCTCTCCAAGCGTAGTCGATCCACTCACCGCTGACGCCGTTGACACGCAAGCCACCGCTGCAAACAATAGACAAACAAACCGTTTAGGAACAAGTTCTTCACAACTTGACCCACGTCGATTCCAATGCGATATACATCAATAAAGCATTGAAGTTCGAGAGAATCACACACTCAAAATCAACTCAATGCAACACTTGGCTTTCCTCCAAGTGATCGCGGTCCGATCGCCTTTACGTGGGCGGTCCGACCGATTCATCTTGATCGGACCGCTCCTACAACGGCGGTCGGACGGTCCAAAGACTTAGCCAAAATTCAAGCGAGAAATTCAAACCTTCGGAAATTTCAATCGAATAGAACTTTTGGTGGGAGCTCTAAAATGATGGGACCACATCCGGAGACTCCTCACTTGCCTACACAACCTATTTTGGCCCACTCAAAATCCCAAATTTGTTTTGGCGGTCGGACCGCCAACATGGCCGATCGGATCGCTTGCCACGGCAAGGATCGACCGCCAAGACAACCGGTCGACCGCCCGCCGGGCTTCTGACGACCTTGGAACAAACCCGAAACGCGAGAATTTGCAAACCAATGGCGCCATTGCCAATTGACTCATCATCCCGAGATCGTGCACATATCCTCACGATATCCACAATCTCCCCTTGATGAACACATTGGCAATTTTCAAGAAAATGTGGTTTTCAAAATGAAAAGTAAAACTCGCCGTTTTAGCATAAAGGCACAACTTGGTCCATAAGCAACAAAAAGCCTAGGAACCGACCAAGCTGGCTTCAGAATAGTGTAAGCAGGTGAGATAAGGCATTGAAGGCACAAAAGGATTCAAATTCCAGAAAGTAGCCAAAAATCTCACTTAGGTCCAAATGAAAGACGCATTGTTCTATTTGACCTTTGATCATTGTGAGTATTCTTCAATTGCAAATCAAATAAGATAAGACAATGAAACCCAGAAACTCAACTCACCATGATCACAGATTTTCAAAAGGTTCAAAATTTTTATTTTATGAAGTTCTTTTATATTAAACCTTGAGTATGAAACCAAAAGCTCCAACATCATTAACATCATTTTCTTCACAATCTTTCTCCCCCTTTGACAATGAATTCATCAAGATGCATGAAAAAGAAAGAGCATGAGGAAATGACTTTATTTTTAAACTTTAGTGAGAAGGAGCCATGACCATTATACATGAAGACAGTACAAGAATTATACCAAGCCATATAAAGAGTAGACGCTATATTCAATCATGGCAAAACGTGTACTGCAAAGCTAAAACCAAGATAGCAGCAATCTGAAATTGACAGAATTAAAATCATGAAAGGTTGTTCAAAATCATAGATTCACTCAAAGCAACCAAAAATGAGTCAAGCCATGTCTATAAGTAAAAGGAGACTCAAAACAAGAATTGAGGCATTTTGAGCTTTAAGAAAATTCTTTTGAAGCAAAGCTCAAGCACTTAGCCCTCTTTGGGCAATTTCTCTTTTTCTTTCTCCCTTTTTTTTTGCTGTGCTAGATCTCAAGCCTTGCCGCGACCATCTCAAGCGATAAGCTTAAAAGAATGATCTAGGTCATCCAAAACTCCCCCTGAGTTCATGCCTAGTGCAATGGCAAGTCATCTCATGAGAAAGGATTGGTGAGATCGGTTTTTCGCACGCAGAAAATCTCATTTTTCATTTGCTTGACTTAATAAGATAAAAGCTCATTTTCAACTCGAATAAGTTCAAGACTCAATTCAACTTGTAAGACATGGCGAGAATCATAAGCGGATCACTAGAGCAAAACTAGTCACAAGATCCAACAAGACATGATTTGATTCAAGTTTCTCACAGATATAAAGCTAGCAAGTCAAAAGCTAAGCCACACACGAAGAGCCATAAAAGAGGTCTAGCAGACTGTCACTCGATATGACAAGGTATAGAATATGAGAACAAGTCATACAAAGATAATAATCAAAGCTCCACTGATTTTATTACACAATGCAAGACAAATGAAATGAAACATGCATTATGATACAATGAATGCAAAAGAGCAACTTCCCCTCAAAACAGCCCAATAGGACTAATAACCCTAACTCTCCCATAAAGCAAAACGCGAAGAGTCAAGAGCCTTAGTGAAAATATCTGCAAGCTGTTGCTCAGACTCTACAAAATGAAGCACAACATCACCTTTCTCAACATGGTCTCTCAGAAAATGAAATCGAATGTCAATGTGTTTAGTCCTGGAATGTTGCTTTGGGTTTTGGCAATATTAATTGCGAAGTGTTGTCACGAAAAGAGGAACACTTCCCAAAGATAACCCATAGTCTCGGCGTGGACAAAATCCAGAGAACACGAGAGCGACCAGCGGCGACTACATACTCGGCCTCGGTGTGGGTCAGGTAATGTAAGATTTTTTCGGAAGACCAAGAAACAAGTGATGTGCCCAAGAAATGACAAGTGCGAAGTACTCTTCCTATCAACTCTACACCGTGAAATCGGCATCGAAAATGCTCGAATTGAAAGAGCCAAGAAGAAGAATACGAGTCCAAAATCAAGAGTATCTTGAAGATACCTGAAGATGCGGCGTACAGCTTGACGATGAGAAGCACGAGGGGAAGCCTGAAATCGAGCGCACGGACATACGGGCGAATTGTATGTCCGGCCTCGATTTGTAAGATAGAGGAGGAGCCAATCATCTGCGGTACTCTTACGGTCCACGGACTCTCCATCCTCATCGTGGTCCAAAGACGGTGGTTGTTGCAATGGGAGTAGACATTGGCCTCTCGCTTCCCATATTGAAGCGCGAAGAAGGTCCTTTGTATACTTACTACGGTGGGCGAAGGTGCCTTCTTTCAGTTGCTTGATTTGAAGACCAAGGAAGAATGTCAGCTCTCCCATCATGCTCATCTCGAATTCACTGCTCATAGAATCTGAAAATCTAGACACCAAAGCATGAGAGGAACCACCGAAAATAATATCATCCACATATATTTGAACCAACAAGAAATCAACGCCATGCACGAGAGTGAACAAGGTTTTATCAACCATTCCCATTTTGAAATCATTTTCAAGCAAGAAACTCTTAAGTCTGTCATACCAAGCTCTAGGAGCTTGTTTCAATCCATCTGAGGGCTTTAGAGTTTAAAAACATGGTTTGGGAATTTTTGATTTTCAAACCCAGGAGGTTGCTTGACAAAGACCTCTTCTTCTATGAAGCCATTCAAGAAAGCACTTTTAACATCCATTTGAAAAAGCTTGAAACCCTTGGATGTTGCAAATGCTAAAAGAATGCGAATGGCCTCCAATCTAGCTCTTTGGAGCAAAAGTCTCCTCAAAGTCTAAGCCCTCTACACAGGAATAACCTTGAGCAACAAGTCTAGCCTTATTGCGAACAACCAATCCATCCTCACTTTGCTTATTTTTAAAACCCATTTTGTTCCAATAACATGAGAATCGAAGGTCGCTCAACTAAAAACCGGACTTTGTTTCTTTCAAAATTTTCAAGCTCTTCATGCATGGCATTGACCCAAGAGGCATCGAGATAAGGCATGGGTGATATCTCGGGGTTCAAAAGAAGCGACAAAAGCGAGAATGTGCATGGGAATCGGAAGAAATAAACACAGGCGAGTGACTCGCTCTTGAAGATCCCCAATCATTCGGGAGGATGTTGTCCATTTGAATGCGAAGAGGTGCTCTGGTGCAGTGGCCTCTACCCCATGAGTTGTGGAGGTAGGAGCAGAGCCACTCGGATCGTCGGTGGGGATAGGAGGCGTTTGCTCGGTGATCTTGAAGTAGTAAGTAGAGCTCTCCACCCTCTCGAGGTAGCAGGAGGATGGTTTGGGTCTTCATCCTCGGAATCATCATCGACGAAGATGCTTTCTTGGGTTTGAAACTGTGTACACAAGCATCGGGTCTAGTACGAGGACTAGCCTCATCAAAAGTGACTTATGAAGTCTCAACAATTTTGTTAGTATCAACATTAAAAACACGATAGCCACGAGAATGAGCGGGATATCCAAGAAATATGCCATCAAAACATCTAGACTCAAATTTATCAAGATTTCCATGTTTAAGAATGAAGCACTTGCAACCAAAAATCTTGAAATGAGAGACCTTGGGAGAATGACCAAATCTAAGCTCATAAGAAGTCTTCCCAACCACAGATCTTAAGAAAACCCTATTGGAGATATAACAAGCAAGAGAGATCGCCTCATTAAAATCTCCTAGGAGTAGAATGCTCATCTAGCATGGTCAGAGCCATCTCTACAAGGGTTCTGTTCTTCCTTTCTACAACACCATTCTGCTGAGGAACTCTAGGAGAAGAAAGCGATGCTCAATTCCCTATCGGTACAGAAGGTAGAAAAAGAAGAGTTCTTGAACTCATCCCATTATCACTCCTAATGGCTCTCAAGGCTCGGTATATCAACGACAATTCTAAGGACCAAATCTTTAAAGAATCCAAATGCTTCGTCCTTAGAAGTAAGAAAATAAACCCATGAATACCGGAGTAATCATCCACAACCACCAAAGACATACCATTTCCCACCGGTGGTGAACTCTAGAAGGACCAAGCTGTATCTAAGTGAAGAAGGCATCACGTCCATCAGTCATTACCAAAGTAAGAGGTGGGTGGAAGCGGACACCATCTTACCATGTCTGAGGTGAGCACACAAGATCTCTGACGACCTTGACCTAGGCAAACCTCTAATCAAGTCCTTGCAATCGACTCTAGACAAATGATCAAAACCTATATGCCCAAGTCTACGATGCCACAAAACAAGGTCATGAGAATCGAGGCTACAAGACACCTAGGACTAGAAGCGGAAGAAATCTTTGAAATTTGCACGTAAAATCTTCTCAAACACGGAGATCTCAAAAACAAGCTCACCGAGGAATCTAGAACTCTACATTCACCTCTCTTAAACCTCACTTCTAGACCCTCATCAAGCGGTGAAAGCAGATAGAAGATTATACCTCGACTTACTTACCAAAGCGGCGTCTTTTAGCATGAACTTGTCGTTGACGCCACAGTGCCCTTTGCGATCCACGGTCCGAAAGAGAAGCATCCCCAAATGTAATCAATTCATTGCGGATGCACGTGTGAGGAGGAGAACCATCTAGAATCTCCGGTCATATGTCGAGAACACCCGAGTCAACAAGCCACTTGTCCTCCTTCCTCGCACGACGGACCTCATCGGGATCACTAAAAGGATCCTCATCTTTGGAGGAATCATTTGTCGTGGTTGTTCTTGGCCATGAAACACATGCTTGGGGTGAAGTCATGCGCCTTCTTCTTGCCACGAGAATCACTCTCGTCGTCCTCCGTTCCGAGTCCACATCGCTCATATTTACATTCTCAAGAGCGGCAGGACCGGTGACAAACTTCCGATAGTTTGTCTTCTTGGGTTTGCATCCCTCTCACGGGATGTCTTCTTGTCTCCTTCTCCTCCTTGCCCTTTAGCTTGGGGCACTTGGAGCGAATGTGGTTTGGCTCACCACATTCGAAGCACGTGATAGGTCCACTCCTCCTCCTATTTCTCACCTTGTTATGCGCTCTTGTGAATTTGGTGGAAAGGAGGGCTAAGTCATCCTCGGGCAATTTCTCAAGTTGCTCATCACTCAAAGAATGTAAAGCAGATAATGAAAAGCCAGATGAGCTACAATCAAGAGAATCAGAAGAGCAACCCTTGGATTTGTCGACCACTAAAGCCATCGACTCTGTCTTGGGGAGACGCGAGATAAAGTCAATCTCATGCGTCTTCAACCTCGAGTAGAGCTTATCCATGGTAAGCTCACTCATGATGATGTTGTCATTGATGGAAGTAATCTTCATACCCAGCACCTTCACATCAAGAGCACCCGAAAGTGGCGTGCATTTTGAGACTCGAGAAAATATCAAGTCAACAGCGAAGATCATGAAGAATTTTAGAGAATCTTCCCAGCTCATCCAAAGACTCACGGGCCTTTGTTCGATCTTGAGTAAACCTTTTGAGTGGTTACATCTCACTTCCTTGATCGCGATGGACCCTTCGTGATAATCACAAAGTGTCGCGGATCTCGTGAGCGAACCGCAAGTGAGCAACACGCTCAAACTCGGATCGACTAAGGCCTTGGATCAAATAATTCCGAGCCTTCTTTGTTGGCCTCCACATCGGAGTGATCGTATCGTCATCGGTACCGCACGACATAAGGGTTTTTCACCTTTAGCCAAATAGCGTGCCCTTGAGCCTCGATATACGCTTGCATACGAGCCTTCCAGTATGCAAAGTCAACTCCCTCAAAAATGTGTGGCTTGGTTGAGTACTTGTCAGTCGCCATGGCTCCAAAGACCGGTTAAGATCTATAGACAAGAGCTAACCGGCTCTGATACCACTTGTAGGACCGGAAAGGCGACTAGGGGGGGTGAATAGGCGCTTTCAAAACTTTCTCACCTAAATCAAAACCAACACGTACTTTACTCCTTTAGCTATGAAAGCTAAGAAGTTTAGTGAGCACACAACGGAAGCCTTGTGTTGAATTTGATAATCCCCTCAAGCACACGACACAAAAGGAGAAAAGAACTCAATGTTCTTCTTTGGACAGGCGGTCGGACCGGCTACCACAGGCGGTCGGACCGAGCGGTCAAGCGATCGACCAAGCAACTATCCAGTGATCGGACCGGTGGGCAAGTTCGACCCGGCAAACCCGGTGATCGAAAACACAGGCGGTCGAACCGCCGTTGAAGGCGATCGGACCGGTAGAGTCGATCTTGAAAAAACTCCACCCAAATCCAAAACGAAATTTGATCCAACTTTTGATTCAACCAATAAAACTTGACCAAATTTCTAGCACACCTTCCTAAAGATATTGGAGACCTATTTCTAGCGACGATCGGTCAGATCCACTTCATAAAAACGATCTCTTGAGATTTTACCAAAGAGGTGCACAAACCCTAGAAATGAGGAAATCTTGATTCAAGACTTGCTTGTGGGGGTTTGATGATCTAGATGACTCTAGTAGTAATCCCACACATCAAAGCAAGGTAAAGTAGGCCAAGAGACCAAGCATGAACCTTTGAATCAAGGAAGCACCAAAAACATCCAAAGAGAGAAGAACACAAAGGAGCAATTGATCTTTCAATTAAGCATCACAAGATTGTTCATCCACAATAGATGCTTACAAAGCCTCTCCACCAAGGAGGGCAAGAGCTCAACAAGGAGCACACTCCAAACCCTAGTTTTCCTCTCCTCTCCTCCAAACCCTAGAAAAAGGAAGAAGGGGGCTAAATGAATGCTTGCTTAGGTTTTCCACCTCACCCCTTCCTATTTATACTAGAGAGCTAGGGTTTCCCTTTTGGGTCTCTTACACATGGGACCACACACAAATAACTATTGAAGCAATCGCACGCTTCACCACGTGTAGGTTGATCGGCGGTTCTCATCGGACGCCAAGCCTCTCTTGTCCGAATCCCATCGGAACCTCCGAGAGACTCGCACCGATATCCACACTTTGATCCAACCAAATTGCATCAACCACCGTTCGATCCATCTTGTCCATTACGCACCATGCTTGAGTCACACGACCTCACGGTATCCACGATCGTTCGGACCTCGGCTCTCCAAGCGTAGTCGATCCACTCACCGTTAGCGCCGTTGACACGCAAGCCACCGCTGACAATAGACAAACAAACCGTTTCCGAACAAGTTCTTCACAACTTGACCCACGTCGATTCCATAATGCGATATACATCAATAAAGCATTGAAGTTCGTGAGAATCACACACTCAAAATCAACTCAATGCAACACTTGGCTTTCCTCCAAGTATTTCGAGTCAGCCCACAGGCCGGTCCGGCCGATTCATCTTGATCGGACCGCTCCTACAACGGCGGTCGGACGGTCCAAAGGACTTAGCCAAAATTCAAGCGAAATTCGAAACCTTACGGAAATTTCAATCGAATAGAACTTTTGAGTGGGAGCTCTAAAAATGATGGGACCACATCCAGGAGACTCCCCTCACTTGCCTACACAACCTATTTTTGGCCCAGCTCCAAAATCCCAAATTTGTTTTGGCGGTCGGACCGGCCAACATGGCCGGTCGGATCGCTCCACGGGCGATCGACCGCCCAAGACAACCGATCAGACCGCCCGATGCTTTGTGACCTTGGAGCAAACCCGAAAACGCGAGAATTTGCAAACCAATGACGCCATTGCCAATTGACTCATCATCCTGAGATCGTGCACATATCCTCACGATATCCACACATTGTTTCAATTGTGATGCCAAATTCTTGAGTCACTTTTGGAGGGCATTATGGAGGAAATTGGGGGGCAAAGCTGCTATTCTCTACTACCTGCTATTCCCAAACTGATGGACAAACTAAAGTTGTGAACCGCACGTCATCAACAGTGTTGAGGGTTGTTTTGAAGAAGAACTTGAAGATGTGAGAAGAATGTCCACCTCATGTTGAATTTGCTTACAACCGTTCGCTACATTCTACTACAAAGATGAGCCCTTTTCAGATGGTATCTGGCTTTAACTCTCGTGCTCCTATTGATCTGTTGACTTTACCATCTTCTGAAAAAGTTAATTTTGATGCTAAGAAACATGCTGAATTTATTCTTAAGTTGCATGAAACAACTAAAGACGACATAGAGCATATGAATGAGAAATATAGATGTCAGGGCCCGGGATTAACACTGCCAAATCCCTTGTGTATTACTGAACTAGTCCCATGATTAGTGGCTAGCTCACACAGTAAACAAAATATGATAGCATCCATAATCACAAAGCTTTATTAATAAATATCAAAGTTAATTACCAGAAAGGCTTACGAGCCAACAATAAAGAACACAACGGAAGACGAAGAAGAAGTAGTAGAGCCCAGCTAATCTACCACAGAGAATCGACCGGGGTAGCGGCCTAGTCATCGAGATCTTCAGCATTTGCAAAGTCCTTCTCCTCTGAATAATATTTTATTAAGCAAGAGTAAGTACAAACAATAATTCTCTGCAAGTTACACCCAATAACAGAATTATAATGCATGCAGATATAAATATCAATGGAAGGCTTATAAGGTTGCATTTGCGTAAAGCAATATTTTCTTTTTAAATATCTGTACTAAGTTTCGAAGTAGTTATTCTATAACAAAATTAGTTTTAAAAAGACAGTTTTATAATATGATAGCATTCATCCAAGAGTGGTGAAGGATACCTTCTTATCACACAGCAAACCGCCCAATTTGCTGATTGGATACACAATCCAAAACTATTTGATAAAATCTTTTGAAAATAAAATCGAAGTCTAATTTTGAGTGGCTTTGCTTAGCATGTCCATGATTGTGGGCACGACTATTCGAATAGTTTTACACTCAGTAGAGGTTGTGCAGCTTTACACATAAGAGATAATCATCTTATACTGTCCACTCACACACTTCCGAAAGTGTGCAACTAAGAGATTATCATAAAGCCTTTACAATACACCATCCCACCGTAGTCCCGCCTCGCTAAGGATTCGCTTCCTTTGGATAGAAACCCGTCGGTTTTAAGCCCCCTCTTGCTCCATGTAGGAATTCATAAAAGTAGGTCATCGTGACACCCACACAACCGGATGACACAACCATGGTGGAATATTATAAATTAGTTAGCCAAGTCCTGCCTACATAGGCCATGTGGTAGTACGATGGAGCTTAGCAGGATGCGGCTCGAATACCGGTCCTTAACTGACTTGGTAGACTTTCCAAAATAACCCCTGGGCCTCGATCGTAGAAATGATTCGATCCCGTGCATTAACGTGCACCATCCAAACATCCATTTCTCCCAAGTCCAAACCAACCTTTATTTTTATTTTTTCAAACTTTCCAGGGCAAAAGCAATGCCATAGAGTCATGTTAAATCATAGCTGATCATTTGGCTAAATTCCTCAAATTAAACATTTTGATCTAAGCTTTGTGTAAGCATAAAGTCTTTCAACAAAAGCATCTTGTTAATACTATTGTATTAACTAGAGTTTTATCTAAGGCAACAAGGTGTGAGGGTTTAATGTACAAGAATTGTCAATTTCAATATCAGTAAGTCAACCTCCAAAATTCGAATGATAATCTCTAAATCAATCTACTATGCCCGTTGATCCACCACATTATTGTTTACATTAGTTCACCAACATCCGTAGATCAACCAAGAACTACTACTTCAATTAACTCTACCAAAATTCCATAGTCCTCTATAATCCAACTTTATTCTTTATTCATCACCTAAACCTAATCATCTCATCAGTACTAAACTTCTGACAATCACTAATAATCTATTTATTTCTACTAAGATTTCTTCTAAATCCAATTATTCAATCATACCCCATAACTCCAACATAACCAATTTATCCAATTAATTATACAAGGTTTACACATACTTCTCGATTATTCCAATCCACCAAATCCAATAGTACTACATTTCTATAATCCAATATCCACAATGTATTCCTACAACCCAATATTCAACAATCCAATATCCAACATAATCTATTTCTATAAACCATTAAAGATACACTTCTATAACTCAACCAAGATTCATTTCTATAATCCCACAAGATATACTCCAATAATCCGACGAGACATATTCCAACAATCCAACGATAATATATTTCTACAATCCAATATTCAACAATCATATATCTTAAAAAATCCAACATCCAACCATAATCCATTTCTATAATCCGATATCAACAATCCAATATCAACAATGGTATATTCTAATAATCCAACAAACTATACATGTATAATCCAACCAAGATATACTTCTATAATCCAATCAAAGTATATCTCTATAATCCAATCAAGATTTATTTCTAAAATCCCTCCAAGATTTATTCCTAAAATCCAACATCCATCAATCATTTATTTCTATAATCCACATCCATCAATATTGCATTTCTATAATTCAACCTCCCACAATTATTCAATTCTATAATCTAACAATCAACAATTGTATAATTCTATAATCAATATCCATGAATCATGTATTCCTACAATCCAACTTCCCTTCATCGTATATTGCTATAATCCAACAATAAGGTATTCTTATAATCAAACATCCAATAGTAATATATTCTTATAATCCAATCATTTTAATTTATAACCCCTAAGTACATTACATTCGAAAAGATTCTTCATACTGTCTATCTTGACAATAAATGACTATACATTGGAATTGAAAATAACTGTAAAACGTAAGACATGAATTTGAATTAATTGAGTATAAATATGCATGCAATAATAATTAAAACTTAATTTAAATAATTTAAAATACTGGGATTCAAATATGATCAAAGGATATAACTTACATTGCTTATTTAGTTGCTGTTCTTTAATCGAAATCCGATTCTCCGAAGTCGTCGAAATCTACACGCGAAAATAAGCTAAATTAATATAAAATCCAAATAAAAATAAACTCCAATTTCAATGATTTTGGTTATTATAGGTATATATAGAATTTATATGAATTTAGAAATTTCAATCACTCGAATCGAAGCTCGAATGAAGGAGAACAAGCTCTCTGAAGTTTGAAAATATATGAAATGATGAAATTAGGGATTTTCAGAATTCTTGGAATTAGTTTTCAAAAGGAAAATTAATTATTGCATCACGATGACGTCAGTAGGGGAATTTTGAATTTCAGCCAAAATTATTTTTCAAAGAAAAAAGGGTGAAGATCACTAACAGGTGGGCCCGGTCTTGTGGACCGGGTCCACGAAAATAGGTTTGGTCCACGGTGGACCGGGTGTAAGAGAATAGGCATTGCCACGTGGGCTTGCCACACGGATGGGCAGATGAGGTGGCCACGACTGGCGCCCGGTGGTGCCGACGACCTCGCCAAAGTTGGTCGGAGGGTGGCGGCGGCAAAGAGCTTGCGGCGCTTCGCACCACTGGCGGCTTCGGTGAGGGCTCACAGCGAAGGAGAGTGTGAGGCAAGGCTATTGCTCCCAATTTCGGCAACGATGCGCAGGGAGATGGTCGGCGACGAGAAGAAAAGGCGGCGGCGGTGAGATGCGGTTGGAGGTCGCGACGGAGTTCCGGCGGGGCTCGGCGTGAGTGAGCGAGCACCACGTAGAACGTGGCCTTGCGATGCTGTCGGTGAAGACTATGTCACCGGAGAGGCTTCAACGATGACGAATTTCTATGAGGGAGAGCTTGCGGTGGCAGCTCAGTTTTGGACGAAATCCGGCGAGGAGAGGGCAACCCAGCGGCAGTTCTTTGGGGATTTGGGGGAGGAGGATGAGGCCCAACTTTTGACGCGACGGTCGTCCTTAAATAGGGCCGAAGAGGGAGAAAGGGGGAGGAGAGGCCGGTATGGGCATGCGGGCGGAGCTCTTGGCGCGGCATGGGCGCATTGACGGGCACAGCAAGTGCGTCGGCTGGAGCGGGGCAGCGGGATGCGACAGGGCGGTGATAGGAGCAGCTGAGGCTGCATGGGTCAACGCACGGGGAAGAAAGAGATGGTGGGACCCGCTATCGGTGGGAGTAGAGAGGGAGCGGGCGGGGGAGAGGCTGGCGGGTGGGTCCGCCTTGGAAGTGAGACAAGGGGAGGGAGAGGCCAGGTGGCTGAACTGGGTCGAGAAGGAATGGGCCATGGAAGAAGCCTGGTTGGGAGAAAATGGGCTGGAAATGAAAGCTTCGGTCCGAAAGAAAAAGGAGGATTTTAAATAATTTTCGAATTATAGAAATACAAGAAAACAAAAAGGCTTTTACAAAATAGATAATAGAGTTTAAAAATTCTAGAAAAATACACAGAAATTCCTTGAATTATTTTGAACCTAATAAAATTATTTCCAACTTAAATTTAGTTTTTATTTTTGCACATAAATTATTTTTAATTTCTAGAAAATAGGAAAAGCCTATTCAAAATCCAAAAAATTTAGTAAATTAATTAAATTTTCCTTTTTAACTTTAAATCCAATAAAAACCCAGTAAACTCAATAAATTTTATTTTTTACTTTTAAAAACTAGCAAATTCATGAAAAGCAATAAAAACTCTTTTAAATCTCAAAAAATCAATAAAATAATGGTTTTATTATTTTTAAATTGGTAACATCACTTTGGGATGTTACAATAGACTTGCTGGTCGTTATGGTAGAAAAGCATTAACATTTGAACCTGTTGATCTTGTTTGGTTGCATTTGAGAAAAGATAAATTTCCATAATTAAGAAAGTCTAAGTTGATGGCTAGAGCCGATGGCTAGAATATGAATTTCGTAGCTAGGAGGGCTAGAACGGGAATTTTCGTGTGATATACGGCCAAAACAGTCCAAAATTCACTAGATCAGCTAGTGGACACTACACTTGCCCGGCAATAGCGCACCCTAGGGGTGACGGTGATTGTGGACGTTGTGGCCAAGAGAAGTTATGCTGGTGGAGAGAGTGAGAGAGAAGAGGGTGAGAAGGAACAGAAAACGATGGAGGAGGAGTGCAAAAATGTTTTTTCGTATGCTATTTAACAAAAATTTGGTGGCATAGAAGGAAACCAACTTTTTAGTGGTAGACCAGGGAGGGGAGGAACTTTGAGTGGCATATAGGGAATTTATATTAAAAAAACATCTAAAATGTCATTTTAGTAGGGAATTCAAAAAATATTTGTAAAACATTTTATACATTTTTAGTAATAGGTTATCCTGATTGAACTAATGGTCCAGGTTAACAGAAATTTATACTCGTAACACCAATTTATAAATTGTATAGATTAAAGGGCCCAGATGGATTAAATCAAATAGTATAAGGGTTCAAAAAAACAAAATTGAACCTAAGGGGATTAATTGTGTCTAGCTGACTAGCTGAGTGGATCAAAGTCACAAAAGTGTGTTTTGGAGGCTTAATCAAACAAATTGAAATTTCTGAATGCTTATAGTGCAATTTTGCCTTTTGTAACTTAAAATAACGTAACCACATGTTGGGAATGAAACTATGTTCATTAGGCAAAGAAACAAGGTGCTAAACCGCTAGGTTATACTATGGTTGGTGCTTAGCTACCGAAAACTTGGAGTTTATTCGGTTTCATAATACTAGTTTCGAGTTAAATGGTGAGACCATATAGTTGTCAGATTTCCCGCTCGAATGATAGCCGCTTGTACTAATAGTGTTAGTACGTGATGAATATTTCGAAAAGACATAAATTAACGTTCTCACATGTCGGATGTCTGGTCTTGCTATGTTCAAAATTTCAAGATCACATGAGGTATCGTTTGGAAGGGGAAAAAAAGAGATTTAGTGACAAAAATTATGTATATATATTAAGATAAAAGATTTTCGCTAACTTATTGTTTTAATGGGAAACGTTTCTATAGAGAACGATAATAAGGCTAGTTAACTAGTTAATTACTTTTGTTGGGAAAAGTCAGTGACCTTATTAGATTTTAGTTACCAATCCTTAGTGGAGCAAATTAAACGTGCATGTCAGAGATATATTTGTTCGAATAATTTGATTACCTAATTTTCAGAAATAAAGGACTTCGTTGAATAAATAGTAGATGGGCTCAAATCAACAAAATCAGGACAATACTTGATTTTATGGGCGTGGTTGCACAAATTAGATTAATTGGTGGTAGTTTATGGTGCAATTTTGCCTGTACAAAACCTTTCTAAAATTCCACTTTTATTTGTAGGATGACATACAAATAACCAATGTATGGTGAAAAAGTTTATATAATATACACAAGAAAAAAAGTCTATCTATGTCTGCTTCACTCGCGACGCCACCTCCCAACGCGTCCCTGTGTCTTGCATGTCTACTGCCATCACCGAAACCTCCTAGGCCATCATTGGGGCTCCCTCCATCCCTGGCATGTGGGACCGTTGCCTAGTGGACAAAAATATGACAGCGAGGATCTCATTCAGTGCCATGTCATCCATATATAACCACATATAAAATCAGTTTTGGATGTGATTTGCACTGATTTTGATACTTTGGAAATGGACTCTAAACGGTATTTAAAATGAGGGACGAAAACTAAACCGCAGTAAGAGTTAATGGACTACAGATGAACCCTTTCTTATGCATGAAACATGCATGCGTATACCAAAATCACTCAAAAAAATGTATCGTACAAAACCAGCTCAAATAGTACGTGCATAACGAAGGGATATTTCCAAAAAAAAAACGAGGAGCATTAACCAGTGACACAGCTAAGAAGCCTAATACGAATCCGATTTTTTTAAATAATTATAATTCAAAAAATAGTTAAAAAAGTTATAAAAACAGACCACTCTCGTCATTTGAAATGGAGAAGTTTTCCTCACACCATTCCAATTGGCGACAGGGATACTGTCGCCAATTGGAAACAATGTGGGGGAGATTAGGTCGCTAATTGAATTGGTGACATGATAATTTTGCCAATTCAATTGGCGACAGAGATACTCTCGCCAATTGGAATGGTGACAGAAGCCTATATTTATTTTTTAAAATTTATATGTAGAGAATTCAGCCTAAAGATTTAGTGTATTTTACGAAGTTTTTTTGGTAATACCTTGAAGTATCCGCGTAGTTAGGAATCCGAAATCAGAGAAGATAACGAAATATGAACCATAGAATGTGAGATCGGCGTTGCAATTTGGAACGCGAGTTCGGCAGCGCAATAACACAAATAGCCCCCTTTGGAGCGAAATAAAAAAAATATTTTGGGTTTAGGGTTGTCATGCACTTTGTTGTCCCAATTGTATTATTTGTGGAACCGATTCCTTCGGAAAAAGATTACAAAATATTTAATAGTTGAAATATTTGGGAAAAGATATTTAAGTTTGAAAAACTTAGTAATTTAATTTTGAATTACATGGCGCACTGGGTTTGATTACGTACATTAGAAATACCAATATGTATGAATCAACAAACCGAAATACACCTATGATACATGTGCGCATTTTTAGAATCCAAAAAAGGTTGATTAGAACTAAATCGATTAGTCCTGGCGGCCCATCGGTCCCTTCTCCATGTCTTTGGACTGCCCGCAGCGGTAGCTAGTCTCGAAACACGAGACAAGCATAATGTAAATTGTACAGAAATTAATGTTTACATGACATGACTGATATTTACACGAACAAATATATAATCGTGGGCCCTCTTGGGGCGTACCCCACGTGTGGCCCCTGCCCTCGCCCGGTGCGGCCGCGCTTGCCGGTGCGAGTACGTCAATGGCTCTGGCTATCGAGGTACCCTTGAAAGTATCAAGACACCCTGTGGATATCGTGAGGATATGTGCACGGTGTCAGGATGATGAGTCAATTGGCAATGGCGTTATTGGTTTGCAAAATCTCGCGTTTTGGGTTTGCTCCAAAGGTTGTCGAAGCCTGGCGGTCTGACCGGTTGTCGGGCGGTCGGATCCGCCGTGGAGCGATCCGGCCGGCCATGGTGGCGGTCCGACCGCCTTTGAAATTTGGGTTTTTGAGTGGGCCAAAAATAGGTTGTGTAGGCAAGTGAGGGAGTCTCTGGATGTGGTCCCATCATTTTGGAGCTCCAGTCAAAAGTTCTATTCGATTGAAATTTCGGAAGGTTTGAATTTCTCGCTTGAATTTTGGCTAAGTCCTTTGGACGGTCCGACCGTTGTGGGAGCGGTCCGACAGCATGAATCGGTCGGACCCGTACGTGGGCTGATCGGACCGGCGATCACTGGAGGTGAGCCAAGTGTTGCATTGAGTTTGTTTTGAGTGTGTTATTCTATGAACTTCAATGCTTTATTGATGTATATCGCATTGCGGAAGGCGGCGTGGGTCAAGTTGTAAAGAACTTGTTCCGGAAGCGATTTGTTTGTCTATTCTTTGTGCGGGTGGCTTGCGAGTCAAGCGGCGTCAGCGGTGAGTGGATCGGGACTACGCTTGAGAGCCGAGGTCGAGCGATCGGGAAACCGGGTGAGGTTGTGTGACTCAAGCATGGTGCGAATGGACAAGATGGATCGAGCAGTGGTTGAAAGCAATTTGGTTGGATCAGGCGGTGCAGATATCGGTGCGAGTCTCTAGGAGGTTCCGATGAGATTCGGACAAGAGAGGCTTGGCGTCGATGAGAACCGCCGATCAACCTACACGTGGTGAAGCAAAGCGATTGCTTCAAGAGTTATTTGTGTGTGGGTCCCATGTGTAGAGACCCAAAAGGGAAACCCTAGCTCTCTAGTATAAATAGGAAGGGGAGAGGTGGAAAACTCAAGCAAGCATTCATTTAGCCCCCTTCTTCCTTTTTCTAGGGTTTGGAGGAGAGGAGAGGAGATCTAGGGTTTGGAGTGTGCTCCTTGTTGAGCTCTTGCCCTCCTTGGTGGAGAGGCTTTGTAAGCATCTATTGTGAATGAACAATCTTGTGATGCTTAATTGAAAGATCATTTGCTCCTTTGTGTTCTTCTCTCTTTTGGATGTTTTTGGTGCTTCCTTGATTCAAAGGTTCATGCTTGGTCTCTCGGCCTACTTTGTCTTGCTTTGATGAGTGGGATAACTCCTAGAGTCATCTAGATCATCAAACCCCCACAAGCAAGTCTTGAATCAAGTTTTTCTCATTTCTAGGGTTTGAGCACTTCTTTGTTAAAATCTCGAGAGATCGATTCTGAAGTGGATCGACGGATCATCGCTAGAAATAGGTCTCTAATATCATTAGGAGTTGTGCTAGAAATTTGGTCAAGTTCTATTGGTTGAATCAAAAGTTGGATCAAATTTCGTTTTGGATTTGGGTGGAGTTTTTGATTTCGGACTCTCCGGTCCGGCCAAGCCCTTCAACGGCGGTTCGACCGCTTGACTGTATTCAGCCATTGGTTTGCCGGGTCGAACCGCCGCTCACCGGTCCGATCATTTGGTTAGTTGCCGGTCGGATCATTGGTTGACCGTCGGTCCGATCGCCGTGGTGGTGGTCGGACCGCCTGCCCGATGAAGAACATTGAGTTCTTTTCTCTTTTGTGTCGTGTGCTTTGGGGTTTATCAAATCCAACACAAGGCTTCCGTTGTGTGCTCACTGAACTTCTTAGCTTTCATAGCTAAAGGAGTAAAGTTCGTGTTGGTTTTGATTTAGGCGAGAAAGTTTTGAAAGCGCCTATTCACCCCCCCCCTAGTCGCCTTTCCGGTCCTACAAGTGGTATCAGAGCCGGTTAGCTCTTTTCTATAGATCTTAACCGGTCTTTGGAGCCATGGCGACTGACAAGTACTCAACCAAGCCACACATTTTTGAGGGAGTTGACTTTGCATACTGGAAGGCTCGTATGCAAGCGTATATCGAGGCTCAAGGGCACGCTATTTGGCTAAAGGTGAAAAACCCTTATGTCGTGCCAGCCGATGACGATACGATCACTCCAGATGTGGAGGCCAACAGCAAGGCTCGGAATTATTTGATCCAAGGCCTTAGTCGATCTGAGTTCGAGCGTGTTGCTCACTTGCGGTCTGCTCACGAGATCTGGCGGACACTTTGTGATTATCACGAAGGGTCCACTGCGATCAAGGAAGTGAGATAGAACCAGCTCAAAAAGGTTTACTCGAAGATCGAACAAAGGCTGGTGAGTCTTTGGATGAGTGTGGGAAGATTCTCTAAAATTCTTCATGATCTCCGTATTTGTTGACTTGGTATTTTCGAGTGCGAAAATGCACGCCACTCAGGTGCGCTTGATGTGAAGGTGCAGGGTATGAAGATCACTTCCATCAATGACAACATCATGAGTGAGCTTACCATGGATAAGCTCTACTCGAGGTTGAAGACGCATGAGATTGACTTTATCTCGCGTCTCCCAAGACAGTCGATGGCTTTAGTGGTCGACAAATCCAAGGGTTGCTCTTCCGATTCTCTTGATTGTGGCTCATCGGCTTTTCATTATCGCTTTACATTCCTTGAGTGATGAGCAACTTGAGAAATTGCCCGAGGATGACTTAGCCCTCCTTTCCACCAAATTCACAAGAGCGTACAACAAGGTGAGAAATAGGAGGAGGAGTGGACCTATCACGTGCTTGAATGTGGTGAGCCAAACCACATTCGCTCCAAGTGCCCCAAGATAAAGGGCAAGGAGGAGAAGGAGACACGAAGACATCCCGTGAGAGGATGCAAACCCAAGAAGACAAACTATCGAAGTTTGTCACCGGTCCTTGCCGCTCTTGAGAATGTAAATATGAGCGATGTGGACTCGGAAGCGGAGGACGACGAGAGTGATTCTCGTGGCAAGAAGAAGGCGCATGACTTCACGGCATGTGTTTCATGGCCAAGAACAGCCACGACGATTCCTCCAAAGATGAGGATCCTTTTAGTGATCCCGATGAGGTATGCCCTTCTATTGCCGATATGAAAAGGGCTTTGGTGCTTCTTTGAATGTAAATTGCATAAGCAAGTAAAAATGATTAGGAAGCGAGGACATTATGATTGATAATTTGAATCTTGAAGTTGTTAGGCTTAAATCTATCAATCCTGCGATATTTGTGATTCTGCACTAGCTTGCTTAAAGATTTGACAAGCTTGAAATCTGCTCATTCCTCGTCACAAATCAACTAAAAGATGCTCTCGATGAACTAGAATCTTTCAAGTCTAGATCCGCTTGTTTAGATGTCATTCCTCTTGATGTGACCGCCATGGAAGCTATCCTTTAACTTGCTCTAATTGTGCCTTGCTAGAATTAAAATTAGATAGTTCCTTAAAAGAATTGCAAAAGTTTGATGCTAGTCACACATGCTCTCATTGTAAGGATAATAGGATTAAGAGGCAAGAGATGCGAAACATTGATTTATTCTAGAGTTGCATCTTGTGAAAATTGTCCCAAGCTTACCATTGTGATTGAAGCCTTAAACAAGACCCGGAAGAAAAGGCTAAAATTGAAAGATCCATGTCTTTATCGCTTCTAAAAGGTTATTGATTCTAACTCTTGTGTTTTGAATGCTGAAGTTGAAACCATGGTTAGCCAGATACAAGAGGCTTTTAGAGTCAAGTTTAAGGAGCAGTTGAATAGGATTCAGGAATCCTATTGTGTGTCTTGTGAGGCCTTCAAAGTGGAAGTGGCCCTTCTTAAGAGTAAGCGCAATGAGGTAATCAAGTCTAGCAAGTGTACTAGATGTGAGGAGTTAGTGAAAGAGAATGATTACCTCAAGGTGACTCTTGAGAAATTTTCAAGTGGGAAAAAGAAACTCAACATGATTCTTGATCAATCCAAGGTGAGCGTGAAAAATAGTGGTCTAGGTTTCAACCCCCTAGAGCATTCCAAGAAAAACCCACCTAAGATTGCTAGAGTTGTGAAGAATGGTCTGTTTGAGCTAGAACCTCCTAAGCCATCTGGGGTTGTTTTCAAATCCGGTGGTTTTGCTCAAACTCTTTCTGGCAAGAAAGGTGCTTTCACTCATTCTGTACAGACCCCTCAAAAGGTCCAGTACCATTGCACCTTCTGCAAGAAAGAAGGCCATCTTGTTGAGTTACCTTCAGGAGAGCAAAACTTGAGAGAAAAGAGAGGATGAGCGTCCTAAGATCCATTAGAGGAGTCCCTTCTCCAGATGTAGTCTCTAGAGCTAGGCAGCCTGTTTATCGCACCACACATCGGCCTAGATTTGTAGAGAACTTTGTAGACTCTTTTGGTGGGTCTAGGCAGCATGTTGGATTAGGACATCATGAGGAGAGACATCGGGTAGCACCTAGACAGGGGGAGTATCGATCTTTTGGTAGATCGTTTCGGAGAGGTCTAGGTGGTTCTCATGTGCATTCTTATGATTTTGTTCCTGATCATGTTTCAGCTATTACTACTGCTGCTCCCAGACATCGTGCTTCTCAGTACTGGATTCCTCGTTCATTTATCACTAACCCCAGTACTGAGGCACGGATGTTTTCTGATTGTGCCTTTTAGGTCCGTCGTGCGAGGAAGGAGGACAAGTGGCTTGTTGACTCGGTGTTCTCGACATATGACCGAGATTCTAGATGGTTCTCCTCCTCACACGTGCATCCGCAATGAATTGATTACATTTGGGGATGCTTCTACGGGACCGTGATTGCAAAGGGCCTTTGTCTTGCGCGTCAACGACAAGTTCATGCTAAAAGACGTCGCTTTGGTGAGTAAGCTGAGGTATAATCTTCTATCTGTTTCTCAGCTGCTTGATGAGGGTCTAGAAGTGAGGTTTAAGAGAGGTGAGTGCAGAGTTCTAGATTCCTCAGGTGAGCTTGTTTTTGAGATCTCCAGATTTGAGAAGATTTTCTGTGCAAATTTCAGATTTCTTACGCTTCTAGTCCTAGGTGTCTTGTAGCCTCTGATTCTCATGACCTTGTTTTGTGGCATCGTAGACTTGGGCATATAGGTTTTGATCATTTGTCTAGAGTCAGTTGCAAGGACTTGATTAGAGGTTTGCCTAGGCTGAAGGCTGTCAGAGATCTTGTGTGCTCACCCTGTAGACATGGTAAGATGGTGTCTGCTTCCCACCCACCTCTTACTTTGGTTATGTGATGGACTGGGATGACTTCTTCACTTAGATCTGATTGGTCCTTCTAGAGTTCATCATTTGGTGGGAAATGGTATGTCTTTGGTGGTTGTGGATGATTACTCCAGGTATTCATGGGTTTATTTTCTTGCTTATAAGGACGAAGCATTTGGATTCTTTAAAGATTTGGTCCTTAGAATTCTTGTTGATATACTGGAGCTTTGAGAGCCATTAGGAGTGATAATGGGATGAGTTCAAGAATTCTTCTTTTCTACCTTCTACGATAGGGAATTGAGCATCGTTTTCTTCTCCTAGAGTTCCTCACAGAATGGTGTTGTAGAAAGGAAGAACAGAACCCTTGTAGAGATGGCTCGGACCATGCTAGATGAGCATTCTACTCCTAGGAGATTTTAATGAGGCGATCTCTCACGCTTGTTATATCTCCAATAGGGTTTTCTTGAGATCGTGGTTGGGAAGACTTCTTATGAGCTTAGATTTGGTCATTCTCCCAAGGTCTCTCATTTCAAGATTTTTGGTTGCAAGTGCTTCATTCTTAAACATGGCAATCTTGATAAATTTGAGTCTAGATGTTTTGATGGCATATTTCTTGGATATCTGCTCATTCTCGTGGCTATCGTGTTTTTAATGTTGATACTAACAAAATTGTTGAGACTTGCGAAGTCACTTTTGATGAGGCTAGTCCAGTACTAGACCCGATGCTTGAGTTCACTGTGTTTACGAAACTCAAGAAAGCATCTTCGCCGATGATGATTACGAGGATGAAGACTCAAACCATCCTCCGCTACCTCGAGAGGGTGGAGAGCACTGCTACTACTACTTGGTGTCGTCACCGAGCCGCCTCCTATCCCCACCGACGATCCGAGTGGCTCTGTTCCTACCTCCACAACTCATGGGGTAGAGGCCATACGCACCGGAGCACCTCTTCGCATTCAATGACAACATCCTCTGAGCAGATGATTGGGGATCTTCAAGAGCGAGTCACTCGCTCCGGTTTATTCTCCCGATTCCCATGCACATTCTCGCTTTTGTCGCTTCTTTTGAACCCCGAGATATCACCCATGCTTTATCGATGCCTCTTGGGTCAATGCCATGCATGAAGAGCTTGAAAATTTTGAAAGAAACAAAGTCCGGTTTTTAGTTGAGCGACCTTCGATTCTCATGTTATTGGAACAAAATGGGTTTTAAAAATAAGCAAAGTGAGGATGGATTGGTTGTTCGCAATAAGGCTAGACTTGTTGCTCAAGGTTATTCCCAGGTAGAGGGCTTAGACTTTGAGGAGACCTTTGCTCCAGTAGCTAGATTGGAGGCCATTCGCATTCTTTTAGCATTTGCAACATCCAAGGGTTTCAAGCTTTTTCAAATGGATGTCAAAAGTGCTTTCTTGAATGGCTTCATAGAAGAAGAGGTCTTTGTCAAGCAACCTCCAGGTTTGAAAATCAAAATTCCCAAATCATGTTTTTAAACTCTCTAAAGCCTGTATGGATTGAAACAAGCTCCTAGAGCTTGGTATGACAGGCTTAAGAGTTTCTTGCTTGAAAATGATTTCAAAATGGGAATGGTTGATAAAACCTTGTTCACTCTCAGGCATGGCAGTGATTTCTTGATGGTTCAAATATATGTGGATGATATTATTTTGGTGGTTCCTCTCATGCTTTGGTGTCTAGATTTTGATTCTATGAGCGGTGAATTTGAGATGAGCATGATGGGAGAGTGACATTCTTCCTTGGTCTTCAAATCAAACAAGCAAAGAAGGCACCTTCGTTCACCGAGTAAGTATACAAAGGACCTTCTTGGCGCTTCAATATGGGAAGCAGAGGCCAATGTCTACTCCCATTGCAACGACCACCGTCTTTGGACCACGATGAGGATGGAGAGTCCGTGGACGGAAGGAGTACATGAGATGATTGGCTCCTCCTCTATCTTACAGCGTCGAGTAGGACATACAATTCGCGTATGTCCGTGCGCTCGATTCGAGCTTCCTCGTGCTTCTCATCGTCAAGCGACGCGCATATTCAGGTATCTTCAAGATACGCTTGACTTTGGACTCTGGTATTCTTCTTCTTCGGCTCTTTCAATTCGAGCATTTTCTGATGCTGATTTCGCCGGGTGTAGAGTTGATAGGAAGAGTACTTCTGGCACTTGTCATTTCTTGGGAACATCTCTTGTTTCTTGGTCTTCTAAGCAGTCTTACATTGCCTGATCTACACCGAGGCCGAGTATGTAGCTGCCGCCAGTGGCTGCTCTCAGGTTCTCTGGATTTTGTCCACGCTGCGAGACTATGGGTTATCTTTGGGAAGTGTTCCTCTTTTCTGTGACAACATTTCTGCAATTAATATTGCTAAAAACCCAGTGCAACATTCCAGGACTAAACACATTGACATTCGATTTCATTTTCTAAGAGACCATGTTGAGAAAGGTGATGTTGTGCTTCACTTTGTAGAGTCTGAGCAACAGCTTGCAGATATTTTCACTAAGGCTCTTGACTCTTCGCGCTTTGCTGCTTTGCGGGGAGAGTTAGGGGTTATTAGTCCTATTGGGCTGTTTTGAGGGGGAAGTTGCTCTTTTTGCATTCATTGTATCATAATGCATGTTTCAATTCATTTGTCTTGCATTGTATAATAAAATTAGTGGAGCTTTGATTATTATCCTTGTATGACTAAATTTCATCTTCTTTACCTTGTCATATCAAGTGATAGCCTGCTAGACTTCTTTTATGGCTCTTCGTGTTTGGCTTAGCTTTTGTCTTGCTAGCTTTATATCTGTGAGAAATTTGAATCAAATCATGTCTTGTTGGATCTTGTGACTAGTTTTGCTCTAGTGATCCGCTTATGATTCTCGCCATGTCTTACAAGTCGATTTGAGTCTTGAACTTTTTGAGACGAAAAAAAAATTTGAGCTTTTTATCTTCATAAGTCAAGCAAAAAGAAAAACTCGTCTTGAAAAAACTGATCTCACCAATTCTTTCTCATGAGACGGCTTGCCATTGCACTAGGCATGAACTCGGGGAGTTTTGGATGACCTAGATCATTCTTTTAAGCTTATCGCTTGAGATGGTCGCGAAGGCTTGAGATCTAGCACAGACAAAAGGGAGAAAGAAAAAGAGAAAAATTTTCCAAAAAAGGGCTAAGTGCTTGAGCTTTGCTTCAAAAGAATTTTCTTATTGCTCAAAATGCCTCAATTCTTGTTTTGAGTCTCTTTTTACTTATAGACATGGCTTGACTCATTTTTGGTTGTCTTGAGTGAATCTATGATTTTGAGCAACCTTTCATGATTTCAATTCTGTTAATCTCAGATTGCTGCCATCTTGGTTTTAGCTTTGCGGTACACGTTTTGCCATGATTGAATATAGTGTCTTCTCTTTATATGGCTTGGTATAATACTTGTACTGTCTACATGTATAATGGTCATGGCTCCTTTTCACTAAAGTTCAAAAATAAAGTCATTCCTTCATGCTCTTTCTTTTTCATGCATCTTGATGAATTCTTTGTCAAAGGGGGAGAAAGATTGTGAAGAAAATGATGTTGGAGCTTTTGGTTTCATACTCAAGGTCTAATATAAAAGAACTTCATAAAATAAAAATTTTGAACCTTTTGAAAATTTGTGATCATAGTGAGTTAAGTCTTGTGGTTCTATTGCCTTTTCCTGATTTCATTTGCAATTGAAAATTACTCACAATGATCAAAGGTCAAATAGAAAAATTGCTTTTCATTTGGACCTAAGTGAGATTTTTGGCTACTTTCTGGAAATTGAATCCTTTGGTGCTTTCATTGCCTTATCTCACTTGCCTATACTATTCGAAGCCGCTTTAGTCGGTTCCTAAGCCTTTTCTTGCTTATGGATCAAGTTGTGCCTTTATGCAAAGCAATGAATTTTACTTTTCATTTTGAAAAACCACATTTTCTTGAAAATTGCCAATGTGTTCATCAAGGGGAGATTGTGGATATCGTGAGGATATGTGCACGGTCTCGGGATGATGAGTCAATTGGCAATGGCGTTATTAGTTTGCAAAATCTCGCGTTTCGGGTTTGCTCCAAGGTGTCGAGCCCTTGGCGGTCGGCCCGGTTGTGCCGGCGGTCGGACGCCGGTGGAACGATCCGACCGCCATGGTGGCGGTCCGACCCCGCTTTGAAATTTGGGTTTTTGAGGTGGGCCAAAAATAGGTTGTGTAGGCAAGTGAGGAGTCTCCGGATGTGGTCCCATCATTTTGGAGCTCGATCAAAAGTTCTATTCGATTGAAATTTCCGAAGGTTTGAATTTCTCGCTTGAATTTTGGCTAAGTCCTTTGGACGGTCCGACCGCCGTTGTGGGAGCGGTCCGATCAAACATGAAATCGGTCGGGACCGCCTGCAATGGCTGATGGCCGCGATCACTGGAGGTGAGCCAAGTGTTGCATTGAGTTTGTTTTGAGTGTGTTATTCTATGAACTTCAATGCTTTATTGATGTATATCGCATTATGGAGCGGCGTGGGTCAAGTTGTGAAGAACTTGTTCGGAAGCGATTTGTTTGTCTATTCTTCATGCGGTGGCTTGCGAGTCAACGGCGTCAGCGGTGAGTGGATCGGGACTACGCTTGGAGAGCCGAGGTCGAGCGATCGGGGATCGGGTGAGGTTGTGTGACTCAAGCATGGTGCGAGAATGGACAAGATGGATCGAGCGGGTGGTTGAAGCATTTGGTTGGATCGGCGGTGCGATATCGGTCGCGAGTCTCTGGGAGGTTCCGATGGGATTCGGACAAGAGAGGCTTGGCGTCGATGAGAACCGTGATCAACCTACACGTGGTGAAGCGGCGATTGCTTCAAGAGTTATTGTGTGTGGGTCCCATGTGTAAGAGACCCAAAGGAAACCCTAGCTCTCTAGTATAAATAGGAAGGGAGAGGTGGAAAACTCAAGCAAGCATTCATTTAGCCCCTTCTTCCTTTTCTAGGGTTTGGAGGAGAGGAGAGGAGATCTAGGGTTTGGAGTGTGCTCCTTGTTGAGCTCTTGCCCTCCTTGGTGGAGAGGCTTTGTAAGCATCTATTGTGAATGAACAATCTTGTGATGCTTAATTGAAAGATCATTTGCTACCTTTGTGTTCTTCTCTCTTTTGGATGTTTTTGGTGCTTCCTTGATTCAAAGGTTCATGCTTGGTCTCTCGGCCTACTTTGTCTTGCTTTGATGTGTGGGATAACTCCTAGAGTCATCTAGATCATCAAACCCCCACAAGCAAGTCTTGAATCAAGTTTTTCTCATTTCTAGGGTTTGAGCACTTCTTTGTTAAAATCTCGAGAGATCGATTCTGCGAAGTGGATCTGACGGATCATCGCTAGAAATAGGTCTCTAATATCATTAGGGAGTTGTGCTAGAAATTTGGTCAAGTTCTATTGGTTGAATCAAAAGTTGGATCAAATTTCGTTTTGGATTTGGGTGGAGTTTTTCAGTTCTGGACTCTACCGGTCCGACCGCCCTTCAACGGCGGTTCGACCGCCTGTATTCGAACATTGGTTTGCGGGTCGAACATCTCACCGGTCCGACCCATTGGTTAGTTGCCGGTCGATCATTTGGTTGACCGTCGGTCCGACCGCCCGTGGTAGCCGGTCAGACCGCCCGTGCCCAGTGAAGAACATTGAGTTCTTTTCTCTTTTTGTGTCGTGTGCTTTAGGGGTTTATCAAATCCAACACAAGGCTTCCGTTGTGTGCTCACTGAATTTCTTAGCTTTCATAGCTAAAGGAGTAAAGTTCGTGTTGATTTTGATTTAGGCGAGAAAGTTTTGAAAGCGCCTATTCACCCCCTAGTCGCCTTTCCGGTCCTACACACCCATAGTTGATTTTGGTAATTAATGACAACATTATGTTAAAGGACTAACATGTGTGGCAAGTTGTGTTAAAGGTTGAAGTCTGATGATTATCCGATGATAAGGTCATTGGCAAGGCGAATATGGTGAAATGTCAGCATGGATCAAGACAAAATGTATTATATAGTTTAAAGACTGTTTTGTAGTTTTTACCGATCTAGGTGTTTGGAGAAAAGATCGGATTTATAGGATAAATACCGTACTATAAAGAGGAATCATGGCTAGTAGCTTGAAGAACTATTTTTGTACCACTATGATCAACTAGGGTTCATGCATTGTCTTGATTTAAGCTTATGGAATTTAAAAAAAACGGTACGACCACTATTGATAAGAGGTACTACTGGTAGTCGGTAGTACCGATATTTGTTTAGGGGTACATATTTTTCAGAGAGCATGTTTTTCAGATGTTTTGAATCTCTCTGATAATCAGAATGACCACATTTGAACTGCGGTACGTAAACTACAGAGAGTGTGTTTTCGAGTGGTTTGCTACTCTCTGAAAATCGAAACGATCACATTTTAATTGAGGTACTATCGACAACATTTTAATTGAGGTACTACCAGAGGTCCGTAGTACCGAAAAATACATAGCGGTACGTATATTACGAAGAGCATGTTTTTGGGAGCTTTGATCTCCCTTGGATCGGTATGACCGTAAATCCCTTAGCGATACTACCGGAGCGCAGCAGCACCGAAGTTTACTTGGTGGTACCAATTTTCCAGAGAAGGTATTTTTGAGATTGCTTTAGCTCTGGAAAACGGCAGCTCTGTTCTAGCCGAGCGGTACGACCGCGATGCGGTAGTCTCGATTTCTAGTTGCGGTAGCACCACAACTTTATGTGTAACGGCTAGTTCAGAGTATTAAATGCTACTGTTCCGACCGTTGAGCCGAAGATTGGTAGTACCGGGTTTCAACAGCGGTACTACCGCAAATCCTAATTTTTTTCAGGAATGCGGTCGTAACGTCTAGTTTGTGTGTGGGGGGGGGGGGGGTTTATAAATACACCCCCACTTGCACCAAGGCAGGGACCTTTGGCTATATTGAATACTCTTGACGCTTTTGTGCTCTCTCTTCTACACATTTGCATTCAATTCTCTCTTTGAGGTAGTTGAGAGCTAGTCAAGTGCATAGTATTCATTAGTTGATCATTTGGCATTTGATAGTCTTCAAGCAAGAGCTGCGATTTATTACTCTTGGTGCTTGCCGGTACCTGGACAGCTTGGAAAATCTATGCGGTGATCACTTCAAGAAGCTTGTGAAGTGACCCGGCGAGGATTGTAATTGGTGTGGTGCCCACCAACTCGGAGCGGAGGAAGAGCAACTATAGTGATCGAGGTGAGACTCAATTTGTGGAGCCGACTTGATTTGTTCAAGCTTCCTCAACGTGAACTAGTGAAGATGGCAAGTCTTTGATACCACGGAAAAAACTCCTTTCTCTCCATTGCGGTTCAATTTCTTGTCTTTCATCTTCCGCATTTACAATTATAGTATTTTACTTGTGTAGAATTGCATAGCTAGAATTGTATCTAGTTTTGTTTAGCTCTTAATTGATATAAAATTGTAGTTAGGTGAAGAATTTTAAAACCTCCTATTCACCCTCCTCTAGTCGGTTATCCTTGATCCTGTACCGACGCGAGTACCATGAGGGGGTACCGCGAGAGGGTGTTGCATCGGCTAGCTCAGTCCAGGCGCACCATGCAGCTATGAAGCCCCCACGGAGACCTGGCTGATCCGTCGTGCGAAGTCCCACCACCACCTTGGTCAAGTCGAAGTTCCGGAGTGTGACTCCTCGTGCGACACCACCGCTACAAAAGAGGCTATAGCAGACGGCCCATCACAAACGGTTCTTTTGGAACCGTGCGTGTTGAGTCTGTTCGACCGGAATAGCCGATGGAGCCTATCGAGCGGTTCTTATTTAGAACCGTGCGTGATATGAATCTATCACGAGCGGTTTACTAATAGAACCGCTCGTGAATTATCGCGCACGGTTCTATTAGTAAACCGTCGTGATATGTCATCCATTCACGCACGGGTTCTAATTAAGAACCGTGCGCAATAATATCTGACGGTTCTTAATTAGAACCGAATGCGTGATTTTAGGTTTTACCATGGCTTGGATTTTTACCATGGCTTGAAATTTTCTCTCGATTTTACCATGGCAACCAATGCTCGCCGCGGCGATGGATTGGCTGCGTGGTAGGGTTTGGCAGCAATGCTCGCCGGCGATGGATTGGGGCTGCGTGGTAGGGTTTGGGCGGCAATGCTCGCCATGGTAGTGTTTGGGCATGCAATGCTCTGCAGCAGTAGGGTTTGGCGTGCAATGCTCTGCGTGGTAGGGTTTGGGCATGCAATGCTCTGCGTGATAGTGGATTGAAATTTCTTAGTGGTAGGGTTTGGCGGTGCAATGCTCTGTAGTGGTAGGATTTGGGCATGCAATCTTGTGGATATCGTGAGGATATGTGCACGATCTCGGGATGATGAGTCAATTGGCAATGGCTTTGTTGGTTTGCAAAATCTCGCGTTTTCGGGGTTTGCTTCTTCTTTGTCGGACCACGAGCGATCGGACAGGAGGTGGGGCGGTCGGACCGCCGTGGGACTGGCCGGACCGGCGGTGGTGGCCGATCGGACGGCTGACCTAAAATGGATTTTGGGGCTAATCCAAAAATAGGTTGTGTAGGCGGTGAGGGAGTCTCACGGATGTGGTCCCATCATTTTTGGAGCTCCCGGTCAAAAGTTCTATTGAGTTGAAATTTCGGAAGGTTTGAATTTCGCTTGAATTTTGGCTAAGTCCTTTGGACCGTCCGACCGCTGCTGTGGGAGCGGTCCGATCGGCATGAAATCGGTCGGACCGCCCCGTGGGGTGATCGAGGACGGCAGTGACTTGGAGGTTAGCCAAGTTCGCATTGATGCATGTTGATTGTGTTTAATGTTTAGTTATCAATGCTTTATTGTTGCATATTGCATTGCGGAACTAACGTGGGTCAAGTTGTGAAGAACTTGTTCCCGGAAATGGTTTGTTTGTCTATTCTTTGCGGGTGGCTTGCAGTCAACGGCGTCAGCGGTGAGTGGATCGGGACTACGCTTGGAGAGCCGAGGTCGAGCGATCGGGGATACCGGTGAGGTCGTGTGACTCAAGCAGTGCATAATGGGCAAGACGGATCGGCGGGTGGTTCGATATATTTGGTTGGATCAGCGGTGCGGATCTCGGTGCGAGTCTGGGAGGTTCCGGGGATTCGGACAAGAGAGGCTTGGCGTCGATGAGAACCGCTGATCAACCTACACGTGGTGAAGCAGGCGATTGCTTCAACAGATTAGTGTGTGGGTCCCATGTGTGAGTGGGCCCCAAATGTGACTCTAGTCCTCTCTAGTATAAATAGGAAAGGGGGAGAAGGAAAACTATTGAGGCATTCATTTGGTTTCTTCCCTTGCTTTTCTAGGGTTAGGGTTTGGAGAGGAAGAGAGGGAGAGATTGTATGCTCCTTGGGTGAGCTCTTGTCCTCCTAGTTGGAGTGGCTTTGTAAGCATCTTGTGAGATCAATCAATCGTGTGATGCTTGCTTGAGAGATCATTTGTCTCCTCTTTGTGTTCTTCTCTCATTTGGATGAATTTGGTGCTTCCTTGATTCAAGGGTTTTTACTTGGTCTCTTGACCCATTTTGTCTTGCTTTGGTGTGTGGGAATACTCCTAGAATCATCTAGACCATCAATCCCCACACCCAAGTCTTGAATCAAAGATTTTCATATTTCTAGGGTTTGTGCACTTCTTTGTTTAATCCTTGAGAGATTGTTTTATGAAGTGGATCGAAGGATCGTTGATAGAAATAGGTCTCCAATATCATTAGGGAGGTGTGCTCGAAATTTGGTCAAGTTTCATTGGTTGAATCAAAAGTTGGATCAAATTTCGTTTTGGATTTAAATTGGATTTTTTGAGATTGGTGAACGGTCGACCGGTCTTGTAACGGCGGTCCGACCGCTCGTATTTTCAGACCACCGATCGCGGGTCGAACCGCTTGTCCACCGGTCCGACCGCCGATTAGTTGCCGATCGATCGCTGGTTGAACGCCGGTCCGACCTTTGTGGTAGCTTGGGTCGACCGCCGATGCCTGAATCAACCCTTTGAGTTTAAGTCTCCACATTTGTGTCGTGTGGTTGTCGGGGTTTGTCGAGTTCAGCACAAGGCTTCCGCTGTGTGCTTACTGATCTTCTTAGCTCTCATAGCTAAAGGAGTAAATTTCATGTTGAATTCGACTTAGGCGAGAAAGTTTTGAAAGCGCCTATTCCCCCCCCCCTTAGTCGCCTTTCCGGTCCTACAAATGCTCTGCCGCGGTAGTGGATTGGGCTGCCGTGGTAGGGTTTGGCAGGCAATGCTCTGCCGTGGTAGGGTTTGGCAGGCAATGCTCTGCCACGGCAGTGGATTGGGCGGCCGTGGTAGGGTTTGGGCAAGCATCCAATGCTCGGTGCGGCGATGGATTGGCGCCCAAACGCTACTGCATGGCAGATGATTATGTGTCGCGTAGATGATTGGCTACCAAACCCTACCACGGCGAGCATTGCCCGCCAAACCCTACCGGCAGAGCATTGGTTGCCATGGTAAAATCAAGCCATGGTAAACCCTAAAATCACGCACGGTTCTTAAGCGTAACTGCGTGATGAATGCTAATCGCAGGCGGTTCGTGATACGAACCGCTCTGCGTGATATTTATCCTATCACGCGACGGTTCTTCTAAGAACCGCTCGTGATATCATCATCACGAGCGGTTTTTGTATAAAACCGCTCGTGATTCGCATGAGGAGTTGAAAATTTTGAAGCGCGTGCGCGGAAGCAAAATAAGTTACCGCCGCCCTATAAATAATAGCCGAGTCGAATTTGAATGTGCCGGGAGGGTGTCGAACCTGTGGGACACCGAGGTCTTCTTGGACTTCGTCTTCGCCGACGTGCTTGGTCCAAGTTCACCGCCACATGCCTCAATCGGACCTCCACCACGGCACCAAAGAATCTGGACCTCCGTTCCTCAAAGAAGCGGTCATGCGTTTTCATGTACATTACATCTTTGTATCATCTGCATGGGCTTTTGGCCGATGAGATCGGAGGAACCGATGGTTTTTGCGTGCATGGATGGATGCGCCTCGCGGAGGTTGAAGAGGTGCGCAAGAGCCGCGGTCGAGGTACACCAACTACCCGAGGTTGAACCTCAAGCACGTGAACTTCACGCAGAGGAGGAGCTCATCGTCACCCTCCACGCCATCTTTGGGAAGAAGGTATGTATGTATCTTCCTCTCGTCCCGCCATTTCATTTTTTATCTGCGAGCAATGTTGCATATCAAGACTATCATCATTGCGAACATTCAAAATCTGATTTTTTTGCGATAGAAAAACTATCACAGACGGTTCGAACAAAACCCGCTCGTGATAGATTATATCATAGACGGTTTTTGTTGAACTGCGTGCGAAAATAGACTATCACAGACGGTTTTGTTCGTAACCGCTCGTGATAATCTATTTTCACGGAGCGGTTTTTGTTCGTAAATGCTCGTGATAATAACTATCGCGCACGGTTTTAAAACCGCTCAGGATGATCGTCTGTTATCACGGACACATAAATACAGACGGTTCAAAAACCGTCTGTGATGACGGTGTAGAACCGTCTGTGATGAGGTTTTGTGTAGTAGTGTCCTCATCCCAAAGCGGTGTACAAACTGTGAAACATTACGTTATGTATGTAAACATAGCGAAAATGATAAAATAGTATGTTATGCATGCAAACAAGATAGTCATAAGTCATTGCACGAAGGTAGAGGACGGCTCCGCGTACTCCTTCCGCGTGTATGGGTGGAACTCAGGACCTGTCGGAGAAACTTGCCGTTGGTAACTAGTGAAATTCGAAATAAACAACCAGACATGAGTGTTTCATGCTGACCTGCGAACTGTGTTAGGGTACTCTAAACATGGTGCCACGAGAATCCGCCCGCCACGTCCGGGTGAGGAGTAATGGGGCATGACGCACCGTGGATCACCCCCCGTCCACGCACAGCTGGATCTACCAACTCCCTTGGCCTATGTAAGACGCAATCCGGATCCCTCACCTCTTCTTCTCGATGAACTAGTCCATAGCCACTCTAATCTTCCATGCCATCATGCTGAAGCGCTCCCCAAAGCGTCATACGATGCATGGAGGTCGCCAACTCGTGCATCTTTCATTGCAAATTGACTTAAACACATAATTAACAAGTTAGAAACCGAAAGCTTCCAAAGCAAATAAGAAGCATGGACCGTTTAATACGTACCACGCGATGGAATACGGAGTCCGACTGGGTTGGGTACATGTCGGACATCGCGGCCTCGTGTCGTGGATGGTCGTCCATGGTACTGACGCAGCGAACCCTCGTCTAATTGGAATACCACTCAATGTACTGATGAGGACATGACCCCTATGGATACAACCATATTTGCTATGCTTGTTGTTCCAAGTACAAGGGCTCGTACAGTTCACTTAAATTATCAGGTGAGCTTGTTTTTAAGAGTGTCTTTATATTATATGAACTATATGATGCTCCCTAATGATAAAATATATATATGTGCAGCACTATTTCACTTTTGGTCCAAGACAAGCAATTCGAGCTGGACCCATTCTGGAATCCAGTTCGGTCTCCGGATTCAATCTGACAGCACCAATTTAAAACAGATATAACTTTTGCAAACGGAGTCCGATTCGGGTGTTCTTGGGCTTGTTGGAAAGCTAACGACGAGATATTTCCAACGGATCCAGCGTCACCTATAAATTCCTTCTGTAGACTTCGGAATTGTCAAAAGAATATTCTATGTCATCAATTTGGGCCGATTTGGGCCTTGTAATCGTACCGGAATTGGCCCATATGCCGCCGGCCCACCTAGGGGTGTGATTACTGTTCATGTGAACAGTAAGTCATGTCTTTAGTCCCACCCCTATATTTCTATTAGATTTGTGGCTCCTCATCCCCTATTTAAGGAGGACACACCCCCTCTAGTTTCCTTGGATTTTATTTAGTTAAAAGTTAGCCTTGTTGCAACTTTGTGTATTGGCTTGTGTCGACTAGACCAACCATAATACCTCTTTCAAAATCCCAATTTCAATATTTCAATCTTTATTTGCAATTTTAGATTGCTTTATCTTGTTCTTGTGTGCTTCTTCGGTGTATGCAGGAATCGACCTTAGAGCTGTGTCAACAAGGTATTCGTGGACGGTTGATAACGACTTGTCAATCAGTTCAGCGATTGCGTGGTTTCGAGCCTTGCGTGTTCGTAGCCGAGATCGTCAGAGTTGAGCGACGCCTACCGGACTTATCGTTCTCATCGAAAGATCGGGCCAACAAATCAAACCTTAGGGTTCATCAGGTGGTATTAGACCTACAGTTAATCGGTGCTAGTTTTCAGTTTTCTAGTAGTAGATTTGTTTTTCATACCTAGAGTCCAGAAAATTACCAAAAGAAAAAATTCGCATCTATCATCCATACCGAGCCCTTTGAGCCTTTGCAATTTTTTCTTTTCAGTTTGCTTGTTGAATATTTGGTTGTATTATCGTGTCTAGTTGCTGATCTTCAGTTCTAGTTATTGTCTAGTTAGTCATTGTCTAGATTGCTTCTCGTGTTTTTCCTTTGCGTCTCTTAATCATTCTTTTAGGGTTCTTAGTTTTTGCATCTAAAACAGAAAATTCGTGGGTTAGAACTCTTCTAATCTGCACCAAAAAAAGAGAGAACACTTTGCTGTATTCGCGACTTTTGGAAAACCCTAGAGCCGGCAAAAAAAATAGAAGGAGAAAGAGCCGCCACACAAAACAAAAGCCGTGGTAGAAAAAAAAAAAAACAATCTTACACCAAAACCGGTGGCGGTGGAGCCCTTCCACATATAGCCACAAACTTGCACAAAAATTACGTAAAGATTAGTCCACAGAATCAAAAGATATAGCAATTTAAAGATTGAAACCGAGTCGGTTTCCAGTCTGAGTACGATTCCGTTTCCGAGAGATCTTCAGTAAAACGGGCATAATTTTTGCCTATGTTGTCCGATTTGGACGTTCTTGGACTCATTGGAAAGCTAATGACGAGGCACATACTTTCAACAACTTAATACAATAGTCGCCCTCCAGGGATCCCAAAATCGGTCATCTTCGGCCCCGAATTTGCGTCACAAGTTTTTGGTTTCGGTTTTTGCCATTTCTTTTGGTTGTCCCTTCGGAATTTGGCGTTCGCCTCAACTGCAAAGTTGTAGATCTTGTCGAAATATTTCGAACGAGTATATATAAGCCATATAAAACTTTACTTTTTTATCTCTCGAGACTAACTATTGTTTTCTGCTTGAACTAAAGGGCTGTTTATGCTGCACGTTATTCCGTTTTTGTGTCCTACATCGTGTGAACAATCTTGTGCCCTACAAGGAAGTTTGAGTAGTTGGTTAGCATCTCTCCTAGAACTTGTTGTGAGGTTTTTCATTGCTTACATCAAGTCATATTTATCTTTATGCAGCGTACATACACATCTTTTAGCGGGGTTTTGATTAGTCAACTTTGATTAGACTAGGATCAAGACTTGTGACTAGTACTTTGAACTGTTTTTAACTTTGCATGCTGAATTGAATAATTGCTATTCCTTTGCTACATACTAGCCTTCCGAGCTCCACTTCCTACTAACTCAGTAGGTGCCGTTCCTCACAATCGCTAATGATCACAAGTGAGAGTATCACGAACCGCCACCGGTTGTACCACTTCCTTGCTGCATTGGTAAGAACTAGTAAGAACTTGGTAAGGCGTTGTGAGAGAGCAACTGTTGAAATGCCAAAACCTAGTAGTTGATAGGAGCATATACACTGTGATTTGTTTCCTCGTTTTCTACTAACAATGACAGGTTGGTTGAAGTTGGTAGATTACGATCACATCACGGGCAGATTTGAACTCAAAGATAAACAACTACCGTTATGCATCATGCCACTCACCGCTGAGAGTACATCGTTGGACTATTTCATATGGGTTACTATGTTGGAAAGCTACTTTGAAATACATGACCTTGATCCTTATGAGAAGATGAGAAGGGCAAGGACGACGCTGATCGGTGATGTTCAACATTGGTGGTCGAATATCGAGTACCACTTCATGTACATATGGGAGCAGATGAAGAAGAAATTGCAACGTCGTTTTGTACCTCCACCACCCACGGTCACAAGCGAGGTGCAACCTAAGGTAACTGAAAATGCTAACATTGTTTTGCCTCCTACTCCATCCACAGATACCGCCGAGACGCTTGAAGAGATGAAGGATGATCTGGCGCATCTTATGTCATCAGAGGAGAAGTTTGAGGTACCTACAGTATCTGAGGAGGACAATAATGACAAAGGTACCGATTTGATGTTACAACATGACATAGAGCAGCCTTGTGAGTATATACCTGTTGTAGTGCAATCTTTTGATATTCCTTGTGTTAACTTGAACGAACCATGTGCTAATCTGAAGTCACATAATTTACATGCGGTCGAATTAATTACACATAAGGAAGTACTTGATAGAATATCCACTTCTGATGCGTTGTGTTATATCATTCTTAATGAGCCTGTTAGTTTGGAATGTGCTATGAAGAAAGTTTCTGAACTTTAATCGGTAAATTCTCTATCTAGCACCCACACCTACTGTTTTAAATTAGTTGGAGATTATGGTGTAGACAATCAATTTATGGTATATCAAATATGCATAACTTGTGATCACATGGATGAATTGAAGTTTGTTGTTTTAAACAATAATTATTGTGTGCTGAATCTTGTTCATTGTGAGAAAAAAAAATTTGGTGATCATTCAATCCCTATGTGTTCACCTCTTATTGCACCAAATAGAATTGACAATGTGCATACTAATGTTGAAGTATGGAAGAACTTTCAAATCTTTTCACCCTTGCTAGATGAATTTGCTAACACTCAATTGAAATATGATTATATGAATAAATTTTGTTTGATTCCAAAAGTGCTAGATTTTCCCTTATGTGCTATCACTGCAAGTTTACAAATTCAGATATTTGAACGGCATAAATGCTCCACTTACATTTGCAAAACTAGTTGCAATAATTGCTATGTGAGAACTTTTGTTTTGATCATTCACATATATGATTACTCTTCGGTTAATAATACAATGATCTTTTATAATCGTTGTTATCGTCTAACATTAATTGTGCAACAACGAAGAACCGTTAAAACAGATGACATATACATATACCATGCATACATCTTGGCTTCTTTGTTACCCTATTTTCAGCTTATCAAAAGCCGAGGATGGCTTTGTTTTCAAGAAAGGGAGGATGATGAGGACATGACCCCTATGGATACAACCATATTTGCTATGCTTGTTCCAATTACAAGAGCTCGTACGCTTCACTTAAATTATCAGGCGAGCTTGTTTTTAGGAGTGTCTTTATATTATATGAACTATATGATGCTCCCTAATGATGAAATATATATATGTGTAGCACCATGTCACTTTTGGTCCAAGACAAGCAAGCAATTCAGCTGGACCCATTCTGGAATCCAGTTCGGTCTCCAGAATCAGCCTGACAGCACCAACTTAAAACAGATATAACTTTTGCAAACGGAGTCCGATTCGGGTGTTCTTGGGATTGTTGGAAAGCTAACGATGAGATTTTTCCAACGGATACAGCCTCATCTCCAAATTCTTTCTGTAGACTTCGGAATTGTCAAAAAGAAGGTGCTATGTCACCAATTTGGGCCGATTTGGGTCTTGTAATCGTACCGGAATTGGCCCATATGCCGCCGGCCCACCTGGGGGTGTGATTACTGTTCACATGAACAGTAATTTATGCCTTTAGTCCGACCCCTATATTTCTTTTAGATTTGTGGCTCCTCATCCCCTATTTAAGGAGGACGCACCCCTGTAGTTTCCTTGGATTTTGTTTAGTTAAAAGTTAGCCTTGTTGCAACTTCGTTTATTGGCTTGTGTCGACTAGACCAACCATAATACCGCTTTCGAAATTCCAATTTCAATATTTCAATGTTTATTTGCAATTTTAGATTGCTTTATCTTGTTCTTGCGTGCTTCTTCGGTGTATGCAGGAATCGACCTTCGTGGTCAGGTCAACCGGGTATTCGTGCACGGTTGATAACGACTTGTCAATCAGTTCAGCGATTGTGTGGTTTCGAGCCTTGCGTGTTCGTAGCTGAGATCGTCAGAGTTGAGCGACGCCTACCGGACTTATCATTCTCATCGAAAGATCGGGCCAATAAATCAAACCTTAGGGTTCATCATGTACTCCTCGTGCATCCGGGGTCGTGGGGAGTATCCTCCTTGATGACATCCTCTAAGGCGCAAATACAGCACTGAACCCAAGAGAACATCCTGTCAGTTGAACCCGAGAGTAGAAGGATCCAAGATTATCTGTGTTTTCCACACTAGTCTAGAAACAACTACTGTACACAGTTCAACAAAAATGATAACAAGTCCATACCACATATTTTATTCATATTATCATAGTTGAATTACAAAATAGCACAAGGCCTAAAGAAAAATACAAAGGAAATATAAAGCAGTAGTAGTTGGCAACACGATACACCACAAGCAATCGTCTGGGGCGTAGCCTAGTCGTCCAAGTCCTCACCACCCACATAGTACTCCTTCTCTGATCAACAGTTTTATTAAGCAAGGTGAGTACGAAACGTACTCCACATGTTGCACCCAATAACAGGATATAATGCATGAAGGTGTGACAAAAGATGGCTTATATGGCCAAGTTTGAATAAAGCGATATTTTTAGTTTAAATATCTTTACTAAGTTTCAAGGCAATTATATTATATCTAGAAATTGATTTAATTTTTTTATTCATAATTTTGAGTGTAGAATAAACCTCCACACACGATTGGTAAAGGAATAACGCCTTAACACCGGGCTATCTATCCAAATTTTCCCATTTGGAAAAACTAACCAAAAACATTGTGTTAAATCATTTTTAAATCAAAATCCAAAATATAACTTTGAGTGGCTTTGCTCAGCATGTCTATAACCATGGACACGGCTATTCGAATAGTTTTCTACTATGTAGAATTTGCACAACTTTACCCACAAGAGATTGTTTGCTTAATATGTCGGCCAAAGCATGCTTCCTTAGGCGTGCGACTAAGTGACTATCACAAAGGCTTTACCCTATACTATCCTAACGTAGTTATGCCCGCTAAGGTTTGATTACTGTATGTTTCACGCCAAACGATAACCCCCTTTTGCGCCTATGTGGGTACTAAATTAGGTCTTTATGACACCCACACCTCAAAAAGACAGAATGTAATATACCAATCTTTGGTTTGTATTTCAAATGTATAAAATGATAAAAATTTAAAACTTGTGAAACAAAATCTTGTGAACAGTCCATGGAAATATTTTTTCTAGGTTCTGGATCATCTCAGTGTCTCCTCTGAAAAATTTCATAATTTCAATAATTATTTTGCTATTTTAAAATGGTCAGTCAAACCTGCCAATCCTTAGCCAAACCCCTAAATCAGATAATTGAAAGAATTTTACAGAAAAATTCAATTCATGAAAAACTCTAAAAAAAATTATACAAGGGTGTTCATAAAGTCGTAACCTCCCTTAAAAATTTTAGAATTTTTTGGACTTTAAAACTCTGTCTAAAAATTCGTAATCCTCTCAGCCTTTTGCAATCAACTCGATCAAATCAATTAAGTTGACTCCACTCGATTCGACTAGCCGTTCGATGCCACTCGATTTTGACCAACCGCTCGATTCGACCAGCCGCTCGATTTCAACCAACCAATCGATTACTAATAACCACTTGATTCAACCACCCCCTCGATTCGACTAGCCTCTCGGTTTCAGCCAGAACCACTCGATTCGACCACCCACTCGGTCGGACCAGACCCTTCGACCAAGTCTGAGCAGGCCACCTGTCAGCCACCTCCTCGCCTGGTGACCCTCTTCCTCACCGCGCCCATGCCGCCAGTTGGGTTAAAGACGTGGCAATCTAACAGTTTCCACCTCTTCGGGATCCACTCCAACAGACAGGTCCATGAGAGTCGATTCAGATTCTTAAATTTGCCTGTTAGAGAAAACCGAGTCTATCTTTACACCACGTTTAAATTGCCTTCTTGGCCAAGTCTTTTTCTGGTCAAATGAAACACCGGTCGGAAAGGATTTACTTCTGATTATCATAGTACGACCACTTTGTAGTTGTAAGATTATCTACGACCACCTTGCAGTCGTTAGGTTTCCTGCAAACTTCTTGACCAAATCTGTTTCAGATCAAATAATATACTAGTCTAAGAATCTTTCCTTCGACCACCGTTCTATGACCATCTTCTGGTCGTAAGATCATCTAATGCTCCTTTCCCAAGTAGGTACTTTCACATGAAGCTGCGGGGCTAGATGGCGAGGACATAGAAATCCTCATTTAATTATTTATCTGTAATCCTTATTATGGATAATGACGCCATTATATGGTCGTTGAGTATACCCTTTAATGTTCATAAGGGAGAAGCTGGAGTCATAAGCTCCTCTACGACTGTCTCATGATCATAACTTCTTCTACGATCACCTCATGGCCCTAAGTCCTTCTACGACCAGGTCAGCTATGACCACTCCATAATCACAAGTCCTTCTACAACCAGCACATGATCGTAAGTTCTTTTACGATCACCTCATGATCGTAAGTCTTTCTACGACCAGGTCAGTTATGACCACCCTATAATCAATCGATCTTACAGACAAGTAGGCCCGATTGATTAAGGCATCTAAACAGTCAGTATACGTCATTATTCTCCGAAATAACTACACGATTAATCTCTCTGTCCTGGTGATAACTGTCTGGCGATGTGGGAATGTTACTTCTCCAATAGTAATCTCTAGTAACTGTGCCATCATCTGAAGTATTGATGCGCCCTTTGGGCCGGAGAGATTGTCGCCCAAGAACGCTATAAAAGGAGGAATCACCCAGACAGACGAGAGGAGAGAGCCAAGAGGAGGATCAGGAGCACAAGACATTGCATTTTCAGTCTTTCTATTAATCTGTAACCAGCATACTCAATATAGCCACACAAGAGTAGGGTTGTTATTCTCTCCAAAGAAGGTCTGAACCTGTATAGAAATCCTTGTGTCGTTTCCTCTACGTGATTTGAGTCTTAGAGACCCCCAAATCAAACAATCATTACGTAAGTTCGGTCCTAAAACACCGACAAGTTGCAAATGCTATATCTTAAGAAAGGGTGTTCGGCTCTCTAAATTTTAAAATCGATGTGATGAAGCTTTCTTGCTTAGTTATTCTTCTAATAGTAAAGTTTATCGTGTCTTCAAAAAAAACTCTAGTATAGTTGAAGAGACGTGCGATGTCCAATTTGATGAGACTAATGGCTCTCAAGAGGAGAGCAAGAGAATTTAAATGATGTAGATGATGAAGGACTAAGACAAGCAATGGAGAAGATGCAAATTGGAGACATCAAGCCAAAGGAAGACACAAGTGAATCACTGTGAGGACCCCGGATTATTGGGTTTGTAATGCTTAGTCACCAATTGACCCTAGCATCACAAACAAAATAACCCGTGTCTTCGAGACATGTATACTTTCAAATCAAGACACACAGTTGGTTTAATAACCACGATCGGCGGATCCTTCAAGCACGGTTGGAAGGTAATTTGCCATTACATGCTCTCCTCCTCCTGCTTTGCTCGAGACATTTGTTGTATAGATTTGAAGAAATTCGATGGGATTTTGAGATCCATCAAACTTCTCCATGTTTACTGGTCGAAAACGAGGTGGCCGGTGAGCATTTCGAAGGTCGGCGAAAATGCCCGGTATTCGGTAATAACTTCTTGACGTCTTCTTTGCAGGAAAGAAGGGTTAATGTCACCAGGTGATCGTATACGACGATACCCAGTAACAGGCTGACCTATCCTGTAGTAGGTCTCAATTCTACGAGGGGAATACTCCTCGTACTCCATCCGTTGCGGGTTTCCTTGTCGAAGTGGTGAGCGATCACCTCTCAGGGGCTTTGATCATCGATCAATCGAAACATATTTCTCGGTAGGGATCGATGCGACTTATGGCCGTGTCGATTTCTACGTGGTGAAATATTTGATTGACTGGTAGCTGAGGAAGTCGCATTGCTACGACTACCTAAATGATGTCGACGAGGTGCTTCCAGTATTTTCATCACGGTTCGAAGCCTTTGCGCAATTTCTTCAGCGAAGAGACGTATCCTGGCGTTCGAGCAAGCTCTTGAGTGGGATTTTCGAGCAAGTCTTTGATGTCCTGGAGTTCTTGTACCTCCCTCGACTGATATTGGATGTGCCCAGGCAGGTTCTTCTAGGCTGCAATCTTCCTCCGTCGGATGGCCTCAAAATTCTCCTCATCAGATCCTTGAGGCCTTCTCAATGGAGTGCGAGAATGTTGAGGATTTCCCTCGCGCTCATCAGAGTATTGGTTATGCCCGTCATCGGTGATGCCCTTGCCATTATCACAAGGGGGCGCAGTGCGTGATCTTCGGGGAGTGTTCTTATCTCGGCCTCCATAAGGTGACCACGATCCGAGGAAAGGCGAAGACCTCCTGCTGATATTCTCACTTGCGCCGACGCCCCCTTGAGGAGTATTCGAGAGACACCATCTGGCGACTTGGAGTAACTCCTCCGTAGGGAAACTCACAGGTTATAAGCTGTCTCCATCCGCAAATGAGATCTGCGGAGAGCGGCCGAATTTGCATGAAAAGCATGCTTGATCCCTCCTTTGGAGTTATCCCGAGAGAGGATCACGGATGTTGGTGGAGTCACGGAATGGTGGCTCTCGAACTTGTCTCACCGTGTCGGACCGTCTTAGGGGACTTGGACACTTGGAGGAAAAACTCGCGTCGTGTTGTAAGTCCTTCAGGTGCGGTTCGGCCGGATTGACCGTTGTCCTTTGAGGGAATTGGCTCCTCTGTTGGACGACGTTGTGGGGATAAGGATCCCTCCCCAACTCCATCGATGGGATGGTTTCCTGGAGAATGATTTCCGGAGGCAACATCACCATCAGAGGATGCATCGTTCGGCTCGTAGTTGAAATCGACATCCATGTCGACGTCTGCGTAATCTGCCAAGTCAAACCAGTTCTCCTCGTTCCATTCCCCTGCCATGAGTGCATGAGATTTGGAAAAAGAGAGTATGTTGACAAGAGATTACCGGAAGATCCCCACGGACGGTGCCAACTGTCGGTGTTTTAGAACCGATCTTACGTAAAGATTGTTTGATTCGAGGGGTCTCCTAGAGATGAAATCACGCAGAGCGATTGACACAGGATTTTTATACAGGTTCAGGCCTTCTCCGGGGAGAATAACAACCCTACTCCTGTGTGTGTGGTATTGACTGTATTTTCAACAATCAAGCCCGAAACTAAGACTATTACAAAGAACAGTACTTGTCTTTCTCCTTGATTGTCCTCGATTGGCTCTTTTTCTGCCCTCTCCCTTGTCCTTCTGATTGATGCCTTTATATAGTCGTGAAGGAGTAGCCGTTTTCCCCTGCTGAAGAGGCGCCTAATCAAGCCAGTAATGGGCACATGATGGCAATAATTCACGGTGTAGTGGCTCCTTCACGCTGTTTGGCGATTATCTTCGAGGTAATGTATTTAAGCACTATTATTGCAGCGAATAATAGTGCTTACGACCATGACATAGTCGTAGTAATGGGGTAATGGGGTATTTAAGCATAGTGCTTACGACCATGACATAGTCGCAGAATAATAGTGCTTCACGCCGTTTGGCAGTTATCTTTCAGAGGTAATGGGGTATTTAAGCACTATTATTCTGCGCAGAATAATAGTGCATGTGGACCGTCTGGATTCCTTAATCAATTGGACCCACTCGCTTGTAGGTTTTATTGATTATAAGGTGGTCGTGGTTGACTTGGTCGTAGCGGGACTTACGATCGGGTACAAGTCGTAGCGAACTTACTGATCGGATAATAGTCGTTAGAAGGACTTACGACTAGGTACACGCCGCGTGAGAACTTACGATGGACAATAGTCGTAGAAGGACTTCTGTTGGGTAATGGTCGTAGAAGGACTTACGACCGGTAGTGGTCGTAGAAGGACTTCGACCATGACATAGTCGAGTAAGACTTACGACTATGGGGGTGATTGTAGGAGAACTTACAATCACTTGGTAGGCCTCTCCTTATAAATATAAGGGGTACTGGGGTCTACATGACATCATATTTACCCATAATAAAATTATAGATAAAAGATAAAATGAGGATTATCGGATCCTTGTCACTACCGAATGGATCTCGAGGGATCTGCGGCTCAAACACGCTCGTGGGTGCTCATTTGGAGGCTGGAAGTGCTAAAGGAAGCCAAGGCGAAGCAGCAGACTTAAATAGCGAGAATGGCATGTGTAACAGGCGATATTGCTCTCGGGTCAACATTGCCATTAGAGCACGCGAGAGCGACGGGAGAAGTTGAAGCATGGACTTACGAGGAGGAGCACGATGGGCATTTAATGCGAGAGATAGCCGTTTAAAGGCGACCACGAGGTGATCGCCACGCTCTTTTCTCCTCTGCTCACGCCATTGGGACTCACGCACGTGACACCGAGGAAAGAGCGACTTTTCCACCGTCGGATTGAAATCGAACGGTTCAAATAGAACGGGGTGATTATAACGATTCGATCGCTCGCTTAATCTTTGGGTCGTTGATTTGGATCCTACGGTTCGCGCTGCGCTTGGAGTCGGACGGTCCGAACATTCACGCGATCGTGGCCTTTGCTTTAGAATCAGCGGTTCGCTTGGATCGGCCGCTCGGATGGTTCCGCGATCGTGGGCCTTTGATTTAGAATCCAGCGGTCCACATGGATCGGTGCGATTAGTCCGAGTGTTCATGCGATCATGGGCCGTTCGATGCCGATCCAACGGCTCACAATGCTCGCGCCAAAGCGACCGAGTTGGTGCGATTAGTTGATCGAACCCAGTCAAGTGGCTCGAATTTTTCTCATAAAATTTTTAGAGATTTTCTTGCAGTGAATTTTTCTCCAGAAATTTCAGAATGTGTGAATTAGGGTTTGACCAAGCTTTGACTTGCCTCCGAAAATTATCAAATAATTTCTTAAAATCATGAGATAATTCAGAGGTGTTACCAAGCCTCCCTAGAACTTAGGAAAAATATTTCCATGGGTTTGGCACAAGATCTTTGCCAAGGAAGTTTTTGGATTTGAGTTAAATGAGAATTTTGATTTTGATTTCCATAATTCCTTTACAAGAATTACAAAAATGCTCAAGGACTTCGAGATGCAAGAAAAGTTTTAATTTCTTCTCATTTTCTTACATTTGAAACACAAATCCACATTTGGGATGTTTCAAAACCTCCCCCCCCCCTTACAAAAATCTCGTCCCGAGATTTGGCTCATTCGGTAAAGAAAGATGGATAGTCTGCACGGAGGGGATCTTCCCTTTCCCAAGTAGCCGCATCCTCCGAATGGTTCGACCACTGAACTTTAAGGAATCTGATGATTTTATTCCTTGTTCTTCGTTCAACCTCATCGAGTATGCGAACAGGGTGCTCGCGATAGGTCAAATCCTCTTGGACATCGAGAGTTTCCAACGGAGCTTCCTCAGTTGGAACACGGAGACACTTCTTTAGTTGGGACACATGGAAAACATCATGTACCCCCTCAAGTGCAGCTGGCAACTCCAACTTATAGGCAACAGCTCCTTTCTTCTTGATAATACGACATATCGAGGAGCTAACTTGCTCTTGACGCCGAAACGCTGATGGCCCTTCAAAGGAGAGACTTTGAGATAAACAAAGTCATTAGGCTCAAAGCTCAACTCACGACGACGGCGATCCGCATAGCTCTTTTGCCTAGATTGAGCTGTGCGTAAACGATCACGAATGAGCTGGACTTGACTCTCGGCCTCATTGATCGAGTCCGGGCCAAAGAAAGGTCTTTCACCGGTCTCAGACCAATTCAACGGGGTTCTGCACTTTCTCCCGTATAAGGCCTCGAAAGGTGCCATGCCGAGACTAGCTTAAAAACTGTTGTTGTAGGAAAACTCGGCAAATGACAAGCATTTCTCCCAATTCTTTCCATAGGAGAGGACACAAGCACGGAGCATGTCTTCCAACACTTGGTTGACCCGCTCAGTCTGGCCATCAGTTTGAGGATGATATGCTGAGCTGAAAGAAAGGCGAGTTCCCATCGCCTCTTGCAAACTTTGCCAAAAGCGAGAGGTGAAAAGAGAATCGCGGTCATACACGATCGTCTTAGGTACCCCATGTAAGCTCACGATGCGGGTAATGTAGAGATCCGCCAAAAGACCTACACGGAGATTCGTCTTGACTGGAAGGAAGTGTGCCACCTTAGTTAGCCGATCAATGACAACCCAGATGGCATCATTGCCCTTGGAGGTACGAGGCAGACCGGTGATAAAAATCCATCCCGATCGAATCCCACTTCCATTCAGGAATAGGCAAAGGCTGAAGCAGTCCTACTGGACGCTGATGCTCGGCCTTGACACGCCGACACACGTCGCACTCGGCAACGAACTTTGCAATCTCCCTCTTCATTCGAGTCCACCAAAATCCCTGACGGATATCTTGATACATCTTTGTGGCCCCGGGATGAATAGACAGGCGAATCATGGGCTTCACGGAGGATCAAATTCCGCAATTCCACGTCCTTTGGAACCACAAGGCGTTGCCCGAATCTTACAACACCATGCTCATCCTTAGAGAAGCACTTGGTTGTTCCGTTCTTGATATTTTCCTTGATGCTGTTCACTCCAACATCTGATCATTGAACGATCTTAATCCGATCCTCCAAGGTTGGTTGCACAACCAGGGTAGCGAGGGAACCATGCTCAACCAAACCTAAGTTGAGACACTGGAACTCCAAGAAGAGTGGGCTGAAGCTCCTTGAGCAACAAGGCATTGCAATGCGCTTTGCGACTGAGCGCATCGGCAACGACATTAGCCTTGCCCGAATGATAGTGAATACCCATGTCATAGTCTTTGATCAACTCCAACCACCTCTTTTGCCTGAGGTTCAGGTCAGGTTGGGTGAAGAGATACTTTAAGCTTTTGTGATCCGAATACACTTCACAACGATTACCGATTAGGTAATGTCGCCAAATCTTAAGTGCATGAATCACAGCAGCTAACTCCAAGTCATGGGTAGGATAGTTGAGTTCATGAGGTCTCAATTGCCGCGATGCATAGGCCACTACCTTGCCTTCTTGCATAAGGACACAACCGAGTTCTCGACGAGAAGCATCGCAAAAGATATCGAAGCTTGATGAATATCGGGAAGAACGAGGGCGGAGCGGTGGTCAAAGCGCTTCTTGAGTACTTGAAACTTTCTAAACATCGGACCACAAGAACTTCTTGTCCTTCTTGAAACTCCGTCATCGGCCGCGATCTTGGAAGTTCTCGATAAAGCAACGATAATATCCCGCTAAACCAAGAAAACTCCGCGCGGTTGCGCAAGTGGGCTAACTCCATGAAAGAACATCGTGACCTTGCTAGGATCAACTGCCTCGCCTCTGCGAAAGAACATGACCCAAGAAGGCCACTTCCTTCAAGCGAATGCGCGACTTGCTTGAACTCGCATACTGGTGGTGCTCACGGTTGCCTAACACAAGCCTCGGATGCTCATCGTGTTCCTCATCATTCTTGGAGTAGATAAGAATATCATCGATGAAGACCACAACAAACTTATCTTGAGTCGATCCAGAACTTGATGATATCCACTCTCAAATCAATCTTAGAGAATACTCGAGCTCCAGTTAATTGATCAAAGAGATCATCAATGCGGGCAATGGATACTTGTTCTTTACCGTTACCTCATTAAGCGGATGGCAATCCACGCACATGCGCATAAGTATTGTCCTTCTTCTTTATGAAGATTGTAGGACAACCCCATGGAGATGAGCTAGGCGGATGAAACCTTTCTCTTGCTGACTCACCAAGTTGCTTCTTCAACTCCACCAACTCGTTCGGTGGCATCAGATAAGGCCTCTTTGAAATCGGTGATGAGGAACCAACTGAATGACAAATTCGAGGTCTCGGCGGCGGCATCCTGGAAGATCTTGGAAAGACATCAATGAAGTCACGAACTATTGGGACTTCACGAATATCTAGGCGGGCTTCGCTTCGGTAGCGAAGAGATGCGGACCTAGCGGACCGAAAAGCGAACTGCTCATGGGAAAGACTAGATAGAGACACACTTCTTGGTGCAATCGATTTGCCCTTGTCTTTGAGACAACCAATCCATACCAAGAATTACATCTAGACTTTATGAATGGAGTATGATAAGATTAGCGAAGAATCTCACCCTCAATCTCAATTGGGACATCCCTACACTCAGATTCGACTCTCAACTCCGAACCGGAGAAGCGAATGAGTAGCGGGACCAACAATGGAGTAAGCGAGGTGATGAGTCACGGCCCGATCTTACGATAGGTTCGATTTGGTTCGTCGTGAGGGCGTTGGCGCTTTGAGGCTTCCGACCAGCGGATCGTCACCTCGCAATTCGCGCTACACGCACGCTTTCGTTATCGACCACGCTTGCACGCGATCGACCTTACCACGAAGGTTATTATTCACGCAAGCAATCGAAGCAACTCACAAGAACAAGGTAGATGCAACACGAATTGTATTGCGGATATGGATAAAGTTTACAAGTGGGGTTCCTCAAACCGATAATCGGTAAAGCGCAATTGGCGAGAATAATCTAAGAAAAACCGCCTCTAAACTATGGCGGCTCTCATATATATATAGGGTAGCGTGAGGAGGTCGACCTAGGGTTGTGCGTAGTGGGATGAAGCGTACACAACACGGACTCCGACCTCGTTACATTTACAAAGTCTTATTAGTTTCCAAAATGGTGACGCTGACACCTTGTGTTGCGTATTTCAGTCAGTGAATCACGGTCGTAGGGTGGTCCTAGGGTGGTCTTGAGGAGTCCATGCTATCTTTGGTTGTAGATTGTGTCCAACGAGTCTTTGTGCTCGCTTTTACGGGTCGTAGATTGCTCTAATCGAATCAACTAGTCGTAGGTCTTCTTGTGGTGGTCGTAGATCTTCTTGCGAGTAGTGCGAGACCTTCTTAAATAGTCGTAGTCCTAGATTCATGAGTACAAGCAAATCATCTCCATTAGGCAGCATCATAGAGTTCTCAAATAATACACTCAGCCCTAGAAACGACTTTACCTGATCGATTAAGTGACGTGTTCTAGCTCTTGTCATAGGACCGTGTAGTTCAAAGACCCGAGATCTGCGGAGGGTCTTGTGTCGTGCGTGTATCAGGAAGGAGGGATGTCCTCATCATACTCCCCTCTTGAATTGGATTCGTCCTCGACTCAAGCTCATCTTCTTCTCCCACGTATGGTTTCAAATCTGAAATGTTAAATGTGGGGCTAACCCCAAAATCTGCAGGTAATTCTAATTGATATGCATTATCATTTATCTTCTTAATTATCTTAAGCGGTCCTTGACTCTAGGCATCAACTTTGATTTTCTTAATTCAGGAAACCTATCCTTTCTCAAATGAATCCAAACTAAATCACCTGGTTCAAATTTGACAACTTTCCTACCTTTACTTCCAGCAACCTTATACCTTTCAGTCATATGCTCTATATTCTTTTTAGTGGTTGCATGCAACTTGAGAATAAATGCATGACGCTTCTTAGCATCTAGATTAATTTTTTGAGAGGTCGGTAAGGTAGTAAATCAATAGGCATACAGGGTTAAAACCATACACTACAGAAATGGACTTACCTTGGTGGTTGAGTGTCTTGACCTATTGTAAGCAAACTCAATATCACGGTAAACACTCTTCCCACATCTTCAAGTTCTTCTTTAAAACAGCATAACATGGTGGATAACGTGCGGTTGACAACCTCCGTTTGTCCATCAGTTTGGGGATGGCATGTAGTGAAAACGACAACTTTGTCCCCAATTTATTCCAAAGTGATCTCAAAAGTGGCTCAAAAACTTCGCATCACGATCCGAGACAATAGTATTGGGCACTCCATGTAAGCGAATGATTTCCCTGAAAAACAAATCAGCTATGTTTGTAGCATCATCGCTCTTGTGACAAGATATAAAATGTGTCATTTTAGAAAATCGATCCACTACTACAAATATACTATCTCTCCCCCTCTTTGTCCTAGGCAATCCTAAAACAAAATCCATAGAAATATCCTCCCAAGGGGCGCTAGGAATAGGAAGAGGCATATAAAGTCCATGTGGAAGGAGACGGGACTTAGCTTTGTTGCATGTAGTGCAGCGAGCTACGTAGCGCTCGACATCACGCCTCATCTTTGGCCAAAAGAAGTGGGTGACCAGCACATCTTGTGTCTTCTTTGCTCCAAAATCGCCAACAAACCTCCTCCATGTGCCTCCTTAGCCGGGACCCGTGAGTTCACACAACCGAGACCCTCTGTGCATACCAAGCTAGTCCCATGATCGGTAGCTAGCTTACACGATTACAACAATGATGCATTCATAACCATTCAACAACGAACTAATGAAGCGGACAAAGTAATATTAATTAAAACAGGCAAAGACCTTATGGTCAAGGTTCTTACAAAAGTCGCCTCACAAGGCTTAGCAACAACAGAGTATCGGCGTGAAATCTCAAAATCGTGGAGCCAATCGACATGCCCGCAGGCAATCAGTGGAGGGCGTGACCTAGTTCGCAAAGTCTTCAAAGTAGCCTTCTTCATAGTACTCAACATTTCTGGTTCTTTCTGGGGTGATCAACAAAGGGCATAAAGCGTGAGTACATAAAGTACTCGACAAATGCAATGAAATGTATGCACATAGTATTCATGTGGGACTTAAGCAAGGATGGCTTTATGGTTAATTTGCGAAAGCAAGTTTAACGATAAATCTGATAATTAGATTGCAAAGCGGGATTTTAAAAGAATAATACATAGATAACCAAGTTCTTTTGAATCAAGCGGTGAACATCCGTTCACTTCCCAACCATTCAACCAAGCGTTTCCATCGAACCAAACCACATTTTTGAAAATACTACCCCTTGCGAAATCACGGGCATGTAAAGTAGCAGGGGACACGGCTATTGAATAGATTGTTAACACTCTGCGGAGGTTGTGCGGCTTTACCCACAAGAGATAAATCACTTGTAATGTCCGTCGACACACTTCCGAGGTGTGCGACTAAGTAATTATCACAAGGCCTTTACAAAGTTCCATTTTGCCTCGGTTACGATTGCGCTAAGGTTTAGCCATCGGCCCCCTCTTGCGCCAATAATCAACCCTAACAGAACCGACTCAAAACTTCCTAATTAGTTGGCGGTCAGTCCCATCCGGACTTATGGTTGCCGAGGTGACCCGGATCAATGACTTGCAAAGTTAAGTCCTTAGTTGGTCGCTCGGACAAGTCTACCACAACGGAATGTGCATCACACACCCACTCTAGCTTCCTACCTCAAGCAGAGCATAAATCATTTTTGTTCAATCCAGGCCAAATGGCAATCTGCCATGGCACAACATCTTTTTAATAAAAGTGGCCTCACACCCTGCTCCATAGTTCCATTAGTCAAATTTCAATAATCATTGAACATGTGATCGAAAGTCTCGTGGGTAACTAGAGCATGTCTAAGCAATATCGCTCCCAAGTTGGTAATACAATTATGTCCAACTAGTATTAACCATCCTAAGGTGTCCAGGATATATGTCATTCGAGGAGACATTTCATTTTCAATTTATCAAGGAGGCATAATGGCAATTTGGTAATTATCTACTCCCAAAACCATTTTTAATAAAACTAGCCATGCATGATACTTTAAAGCAATATACATTTGTAAAATGGGTTCAACATGGTCAAAGGCCTCGACTTGCCTTAGTTGTGAGGAGAGGGTCTTGATCGTCGAATTGAAGAAATCTTAAAGCAGGAATCTACGTCACGAGAAAAGCAACAAATAAATAAAACAGCACCAAATGAACTCCAAAATTACAAAACCAGTACCAAATGAAAGAGGATGAATTTATATGAATTTAGAAATTTGGATCACCCAAATCGGAGTTCGGATGTGAAGTTATAGCCAAAAGAAGTTGAAAATCACATAAAATGATGAATTTAGGGTTTTTCGGATTTTCGGATTTATTTTCAATTGAAAATCGAAGAAATGCGTCCATGCTAACCTTGTAATCCTTTGCACGTGGCGTGCCACACGTGGTCGAAAGAAGTGTGTGGCCCGACCCGTGTGAACCAGCCGTGACCACTCGGCTTCGGGCCATGAGAGAAGAGAGAGAAGACGGAGAGCAGCGGAAGCTTGGCGGTGCAGTGCCGGAGCTGAAAACGGCAATGTGGCCGCGGAGAAGGCAGTGTGGCAGCGGAGAAGCAACCTTGAAAGCGGCCGGGGCCGGGAAAGCAGCCGGGAGGCGGGCAGCGAAATCGGCGAGAGAGAGAAAGAAAGAGAGAGAGAGCGAAAGCGCGAATTTAAAAAGCGAGGAGACGGGCGCGGCGTAAGCGGTGTCTCGGTGAAGCGCGGAGAAAGCGGCAGGGCAGCGCGCGTTGCGGCGTGGCGAGCAGGGCAGCGAGATCACGGCGAGTGTAGCGCAATCGTGGGAAGAAGAGAAAGGCGGCGCGCGTCGAGGGCGAAAGCGAGGCCGTCCGATTCGTCGGGCGGTGGGAAGCGAGAGCTGTGGTGAGCGAGGCCGTCCGATTCGATCAGACGGTGGGAAATCAACGAGCGCGGCGACGAGATGCGAAGCGAAGCGCCGTCCGATATCGTCCGGACGGTGGGAAGCGGAGAAAGCGCGAGCGCAGAGCGTCGGATCGCGATCAACGGCGGAGAAGAAAGGAAGGCGGCGAGGCGAAGAAGCGCCGTCGATTCGATCAGACGGTGGGAAGATGGAGCGAGGCGCGCGAAGCGGGCGCGGATCTCGATCCAGTCGAGCGAGGAGGCGAGTAGCCTTGGAGCGGGAGGCAGCTTGGAGTGGCGGAGGCGAGGAGCAGGAGATGGGCGGAGAGATTGGCCCAAAAGCGAAAAAGGATTTTTAAATAGTTTTAATTTACAGATATTCAAATAAATCAAAAGGCAATTTAGAAAATAGCAAATAGACTCCAAAATTCTAGAAAAATTCACGAAATTACTTGAATTATTCTAGACTTAATAAAAATACTTTTGACTTTAAATTTTCTTTTTCTTTTGCAAATAAATTAATTTTTAATTTGGGTAAAAGGAAAATGAATTTCTAAAATCAATAAATCCAAGAAAATTCTTAAAATAATAATTTTGATTTTAAATTCAGAAAATTCAATTAAACCAACTTTAATTTAATTGAAGTTTGATTAACTCATATTAAGCGCACATGAATTTTGAAATTCCAAATTAAGCTTTTGGCAAATAGAAACAAGCGGTTCTCTTTTAAAATTTTCAAAAACTCAAAAAAGCGGACGCTACAAACCTACCCCTCTTAAAGGAATCTAGACCCGAGATTGGTGACTAGAGAATAGGTGGGAAACTCGGCCTTCAAGTCATCTTCTCGTTCCCAAGTGGCTTCTTCTTGGTGTGGTTGCTCCTTTGGACCTTGCAAAGCGGATGATCTTGCTTCTTGTCACTCGTTCCGCTACTTCCAAAATCTTGATGGGATGCTCCTTGTAGGTGAGGTCTTCTTGAGGGCAATTGCTTCCATTGCATCTGCTCTTGAACTGCATAAACACTTCTTCAAGCTGCGACACGTGGAAGACATTATGCACTGTCGGCAATTTGGCGGGAGCTCAAGCTGTAGCGACTTCTCCTCTTGGGCTAGGCGGGAAAGGTCAGATGTACCTTGGTGCAAGCTTTCCACTTACTCGAAAGCAGCGCATCCTTTTGAGGCGACACCTTGAGTACACATGATCACAGTGCAAAAGCTAGATCTCGGCGACGGTTATCGGCATAACTCTTGCACATGCTGTCTTTGTTTTGACCTTTCTCGATTGATCGAACTTGCTCTTGGCTTTTCCAAAATATCGGCCCAAACACTTGTCTTTCACCTACTTCATTCCAATACAGCGGTGTCTGCATTTCCTTCCATAAGAGCTTCAAATGGAGACATCTGGAGGCTTGGTTGTGCTTGTTGTTATAGGAAAACTACGCATAAGGTAGCATTTGATCCCAACTGGTCTGATTTGCTAAGGCACAAGCCCTTAACATATCTTCTAGGATTTGATTTACTCTTTCTGTCTGTCCATCCGTCTGGGGATGATAAGCTGTACTGAAATTTAGATTAGTACCCAAAACACTGTGCAACCACTTAAAATCTTGAGGTGGTTGGGATCCTCGATCGACACGATCTTCTTGGCACTCCATCTTTGGCACACTATCTTTGCCATGTACAATTCGCCGATCTATCACCGAGTAAGTAGTCTTGGTAGGGAGAAAGTGAGCAACTTTGGTTAGACGATCCACAATTACCCAGATAGAATCATATCCTGACCTTGTCCTTGGCAAACCAGTGATAAAATCCATGCCAATTTCTTCCCATTTCCATTCAGGCACTTTCAAGGGTTGCAGGAGTCCAGCAGGTCTTTGATGCTCGGCTTTTACTCATTGTGAGACATCATGACTTGAGCTACATACTCGGCAATCTCACGCTTCATGCTAGGCCACCAATACATTTCTTTGAGGTCTTGGTACATCTTTGTGCTTCGAGGTGAATGGAGTACAAAGTTTCATGGGCTTCTGGAGTATCGTTTGTTAAGCTCTTTACGATCTGGAACACAGATTAAACTTGTCAAACCAAATGGTGCCTTGCTCATCTTACGAAAATCTCGGGGCTTTACCCTTCTTCATGTTGCTCTTAATTTCCTTAATATTGGCATCTTCAACTTGAGCTTCCTTGATCGATTCGCAAAGTGGGTTGAACTTCTAAAGCTGACTAGGTAACCTTCCTCAACCAACTCTAGCAGAGCTTACGGAACTCTTCATGAAGGGTGGTGATTTTCCTTGATCGTCGAGGGTATTGCGGATGAACTTTTACGCTCAAGGCATCTGCCACAACATTAGCTTTGCACAGGATGGTAATGGATTCCAATATCATAATCCTTGATTAACTCTAACCACCTTCTTTGCCTCATATTAAGATCGGCTGAGTGAAAATGTACTTCAAGCTCTTATGGTCGTGTAGACTTCACAGCGATTACCAATAAGGTAATGGCGCCATATCTTTAAAGCATGCACTACTGACTAACTCCAAGTCATGAGTGGGGTAATTCACTTCATGAGGCCTCAAGTGTGCAGAAGCATAGGCTACTACCTTCCTTTCTTGCATCGAGGACACAACCAAGTCCTTGGGGATGCATCACGAGAAAATCTCAAAATCCTTGGACATCGAGGCAAAATCAACACAATGTTGTGGGGCCTTCTTCAACTCTTGAAAACTTTGCTCACAATCATTGTCCAAGCAAATTTCTTTTCTTTCTTCAACTTGGTGAGTGAGGGGTCTTGCTATCTTGGAGAATCCTTCATGAATCGCGGATAGTATCCTGCCATTCAAGAAAACTTCGACTGAGAGCAGCGACAGGTGACTCCCAATTAAGCACATCCTTAACCTTGCTAGGGTTAGCAGAGCACTCCTTCTGCGGACATGACATGTCCCAAGAAAGTAACTTCTTTCATCCAAAACTCACACTTCTGAATTTAGCATAGAGTTGATGATCTCTAAGCTTATTCGGGACCAAGCGGAGGTGCTCTTCATGCTCTTCTTCACTCTTGGAATACACCAAAATATCGTCAATGAAGACAATGGCGAACTTATCCAAATACTCCATGAATACTTTATTCATCAAGTTCATAAAGTAGCGAGGGCATTGGTCAATCAAATGACATGACCGTGAACTCATCTGATCCATACAAGGTTGAGAAAGCATCTTGGGGATATCTTACGGGCCGAATCTTCAGCTGGTGGTATCCCGACCTCAAGTCTATTTTGGAGAACACACGGCTCCTTTCAAGCTGGTCAAACAAATCATCGATCACAGGCGGAGGTACTTGTTCTTGATGGTGACCTCATTGATGGCTCGGTAATCCACACACATCAGTTGGGTGCCATCCTTCTTTGCAACAAAGATCCATTGGGGCTCCCCAAGGTGAAGAACTTGGTCGGACAAAACCTTTCTCTTGCATTTCTTCAATTTGCTTCTTGACTCAACCAAATCATTGTGCGAGAACTGTCAGTAGGGTCTCTTGAAAATAGGTGCAGTTCTGGAACAAGATTGATGACAAACTCAAGTCTCGATGCAGCGGCATTCGGGTAGATCATCGGGAAAGACATCGAAAACTCTCGACTCACAGCACTTCTTCCAAAGACACAACATGCTGCGGACTAAAGATCCGACTAGCTTCTGCAGGGAGGCTTCAAACTTTACCTTGGTTCCATCGGGTGACCAAGTGATGCTTCTACCACCACAATCCAAGAGGGCTTGGTGATTGGCAAGCCAATCCATTCCCAAAATCACATCAAGAGACTTGGTGTCTATGATGATGAGATTAGCAAGAATTCTACCCTTCTATGGTCACTTTAACCTTAGGGCAACCTTGGTTCGTACTCAATTCGAGCAGGAGATTGAACCAACAAAACACTTTTAAGAGGCAAAACTTCCAAGCGGTGCCTTTCGGCAAAACTCAGAAACAAGCGAATCTGAGCTCGAATCAAACAAAAGCGATGGCGAGTCTTTGAATTGACAAGAACTTACCCGGCCACGTCGTCAAATTGTCTGGGCTTCCTCCCAGTGGTGTGGTTCACGACCTCTTCCAAAGGTGAGGAGACTTGGTAGTGCGGATGGAGTTGAGGGCTCCTCGGCGACTCTGGAGTGGGGTCTGGTCGGGGTGGCTCCCATGTTGAAGCGAGCGGGAGAAGGGCCTTGCCTCTGCGAACAGCTATTGGCGAAGTGCCCGGTGATGGCATAAGCGGTGATCCGTGTGAGGTTGACATTCCTTAGTTCTTTGGTTCTTTGGGTGTTGAGGCTGCAGGTCCGCTGGGCTAGCTGGCGGGAGTCTTTGCTCTGAGGGCTCTGAATGTGACCAGGTGGAGCAACACGGGCGGGGCGGCACATTCATTCGACTCTCTGGGAGTGGGGCCGATGGGCAGCATCTTGCATCATCTTTCTCTTGCGGGATTCTTCAACTCACGGCGGGATTCTTCGATGAGCATGGCCTTGTTCACCAGTCTTTGAAATCTGCATAATCATTCCCAATGACTTGCACCTTCAAGCCCTGGGGTTGAGTCCTCTCTTGAGCGCAACCGGCGGGCATCATGCAGCAGCGTCCTGCAGGGGCATAACGGGACAAGCTGGTGAATCTGTTAAGTATTATTCACTCCTTGACATGTTGCCTTCTTGCGACTCACGGAACTCATTCTTCTTCATTTCCACCTTTCCATCAGGGATATGGGAGTGGCGAAAGCTCACGAAAACTTCGGCCCAAGTGATACTCTCGGGGTTTCCATAGGCGGCACAATAGTTCTCCCACCATTACTGCGGCGGTACCTTCAAGGTGGTGGTGGCATCTGAGAACCTTCTGCGATCATCTGGCGGGTGATAGCGAGCTTCTTCCATGGGCGTAACCCGGTCATCTGCGTCCAATGGCTCGGAGGAGCTAGAGAAAGTGGCGGATGGGTCCTCAAAAACTCTGCCAACTGGGTGAGGAAAAAGCGGGGTGGAAGCGGGCGTGGGCGTGGCGGTGCTTAGTGATACGATTCATCATTGCGAGAAGAGCGGCGTGATGCAGTTCTGGCGATTCATCATCGAGTCATAATACGCATCAAGGAGCTCATCGGAGTGCGTCACGGGCTGCCATGAGGCGACTCAAACCGGATGCTGCTGGCGGCTGGGAAGCAGAAGGCTAGGCGCTTGGAGTCTCATCACGGCTTGCGGAGTTGCGAGTGCGAACCATCTGCGACAAAGCTTCACAGGTTTAATAGGCGAGAAGAAGAAAGCAATTTAGATGCGAGGAAAGCACGGAGATGGCGAGGAACAAGGGGATAGATGGATCAACCTAATGCGGACAAAATTGGTTTTACCCAGAGCGGATAGCGGAAAGCTATCAAGAAGCAAACCAAAAGGACACTAAGCACAAAAGCACTATTACGAGACTAAGCGACTCTAAAACTAGGGAGGCGACTACTAATCTAATCTCTACGGAGGGCAACTTGAAACAAGCTGCGGATCTTGAACTTCCAAACTTCCATTGCTTGATCTTGAAGGGCTCGATCCTAGGGATAATCGAGGAGATGAGGAGTCAAATTTAAATTTGAAAACCAAGTTCGAGAAAAGATAAGATGAAAGAACTCAAGAATGATATAAGAGGTAAGATGGTAAGAAAAGAATAGAACAAGGTGAGAAAGAAGCGAATAAGATAAGAGAGAAAAATTTCTAGTCAAGTTAATTGGTTGGTTTGATTTAGAAAATATATTTTGAATCTTTGACTAAGGCGACCAATCTAGCTAAAGGCTAAATCCTCACGATCGATATGGCTCGATACCATCTCTTGTCGGGACCAGGGTTCACACAACCAGAGACCCTCTGTGCATACCAAGCTAGTCCCATGATCGATAGCTAAGCTTGCACGGTCGCAACAATGATGCATTCATAACCATTCAACAACGAACTAATGAGCGGACAAAGTAATAATTAATTAAAGCAGCAAAGACCTTATGGTCAAGGTTCTTACAAAAGTCGCCTCACAGGGCTTAGCAACAACAATGATGTCTGGTGGAAATCTCAAAATCGTGGAGCCCAATCGACATGCCCAGGCAATGTCAGTGGAGGGCGTGACCTAGTTATAAAGTCTTCAAGTAGCCTTCTTCATAGTACTCAACATTTCACGGTTCTTCTGCTGAAATTTGATCAACAAAGGGCATAAAGCGTGAGTACATAAAGTACTCGACAAATCGTGAAATGTATGCACATAGTATTCATGTCAGGACTTAAGCAAGGATGGCTTTATGGTTAAATTCTTGAGCAAGTTTAACGATAAATCAATAATTAGATTGCAAGCGCGGATTTTAAAAGAATAATACATAGATAACCAAGTTCTTTTGAATCAAGCGGTGAACATCCGTTCACTTCCCAACCATTCAACCAAGCGTTTCCATCGAACCAAACCACATTTTTGAAAATACTACCTTACGCGAAATCACCGGCATGTAAGTAGCAAGGGACACGGCTATTCGAATAGATTTTAACACTCTGCGGAGGTTATGCGCTTTACCACAAGAGATAAATCACTTGTAATGTCAAGTCGACACACTTAGGGTGTCGCGACTAAGTAATTATCACAAGGCCTTTACAAAGTTCCATTTTGCCTCGGTTACGTTAGCTAAGGTTTACGCATCATCATGGCCCCTCTTGCGCAATAATCAACCCTAACAGAACAGGCTCAAAACTTCCCTAATTAGTTGGCGGTCAGTCCCATCTGGGACTTATGGTTGCCGAGGTGACCCGGATCAATGACTTGCAAGTTAAGTCCTTAGTTGGCTTGCTCGGACAAGTCTACCACAACCCAATGTGCATCACACACCACTCTAGCTTCCTACCTCAAGCGAGCATAAATCATTTTGTTCAATCCAGACCAAATGGCAATCCACCTACTTGGCACAACATCTTTTAATAAAGTGGCCTCACACCACAATTCCATAGTTCCATTAGTCAAATTTCAATAATCATTGAACATGTGATCGAAAGTCTCGCGGGTAACTAGAGCATGTCTAAGCAATATCGCTCCCAAGTTGGTAATACAATTATGTCCAACTAGTATTAACCATCCTAAGGTGTCAAGGATATATGTCATTCAGGAGACATTTCATTTCAATTTATCAAGGAGGCATAATGGCAATTTGGTAATTATCTACTCCCAAAACCATTTTTAATAAAACTAGCCATGCATGATAATTTAATACAATATACATTTGTAAAATGGGTTCAACATGGTCAAAGGCCTCGACTTGCCTTCGTTGGCGAGAGAGAGGTCTTGATCGTCGGTAATCGAAGAAATCTTAAAGCAGCAGGAATCTACGTCTCGAGAAAAGCAACAAATAAATAAAACAGCACCAAATGAACTCCAAAATTACAAAACCAGTACCAAATGAAAGAGGATGAATTTATATGAATTTAGAAATTTGGATCACCCCAAATCGGAGTTCGGATGTGAAGTTATAGCCAAAGAAGTTGAAAATCACATAAAATGATGAATTTAGGGTTTTTCGGATTTTGGTTATTTTCAATTGAAAAACCGAAGAAATCGTCGGCCCTTAATTGCTGCCAATCGCACGTGGCTACCTCAGATCGAGAAGGGGCAGCCTGGCCTTGACTTGACCAGTGAGCCTTGTGACCACGTCGGCTTCGGGCATGATCGAGAGAGAGAGAGAGAGAGAGAAGGCAGGCAAGGGCCTTGGCCTTGGCTGTAGGAAAACCAGTGTATGGCCCCGAGGAGGAAAGCGATGTGCGCGGAGAAACAGCAAGGAGGGAACGGCCGGGCAGGAGAAGGCAACAGCGGGAGCCAGCGAAGATCGGCGAGAGAGAGAGAGAGAAGAAGAAAGAGAGAGCATTGAGCTGGATTTAAAAGCGAGGAGAGAGCCTGTGGCGTGGTGAGTCTTGTGCAGCGAATGTGAAGCGGCAGAGACAGCCGCGTTCTGCGCCGTGGAGCAGAGACAGCCTTGTGGCGCCCAGCCAGTGTGTGATCGCTGTGGCGTGGGAAGAAGAAAGCGCGCGTCGAGGCATGGCGCGAGGCGTCCGATCCGATCAGACGGTGGGGAAGCGGTATTTGGTGAGCGAGGCCCGTCCGTTCCGTCAGGATGTGGGAAATCAACGGTGGCGAGGCGAGCGAGATCGCGAAGCGGCGCGTCCGATTCGATCGGACGGTGGGAAGCGAAGGCATGAAGCCTTGAGCGTCGGATCGCGATCAGCGGCGAGAAGGGATTGCGAAACGAAGAAGCGCCGTCGGTCCGTCGGACGGTGGGAAGATGGAGGCGCAAGCGAAGCAGGCGCGCGAGATCTCGATCCAACAGTCGAGGCGAGGAAGCGTGGTAGCGCGGAGCGGAGCAGAGGAGTGGGCGGGCGGGGAGCGAGAGATGGTAGGAGAGATTCGGCCCAAAACGAAAAAGGATTTTAAATAGTTTTTAATTCTACAGATATTCAAATAAATCAAAAGGCAATTTAGAAAATAGCAAATAGACTCCAAAATTCTAGAAAAACTACAGAAATTACTTGAATTATTCTAGACTTAATAAAAATACTTTTGACTTTAAATTTTCTTTTTCTTTTGCAATTAAATTAATTTTTAATTTGGGTAAAAGGAAAAATGAATTTCTAAAATCCAATAAATCCAAGAAAATTCTTAAAATAATAATCTTGATTTTAAATTCCAGAAAATTCAATTAAACCAACTTTAATTTAATTGAAGCTTGATTAACTCATATTAAGCGCGCATGAATTTTGAAATTCCAAATTAAGCTTTTGGCAAATAGAAACAAGCAGTTCTCTTTTTAAAATTTTCAAAAACTCAGAAAAGCAGGGCCTACACTCCTGTAACAACAAAAAAGGCAACGAGGAAGCTAATTGGAGCAGCATAGCTTGTTAGCACAATAGACCAAACCATCATTCATCACATAGTTATTCCATGTCTTCCCTCCTTTACAATGTTCAAGCACTTCCTTAAAGTCCAAATCGGTGACATATAAACTCTTAATGGCCTCTAAACCAAAATCTTATGGTCAAGTTGAGATAACATGGTATAGCGTCTAGAAGCGCATCGGCAATCACATTATCCTTACCTTTCTTATGCTTTATAACATATGGGAATGACTCAATAAATTCTACCCGATTAGCATGTCGTTTATTGATTTAGCTTGACTTCTTATGTTTGAAGCGATTCATGATCGAATGTATAACAAATTCTTTGGGCCATAGATAATCTTTGTCAAGTTTGAAGCACTCGAACTAAAGCATACAATTTCTTTATCATAGGTGGAATAATTCAAACTAGGCACATTTAGTTTTTATTTGAAATATGCAATTGGTTTACCTTCTTGAATCAATACACCACCTATCCCAATCCTTTGGCATCACATTCAATTTCAAAAGTCTTACCAAAATCGGGGAGTTAGAGTAGGGGTGCTTGGGTGAGCTTCTCTTTCAACAAGTGGAATGCCCTCTCTTGTGCGAGTCCCCATTGGAAGGCACTTCTTTCTTTGTCAATTCATTCAATGGTGCGGCAATGGTCTTTGAAATCCGCTTTACAGCGCCGATAGAATCCGGCAAGGCCATGGAAGCTCACGCACTTGCGACCTGATAGTAGGCGTCGGCCCGGCTTTGGATGGCTACAATCTTTGTCTCATCCACCTCAATACCACGTAATTGTCACAACATAGCCAAGAAATGCAACTTTCGATCGGTGCAAAAGGTGCCCTTCTCGAGGTTACCAAACAAGCGTCGTCTCTCAATGCATTAAAACAGCGCGTTATATGGTTTAAGTGTTGCTCATGTGACTTGCTATAAATCAAGATATCATCAAAGTAAACCACCACAAATTTTCCAATGAAAGGGCGTAAAACCTCGTTCATCAAGCATAAAAGTACTAGGTGCATTAGTTGAACCGAAAGGCATCACTAACCACTCATATAATCCGAACTTAGTTTTAAAGCGGTTTTCCATTCATCTCCTAATTTCATTCTAATCTGGTAGTGGTAACCACTCACAAGTCAATCTTTGTGAAAATAATAGAACCACTCAATTCATTTACCTTTGCAGCTGTATCAAATGTCATGATGAGTTTTGGATGGATCTATTTTAAAGAGATGACAGGATGGAAGATAAACCTTTGTGTGTCAAAAGATAAAGAAGTTTTTTTTAACAATAGGAACCTTTGAGTAAGGGGGAGTTTTTCTACGTGAAAAACTTATTAAATATTTTTGGGCTTAATTAAAAATTGGGTAAAGTATTAATATTGGGAAAACTATTTTACCTATTTTCCCAAAATGGTTTATGGATCTTGTGAATGAATGTGTTTCATTCTTATTTGCTTCATTTGATATTCTTGAAGTGGTATTGTCTTTCTTAAGCAAGATTATCTGTTTGAACAAGTTTTCTTTGTGAAAAAGCAAAAATTTACAGGTAGTTTTCTTTTAAACAAGCCTTCTAGTCAAAAGAATTTTACAAGTGTTATCTTGTTTTAAAGACTAGAGTTTTGTGAAAAATCAAAATTGCTTTTACAAGTGGTATCATGTTTTAAAGGTTAAAATGTTTATGAAAAATTAAAAGTTTTCAAGTGGTATTTCAATTGTTTTCAATGCTTTTGATTACATTTTTTTTTGGAAAACAAATATCAAATTGGCCTCATTCAAGTTGCTTTACTCTTCGGCCATACAAAGGGCTTGTAATCTTTTGGTTTTTCTCAAATATATTGAAAATATATCTTTTGAGTTCAACATGATTTCAAATGCATATATGCCTTTGGACTTTCCTTTAGAAAATGAGCTTGATATCTCCATGCAAGTGTTTGTTGGAGATATCTATAAATGGAAGTATTTGAATTTGTTTCAAATATCGTTTCAAGTAGTTCTCAATCTAATTGGTTGAAAAAGGGAGAATGTGCTATGATCAATAGGTTTTGTGATATATTTTGTTTCTCCTCACATTCTTGAGAACAAAATCTCCATTGGTTATAAGTATCTACTTCATACTCTTTGTGACCAAGCTCCTTAAGTTGAAAAAATCCTCTTTTGACATTACTTTATCTTTGAATGATTTATGTCAAAAGGAGAATATTTCAAAGATTAAATAAAATGATTTCAATTGCCAAGTTCTTTGCTTTGCAAAACTTATTTCTTGCCTTTAGATTTGTTTTGGTCTTTTTGGTGCTTAATGCCAAAAGGGAGAATTTTATGTTATCAATATATATCCCCACATTTAGATGATTGATATATTCTCCTTTGTCATTTGATTAATACCAAAGGGAGAATATTTATGTTATCTATATCCCCATATTTGGATGCATTTGGATGTTTAATTTGGCTATTTGGATTATGCCATAAAAAGAATGCATTGTTTTACAAGCATATCATTCTTATATGCATATTGTTTGAAGCTTTAAATTTCACCTTATGACATACATAGACATAGCTCAATAGCTTAAAATCTTATGATATGAATGTTATGTCTATTTATATCCAAATGTTGTTATTGATAATGGATTTGTCATCAATCACCAAAAGGGGAGATTGAAGGATCTAGACCGCGTTATGAGTTAATGGAATGTTTTGGTGATTAAGGACAAATCCAAATATGAGACTAATTTCTTGTCTAGTATTATCATGTGTTGTCTCATTTGGGTATAAAGGTGAAATTCAACGAGTATGCATTTGACTTATACTCTTATATATTGTTGCATTCCTCGGATCAAAATATAAGAAGAACTCGACCATAAATTTAACTTGAATATGTGCATATGTTTTCTTTACACATTTGTGTATGCACACATTTAGGGGAGTCATACTATATTTTGTGGCTTCATTAGTAGTGGTCCATATTAACTTTCCACATATATTTGAGATCTTTACTTTAAAACACATCAGTTTGAGTATACAAAACTTGTGTAGTTTTTGTATATTCATGTTTTGAGTATATAGAACTTGTGTAGTTATTGTATACTCATGTTGTGAGTATATAGAACTTGTGTAGTTCTCGTATACTGTGTTTTGAGTATGTAGAACTTGTGTAGTTCTCGCATACTCATGTTTGAGTATATATAACTTGTAGTTCATATATACTCATGTTGTGTTACATTATGCATTCAATTTATGTCAATTGAAGTGGTTATCATCAATTACCAAAAGGAAAGATTGAAGTATCTTATCCCACCATTATGAGTTAATGGTATGGTGTGGTAATTAATGATAATCATATTGTGGAACTAACATTTTCTATGAGTTGGATGAATAGGTTATGTTCTAGGGTGATGAAGACTTGGGATGATCATGAGTTGATCATCAAGTCAATTCATAAAGAATGCATCATGTGTTGATGCATATGAAGACTTGGAGAAATAGGAATCATCGTGTCGATGATGTTCAAAGAAGACCCATCATGTATTGATAGAGTCTAATGAAGGATGCACACCACTACACAAAGGGTCATCCGCAGACGGTTGGGCAAATCATCACGAACGGTTTTCAGCGATACGCATTTTTGTCTGTGATATGAAGATTATCCTGAGCGGTTTTAGCCGTCGCGTCGATATCACAGACGGTTTTTAATAGAGCAAATGCGGATCGGACGTATCCTGAGCGGTTCTTGGTTTAACCGTGCGTGATACGAGAGTATCCTGACGGTTTTTAATAGGCAAATCGCTGATCGTCGTATCTGATGAACAAACCGTCGTGATACTGCGTATCCGCGAGCGGGTTTTAATAGAACCATGCAGCGATAATTGATATCACGAGGCGATTCTATTAAAAAACAAATGCGTGATGAAGTATCACGAGCGGTTTTAATCAAGCGAAATGCGTGATACGGTATCCTGAGCGGTTCTAATAAACCGTCTGTGATATCGAAGTATCACGATCGGCATGACCATCGATAGTAGCAAAACGAAATGGGAAATCGGGGTAGCTACTGATTTGAGTTTTAGCAAAACCGAGAAATTTGTGATGCGAGAGAAATAATTTGGTGCTTCATTAGACTAGAGAAAATGATATTTTGATTAAGCTACAGCTAAATGAGCAATATTTAAAACCTATCTCATCACATAGCATAGCTAATATTCACTAGCGGTATGATTAAAAAGCGGACTACAGTTTGGGTTTCTAACAAAGCCAAATCGGACAAATCTCAAAAGCAATTTAGAAACTAGGATTTTAGAAGAAAATGCTACTCTGGATTAATTCTCGATTAATTGAGAAATTTACAAGTCTAATTCATCACTAACTATCGGTTATCAAGCAAAATCAAATTCAGTTAGTTTTCTGATTTTGAATATGGCAAAATTGAGATTTGGGCGATTGCAAAGTGATAGCTTGCTGATTTTTTTTGAACCAAAATGATTTTACTTAGATTACTTGTTAATGAGTAAAACTTAAAGCCTAACTTATTATTTAACATCGATTACTAGCGGTCATCAAAATTGGAGGCTTACTAGGAATAGCGGATGTCGATTTTGAAATCGAAAATGCGGAAGATTTAGGATGAAAATTTGATGCTCCATTAGACTATAACAAATTGACATACTAGATGGAGTTACAGCTAGATAAGTACAACTACAAGTTTAACTTATCACTTAACATCTATTAGCATTAGCAATTTCAGTTCAATGAAGTTGCGATTTCGATTTGCAAAAACCGAAAGCAGAGACAGATTAACACAAGCAAACTTATATATATAGGCGAGAGGAAATAATATTTGGATTAAGCTACAAATAAATGAGTATACTAAAATCTAACTCCTCACCAAACATCGATTAGCACTAACCACGATTGATTCAAGCGAGTTTGGTTTTGTATTAAGAAAGCTGAAGAGACAAACACCAAATGCAATTTCTTTGAGTTAAATGATCACAAGTACTATACTTTAGTTTAGAGTATTCCTAACATGGTTAGCAAGATAACTCATCATCTACTAGCAAAGTGATAGGAAATAATGAAGTTCTTGCTGCTTGCTAGAAACGAAAATAGATAGAGTCGTTCAATTTCTGAAAATAAATCTGAGACTTTAAAGTTTGATGGGTGATTAAACTTTGAACAAGATGATAGGTTTGCTTAAGTTTAGAGTATACATAACTAATACAGGACCCAACAATCTTTAATCGATGGTGTGAAATAAGGGAGGAAAAGCGGTACATCTTTTGGTCGAGTAATAGCCGACAAAACCAAAAGACCAAGTGCAAATTTGATGAATGAGGAAATACTCTAAGCAATTGATTCTCAATTGAAGCTAAAGCTAATCCGAGTAGAGAATACCTAGACCTACCCTTGCTAACACTAAATGATCAAGTAGCGATAAAAGAACAAAAAGAATGTTTGAAGTATTGTCGCTAGAGTTACAAATTGAATTACAACTAGTCAAAGTGAGTTACAATATTGAATCAATTACAACTAGTCAAAGTGAGTTTTAATATTGAATCAATTACAACTATCGACGTGAAACTCTCGTCGGGGTTAACGATTTCCGACTTGATGAAGGCTGTGAGCAACCCTCGAACATGTGTGACCTCGTTCTTGAGTGCTTTTAAGCACATGCGTTGAAGTCTGTAAGCTAGCAAGAGTAAAGTAGTAAGAATATATATTTAAATTTATAATTAGAAAATAACTATAGATTGACCTACAGGGATTGTATGAATTAATCAATAGCATATGATGGCAACATAGGTGATCTTGTTTTCTTTTAAAAATGGGTATACATATATGAGGGATCGACCTTTAGATGATATAAACCTTAAATAATCTTGTGGGTTAGTGTGGCGGTTCCTTGTATAAACCTCCCTCGACAACATAGTAGATAGAGCCCTACATGATTCAAAAAGTTATCCTCGTCCATTTCAAATGAAGGAAGACTACAATACAATTGTATGGAAGGAATTATTTTGAGTATTTCTTTAAGAAGGGTGAAGTCATGGTTTTTGTTGAGAGAATCAAGGTACAATACCGTGTTCCTCTTTGGCACAATAATCACAAGAATCGATGGAACCTACTCATGTATGTATAGTCATAAACCTATATATGTTCAAGAATTTTGTGTAGCAAGTAGTGAAGCACTTACTGGTTATTTTATGTACTCCTTGCGAGTCTGAGCAAGCAATCCCATTTTATGTAATTCGCGGCGTAGGATCGTCTTGGTTTATTGTTTGCTCACGAGATCGCGTGCGGGTCGAGAAACCCAGGTTCGTTGGTTCGGCGGGCACATTTCATCATGTATAAAGGAATGAGTTGTGATATTTATCGCTATCGTGAGTGTAGAAATTGATACACACTACGTGTCAACATCGTAGAAGTGGTCGAGGCGGTTAGGTTGTATAGGTCGAATAAGTCCTCGAAGCCCGCAGTAACCGCCTCGTGATGAAAATGCTCTCTCCGTATGTTGATTCGATGTGGCTCCCTCCTCTCGGGTCTTGCATGTACCACTCATGCAAAGATTGACAAGCTAGTCCGTAGGTTAGTTCTTTGTCGAGACCAGCGGATATCAAGGTATTGCGGGCTTGGCGCTTCAATCTTCTTCGATGTCGATTTGCGTAAGGGCGCTGCGTGCGTCTTATCGGAGATGACTCGAGGGTGATATGGTGACACGCTTGTCTTGTCCCTTGGTCTTCGGCGGGGAGCAGATGAGGGCTTAGAAGCGAAGTGGGGCGGACTCATCGAGGTCCTATTGGAGGCGGTGGTCGTGGCGATCTCGGCGTCCTGCTGGGGTCGAGCGATGTCCTTCTTGGGCCCTTTGGATAAAAGTGTACGGCATCCCCTAGTGTTGTGATTTCTTCGTTCGGGAATTTCGGAGGATGGCCATGAAATTGTCATGTACCATGTCCACGCACCACAGGCGTAACCTGCGCCGGTGGCTGTAAATCTTTGCCTTGCCTCTTCTGGTATGGATACACCATACCCTTGACCTCAATAGAAATCGACCCAACCATCCTCACTTGGAGCTTGCGAGCGTCGGCTCCTACAAAGCGGTACACAATTAGCTAAGGCGTCCTATATGTCTATATTTGGAGCATTCGGAGATGTACATTACCTCGATGGCGTCGATCGGTAATTGCGTCGTCATGTCGAGAATTATGTGTGGGCCTGGCTACTCCGATGTTGAGGAGGACTTGCTCCCAAATTAACGAGGCGGCTTGCGCCCTCATGAGTTCATTACTTGGTTACGTAAACTTGTTATTTGTCCTTGAAATTTTCAATAATGACATGTTCGGTAGAAGTCGTCTTGGTCCTTGGATCTCTTCCTACTCCTATGTGGCGAGTCGTGTGGAATCCATCCCTCAGATCGTAAACCCCAGCGCCTCGCGTTCGACCAGGTGCTCCTTGTTTCCCGGTAGTAGATAGTACATCCTTCTCCTGTCCGCCGAGGAACCTTGGGAAGATCGAGAGTCAATGCTTCTGCAAGAGGACATCATGTTATTATAGACACCATGAAGTTATGGACTTATTAACAACTAAGTGGTTCGACATATTTACGAGCGTTGGGACCTTGCCTCGTGCTGGTTTGCGAAAGAGATCTTGCCGAAGGCGTGGTGATGCCTCGCTCTTAACGGGACTCGGCCTTCGTCGAGATCGACAAGCGGTCGGGCATCGGTCTGCGTCCTCATAGCCCTTGTGGCTTTACAGCGTACCAGTGGTCCGAGGTTGTGGGGGTGAGTGTTTTGGGCCTGAGAGCTCATGCGCACTTTGCTCCTGAAATTGGCCGTCGTCTTCATACGCACGAAGGCATCCCATGTATCCGCGACAAGAAAGGATGCCGTGAAGGCGTCAGGCCGTGTTCACAAAGCTGCGTGACAAGCGGGCTCTTGAAGGTCCTCCACGCGTGGCACATCGCGGCGCGTGCCCATCGCTGCGTGTCTGATGCGCCGAGGAAAGTGAGCGAAGCGACTTCGTCCTGTGGTCTCTCGTACATCCGTCGGACACTTCGGGTTGGGGTGGTTATGGGGACCGTTCCCTTACAAGTACCCATGAGGCGGTCGAATCTGCGGTTGCTTTCTTGGGACTCGGCGGGATCCGGCGTCAACGACCTCCGTGATCGTCATGCGGCAGGGCAATTTGGATATTCCTGCCTTCTGCTGCGTACCACCTTGATCGGAGATCGGGCGTATTGGCGGCGTCGATGTGGCGAAAAGCATATGCCTCTGCCATCTAAACTTGCTATCTATATAAGTTAAATCATAATTATTACATAGTATATAATATATGAAATTGCACAAAATATAAACAAATATAATCAGCGTTTGCCATCTCGGTAAAATAAAATAAATTGCCGAGTGGTGTACATAGAATCATCACGGTTCCCGGGTTTACAGTTAGTCGGCACCTAAGTATCGAGACTACCACACCAACCTAGGTCAGCAGCATCTTGGTTTTCAAGTCACCGGCTAACCCAGTTAGTGACATAGGGATACCCATGATACCTAGGCCAACCTAGTAAATCGACGCAATCTTACTTCCATAGGTTTTCATCATTCGGCTATACCTCAAGTTTGAATCGAAAATTAATTGAAATCCAAGAATATGCGATCTGAGAATTATGATATATATGGCATCCTTGAATTAACAGTACAAAGCAGACCAATCTTTCTAATGATGTTGTTTAGAAGCTAGAATGATCGATTAGTTTAAACACTACCCTAGGTTTGTTGTATGATCACGATTAAAGGTAAGCCTCAAGGGTTGGTTGCTCGATGGCGATTCAATCACTTGAGAAGAACCGAATCTAAAACACAAAAATCAATAAATAGCAAAATGATTAATGAGCCATGATTTTAAGCAAAATGATATCATTGATTAATGATTAATGAATCGATTTGTTCATTCAACTCTAATTCTTTATGTGTAGCATGAGCGATGTCTGAATAATCATAAAATGTCGAAGGTTAATCACATGATCAATCTGATAGATAGAGTCTCAATTAAATTCAATTAGCTTGGCATTTATCTAACATATTAGCGGTTGAAACAAATTTGAATAAGTAATTTATAAGGAGGGTAGTTATGCGACTCGGTGAAAGACTTTGATGAAATGAATTGGGATTGGGTGATGTTAGAGCTCAACCACTCTTAGGTTGTATGATTGCTCTACTAGAAGTAAGCAAATCTGAAAATCAATTAGGGATGAGTATTTTGAGACCATGATAAATAAATATGCAAAACCTTATCTCTTATGCCAACCAAGTTGGTGATGTCCTTTAGGTCACTTTAGTTAGAAAATCGAAGATGAGTTAAAGGAGTTGGACATTAGTACCTTAGTTGTGAAGAAAATTGGTTGTTATAGATGAATAGCTAACTTTGACAAGTATCACAATTGTTAACTAGTAACAGTAATTGAGAAAGATTTCATTTTGTAGGATGTATGCCTAGTTGAGATAATCTTTAGACAATCGAGTTGTCAATAGTCTTATAATAACGTTAAAGTAGTAGTTAGAGTTGGTCTTAAATAAATTAGTCTACGGACCATTATCTTACGATAACAAATCTTGGAAATTAGTAATGAAGGATTTTCTAGAAAACCAACTAGGAAGGTGTTGTGCGAAAGGTTGTATTGTCGGTTGAACCCACTTATAGATCAAAACATACATTGCTAACAAATACTTAGTATGCCAGTTAGGTCATTATAGTGGATTAACAAATTTGAAAGCTAGTGCGTAGTAGTATAATTATCGGGTGATAAATATTCAACTAGTCAATGCTTTCTCTAAATATCTGAGAGGACATGCATGTCCATATATCTTGCTGATCCTTCGGAACAAATTTCGTGCATAACAAACTTTAACCTAATATGCAACTAAGTACCACGGTGAGATCGGGCAGAGGCAGAGGCGGCCGGTGGAGTAAGCGGCAATGCGGTCTCAGGGCAGCGGGCGAATATTGTGAGGCTGGGCAAGCGAGGCCGGAAGCGAAAGCCATTTGGCATTTGAAAAGCGGCAGCAATGACGTCGAGAACTTAAGAAGGAAATGAAGAGGCGGAGATCTCAGGAGGCGTATGACTGGGCGAAGTGGGCGCGAGGCGCCTTGAAGTGAAGGTGAAGAATAAGCAAAACCTAGGTCCCGTCATAAAGATAACATCAGAGCGGTTCTATATTAGGCAAGTGCAATATATGAGCGGTTCTAATATAGGCAAATGCATGATCACCATCCGAGGCGGTTCTATATTGAAGTGTGATGAGCGGTTCAATATGAGCCGTCACGTGATGCAGGCGGTTCTAATATAGAAGCCGTGCATGATAGTGCGCATCACAGCGGTTCTATATTAGAAGTGCAGCGATGTGTCCCATATCCTGAGAGCAGTTCTAATATAAAGCAAATGCATGATATGTGCTTATGATCTTTGGATAGCGGTGACAAGTTTGAGTGCCATTGGCTGTGAACCTATTACAAAAAATTCTATATATGTTTTAGAAAGACATATAATTGAGCTAATCTTTTTAAAAAAAAATTGCGAAAAAGCAAACTAACCATAAGCCTTTGATGAAGGTATACTCAAGTAAAAGTGTCATCTTCCAAGCGAGACAACACATCATATATAGATTGAACAAAAATCTTAAGATCATCTTTCACGCCATTTTAATTAGGTTGTTTTGCATCTTGCTAACTAATATTTGTAGAGGTGTAAATGTGTGATGGTTTGAAGCAAAATCCTTCTATAGGCGAAATGCGTGATGTGTGCATATCACGAGCGGTTCTATATTAAGCGTCTGTGATATCCACTCGGCATGTATGATCATTGGATAAGCGGTGATGACAAGTTTGAGTTCAAAGTTCATATCTAATTCAACTCAACATTACCATGAATATCCACATTGATATCAATATTAAAGATCACAAGTCCATAACACATTAACACATGACAATGGAATAAATAAATTAATTACAATGGAGTAATTAAATTCTTAATTAAAATCTGACCCTTCATGATGATGTGGCGCATATAGCTAGCTTCCTCATGGGTTCTTCCTCGGGCACGATCTTAGTCTCGAAAGGTGGCAACTCGTCAAATTGATTGTATTCTTCCTCGTCCACTACATTTCAACTCAACAATCCTCCTTTTCCATGAAGAACTACGTGGCGCTTCTTATTTCTGATCGGTTACATAGAAGACTTGAACAACAGTTGCTTGATCACGAATGGTTCGTCTTTGTGTAAACCGCGTTCGAGGTCCACGGTAGTGGCCGTGCTGTCGACCTTCACTGTGGGAGATGGACCCAGCGGCACGAAATAGGGGATCTTGAAAAGCACGTGGTCGATCTCCCATATCTCCTCTATTTGCCCATAGTCACGAGCTCCTCGGCCCGCCGATCTTGAATGCATCTATCACGGATCTGCTGATTGCGCTTGTGCTCTTCCTATCACGAGTGCCGTATAAAATGTGTACCCATTTATGTATTATCCTTGCCATGTGACAATTATGGCTGTGGCCCTCTTGCCAACCATAGCGTATCATCACTTGATGACCTCTGAGTGATTCGCCTTTAACCATTCGTTGAGCAAGCGGTTGTGCTCTCTGTGATCAAACCTTGGCCGAGTGCGGATTACATTGGCGTACCATGTCTTTGTGCTCGTCGATGTCACGGGGACACTTGGGTCATGTGTTGCAAGACCGTGAAATGGGCTCGGCGTCCGTATCGGATCGGGAGTGATTGGTTTCCTTCCGATGGTCCGATACCATCCGATCCCCTCATGGCGAGATAGAGGCACATCGGATCCACGAGCCATGTAGTCGCGCGAGAACTCAATGACCTCTTAGTTGCATAACCTTGATGATCTTGCCCTCCGTCGAGATCGATTCACGTGGGACTTGAAATTCCATGTACCTCTCGAGCGGGTACATATGGCGTAGAAACACGGGCATATCTTTATCTCTTTCACAAGGTGAACAATGAGATGGACCATGATATCGAAAAATGGCGGAGGAAATACATCTCAAGATGACCGAGTCGTCACTACCTCGGCTGCTGAGCATCTAGTCCTTGGGATCGATGACCCGAGCAATTGAGTTGAAGAAATATACGACTCAAGATTGCCACTCGGACCTTGTTCGGCAAGATACTCCTAATTACAGCGAGAAGCATTTGTGTCATCGACACACGACAATCATGCGACTTCATACCAATTAATTTCAAATCTTGCATAGAAACAAGTTTCTTAATGTTAGCGGAGTAACGGACGGGACTTTCACAGTGCAAGCTACATACGATTCATTTCTCTCGGCCTTGGGCCAGTGTAGCAAGGCAGGGGAAATGCGTTAAGTCTGTGTCGGTCTCTTTCGGTGCTTTCGGTCCTTATGTTCATATCGACCGAAATCACTGTGCGTTAACACCATCCTTTGTTTGCCACTAATGTTGACAAAGAGACCAATCAAGCTATCACATACATTCTTCTCTCTCGTGCATAACGTCGATCGATGGAACTTCTAAGTACTCCCAATAAGGCAAGTCCCAAAAATTGAGCTTCTTCGGATGTTCTTCTCACGGGTTCTTAATTTCGTCCCTTCCCAAGCACAACATCGATATCCTTAACCATATCATAGACCTCTTTCCCACTAAAAGCCCTTGAAGGAACCGTCTTCCTTATTTCGTCGAATTGTTTCTTCATCTTGCGGTATGGGTGACTCCTCGGAAGGAACCTACGGTGGCCATATATATACGATTTTTGTGAGTTGTTCGACCATACACTCTCCGTAGCATCTAAGCGTCGCAGACGGGCTTTGGCTCCTTTGTCTTGAAGCAGCGAGGTTACCAAGGCGGAAAATCATTGATGGTGCGAGAACAACATGGCGCGTAAAGTGAATTCTCTCGTTTATGCGCATCCCATACTGTACCCTTCGTTCCACGGTGTCACAAGATCTTCCGACAATGGTGCTAGGTACACATCAATATCATTCCAGTTGCTTGGCCCTTGGATAAGTAGTGACATCAAAATGTACTTAGCTTCATCTGAGCCAAGGAGGAAGGTTGTACATACATAGATTCACGGGCGAGTGCTATGTGGTTGCTCATGTTACGAAAGGATTCATTCCATCCGTACTCAACCCTAACCTTATGTTTCTCGGTTCGCACGAACTCTTGAAGCTCCGATCGAAGTTTCTCCTTGAGAATCGGTGTCTTAGCTTTCCATCTCTCTTACGCTCCTCACGAGTGCCAGCGCGACAATCTTGCCTCCTTTGGGTTACAAAAAAGCGCTTCAGCGTGGGATTCTGAGGATACCACAACATCTTAGCGAGGAGGTCCTTGCTTCACCTTAGCGATATTTTGGCGCTTATCGGGATGCTTTGCGGGACAATAATGCATCTGCGCATACTCTTTACGGTAGAGGATACAATCGTTCGGACATGCATGTATTCTTTCTACTTCCATTCCCAATGGGCAAATAACCTTCTTTGCTTGATAGGTGGTCTTTGGGCAACACGTTTCCCTCGGAAGGATGTCGCTAGGAGACCTAATGCAGTGAAACTCTTATCGGACCAACTATTGCTTGCCTTCAATTTAGCGGTTCAAGCACGGTTGACAACCTTGTGTATTCGGCTGCGGCCGGGGAACAAAGTCTCACGAGTCCTCCATAAGCCCTCGAATTTACAAAACTCTCTCTCACTGTAGTTCTCTTACGCATAGCGTCGCAGTCAGTTGTCGCCGTGCCCCTATCCTCATCAAAGCACATCCATCAAACCGAAATCGTTGACTTCCTCGGCGATGTCGTCATTATTAACCGGTATAATCTGCTCTTGTGTTGGTCCAACATGTATACCCTTTTTGAAACCCCTTGAATCAAGTGCGCTTGATCTGCGCGCGTTGTTAAACATCTTGATTATCGCAATCAATGCGGACGATACATAAAATTTATCCCTTCTTCAACATATCACCTTCGTGGCTCTTAAAAGCAACCACGCCATTAATGTAATCTTGACTCACACGTTCACACATACATCGATTCGATCCATCTACACTCGCATGTAACAAATTAGTGTCAAATTGATTAGCGATTAATTTATAGCAAGCGAAAATGTGCAATATAAACTCATTCTCCAACATTTGCATCTAAGGTTATTGAAAGAAAAGTCTTCACTAGTTAAGTACCACAGCGGTGGCATAAGCGTAGCCATGCCTCGGACCACAACCATGATCCCTACCTCTAGACACCAATATCTATCTCAATTGAACAATCATGCAACCCAAATATAGGCATCATCTCATACAACACTTATTAACACGAAATCAGGAACCGCAAATGCAATATTGCTTGAACCCACGTCGTGAGGCGGTGTGTAAATTTTATTTTTAAGCCAATTAATTATCCTAACTCAAATTTTAGTGATTATTATAATTCAATTTTATTAAGTTACCACTCCTAAGTCAAATTTTAGTTCATTAGTTATAAGAAACCATTATTCAAAACTAAGATTTGGGGCTAATATTTATTCCAACATTGTTGTGCAAGATCGATGTGCTCATAGTATTAGAGGAGGCGGTTGGAGGAGCTAGAGGCGAGGAAGTGGCGCTGGGCGGTGAACCTGCAGTGATGAGGCTAGAGAGGAAGTGGCGTGAGTTGGAGGAGCTAGAGGCGGGAAGTGGCGCTGAGCGGTGAACCTGTGATGAGGAGCTAGAGGCGAGGAAGTGGCGCTTGGGCGGAAGACACGGCGCAATCGGTGAGGATGTCTCGGCTCAATTTATATTAGCGCGGAAATCACGAGCGGTTCTATTTGAGCAAATGCATGATGATCAATATCCGAGCGGTTGATATGAAGCCGTGCAGCTGACCTGACGGTTCTATATTAGAAGGCGTGCATGATATCCTGAGCGGTTCTAAATAGAGCGAAATGCGTGATAAAATCACCGAGCAAATATCTGAGGCGGTTACGATATAGGCAAAATGCGTGATTCTGATTGAGTTCTATTTAGGGGGCAAATGCATGATATCCTGAGAGCAGTTCTAATATAGAGGCAAATGCGTATGTACAACCTGTTGTTCTGCTGAGCATCAGCGATGGTAAACCATCACGGTTACGAAATAGGGCGTACATGATAAACACATTAACGTAAACAAGGCCCGAGCGGACCCAACACGAACGGTTCCTTGGGAAATACCATGCATCGATCGAACCGTCTGTGAACTCTTTTGTAGTAGTGATGCATCATGTGTTGATACATATCAAGACTTGGGTAAAGGATGCATGATGCGTTGATACATCAAGTCGAATAAGACCCATCATGTGTTGATGGAGGTCGAATGAAGAATGCATCATGAGTTTGATGCACATTCAAGAAGAACTTAAAAAAAAAGAATCATCATGTGTTGATGATTATCAAAATCGAGGCGGACTTGAAGCGATGATGTCGTCATCAAGCTTCAAGAAGATGTAAGGAAAGGTATGACTAGCTAGGGCTAAGGATGTGTTCCTAGTCTTTCTGGGTCTTAGAGTTTGGTTGGAAGACAGTTGCTAGTATAGGTTGCGTCTTTTATGAAGAGGTCTTGACTAGTAGCATGGAGTTAGTCATGTGTTGATAGCTCATTGTGTTCTGTAACATGACCAACCACAGCCTAGAATGCCACCACATCTTTACACTAATAAATATTGACACACTATAAAATTTCATCAAAGACAATGATAATCAAATCAATGGACCACAAAGCAATGCATAATTATGGATCATGTAGTAATAAATAAGCAATAGGAATCATGACTAGGCAAATAATCCAGCGGCATTAACCAATGAATCCAAATTAATAAGCAAATAGTCCAGTCCAAAGGTATCCTAAACATTGTTCAATAACTAACATGTCCAAGTGTAAACCAATATTGAATGAATGATTATCATGGCGAATGATCATGTGATGCTGTGCCTACTGGCTCTCAATTCGGCATCGAAGGTCACCTAAAACAACAGTGAAGCAAGGTGAGTCACGACTAAGCAAACACATCATATACACGAACAATAATATATCATGACATTCAATAACTTCATTATCATCCGGGTTCTATCAATATTCTCATTCATCAACCTCAAATATCAATGCAACTCTATTCTATATGTCACATGCACTTCTTTTCGCGTATACGGTATAGCGTGAGTGAATCTCATGACAACATTCACTCTCAAGCCCGTTCCTCCATAAGGATCGGGACCTCCTCCACTCAGTGGAGTTGTGATCAATCATGATCATTCTCTTATGCAAAGATGCTTATGAATGCAAACATGCAAACTCCATCATAAACATCATATCAACTTTTCATCATGCTCATCAACAAAGATATAAACATACCAATTCATTGTTTGCAATTAAACCAAATAAAGCACAACAATAATGGTAATAGAAGATAAAAGAAAAGCGGTGATCGATCATTGATGGCTGTCTACCATACACTTGCCTTTACTAGTTGCGGCCTTACTGTCGGCTAGCGAAGACGACAAAACTGACGCCTCTCCTACATTAAATACACAAATCTCAATACAAGCTACAGCAACATAGAACCACAATCAACGACGCCATCCCTACCGTCCCCAAATATACCCGTTACTCGGTATCGAAAAGTTACCCATAGCTGTCCGGTTACTAAAAAGCGTAACTTTTGACTCGAAAGTCCGATCACCACAAACCACCCCATTCTGGATTCTTTATAAAATTATCCACATTTTCTTAGATTACACGTCTTCTAATTAAATCATCTAACCCTCCGTATTTAGCTCGAAAGCCGATCTGTCGGCGGAACAGCAGACTTACTAAATTCATAACTTTTGTTTTACTCAACCAAAATGCGTGTTCTCAGATCCTAGAACCATTGGACAATTATCTACAACTTTCATGTAGATCAAAAACTCTAATTAAGCTATTTACTATTTTAATTTACAGTCTACCAAAACAGCGCGGCGACAACCCTAAAAACAGCGGCCTTGAAAATCATAACTCTAAATATACATCCGATCGACATGATTCAATATCTACTGACTATCGATATTATCGATTATCTAGGAGATGACATTTCCAAAATCCGCCAAAAGGTACCGAATAACTTGTACAACAAAGCAGCGGGCTAAACAAATCTATTAGTCGATATTTGACTAAAACTATAGAACCTCTCTAATTATTATAGAAAAGCAGAGAATACAAAATCACAAATCGTTACCCACTCCAATCGGATCTTGATTTCTTTCCTTCACACATGAGAGCCGCCAGGCGAGTGCGGTAGCAATGTATTTCGCGAGTTTTTGGTGACTACTGACCTGCTGAGGCTGGCTGAGATCCTGAAGATCGCGCAGCGAGGGACGGCACAACCTGACCTGACCGCTGCACTTACCTTGAGGCGGCGGTATCTTGACTTCTTGGAACTCAGCAGCAACACCTGCAGGCAGCCCATCCTGGCAGCCTTCGGTTCCAGTGCTTGACTTGCATTTGCCTGCAATGTGACGTCGTGACCAATTTGGAGAATTGGTGCGATCCTTGATATCATTTACCTTTGCAGCTGTATCAAATGTCATGATGAGTTTTGGATGGATCTATTTTAAAGAGATGATAGGATGGAAGATAAACCTTTGTGTGTCAAAAGATAAAGAAGTTTTTTTTAACAATAGGAACCTTTGAGTAAGGGGGAGTTTTTCTACGTGAAAAACTTATTAAATATTTTTGGGCTTAATTAAAAATTGGGTAAAGTATTAATATTGGGAAAACTATTTTACCTATTTTCCCAAAATGGTTTATGGATCTTGTGAATGAATGTGTTTCATACTTATTTGCTTCATTTGATATTCTTGAAGTGGTATTGTCTTTCTTAAGCAAGATTATCTGTTTGAACAAGTTTTCTTTGTGAAAAAGCAAAAATTTACAGGTAGTTTTCTTTTAAACAAGCCTTCTAGTCAAAAGAATTTTACAAGTGTTATCTTGTTTTAAAGACTAGAGTTTTGTGAAAAATCAAAATTGCTTTTACAAGTGGTATCATGTTTTAAAGGTTAAAATGTTTATGAAAAATTAAAAGTTTTCAAGTGGTATTTCAATTGTTTTCAATGCTTTTGATTACATTTTTTTTTGGAAAACAAATATCAAATTGGCCTCATTCAAGTTGCTTTACTCTTCGGCCATACAAAGGGCTTGTAATCTTTTTGGTTTTTCTCAAATATATTGAAAATATATCTTTTGAGTTCAACATGATTTCAAATGCATATATGCCTTTGGACTTTCCTTTAGAAAATGAGCTTGATATCTCCATGCAAGTGTTTGTTGGAGATATCTATAAATGGAAGTATTTGAATTTGTTTCAAATATCGTTTCAAGTAGTTCTCAATCTAATTGGTTGAAAAAGGGAGAATGTGCTATGATCAATAGGTTTTGTGATATATTTTGTTTCTCCTCACATTCTTGAGAACAAAATCTCCATTGGTTATAAGTATCTACTTCATACTCTTTGTGACCAAGCTCCTTAAGTTGAAAAAATCCTCTTTTTGACATTACTTTATCTTTGAATGATTTATGTCAAAAGGAGAATATTTCAAAGATTAAATAAAATGATTTCAATTGCCAAGTTCTTTGCTTTGCAAAACTTATTTCTTGCCTTTAGATTTGTTTTGGTCTTTTTGGTGCTTAATGCCAAAAGGGAGAATTTTATGTTATCAATATATATCCCCACATTTAGATGATTGATATATTCTCCTTTGTCATTTGATTAATACCAAAGGGAGAATATTTATGTTATCTATATCCCCATATTTGGATGCATTTGGATGTTTAATTTGGCTATTTGGATTATGCCATAAAAAGAATGCATTGTTTTACAAGCATATCATTCTTATATGCATATTGTTTGAAGCTTTAAATTTCACCTTATGACATACATAGACATAGCTCAATAGCTTAAAATCTTATGATATGAATGTTATGTCTATTTATATCCAAATGTTGTTATTGATAATGGATTTGTCATCAATCACCAAAAGGGGAGATTGAAGGATCTAGACCGCGTTATGAGTTAATGGAATGTTTTGGTGATTAAGGACAAATCCAAATATGAGACTAATTTCTTGTCTAGTATTATCATGTGTTGTCTCATTTGGGTATAAAGGTGAAATTCAACGAGTATGCATTTGACTTATACTCTTATATATTGTTGCATTCCTCGGATCAAAATATAAGAAGAACTCGACCATAAATTTAACTTGAATATGTGCATATGTTTTCTTTACACATTTGTGTATGCACACATTTAGGGGAGTCATACTATATTTTGTGGCTTCATTAGTAGTGGTCCATATTAACTTTCCACATATATTTGAGATCTTTACTTTAAAACACATCAGTTTGAGTATACAAAACTTGTGTAGTTTTTGTATATTCATGTTTTGAGTATATAGAACTTGTGTAGTTATTGTATACTCATGTTGTGAGTATATAGAACTTGTGTAGTTCTCGTATACTGTGTTTTGAGTATGTAGAACTTGTGTAGTTCTCGCATACTCATGTTTGAGTATATATAACTTGTAGTTCATATATACTCATGTTGTGTTACATTATGCATTCAATTTATGTCAATTGAAGTGGTTATCATCAATTACCAAAAGGAAAGATTGAAGTATCTTATCCCACCATTATGAGTTAATGGTATGGTGTGGTAATTAATGATAATCATATTGTGGAACTAACATTTTCTATGAGTTGGATGAATAGGTTATGTTCTAGGGTGATGAAGACTTGGGATGATCATGAGTTGATCATCAAGTCAATTCATAAAGAATGCATCATGTGTTGATGCATATGAAGACTTGGAGAAATAGGAATCATCGTGTCGATGATGTTCAAAGAAGACCCATCATGTATTGATAGAGTCTAATGAAGGATGCACACCACTACACAAAGGGTCATCCGCAGACGGTTGGGCAAATCATCACGAACGGTTTTCAGCGATACGCATTTTTGTCTGTGATATGAAGATTATCCTGAGCGGTTTTAGCCGTCGCGTCGATATCACAGACGGTTTTTAATAGAGCAAATGCGGATCGGACGTATCCTGAGCGGTTCTTGGTTTAACCGTGCGTGATACGAGAGTATCCTGACGGTTTTTAATAGAAACCGTCATGATAATCCAGTATCCTGACGGTTCTATTAAACCAAATCGTGGCATACTACATATCGCGGTGAATTTTCATAGAACCGTCTGATAATTGATTATCACAGTCGATTCTATTAAAAAAATGCAGTGATATTGAAGTATCTGCAGAGCGATTTTAATCAGAGCAAAATGCGTGATCTGTATCCGATTGTTCTATTAAAACCATCGTGATATCAATATCACGATCGGCATGACCATCGGTATGTAACAACGAAATGGGAAATCGGGTAGCTACGATTTGAGTTTAAGCAAAACCGAAATTTAAGATTCTTGGAGAAATAATTTGGTGCTTCATTAGACTAAGAAAATGATATTTTGATTAAGCTAAAACTAAATGAGCAATATTTAAAACCTATCTCATCACATAGCATAAGCTAATATTCACTAGCGGTATGATTAAAAAAGCTGGACTAGAGTTTGGAGTTTCTAACAAATAGAAATGCGGACAAATCTCAAAAGCAGATTTAGAAACTAGGATTTTGAGAGAAAATGCTACTGCGGATTAATTCTCGAGTTAATTGAAATTTACAAGTCTAATTCATCACTAACTATCGGTTATCAAGCAAAATCAAATTGATTAGGCGTACTACTCTGATTTGAGATATGGCAAAATTGAGATTTGAGGCGGATTGCAAAGTGATAACTAACTGATTTTTGCTTTGAACCAAGCAATGATTTTACTTAGATTACTTGTTAATGAGTAAAACTTAAGCCTAACTTATTATTTAACATCAGTTACTAGCGGTCATCAAAATTGGAGGCTTACTAGGAATAGCGGATGTGGATTTTGAAATCTGAAAATGCTGGACATTTAAGGATGAAAATTTGATGCTCCATTGGACTATAACAAATTGACATACTAGATGGAGTTACACTAGATAAGTACAACTACTGAGTTTAACTTATCCTTAACATCTATTAGCACTAATTAGCAATTTCGGTTCAAGCGAAGTTGCGGTTTTGATTTTGCAAAAAGAAAGCGAGACGGATTAACACAAACAAACTTAACACTATATTAGTGAGAAATAATAATATTTAGGTTAAGCTACAAATAAATGAGTATACTAAGAAGTCTAACTCCTCACCAAACATCGATTAGCACTAACCACGAGTTCGGTTCAAGCGAGTTGCGAGTTTGATTATACGGCTGAAGCGAGATCAAACACCAAATGCAATTTCTTTGAGTTAAATGATCACAAGTACTATACTTTAGTTTAGAGTATTCCTAACATAGTTAGTAAGATAACTCATCATCTACTAGCACCAAGTGATAGGAAATAATGAAATTTCTTGCACCTTGCTAGAAACCGAAAATAGATAGAAGTCACGATTAATTTGCTGAAAATAAATCTGAGACTTTAAAGTTTGATGGGTGATTAAACTTTGAACAAGATGATAAGTTTGCTTAAGTTTAGAGTATACATAACTAATACCGGACCAAGCAATCTTTAATCGGTAATTGTGAAATAAGGGAGGAAAAGGTAATTTTCTTGGTCGGTAGACCAGCGTACAATGATAAAAAGACCAAGTGCAAATTTGGGTGAATGAAAATACTCTAACCGTTGATTCTCAATTGAAGCTAAAGCTAATCACTGAGAGTAGAGAATACCTAGACCTACCCTTGCTAACACTAAATGATCAAGTAGCGGTAAAAGAACAAAAAGAATGTTTGAAGTATTGTCGCTAGAGTTACAAATTGAATTACAACTAGTCAAAGTGAGTTACAATATTGAATCAATTACAACTAGTCAAAGTGAGTTTTAATATTGAATCAATTACAACTAGTCGACGACGTGAAACTCTCGTCGGGGTTAACGATTTCCGACTTGATGAAGGCTGCGAGCAACCCTCGAACATGTGTGACCTCGTTCTTACAGGTGCTTTTAAGCATGCGTTGAAGTCACATAAGCTAGCAAGAGTAAAGTAGTAAGAAATATATTTAAATTTATAATTGAAAATAACTATAAGCGAATTGACCTACAGGGATGCGTGTATCGTGGAATTAATCAATAGCCGCATATGATGGCATCGTAGAATGCGCATAGGTGATCTTGTTTTTGTTTGACCTGCGCAAAATGGGTATACATATATAAATGCACGTCATTTGAGAGGCGCTTAATATTCTGTACGGTATGATATAAACCTTAAATCGCATCTTGTGGGTTAGTGTGGCGTCAGTTCCCTTGTATAAACCTCCCTCGAGCCAACATAGCTAGATGAGCCCTACATGATTCAAAAAGTTATCCTCGTCCATTTCAAATGAAGGAAGACTACAATACAATTATATGCGGAGGAAATGATCGTACCTTTCGAGTATTTCTTTAAGAAGGGTGAAGTCATGGTTTTTGTTGAGTAGAGAATCAAGGTACAATCTAGTGTTCCTCTATGGCACAATAATCACAAGAATCGATGGAACCTACTCATGTATGTCGCTATAGTCATAAACCTATATATGTTCAAGCGAATTTTGTGTAGCAAGTAGTGAAGCACTTACTTACGGTTATGCAGCACCATTATGTACTCCTTGCCGTCTGAGGCAAGCAATCCCATTTTATGTAATTAGCGACGTAGGATCGTCTTGGTTTATTGTTTGCTCACGAGATCGTATGCGGTCGAGAAACCAGGATTCGTTGGTTCAGCGGGCACATTTCATCATGTATGTGTACGTAAGGAATGAGTTGTGATATTTATGCGCTATCACGTGAGTGTAGAAATTGATTGTACACACTTACGATTGTCAACATGCGTAGAAGTGGCGTCGAGGCGGTTAGGTTGTATAGGTGAATAAGTCCTCGAAGCCCGGCGAGAAAGTATATAAATGATGAAAATGCCGCTCCGTGTCGTGCGATTCGTATGGCTCCCCTCCTCTGGGTCTTGCGCATGTACCACTCATGCAAAGATTGACAAGCTAGTCCAAGCCGGTTAGTTCTTTGTCGAGAGACCAGCGGATATCAAAGGAGTATTGCGGGCTTGGCGGTAGCTTCAATCTTCTTCGATATCGATTTGCAACTAGCGGGGCGCTGCGATACGTCTTATCGGAGATGACTCGGGGGTGATGGTGACAACTTGTCTTGTCCCTTGGCGTCTTCGGCGAGAGCAGGTGAGGCGGGCTGAGAGCGCGAAGGCGGGGCGGACTCATCGAGGTCCTATTGGAGCGGCGGGAATCGTGGCGATCGCGCGTCGTCCTGCGGGGTCGAGCGATGTCCTTCTTGGGCCTTGGATAAAAGTGTACAGGCATCCCCTAGTGTTGTGATTTCTTCGTTCGGAATTTCGGGGGATGGCCATGAAATTGTCATGTACCATGTCCACACGCACCTGGCGTAACCTGCGCGGTTGGGCTGTGACCCTGCCTTGCCTCTTCTGGTATGGATACACCATACACTTGACCTCAATAGAAATCGACCCAACCATCCTCACTTGGAGCTTGCAGCGTCGGCTCTACAAAGCGGTACACAATTAGCTAAGGCGTCCTATATGTCTATATTTGGAGCATTCGGAGATGTACATTACCTCGATGGCGTCGATCGGTAATTGCGTCGTCATGTCGAATTATGTGTGGGCCTTGCGCTACTACTCCGATGTTGAGGACTTGCTCCCAAATTATGAGGTGGCTTGCGCCCTCATGAGTTCATTACTTGGTTACGTAAACTTGTTATTTGTCCTTGAAATTTTTCAATAATGACATATTCGGTAGAGGCGTCGTCTTTGGTCCTTGGATCTCTTCCTACTCTATGTGGCGGTCGTGTAGAATCCATCCCTCCAAGGTACGTAAACCAGCGCCTCGCGTTCGACCAGGGTGCTCCTTGTTTCCAGGTAGTAGATAGTACATCCTTCTCTGTCCACATGAGGAACCTTGGGAAGATCTGAAGTCAATGCTTCTGCAAGAGGACATCATGTTATTATAGACACCATGAAGTTATGGACTTATTAACAACTAAGTGGTTCGACATATTTACGAGCGTTGGGACACGCCTAAATGCACTGGTTTTGCGAAGAGATCTTGCCGAAGGCGTGGTGATGCCCTCGCTCTTAACGGCTCGCTCGGCTTTCGTCGGAGATCAGCCAATGCGCAGTCGGGCATCGGTCTCCGTCCTCGCAGCCAGCCGTGGCTTTGCAGCGTACCCAGCGGTGCGAGTTTGTGGGGTGAGTGTTTTGAGGCCTAGAGAAGCTGCACGTGCGCTTTGCTCTGAAATTCGAATGCGTCGTCTTCATACGCGAAGGCATCCCATGTATCCGCGACAAGAAAGGATGCCGTGAAGGCGTCGAGGCGAGTGTTCACAAAGCTGCGTGCAGGCGGGCTCTTGAAGGTCCTCCACAGCGTGGCACATGGTGGCGCGTGCCATCGCACGTCTGCAGTACCGCTTGGGAAAGTGAGCGAAATGGCTTCGATCCTGTTGGTCTCTCTGTACATCGTCGGACACTTCCAGTTGGGGTGGTTATGGGACCGTTCCTTACAAGTACCCATGAGGCGGTCAGCGATCTCGCGGTTGCTTTCTTGGGACTCGGCGGGATCAGCGTCAGCGACCTCGTGATCGTCATGCGGCGAGAGGCAATTTGGATATTCCTCTGCCTTCTCGCTGCGTGCCACCTTGATCGGAGATCCAGGGCGTATTTAAGCGGCGTCGATGGCGGCGGCGAAAGGCAGTACCTCTGCCATCTAAACACTTGCTATCTATATAAATTCGTCGCGAATTATTACATAGTATATAATATATGGAAATTTACAAAAAATATAAACAAATATAATCGCGTTTGCCATCTCGAGTAAAATAAAATAAATTAGTTGGTGTACCATAAGAATCATCACGGTTCCCGGGTTTACCAGTTAGTCGGCACCTAAGTATCAGAGACTACACACCAACCTAGGTCAGCAGCATCTTGGTTTTCAAGTCACCTAGGCTAACCAGATTAGTAGTGCTTAGGGATACCCATGATACCTAGGCCAACCTAGTAAATCGGCAAATCTTACTTCCATAGGTTTTCATCATTGACACTTATACCTCAAGTTTGAGATCACGAAAATTAATTAAGAAATCCAAGAATATGCGATGCAATTAACGATTATATATGGCATCCTTGAATTAACGGTACAAAGCAGACCAATCTTTCTAATGATGTTGTTTAAGAAGCTAGAATGATCGATTAGTTTAAAAACACTACCCTAGGTTTGGTGTATGATCGATTAAAGGTAAGCCTCAAGGGTTGGTTGCTTTCGATGTTGATTCAATCACTTGGAAGAACCGAATCTAAAACACAAAAATCAATAAATAGCAAAATGATTAATGAGCCATGATTTTTAAGCAAAATGATATCATTGATTAATGATTAATGAATCGAGTTGTTCATTCAACTCTAGGCTATTGTGTAGCATGAGCGATGTCTGAATAATCATAAAATGTCGGAAGGTTAATCACATGATCAATCTGATAGATAGAGTCTCTGTTAAATTCAATTAGCTTGGCATTTATCTAACAACGATAGGCGATTTGAAACAAATTTGAATAAGTAATTTATAAGGAGGGTAGTTATCGACTCGGTGAAAGACTTTGATGAAATGAATTAGGGATTGGGTGATGTTAGAGCTCAACCACTCTTAGGTATATGATTGCTCTACTAGAAGTAAGCAAATCTGAAAATCAATTAGGGATGAGTATTTTGAGACCATCGAGAAAGTAATCAAATATGCAAAACCTTATCTCTTATGCCAACCAAGTTGGTGATGTCCCTAGGTCACTTTAGTTAGAAAATGCGAAGATGAGTTAAAGGAGGTTGGACATTAGTACCTTAGTTGTGAAGAAAATTGGTTGTTATAGATGAATAGCAATAACGACAAGTATCACAATTGTTAACTAGTAACAAGTAATTGAGAAAGATTTCATTTTGTAGGATGTATGCCTAGTTGAGATAATCTTTAGACAATCGGGATTGTCGATAGTCTTATAATAACGTTAAAGTAGTAGTTAGAGTTGGTCTTAAATAAATTAGTCTACGGACCATTATCTTACAGTAACAAATCTTGGAAATTAGTAATGAAGGAGATTTTCTAGAAAACCAACTAGGAAGGTGTTGTGCGAAAAGGTTGTATTGTCGGTTGAACCCTTATAGATCAAAACATACATTGCTAACAAATACTTAGTATGGCAGTTAGGTCATTATAGTGGATTAACAAATTTGAAAGCTAATGCGTAGTAGTATAATTATCTGGTGATAAATATTCAACTAGTCAATGCTTTCTCTAAATATCTGAGGAGAGCATGCATGTCCATATATCTTGCTCAGTCCATGAGAACAAATTTAGTGCATAACAAACTTTAACCTAATATGCAACTAGGAGTACCACAGGTAGGGGATCGGGCAGGAAGCGGTAGAGGCGAGCCGGTGGAGTAGAAAGCGGCGCGGTCTGCAGGCAGCCAGGCGAAGGTCGGCCTTGGAGGCTGAGCCAGGCGAGGCGGAAGCGCAGGTGGCCATTTGAAAACGTGAGATGACAGGCAGCGGCGTCGAGAACTTCAGCGCCTTGAGCCCGCTCAGGAGGCGGAGATCTCAGCGGAAAGCGGTTGTGGCTGAGGCGGAAATGGGCGAAGTGGAGGCGAGCTGCGGAGGCGTGAGAGGTGAAGAATAAGCAAAACCTAGCGGTCCGGCCATAAAAGATAACATCACAGACGGTTCTATATTAGGCAAATGCGCGATGTAATATCCTGAGCGGTTCTAATAGGCAAATGCGCGATCTGCACCATCCGAGGCGGTTCTATATTAGAGCGAAATGCGTGATGTAATGGCACAGCGGTTCTAATATAGAACCGTGCGCGATGTGAATGATATGAGCGGTTCTAATATAGAGCCGTGCATGATGAATCTTGCATCCTGAGCAGTTCTATATTAGAACCGTGTGATGTCCATATCATGACGGTTCTAATATAAAGCATGCGTGATGTGTGCTATGATCTTTTGGATAGCGATGACAAGTTTGAGTGCCATTGAAAGCCTGAACCTATTACCAAAAAATTCTATATATGTTTTAGAAAGACATATAATTGAGCTAATCTTTTTAAAAAAGCATTGCCGAAAAAGCAAACTAACCATAAGCCTTTATTAGGAAGGTATACTCAAGTAAAAGTGTCATCTTCCAGCGAGAGACAACACATCATATATAGATTGAACAAAATCTTAAGATCATCTTTCACGCCATTTTAATTAGGTTGTTTTGCATCTTGCTAACTAATATTTGTAGAGGTGTAAATGTGTGATGGTTTGAAGCAAAATCCTTCTATATTAGAAGCAAATGCATGATGTGCATATCACGACGGTTCTATATAGAGCTCCGTCTGATATCCACTCGACATGTATGATCATTGGATAAGCGATGTATGATGACAAGTTTGAGTTCAAAGTTCATATCTAATTCAACTCAACATTACCATGAATATCCACATTGATATCAATATTAAAGATCACAAGTCCATAACACATTAACACATGACAATGGAATAAATAAATTAATTACAATGGAGTAATTAAATTCTTAATTAAAATCTGACCCTTCATGATGATCGTAGCGCATATAGCTAGCTTCCTCATTGGGTTCTTCCTCGAGCGATCTTGAGTCTCGAGAAGGTGGCAACTCGTCAAATTGATTGTATTCTTCCTCGTCCACTACATTCTCAACTCAAACAATCCTCCTTTTCCATGAAGAACTTCGTGGCGCTTCTTATTTGCGAATTCGGTTACATAGAAGACTTGAACAACTTGGTTGCTTGATGCGAATGGTTCGTCTTTGTATCAAACCGTTCGAGGTCCACGGTAGTGGGCGTGCTATCGACCTTCACTGTGGGAGATGGACCCAGCGGCACCGAAATAGGGGATCTTGAAAAGCACGTAGTCGATCTCCCATATCTCCTCTATTTGCCCATAATCAGAGCTCCTCGACCCATAGTCTTGAATGCATCTATCACGGATACTGCATTACTGCCTTGTGCTCTTCCTATCTGAGGTGCCGTATAAATGTGTACCCATTTATGTATTATCCTTGCCATGTGACAATTGTATGGCTGTGGCCCTCTTGCCAACCATAGCGTATCATCACTTGATGACCTCTAGGTGATTCAGCGCCTTTAACCATTCGTTGAGCAAGCGGTTGTGCTCTCACAGTGATCAAACCTTGGCGAGTCGGATTACATTGGCGTACCATGTCTTTGTGCTGCTCGTCGATGTCGCGGGGACACTTGGGTCATGTGTTGCAAGGCCGTGAAATGGGCTCGGCGTCATATCGGATCGGGAGTGATTGGTTTCCTTCAGATGGTCCGATACCATCGTCTCCCTCTCATGGCGAGATAGAGGCACCTGTCGGATCCACGAGCCATGTAATGTCGACTTGAGAACTCAAGACCTCTTAGTTGCATAACCTTCCGATGATCTTGCCCTCGTCGAGATCGATTCCGTCGTTAGGACTTGAGAATTCCCATGTACCTCTCGAGCGGGTACATATGGCGTAGAAACAGGGGCATATCTTTATCTCTTTCACAAGGTGAACAATGAGATGGACCATGATATCGAAAAATGCGGAGGAAATACATCTCAAGATGACCAGCAGTCGTCACTACCTCGGCTGCGAGAGCATCTAGTCCTTGGGGATCGATGACCTTGAGCAATTGAGTTGAAGAAATAACACGACCTCAAGATTGCCACTCGGACCTTGTTCGGCAAGATACTCCTAATTACAGCAGGAAGCATTTGTGTCATCGACACCACGACAATCATGCGACTTCATACCAATTAATTTCAAATCTTGCATAGAAACAAGTTTCTTAATGTTAGCGGAGTAACGGAGCGGGACTTTCACCGTGCAAGCTACGCTGCGATTCATTTCTCTCGGCCTTGGGCCAGTGTAGCTACAGGGAAATACGTTAAGTCTGTATCGGTCTCTTCGGTGCTAACTTTCGGTCCTTATGTTCATATCGACCAAGTCACGCGTGCGTTAACACCATCCTTTGTTTACCACTAATGTTGACAAAGAGACCAATCAAGCTATCACATACATTCTTCTCTCGTGCATAACGTCGATCGTTGGCGAACTTCTAAGTACTCCCAATAAGGCAAGTCCCAAAAATTGGTGCTTCTTCGGATGTTCTTCTCACGAGTTCTTAATTTCGTCCCTTCCCAAGCACAACATCGATATCCTTAACCATATCATAGACCTCTTTCCCACTAAAAGCCCTTGAAGACGAGTCTTCCTTTTTTAGTCGAATTGTTTCTTCATCTTGCGGTATGGGTGACTCCTCGGAAGGAACCTACGGTGGCCTTATATACGATTCTTGCGAGTTGTTCGACCATACACTCTCCGTAGCATCTAAGCGGTCGCAGACGAGCTTTGGCTCCTTTTGTCTTGAAGCAAGCGAGTTACCAAGGCGGAAAATCATTGATGGTGCGAGAACAACATGGCGCGTAAAGTGAAGTTCTCTCGTTTATCGCATCCCATACACTTACCTTCGTTCCACGAGTGTCACAAGATCTTCCGAGCAATGGTTCTAGGTACACATCAATATCATTCCCAGTTGCTTGGCCCTTGGATAAGTAGTGACATCAAAATGTACTTAGCTTCATCTGAGCCAAGGAGGAAGGTTGTACATATATAGATTCACGGGCAGTGCTATGTCGGTTGCTCATGTTCAGAAAAGTTCATTCCATCCGTACTCAACCCTAACCTTATGTTTCTCGGTTCCGCAGAACTCTTGAAGCTCCGTCGAAGTTTCTCCTTGGCGAGAATCGGCGAGGTGTCTTAGCTTTCCATCTCTCTTACGCTCCTCACGAGTGCCATGCGACAATCTTGCCTCCTTTGGGTTCGCAAATAAGCGCAAGCGTGGGATTCTGAGAATACCACAACATCTTAGCGAGAGGTCCTTGCTTCACCTTAGCGATATTTTGGCGCTTGTATCGGGATGCTTTACTGCAGGACAATAATGCATGTCTGCATACTCTTTACGGTAGGGGATACAATCGTTCGGACATGCATGTATTCTTTCTACTTCCATTCCCAATGGGCAAATAACCTTCTTTGCTTGATAGGTGGTCTTTGGGCAACACGTTTCCCTCGGAAGGATGTCAGCTAGGAGACCTAACTGTAGCAGTGAAACTCTTATCGGACCAACTATTGCTTGCCTTCAATTTCAGCAGTTCAAGCATGGTTGACAACCTTGTGTATTCGGCTTGCGGCCGGGAACAAAGGTCTCACGAGTCCTCCTTAAGCCCTCGAATTTACAAAACTCTCTCTCCTGTAGTTCTCTTACGCATAGCGTAGCATCGATCCAGTTGTCGCCGTGCCCCTATCCTCATCAAAAGCACAGTCCACATCAAGCAAATCGTTGACTTCCTCGGCGATGTCGTCATTATTAACCGGTATAATCTGCTCTTCACCGTGGTGGTCAACATGTATACCCTTTTTGAAACCCCTTGAATCAAGTGCGCCCGATCTGCGCGCGTTGTTAAACATCTTGATTATCGCAATCAATGCGCAGACGATTACATAAAATTTATCCCCTTCTTCAACATATCACGCTTCGTGGCTCTTCTAAAAGCAACCACGCCATTAATGTAATCTTGACTCACGGTTCACCGTACATCGATTCGATCCATCTACACTCGCATGTAACAAATTAGTGTCAAATTGATTAGCGATTAATTTATAGCAAGCGAAAATGTGCAATATAAACTCATTCTCCAACATTTGCATCTAAGGTTATTGAAAGAAAAGTCTTCACTAGTTAAGTACCACCGCGGTGGCATAAGCGTAGCCATGCCTACGGCCACAACCATGATCCTACCTCTACACACAATATCTATCTCAATTGAACAATCATGCAACCCAAATATAGGCATCATCTCATACAACACTTATTAACACTGAAATCAGGAACCATAAATGCAATATTGCTTGACCCAAACCCCATGTCTTGTGAACGGTGTGTAAATTTTATTTTTAAGCCAATTAATTATCCTAACTCAAATTTTAGTGATTATTAGACCTAATTCAATTTTATTAAGTTACCACTCCTAAGTCAAATTTTAGTTCATTAGTTATAAGGAAACCATTATTCAAAACTAAGATTTGCGGGCTAATATTATTTATTCCAACATTGACGGTGCAAGATCGATCATGTGCTCATACAGTATTAGAGGAGGGGCGCAGTTGGAGGAGCTAGAAAGCGAAGTGGCGCTGGAGGCGGTGAACCTGGCAGTGGTGAGGCTAGAGGCTAGGAAGTGGCGTGGGTTGGAGGAGCTAGGGCGGGAAGTGGCGCTGGAGGCGGTGAACCTGCTGCGATGAGGAGCTAGAGCGGGAAGTGGCGCTTGGGCGGAAGACACGGCGCAATCTGCGGTGAGGATGTCTCGGCTCAATTTATATTAAGCGCGAGAAATCACGAGGCGGTTCTATTTGAGCAAATGCAGTGATAATCAATATCACTGAGCGGTTACGATATAGAACCGTGCAGCGATATTACGAGCAGTTCTATATTAGAACGTGCAGTGATATCGACGAGTTCTTAAATAGAGCGAATGCGTGATAAAATCACCGAGCAGTATCCGAGGCGGTTACGATATAGAGCAAATGCGCGATTTATCACCGAGCGGTTCTATTTGAAAAGCGTGCGTGATATCCTGAGCAGTTCTAATATAGGCGAAATGCGCCTATATTATCCTGAGCGGTTCTATCCGAGCCGTGCATGATAATGAATATCCGAGCGGTTACGAAATAGAGCGAAATGCGATAAATTATTGCGTAAAACAAGGCGAGACGGACCCAACACGGCGGTTCCTTAGGAACGCGTGCGTGATAGACCGTCTGCTATAGACTCTTTTGTAGTAGTGATGCATCATGTGTTGATACATATCAAGACTTGGAGTAAAGGATGCATGATGCGTTGATGCACATCAAGTCAAGATAAGACCCATCATGTGTTGATGGAGGTCGAATGAAGAATGCATCATGAGTTGATGCACATTCAAGAAGAACTTAAAGAAAAGAGATCATCATGTGTTGATGATTATCAAGTCAAGGCGGACTTGAAGCGATGATGTCGTCATCAAGCTTGAAGATGTAAGGAAAGGTATGACTAGCTAGGGCTAAGGATGTGTTCCTAGTCTTTTGCGGTCTTAGAGTTTGGTTGGAAGACAGTTGCTAGTATAGGTTGCATAGTACTATGAAGAGGGTCTTGACTAGTAGCATGAGTTAGTCATGTGTTGATAGCTCATTGTGTTTACTAACACCCCACCCACACAGCCTAGAATGCCACCACATCTTTACACTAATAAATATTGACACACTATAAAATTTCATCAAGAAGACAATGATAATCAAATCAATGGACCACAAAGAGCAATGCATAATTATGGATCATGTAGTAATAAATAAGCAATGGGAATCATGACTAGGCAAATAATCCAGCGGCATTAACCAATGAATCCAAATTAATAAAGCAAATAGTCCAGTCCAAAGGTATCCTAAACATTGTTCAATAACTAACATGTCCAAGTGTAAACCAATATTGAATGAATGATTATCATGGCGAATGATCATGTGATGCCCATGTGCCCTACTCGCTCTCAATTCGGCATCCTCGAAGGTCACCTAAAAACAACGGTAGAGCAAGAGGTGAGTCCACGACTAAACAAACACATCATATACAACGAACAATAATATATCAACGACATTCAATAACTTCATTATCATCACGGTACTTCTATCAATATTCTCATTCATCAACCTCAAATATCAATGCAACTCTATTCTATATGTCCACATGCACTTCTTTTGGCATATCTGGGTATAAGCGTGAGTGAATGCTCGCGACAACATTCACTCTCAAGCCCGTTCCTCCATAAGGATGGGGACCTCCTCCACTCCAAGTGGAGTTGTGATCAATCATGATCACCTTCTCTTATCAAAGATGCTTATGAATGCAAACATACAAACTCCATCATAAACATCATATCAACTTTTCATCATGCTCATCAACAAAGATATAAACATACCAATTCATTGTTTGCAATTAAACCAAATAAAGCACAACAATAATGGTAATAGAAGATAAAGAAAGCGATGATCGATCATTGATCGTTTGTCTACCATGCACTTGCCTTTACTAGTTGCGACGCACAATCGGCTGTGAGGCGGCAACAAACACGGCGCCTCTCCTACATTAAATACAAATCTCAATACAAGCTACAGCAACATAAGAACCACAATCAAGCGACATCGCTCCTACCGTCCCCAAATATACCACGTTACTCGGTATCGAAAAGTTACCCATAGCTGTCCGGTTACTAAAAAGCGTAACTTTTGACTCGAAAGTCCGATCACCACAAACCACCCCATTCTGGATTCTTTATAAAATTATCCACATTTTCTTAGATTACACCGTCTTCTAATTAAATCATCTAACCCTCCGTATTTAGCTCAAAGCCGATCTGTCCGCTTGAACAGCAGACTACTAAATTCATAACTTTTGTTTTACTCAGCAAAATGCGTGTTCTCAGATCCTACAGAACCATTGGACAATTATCTACAACTTTCATGTAGATCAAAAACTCTAATTAAGCTATTTACTATTTTAATTTACAGTCTACCAAAACAGCGCGGCGACAACCCTAAAAACAAGCGGCCTTCGAAAATCATAACTCTAAATATACATGTCCGATCGACATGATTCAATATGCTACTGAAAGCTATCGATATTATCTCGATTATCTAGGAGATGACATTTCCAAAATCCGCCATTAAGGTACCCGAATAACTTGTACAACAAAGCAATGGGCTAAACAAATCTATTAGTCGATATTTTGACTAAAACTATAGAACCTCTCTAATTATTATAGAAAAGCAGAGAATACAAAATCACAAATCGTTACCCCTCCAATCCGGATCTTGATTTCTTTCCTTCACGCAAGAGACCGCCGGCGAGTGCGGTAGCAATGCAGCTCGGCGAGTTTTAATTTGAAGCTGCTTGACCTGCCGAGTGCTGCCGTGAGATCCTGAAGATCGCGCGACGGGGACTCGGCACAAAAGCGGCAAGCCTGACCGCTGCGCACTTACGAGGCGGCGGCGGCCATCTTGACTTCTTGAGGAACTCCATGGCAGCGGACACAGCATGAAAAGCGGCGATCCTGTTAGCCGGTTCAGTCTTGACTTGAAATTGCATGCAGTGCAGACGTCGTCGACTTAATTTGGAGAATTGATAGCGACAACTCATCTTGTGAGAAGAAAAAGCGGCAATGGCGGTGGAAAGCTAAATGACTATTAGGGTTTCTAAAACAATTCCACCACTATTTATACAACTCTTAAAATTACGAAATTCTATTTTCACAAATTCTTTTTATTTAATTACGCATAAGCCCTAAAGGCGTTTTTAATTAATTATTTATTATTATTAAATTAATTACTCTCCGATCATTAAGGCAACGATTATTAATATTATTTTTGAGGTATTACATTCTACCCCTTACATGAATTCGACCGAATTCTACTCATGAATCTACTCAAATAAAACTATCTTCTGAAATTAAACAATAAAACAACACATGCAGGCGTGAACAACTCGGGTATAGCTCGCTCATCATCGAGACTCCAACTCCCAAGTCGCCTCTCTCTCGGTGCGATCGTCCCGGCACCTTGGCGTATACCAACGTCTTGTGCCTCGGCGCTCGCTCCGACCTCTCGAATCTTGCGGGGCCGCGACTCAAGCTGTGAGGTCTTGCTCAATAGTCAGCGGCTCTAATGAAATCTTATGCTCTGGGTCTCTCAAAAATTTTCGGCATCGAGGCGTGAAACACATTGTGAACTCCACGCATGGACTCGAGGCGGAGTCGAGGCGGTAGGCTAACTTCCCAATTCTTGCAATAGCAGAAGCGGTCCAGCGTACCTCGGGCTAAGCTCCTTTGATGCAAGATCGAACAATACCTTTAGTGGGAGACACTCTCAAGGCACTGGTCACCCACCGCAAACTCAAATCGCGCCTCCTCAAATCGGCATAACTTTTACATGCGCTCTGAGGCGCTATGATTCTGCCTCACCATGGCCACCGCTCAGCGGTCTTACAGATCAATCCGGACCCAAAATTGCCTTCTCTCCAGCTGCATCCCAACAAGCGGCGATCGCACTTCGCCCATAGAGAACCTCAAATGGCGGCTCTAATCTTGGAATGGTAACTATTATTATAAGCAAACTCGCAAGTGGCAAGCTGGTCCTCCAACTACCCTTCAAGACAAAACACAAGATCGCAACATGTCCTCCAAAGTCCGAATAATGCGCTCTGTTTGCCCATACATGCGAGGATGAAGCAGCATACTCGGTGGGTGTGTGCCCAAAGCACTCTGCGGACTCTCGAACTTGGAGACAAACTTGGCGTCCTGTCGAGAAATGATGGTCTTTGGCACACCATGCGATCTTACTATCTCACGCACATAAATAGGAGCTAGATCACTCATTTGAATTTGTCGTGCGAATAGGAATGAAGTGTCTTGAGACTTCTTGAATCGATCCACCACTACCCAAATTGCATCCTTCCCTCGCGCCGAGCAGTAGCTTGCCACCACAAAGTCCATAGAGATATCATCCCAAGGCCCTTGAGGTACCTCCAAAGGCGTAATAACCTGCGGGGCGCTTATGCTCGGCTTTCATGGCGACAAACACCACAAGAAGCCACATAATTAGCAATGTCCACCTTCATTCTTTTCCACTAAAAATTACATTTTGAGATCTCGATACATCTTGGTTTCACCGGGATGAGCAGTGTCTGAGTGCGATGTGCCTCCCTCAAAATATCATCTTTGACCTCAGCCTTTTGCGTACGCAAAGCGACCTTTAAACCTCAAAGTACGAGAATCATCCATCTGAAATCACCCTCTTTACCCTCATCCGGGCCTTCCTAACCTCCTGTAGTAACGGTCACTCTGTTGTGCTTCCCTTTGCGATGCAGAATAAATGACTCAAGAATCAAGCGTGTCTCAACATGTGGCGTGCCGGCATAACAATAAGATATACCCATGCGATCAAAATCAGCAATGAGGCAATCCAGTAGCGGGAGTCGCCTTGCGACTAAGAGCATCCGCAACAACATTGGCCTTGCACGGATGATCTTGAATAGTAAGATCATAGTCCTTGATCAATTCCAACCACCTCCTTTGCCTCAAATTGGATCATACGGTGAAGATATACTTGAGACTCTTGTGATGCGTGAAAATATCACAAGGCTCGCCGTATAGATAATGCCTCCAAATCTTGAGAGCAAAAACAACGCGACCAACTCCAAATCATGAGTGGGATAATTACGCTCGTGCTTCTTTAAGCGCCTCGGCGCATAAGCAATCACCTTACCGTCTTGCATGAGAACACGGCCAAGACCCACTCGAGGCATCTGAAAAGGCGTGAACAGCTTCACGGCTCGGGAAGAGTGAGAATAGGAGAGTCACCAACTTTGTCCTTCAAAATCTGAAAATGCGCTCACACTCATCATCCACTGGAATCTCACACCTTTACGAGTGGTGAGACATCGGTTTGGCGATGATGGAGAAATCTGCACAAAGCAGATAATATCGGCCAAACCGAAACTCCTCACCTCCTTCACATTAGTCGGCCTCTTCGGTCCACCTTGTGGAGACCTTGCTAGGATCAAGGACAATACCACGAGGTTAATCACATGACCAGAAAACCCACTTTGAAATCCGAACTCACACTTCTTTAACTTAGCATAGAACTTGTGCTCTCTCAAAGTATCTAAAACCGAGCCTCAAATAGCGCTCATGGTCCTCATTAGTCTTGGAATAGATAAGAATATCATCAATGAACACCACCACGAAATCATCTAGATACTCGTGTAACATGTTGTTCATGGTCTCCATAAAAATGGCGGTGCATTAGTCAATCAAAGGACATAACTTTATACTCATAATGCCCATACGGTGGAAAGCGATCTTCTCTACATCACTGCTCACTTTACGGATTTGATTATACCAGTGGAGATCAATCTTGGAGAACACTTGAGCTCCATTCAACCGATCAAATAAGTCCTCAATGCGGGGCAATGGATATTTGTTCTTGATTGTGGCGCATTAAGCGCACGATAATCAATACACATCGCCAACTCCCATCCTTCTTCTCGTGAGCGAGCAGAGGCTCCCACGGCGATACACTCGCTGATCAAACCTTTAGCCAATAAATCATCCAGCTTGCTTCTTCAACTCGTCACGAAGCGGACGTGCTAGTCGATATGGAACATTGAGATGGGGCGAGTACCGGAACAAGATCAATCACGAAACTCACGTCTCGCCACGGTGGCAAACCGGAAGATCGGTGGGAACACATCACAGGTAATCACTAACCCTGGAATCTCCTCAATCTGCGAAGCCCCTCGGTTTCTCGCAAGAGCTAAAAAAGCCCGGTTTTCCTTGCCGCGTGACCGAGAGCGATCAGGCCAACATCGAAGAAGCGGCGGGCGCCTCCTGAAAAGTCAAAGTCTCCCCGGGCGAAGTGCGCACGAACAACATTCTCTGAAACAAGATATCACGGCTCGATAAAGTGCAACCAATCCATACCCAAGATAACGTCGAGCGGCTCCATTTGAATAACTATCAAATTCGCGTGAACTCCTCTCCATCAATGACAATAGAACACCGGGACAAGCAGTGAGCTAGCAATAATACCCCGGAGAACTAACCAACAGCAGAGAAATCACTGCATACTCAAGTTCGCTCTCTAGCAAGCCGTCGAAACAAGCGAAAAGGTAGCCCCGAATCAAAAGGACTAAAGCATCAAGCGAATCCACAAGCAAAGTACACATCACCCGTCGGGGCGACCCGCGGACTCCATTGTGGGCATGGCGTACCTCGGTGGCGCCATGGCGAAAGAAGGCGTGGCGGCGGCGGCGAGCCCTAACAATCTTTGTGGCGGTGCGGTAAAGCGGTCGTCTGACTGATGCGGTGCGAAGGTGGCGGTACCGATAGTACCTATTTGGGCGCCAAAGTGAAAAAATGGCATATTGGAGGAAGCGATCATCATCTGGAAAGATCCTCGGCGGGACCCACGAAGAAGAAGAAGATGGCACGGGCTCCCTTGATCACGCTAAGCGGGGTTACGGCGACACACCGCTCCTTGTGACCGATCGGCCTGGCAGCGGCAATCCCGTCAAGTGCACTCGGCGGTAGCGGTGTCCATCCGCACTTAAAGCAAAGCATGCCACCTTACAGGGCGGGGCGAAGAGTGGAGTACACGCAAAGGCAGAAGCGTAGAAGAAGGAGCAGCCTCATTGCTTAGACACGAAGCTGCGGTCCTCCTTGAATTTCTTGAAAGCGGTCATTGAGCAGGACCCACTTCCCTCACTAGAGCTCCTCTTACGGTCACCACGAAGCAACTATCCACGGAGGCTTCGCCCCTTTGTTGCACCTCCAACTCCATGCCCCTAGCTTGCTCCAGCAGTGTAGTCACGGGTGGAGTAGCTCCCAACACATGTCGGTACTCGAGGTGAGACCCGATGGAACCTCTTGGCCTTGAAGATCATCATTAGCTCTAGAAGGACAAAGCGAACCAAGTTGTTGAACTCGGCCTCATACTCGGCAATAGACCTCTTCCCACGAGCAAAGGTCGTCAAGGCAACCTCCATCTTCTCAACAAAAGAATAGGGTAGAACTTCCCTTGAGCGATCAACAAAGTCCTCCCAAGTGGTGGCCCTTGAGTGGCGGTCCTCGAAGACAACACGCCCTCCACCAAATATCGACTTGCCCTTTCGGTGAAAGGCTACAAAGCGGACCCTCGAGGTGAAGACATCTCCAAAGCTCCAGCGCCTCTCCATGTAGCGCCTTGGTCCATTGCTGGATCGGTGTGCCAGGCAAATCAAGCGAATCAAACCTCAATCCCATCCACTCTCGAAGTGACATCGCGCCTCGAGGCCGGTGGATGTGCGGCGGAGCAACAACGGATCTGTGAGGCTGCGGCGCTTTGTTGACGAAAACACGTATCTCTCCACCAACTCTCTCGGGCGGGGTCTCATCTGGACCAACCGGAGGCGGGTCAGCAGCAACCCCTCATTCGACTCAAGCGCTCAGGAGGTGGCTCTCTGGAACCTCTTCCGGCGGCCCGACCTCCACGGCCAGCGGCCACCCGACCACGTCCTCGCCCCTCGGCATAGCTATCAACCACAATCAACAATACACAATGAGTTCAAAGCTCAAAATAAACTCATCCATCAATGAACAACATAGCAGGCGTAAAACTATATTCGTACCTCTCTCTAACCTCACGTGCACTAGTGTGTCAAATTTTAGGTTAGTTAACCATTAGCAAATTTTAGTTGATTTACTAATACTAAAACAAATTTTAACAATTTTAGTTTGCCTAAGTTGTTAATCTATTCACCACGGACCTAAAGCCGCTCGATACCAGCTGTAACATTGTTAACAGAGCCTAGAATGCCACCACATCTTTACACTAATAAATATTGACACACTATAAAATTTCATCAAGAAGACAATGATAATCAAATCAATGGACCACAAAGAGCAATGCATAATTATGGATCATGTAGTAATAAATAAGCAATGGGAATCATGACTAGGCAAATAATCCAAGCGGCATTAACCAATGAATCCAAATTAATAAAGCAAATAGTCAGGTCCAAAGGTATCCTAAACATTGTTCAATAACTAACATGTCCAAGTGTAAACCAATATTGAATGAATGATTATCATGGCGAATGATCATGTGATGCCCATGTGCCCTACTACGCTCTCAATTACGGCATCCTCGAAGGTCACCTAAAAACAACGATGAGCAAGGGTGAGTCCACGACTCAACAAACACATCATATACAACGAACAATAATATATCAACAGCATTCAATAACTTCATTATCATCACAGGTACTTCTATCAATATTCTCATTCATCAACCTCAAATATCAATGCAACTCTATTCTATATGTCCACATGCACTTCTTTTCGCGTATACCGGTATAGCGTGAGTGAATGCTCGCGACAACATTCACTCTCAAGCCCGTTCCTCCATAAGGATCGGGACCTCCTCCACTCCAGTGGAGTTGTGATCAATCATGATCACCTTCTCTTATGCAAAGATGCTTATGAATGCAAACATGCAAACTCCATCATAAACATCATATCCAACTTTTCATCATGCTCATCAACAAAGATATAAACATACCAATTCATTGTTTGCAATTAAACCAAATAAAAGCACAACAATAATGGTAATAGAAGATAAAGAAAAGCGATGATCGATCATTGATCATTTGTCTACCATGCACTTGCCTTTACTAGTTGCGACGCTGTCAGCTGCATGACGGCAACAAGCACGACGCCTCTCCTACATTAAATACACAAATCTCAATACAAGCTACAGCAACATAAGAACCACAATCAAGCGACATCGCTCCTACCGTCCCCAAATATACCACGTTACTCGGTATCGAAAAGTTACCCATAGCTGTCCGGTTACTAAAAAGCGTAACTTTTGACTCGAAAGTCCGATCACCACAAACCACCCCATTCTGGATTCTTTATAAAATTATCCACATTTTCTTAGATTACACCGTCTTCTAATTAAATCATCTAACCCTCCGTATTTAGCTCGAAAGCCGATCTGTCCGCTTGAACAGCAGACTTACTAAATTCATAACTTTTGTTTTACTCAACCAAAATGCGTGTTCTCAGATCCTACAGAACCATTGGACAATTATCTACAACTTTCATGTAGATCAAAAACTCTAATTAAGCTATTTACTATTTTTAATTTACAGTCTACCAAAACAGCGCGGCGACAACCCTAAAACAGCGGCCTTCCGAAAATCATAACTCTAAATATACATGTCCGATCGACATGATTCAATATGCTACAGAAAGCTATCGATATTATCTCGATTATCTAGGAGATGACATTTCCAAAATCCGCCATTAAGGTACCGAATAACTTGTACAACAAAAGCAATGGGCTAAACAAATCTATTAGTCGATATTTTGACTAAAACTATAGAACCTCTCTAATTATTATAGAAAAGCAGAGAATACAAAATCACAAATCGTTACCCACTCCAATCGGATCTTGATTTCTTTCCTTCACGCAAGAGACCGCCCGGCGAGTGCGGCCTTGTAATAAGCGGCTCGGCGAGTTTTTGGTGAAGCTGCGGCCTGCGAGGCTGCCGCGGCGATCCTGAAGATCGCGGCGGGGACTCGGCACAAAGCAACCTGACCGCTACGCGCACTTGCAGCGGCAATGACCGTATCTTGACTTCTTGAGAGAACTCAACATGACACAGCAGAAGGAAGCGGCGATCCCGTGGCCGGTTCCATTCTTGACTTGGAATGCGCTGCAGTTGCAGACGTCGGTGACTTATTTGGAGAATTCAGTATGACAACTCATGCTTGAGAAGAAAAAGCGGCGGCGACGGTGGAAAGCTAAATGACTATTAGGGTTTTCTAAAACAATTCCACCACTATTTATACAACTCTTAAAATTAAAATTCTATTTTCACAAATTCTTTTTATTTAATTACATAAGCCTAAAGGCGTTTTTAATTAATTATTTATTGTTATTATTAAATTAATTACTCTCCGATCATTAAGGCGCGATTATTAATATTATTTTTGAGGTATTACGGTTTGCTCTAGCTCATCTATGCATGGAGCTATTATTTGCGAATGTATTTTGCAAATAGCAGAGGCTCATGCATTTAATCTTTGTAGCATGGGACTAGAGTTTGCAAATGTGTTTTGCAAATGGTTGAAATCCATGCACCTTAGCCTTGTGGCATGATGATGTCATTTGTGAATGTGTTTTGCAAATAGTTGATGCTCATGTTTGATTTCTTGTAGCATGTGACTTAAGTTTGCAAATATGTTTACATAAATGGTGTAAGTCCATATACCTTATTCCTTGTGGTGAGTATTCTAAAGGTTGGCAAATGTGTTTTACAACTTCTTTGAGAATATCATCTTTAAGCCTTGTTGGAATTGCACTCAAATGAGTGAATGTGTTTTGCCATTTGGCGAAGTCAATGTGTTTGGCCTCTGTAGTGCAGCGGTCGGACCGCCCGGTGATCACCGATCGATCGGTGCCAAACCGGTCGAATTGCCATGTGTTGGCGGTCGGGCCGGTGGCCTCTTGAGTTGATTCTCGTGCGGTAGTACACGCTGTTGATAATATGGTACTAAAGTGCGGAAATCGGATTTTCTGGTACATTTATTCCAAAGAAGCACCATTTGGTTGCTAAAGATTTTCCTCGATCGTGTGGCCGGCCTTAGTGGTCACGGCCCGATTTGGTTGCGATGCGGCCGGCCATTAGTTGGCGGTCCGGCCGTAGTAAGTCAACGGCTAGTTTATAGCCGTTGGCGCATAAGCGATCCGCCAAGCCATTAGTTAGCGGTCGAGCCGGCCTGCCGCAATTCAAGGAATCTTTCCTCCAACGACTAGTTTTTGTGTGTGGGCTATAAATCTGACCTTGGCGGTTGGGGATGGTTGTTGATGTTCTTGAGGTTATTGTAGAACCTCTATTGAGTCCTTTGAGCTAAGAGCAAGACACTCTTCTCTTATGTGCATGTGTTGCACTTAGTGAGCTTGGAGAGCAAACCCTAAGTGCATGTGTTGCCTTAGGTAGTGGATTGTGTATCCACTTGGCGTTGACACTTAATTAGTTCAAGTGAAAGTTGAGATTTATTTCTCTTGGTGTTTGCCGGCACCTAGGCAGCGTGGGCGTCGTGGCCGGTGATCTTCTCAAGAAGCTTGTGAAAGCGTGGTTGTAAGTGGTTTGGTGCTCGCCATCTCGGAGTGGAGGAAGAGCAACCCTAGTGGAGCGAGGTGTTGGTTCGTGTTTGAACCGGTCTAAGTGGTTGGACTTACCTCGGAGGTGTTGGCTTAATTAGTGGAGTCGGTCCAACGTGGTTGGGCTTACCTCAACGAGGATTAGAGGAGGCAAGCAAGTCTCCAGAACACCACAGATAAAAAATAATTGTGTCATCTTGGTTTGTGCTTGTGTTTTACTTTGAGCAATTTTATTACATGCTTTAATTGCTTATATATCATTGTATGATTGCTCTCATTGAATTGTATTCATATTGTTGATGCACTTAGTCGAGCCTAGTTGATTTAGGTTTTATTGTGCAAAACCAATTGTTATTAGCTTAGCATTAGATATTGGTTTTAGCAGAAAGAATTTTAAAACCACCTATTCAACCCCTCTAGTCGGCCTCCTCGATCTTACAGGTGGTGCAATTGTGACAAAGGAGCTTGCGGTAGATGAGCTTCAATCGCAAATTAGCGGCGAGGCGAAGAAGAGTGCGGTGAGTTCTTGAGGATGGGATGAGGCGTGTCGGGGTGCCCTTTATAGAGCGAGGGTATGACGGTCGAGCGTGTCGGGCGTTACCTCGCCGGTGGTGGAAATCTCTATTAAGGTGATTGGCAATGGATGAATGAAGGTGGGAGATGGAGTGGAGATCATGGGCATTAATGTGCACGATCTCGAGTAGTAACAAGCACAATTAGAAGCTCAAGCGGCCGGTAATGGCGGTGGCGTTGAGTGCGGCGTGAGGAAGAAGGGAGAAGGGAGATGACACGTGGGCCCCGCTGTCAATGAGAGGGAGAGAGGGAAGGCTAAGTGGGCCAGGCAAGAAAAAGGCCTTGGGCTGGCGAATGAAAGATTGGGCTTGGAAAAAAGGGTTTCGGCCTGAAGTTAAATCCGGATTTTTAATTGATTTTTGATTTACAGAAATGATAAGAAATCAAATAGGCTTTTAAAAAAGCAAATAGAGTTCCAAAATTTTGGAAAAATTCATACAAATTTGCTAAATTATTTTGAAATAAAATATTTCCAACTAAAAATTGGTATTTATATTTGCAAATAATTTAATTTGGTTTTAAAATAAATAAGGAAAACCTTTTTCAAATCTAGAAAATTCAAGGATATTAATTAAAATTTTCTTTTAACCAAAAATGAAATGTTGGGATGTTACATTGTCTGCCTAGGAAGTCGTAGCAGGTACTCTCTTCCTAGTGTACTAGTGGAAGACAATACGATTGTTTCATAGACATGTAAGGCAAATGGTACAACAAAAGTAAAGCGTGAACTTACTATGGATATTCGGCGCCAAACACGCCCAGGGGCTGGGACCACATCCGCAGCGAGGCGGCGCATCACTCGGTGCGTGGTACTCCCCCACGAAGACATCGTGCATCAAGCTCCTCCGCGTGTACCAATACGAGTGGTCTCATGTGCACGACCTCGAGGTGCTGCAGCGTACCACCTGTCCGGGAGTGTGCGGTGTCGGATGATACAATCATCCATCAAGCGATCGAACATCGCAACCTAGTCGGGTAAGACACGTGTGTAATTATCGGAGTGAAGGTGACGTGGAATAGAAAAGCGAAAACTTAGTACAAGAAATTGAATTACATTACGAAAAATAATAAATAATCGAGAAAACTTACCGTCGGAACTACATCGTACCCATGGTTGCGGTCCACGTCGTCGTCGTTAGTGCACATGGCTACGGTGTAGGCTCCTAGGTCAATTGTGGTTGTCCGATCTGGAAATACTCGAAGGACCACAACTAAAGCAGCGGGCATCGAGAGGATGGATGGGCATCCCGAACTCAGTGGGACATGTCGCCTTTGGGCGTGGTGCGTCGTGCACAACCGCCAGGGGCCCCAGGGTAAGGATGGATCGCCTCCACCTCCTAGTCCGCTAGCTCACGTCGTATCCAATCATGTGCTTATCGATGTTGTCGCCTTGGGACCCTAGGAACATCACCCACCAGAACAATCACAACAAGTAAGACAAGAGTTATAAAAACTTATGTAAGCGGCGATCCACCATGTACTCAATGCATCCTTTGCCATACGCTCATTTGCAAGAAGATAGAGACACATCACTAAGTTGAACAAAACAATTGAAGCGGAAGGGCGAGAGTTATAAAACTTACATAGGCTGGCGGACCCACCCGGCGATGGCCGTGAGTCTTCTTGAACTCCACATGCCGGTGTTGGCGGTAATACCTTGGAACCTCGCGAGGAACTCATGCGCTATGTGGGGACATCATGCGCGCGAGAGGAACCCAGCGGGCAACCGGTCGAGAAAGTTCATGTCCTAAGCATCAACGCCATCTCACATACGGGAGGTGGAGCGTGTGCATCTTGGTCAACCGGTGCCATCGGGGAGTCTTGGTTGTGCTGAGCTTACATCGACATCGACCACCACCCGCGCGGTCTGTTCATCCTCCCACGTCGCCTCCACCATCCTCGCTAGTGGAAGGAGACCTATCACTCTCAACTGCGTCGAAAGGATTAAGAACAAATGTGAGTCCACCTAAAGTAGTCGGACTACAATTTAGTACGAATGTCACAACTACGTACCTTGGAACCCAATATGGATCCACCATCCATGCCCTCATGGGCGTCGCAACCCATAGCGTGCCAAGCTCAATCACCGCCTCGCCATTCGGGGAGAGGATGGTACTGAGGCGGCTAGGTGATACGCATCAATGGCCAGATCAAGCAACTCGTACTACCACTACACAACGTCTTCTAGGTCCGCCATAGCTGAAAATTCAGTACATACATTGTAAATACTACGAAGCAGATACAAAAAGCAATAAAGCGACATTAACATAATATTTATCATGCACAAATGGAAACTAAAATTAATTTGGGATTATTTTGATTAAACTCTACATGCCCTATTTAGCTACTTTATAATTTTTATATATTTTTTTATAGGAATCTTGCTACTTTCCTTGTTTGGAAAGTGTCTCTAACATTTACAAATATTTACAGTGTATAAATGAAAATAAAAATTAGTTTTACAATATTTTAGCTCAGCCCTACGTACCGTATGTAGCAACTCTAGATTTTTTTTATACAATTTTTGGAGGTGCCTTTCTATTTTTCTAGTTTAAAAAATATTTTTTGGCATTAACAAAATATTTATCTTGCATAAATAGAAACCAAAATAAAGTTGTGATTATTTTGATTAAGCTCTACATATCATATGTAGCTACTTTGCAATTTTGATATATTTTTTTATAGGTATCCTGCTACTTCCCTTGTTTTGAAAGTGTCCACAGTATTTACATAATATTTACCGTGTATAAATAGAAACAAAAATTAGGTTCATAATGTTTTAGTTCAGCTCTACATACCCTACGTAGCAATTATGAGTTTTTTTTTACAATTTTTAGAGGTGTCTTGCTATTTTTCTAGTTTAAAAAGTATTTTCAGCATTAACAGAATATTTACCGTGTATAAATGGGAACCAAAATTAAGTTGGGACTATTTTAATTAAGCTCTACATACCCTATTTAGCTACTTGCAATTTTTATAAATTTTTTATATGTATCTTTCTATTCTTCTTGTTTGAAAAGTGTCTCCAGCATTTATAAAATATTTATCGTGTATAAATGGAAACAAAATTAAGTTCACAATATTTTAATTCAACTTTACATACCCTATGTACCTACTCTGGATTTCTTACAGAGTTTTTTAGAGGTGTCTTCCTATTTTCTTAGTTTTAAAAGTATTTTCGGTATTAACAAAATATTTACAGTGCAAAAATGAAAACCTACAAAATTTTCTTAGTATTTTTGCGGATTTATTCTAAATCGTTCAAGTACTGCAGCATAAATAATATCTATACGATGAACTAAACAATAACAGTTAAAATGATGTACTATATCAAATAACAATACAACTAAAATTATTTAATCCATTGAATTCTATATCATTATTTTTATTTGCTAACCTAGAAGATTTTGAATTTATATACGAAATTGCATTTTTATTTGCTAACCTACAAGATTTTGAATTTATGTACGAAATTGCAAGAGCATTTACTTGCAAAATAGACGATCAAATCTGCTGCCCCCCTCTATTTGCTCCGCTAAGAACTGGCAATGTTTCGCTACATCTCTTCTCCCCTTTCCTCCTCTCTCTTCTTTTTTTCAGAATTAAAATAATTTTTTTCACCAAATTTTCGGTACATATAGCCAGCCTCTGTCGCTCTTGTTGCCATTTTAACTAGCCATTTGCATATTCTTTAATGCAAATTGCTAGTCTGAACATTAAGCTACGACCAAACGATAAATAGGTTGTGATAATAATCTATTTTTATAAATTTCTTTGTCTATTTTTAAATATTTTTGAAATTAGTATTATTTTAAAAAATTCATACGAATCCACACCCTCCTTGCTCCCGAAGAAACCAAACCAAGACCACGACCCCACCCGTGTAAAATAAAAGCCACTCGCCCCCACCCCGCTCCCATCGTCGTCCGCCTTCCTGCTCACGCCCATCTCCCTCTTCTCCTCCCCCTTCCTATCTCTCTCTAGAAACGGCAACACAGCAGTACAAAACCCTTGCAGTCTGAGGGCGATCGATCCGATCCACTCTCCCTCGCTCGCCTAGGGCTCCGCCGCCGATCGGAGATCCTCGCGATGGCGGCGGATATCTCGGTGCTCCTCGACCTCCTCCGTCCCGCCGCCGGGGACCGGGACCCGCCCTCGCGCCGCCTCCGCGCGCACGCGGCCCGCGCGGGGCTCGAGGCGCTCGCGGGAGCCCTCGCCGCCAGCCCGCCGCCCGACCCCGCCCGCGCCCGCGCCGTACTCGCCGCCTCCCGCGCCGTGGTCGCCGCCGTCGTCGCCTCCTCCGGTGAGATCCCCTGCTCCCCGAACCCCTGGGCGTTTAACGTTTCGGCTGCCTCCGAGGGTGGTTGCTTTGCTGCTATCGAGGGTTTTGGATTTGCTTAGTTGGTTGTGTGATCTTGCAGTTGTAAGCTTTGGGGTGTGAGATGCGCTGCTGCTACTGCTGCGTTGGCTTGTGATCCTAAGTTTTCTTGTTTTTTGGGAGTAGCATTAATTTGGTTTGAGGTGGTTGGATGATTTAGGATCATAATCATTTTTCTTGTTGATTAGAACAACCTAGTTACCTCCTTCGGATCGATTGATAGCTTTCATGTTTCATCGCTTCATGCGTCTCCTTTGTTGTTGCTTGTTGGGCAGCCTTGCCGACCGTAGTTACTGTGTTCATTTTCCATTTTGCATGATCGCAGGGTATGAGCCTGGATTATGCGTCTCCTTTGGTCTCCATTATGCCTGAGCACTGTTTATGCTGTTTTCTTCGCGTTGTAGCTCAGGCTTTTCTTGACTTGGTTGCTTGCATCAGGCTGCAGTCTTAAATTGTTTTGTCAGGAAGCTTGGGCCCTCGTTAACATCCTTCCTGTGTGGCGCATTGGGCTTCGTTCAACTTCTGCATTCTGTTTTAGTTTCCTTGGTTCTGTGTCATGAGAGGTGCACAAGCTTGTTCCATTTTGTGTTTGTTGTCTTAACATGGGTGCTATTGGTGCTGCGGGGTCATGAATGTTTGCATGTATGTGCATCTCATTAATCTTTTGGTATGTGCATCTCATTAATCTTTTGGTATCATGAATTGACTCATGTGAACTAATTGCAGTCGTACTAAAGATGCATGCGTGCATGGGCCAGGTTCAGTATACTGGCTATAGCCTACTGATGTATCTAATCTGGTTTTCTTATTTGCTATAACTGGTATTGGTCGGGCTGTTGCTTGGTGGCCAGTGTCGTTTCCTGGAGCTAACTGGTTCTGATTGCCTTATAGGATGATTGGCAGTCGGTGGGAATTGGCGAGAGACTGTTTTTATTGATTTGGTAGAAATTGATGCTGGTTATTTTTTTTTCCCCTTTCCTTTTCAAATAAGGAGTTAGGTGTTTGTATTTAACAATAAATTTGGCAAGACACAAGAGTATATAAGAATCATCCATACCTTGGAGTAACTCATGGTATAGAGCCTGAATGTCTATTTCCTAAACTAGCAGATTCTTTGTTAGTTCTGGTTATCAGTCGTGATGTCTAGCTGCTGTTAGGTCCGTGAACGCCATCCAATACCAGATTTGTATTTTGATATGTTGTTGCTTCCATGAATGAGCGAAAATCTACAGCAGTTTCAGAGTCGACTTCTCATTCATCCATTTCATCTGGCGAAGAAAAACTTTTAAAATCGAAGTCGGCCCAGTAATGTTGGGCTCTTGTTTTACATGCTTTTGATGCACTTTTTGGTAGTCTTCTTAGGTTCTGGATCAGCCCCCTTGCTTATTTGATGTTTGATAGTGTCTCGTTTACTATATGGTTTTCCTTTCCTTTCTGTGTTGAGTGCACCCTTATCCTTCAGAGAGGGAGTTTTCCTTTTGTTGTAAACATTTCCTTCTCTCTCTTAAGAATGGAACATGTCTAGCAAGTATTTGATCTGTTTCACACTTCTATGTTTTCTTTCTACTTTTGGTTATCAGTAGAGCAAGTGGAGCCAACGGTTGTGGAGATTGTCGAGAGGTCTTTGGAATTCTGTCTCTTGTATCTGGAAAAATCATCATATGCATGTGATGACTTTGGCTTACTGGTAAGCTCTTTTGGCTTGCTTTTAATTCAGGGGGATGGTCTTTCTTACCTAACGAAGTTCACCATGCTGTTATCTAATCTTTTAGTAATTTTAGACGCTATCGCCATGCTGTTCCCATCACTTTTAGTTCAGTCAGTCAGCATTTTGAAAATGCACTTAACTTAGCATTCTGTCTTTGTTAATCATGTTTTGCATCTTTGCAGAATGAAGTTGCCTATTTCATTGAATCTGTGCTGCTTAGAGGGACTCCCAGCAAGGTGTACACATTGGAGCCCAGCATTATAAATGACGTTATTGAGCAGTGGTCGTCTGTCCAAGTCGAATCCGGCGGTTGAGCCATAAGAGAAATATTTCTGCTATTTGAAAGGTAAATTCTTGGGGCCTTATCCGTTCAAATGCAATTCAAGGTTTTATAAACCATTGGTGCTTTATTTGCTGATGTTTGTGCACTTGTTGATGATACTTGACCAGGCTTCAACTGCTCGAAGAGTGGAGATGATCTGCAACGGTTTCGTTTGACCTTATCACCAGAATGCTTACAGCAAGATTATGTCATTGCAGATAACACTGAATCACTGCATGCAGCATCTCCAACTGGCATGGTGTCAATAGCACAACATTTTGCAGTTGTTCACCTACATTGTATACCTCGCCTTCTTACATTGGTTCAGAAGCTTTGTCAATCTCCAGCTTTGGAAGTGATAGAAGATATCAACTTTAACATGAGGTTGTCTTTTACACAAAGAATTTTGAAGTTGGTCCATGGTCTCGCTATGGAATTTCCTTGTGATGCTTCTGACACCATGATGTTATGCTCAGTAGCAAGATGTGCTGATAGTCTGCCAGTCTTGTTTGGACTGAAGTTCAAGTTCTCTAACCATGACAGGGTGTTCTCTGGGGATGGTGTTGGAACTGTCTTGCTGCAAATACTTGAAGAATTTCTACAGCTAATTCAAATTGTCTTCTGCAATAGTGATATTTGTTGTACAGTACAAGTATGTATACTTGCTTCCCTGTTGGAAATTTTTAGTCCGAAGTTGTGGAGATATGACAAATCTAGTGCTTGCTTGGTGCCCCCTTTAGCCTACTCTCCTCAGATTGTTCAATATGTGCTGAAGCTTCTGAGAGAAACCAAGCGATGGACAAGTCGTGTTGACAGGGACAGACCTGGTAAAGATGTTCTAGATTATTCATGCAATTCTGAGATAGATGGTTTGTCTTGTCGTGCTCGTTCTGAGGAGGTGCCATTGCTGAAGAAATACACATGTGATGAGTACCTACGATTTATCTTCCCTCCCAAAGAACAATGGTTGGATGATTTGGTGCATCTCATCTTCTTCCTCCATGAAGAAGGAGTAAAATCAATGACTATACTTGAGAAGCCGCAGTTGAGTTGCACAAAACAAGCTGCTGTTTCAGAGTTGGAATCTGTGGCTAGTCATGAGGAAGAAGCACTATTTGGAAATCTTTTTGCTGAAGCCCGTTCTACAGGAGTAGCTGATAGTATTGAACAGCCAACTTCTCTAGGGAGTGGTTCTTCAAGCAGCCAGCATGGGCCTATTCAATTAGCTGCTGATTTGATATGCTTTATGAAAATGTCCATCTTCTCTCCTGAATGGTGCAGTGCTACATATCTGGATGCTTGCAGGAAGTTTCACACCGATCATTTAGCACAATTTCTTTCAATACTTAATTGCCAAGCTTGTTTCTCTGATGAAAGCAGTGCTGAAAATACAACATCTTTCCGTTCGGAGAGTAACTTATTGCACATCAATACTACCTGTTTTGAACTTCTACAAATGTTTCTTGTTTCTGATGAATGCCCTGCTTCGTTGAGAGAAGACCTTGTGGAGAAAGTCTTTAATGTTGAGAATGGGAAGTACACGTATAATCACTATACACTTGCTCTAGTTGCACGTGCCATCATCTCTGGAACAAATTCAGCATATAATCTAGGAAGAAAAATTTTTGTTCAGTACACTGGTTATCTTTTGGAAAAGGCAAATGATAAATTAACCAGCTCATTGAATTTCAATGATTTCTGTGAAACTCTTCCTTGTGCCTTCCATCTGGAGATTCTTTTGGTGGCGTTCCATTCAACCACTGGGTCAGAAAAGGCTGATTTAACTAGAATTGTGCTTTCTTCCCTAGAAAAAATGAAACAGCCTCCACCTGGAGTAGGTGCATCTGGACTCACAAGATGGGCTTTACTCCTATCAAGACTTCTGCTTGTCCTACGGCATATTTTGTTGTACCCTTTAACACATCCATCATGGTTGTTTATGAGGTTAAGATCCAGGATGAGGGATATACAAGTGAAGGAAGAGCAGTCACGTTCTTTGAACGATTGCTTGCCATCGTTTGCAACTGTTATTGTGGAGGGCATGTTTGCTGATACTGTCAAGGACTATGCTGCAACCAGTAGTTTGTTCCCACAATTGATAGATGTGGCTCCAGCTCATGCTGGGTTTTACTTTGATAAGTCTGCTGCTGGAACTTTGGGCTTGAACTTGGATGATTTCGGCCCAATAATTTCAGAAATCCTTGGCTTTTGGAGGGATAGGAAAGCCGAAGTGGCTGATGATCTCATTGTCGAAAGATATTTATTCCTGATTTGCTGGAGCACTCTCTCTGGTATAGGTTATCATGCCAATGATACTCTTCTTCGGAATGATGATCTGTTGAACCCTGACTTCATAGATGTCAACTTTTTCCTCACATTTGCTCTCAGTGTAACTGATGCTGCTTCATCTCTTGTGGGTGCCAATCTTCCTGCTGTAATTTTTGGATTCCTAGAGTTGTTGCATTCTGAGATTCTTCTTGGTTCAAGCGTTCTAGAAAGTTGGGGTTTCCCCAGGAAAGGAGCATGGCTTTCTCTTATTCTCTCTCTCATTAATACTGGCGTTTGGAGGCACCAAACAAGTGATAAAACTGATGTGGACTCATACGGAAAGCAGGTGGTCCATGATGGAGAGCTATTTGTTCTTGGGAAGAGTTTGGTTACATATATAAGCGAAAATAATGGACATTGTTTGAATGTCTTATCATCACTTTTGGAGACCTATCTTCATATTTTTAAGGAAGCATATATCTCATTTCTTGAAAGAGGAAAGCCTTCTAAGGATCACTGTTATACTTCCTTGCTGCTGAAGCATTCTGCATTCGACAAATCCAAGCATCATCTCCTTGAGAAAGTTGGTTCAAACATGGAAATGCTGGAACCTATATGTGACCTTTCATCAAGGATAGATGGAGTGGCTACAAAACTGGGTGAAGGACAGAAAAATTGTTTTGTCTTGAAGTGCTTGTTACATGGATTTCCATCAGATTACGCTTCTAGCAACTGTGCTCTCCTTTCTTGCATTCTCATAATAAATGAGATCATACACACCTTTGATGGATGCATAAAGATCATGCAACCAGGAGGCAGAGACCAAGTTGATGAGGGTGTTGTTTCCAAACTGCTTGATATGGTGATGGCAGTAAGATCAGATCGAATATTTAGATCCATTCACGGACAGTGTGATTCTATATTCATGAATCTAATTAACCACAGGGATGATCTCGCTGGATACAGTGACCTTTTTGTTCTGAAGCAGTTAGAAGGGTTCCTGGCTGACATCAACTTGAAAGAAGGCATGGACCATGGGGTGAAAGAAATACTAGTTTCTATGGTTGTTGATCTAGTGGAAGACCTTCGATCTAAAACAGATGTATTTAAATTCTTCCTTGGTGGCGCAGAAGGTGCACCTGAAGGAGCAAGCAGTCTTTTGCCCCAGAGCATGCTGATATGTCAGTTTTATTGATGTGTTGGACAAATGCCAATCCGAGCAGGTGAATTGGAAGATTCTTCACTTGTTTACTGATATTTTAGGTGATGGTCTTTTCCTGGTCTTAAGCAGAAGTTGCAAAATAAATTTGTTGCAATGGATGTGTCCTGCTTTTCATCTTGGTTAGAATTTGGAATATTGGGTCATTCTGTGAAAATTCAAAGCACCAGTGGTACTACAGTAGGTCTGACAACCCTAAGAGAGTCGGCAGTGGATTTTCTTATGTGTCTTATCTGCCCTTCGTCTGAAACATTGGCTAAGAACTTCAACATCACCTCTTTGACTCGATGCTATTGTTACTTGATAAAGCATTTTTGTCATGTGATCTCCATACTGCCAAAGCATATTTCCATTTTATTGTTCAACTGTCGAATGAGGAATCACATTTCAAGCAGCTGTTTGAAAAGACACTGATGCTGATGGAGACAATGGTTGATAATGAGGGCTTGCTTCATACTTTGAAGTTTCTGTTTACTTTTGTGGAGTCAGTGTTTGGTGATGCTGGATTAAACAGGAGTGCTCTTAAGAGGCTTTCATCTAAAATTTCAGGCAACAATTCTGGTTCAGGATCTCTCATCCCAAAGCAATTGAAGAATCCAGACAGCCTTGTTCTTCGCACCAATCAAGAAAGTAATTCCGCTATTGATTGTGATGCTAGTTCTGGTGAGGAAGATGAAGATGATGGAACATCTGATGGGGAATTGGGGAGCATGGATAGAGATGAGGAAGAGGATGGAAACAGTGAAAGAGCTCTAGCATCCAAAGTGTGCACATTTACATCCAGCGGCAGTAATTTCATGGAACAGCATTGGTACTTCTGCTATACGTGTGACTTGACTGTTTCCAAAGGTTGCTGTTCTGTTTGTGCCAAGGTGTGCCATCGAGGGCATCGTGTTGTTTATTCGATCAAGCCGTTTCTTCTGTGACTGTGGAGCTGGGGGTGTGAGAGGAAGCAACTGTCAGTGCTTGAAACCTCGAAAATTTTCTGGCACCTCTAGTGTACCACCACCTGCCGCTAGCAGCTTCCAGCCTATATTGCCTTATCATGAAGATCTGGAGCAGGTTGCAGATAGTGGCTCTGATTTTGAAGATGACATCTCAACTGATGCTGATAACTCCATCAAGCTATCTGTGCCAAAAGGCTTCAGTGATGGGCTTCCTGTATTTCTTAAAAATCTTGATATTGAAATTCGCATGCTTGAACTCTGCAAAAAGTTGCTGCCGACGATACTTAGCCAAATAGACTTGAATCTTCTGAAAGACAGGAAAGTTTTGTTAGGAAGTGATATGCTGGTGTCGCATGCTTCTGATATTTTCCGATTAAAGAAAGCTTTCAAAAGTGGATCATTGGACCTGAAGATAAAAGCGGATTATCCAAACTCAAGGGAACTTAAGTCACATCTTGCTAATGGTTCTCTTACTAAATCCTTGCTGAGTATCAGCATTCGAGGTAAGCTTGCTGTTGGAGAAGGGGATAAAGTAGCTATATTTGATGTGGGACAAATTATTGGTCAGCCTACTGCTGCCCCTATTACAGCAGACAAAACAAATGTGAAGCCGCTCTCCAGGAACATAGTTCGCTTTGAAATTGTTCATCTGGTTTTCAATCCATTAGTGGATCATTACCTTGCTGTTGCTGGATACGAGGATTGCCAAGTTCTAACATTAAATAGTCGTGGTGAAGTAACTGACCGCCTTGCCATAGAACTTGCTCTGCAAGGAGCCTATATTAAATCGTGTGGAATGGGTTCCAGGTTCTCAGGTACAGCTCATGATAGTAACAAACATGTTTGTGAAGATATATGATCTCTCACAGGATAATATTAGCCCAATGCATTATTTTACTGTGGCTGATGATATAATTGTTGATGCCACCCTTGTTCCCTCCTCAATGGGAAGGTTGGTGCTTCTTGTTCTCTCTGAAGGGGGCCTTTTGTATAGGCTTAATGTTGCATTGGCTGGTGATGTTGGTGCGAAAACATTGACTGATACAATCTTGGTTAAAGATGCAGTATCTATGCATAAAGGTTTGTCATTGTACTTCTCATCAACCTACAGGCTTCTATTTGTGTCTCATCAAGATGGTAACACCTTCATGGGGCGCTTAGATGCTGATTCTTCATCAATTACTGAATTGTCATATGTATGTGAGGAAGATCAAGATGGTAAATCCAAGCCAGCTGGGCTTTACCGTTGGAGAGAGCTAATAGCTGGCAGTGGGACTCTTACCTGTCTATCAAAATTTAAATCAAATGCTCCTCTTGGTATATCTTTGGGTCCTCGTGAGTTGTTTGCACAAAACATGAGACATGGTACTGGTTCAAATGCCCCAGTGGTTGGTGTTGCTGCATATAAGCCTTTATCCAAAGATAAAACACATTGTCTTCTTTTGTATGATGATGGAAGCCTTCATATTTACTCACATACACCTAGTGGAGGTGATAGTTCGACGAGCCTTACTGCAGAACAAACAAAGAAGTTGGGCAGCAGCATCCTCAGCAGTGGAGCTTATGCTGGCACAAAACCAATTCCCACTTGATTTTTTGAGAAGGCGACTTGCATTACATGCGATGTGAAATTTAGTAGTGACACAACAAAAAGTGGTGATTCTGAAAGCATCAAGCAAAGATTGACCTCAGATGATGGGTATTTAGAGAGTCTGACATCTGCTGGCTTGAAGGTAGGAAGTTCTGACCTGTTAATCCCATTGGTGACCCTACTGTGAATTTTTTACCCATGGGGGTAGCAATTGCTTATATTTTGTTGCTACCCTGTACTTGATGTTGAATTACTTATCTGCACTCCATTGTTTGGCTGTAGGTGACTATTTCAAATCCAAACCCTGATATTGTCATGGTTGGTTGCCGGATCCATGTGGGTAACACATCTGCTAGCAATATCCCTTCTGAAATCACAATGTTTCATAGAGTCATTAAGCTGGATGAAGGCATGAGATCGTGGTACGATATTCCATTTACTACTGCTGAATCACTACTGGCTGATGAAGAATTCACAATTACTGTTGGCCGAACATTTGATGGCTCATCTATACCTAGGATAGATTCTATCGAAGTTTATGGTCGAGCCAAAGATGAATTTGGATGGAAAGAGAAAATGGATGCTGTACTTGATATGGAAGCACATGTCCTGGGTGGTTGTTCTGCTGGTGGAAAATCAGGAAAGAGATCTCAAACGATGCAAAGTGCTCCTATCCAGGAGCAGGTTTTGGCAGATGCTCTCAGGATCCTTTCACGGATGTATATGCTTTGCCAACCAAGTTGCTGTACTGACACAGTTGATGCAGACATGGAACTTAATAATCTAAAATGCAGAGCTTTGTTGGAAACCATCTTTCAGAGTGACAGGGAGCCTCTGCTACATTCTGCTGCATGCCGTGTCCTTCAGGCTGTGTTCCCAAAGAAGGAAATATACTATCATGTAATGCCAAATATCTTTCCATACTAATCTTAATATCTATGGGCTATTGTTCCCTCTTACTCTGCTGTTACTTACTCTTTTAATTTATTCCTATTTTTTTGCACAGGTTAAGGACACTATGCGCCTTCTAGGGGTAATAAAATCACTTCCAGCAATTACTTCAAGAATAGGAGTTGGAGGTGCTGCATCTAGCTGGGTGATAAAAGAATTTATAGCCCAGATGCATACAGTGTCCAAAGTTGCTTCGCACAGGAAATCGAACTTGGCCTCTTTTCTTGAGAATCATGGTACTAATTCTACTTCGCACTTGTGTAATAGAGGTCTCCTGATTTTCTTGTCGATGTTTTAAGTTCTTACTCCCACTAGAAGAAGTCAATTTTTCCATGTATATATTTATAAGCATCAATATTGCCCATGCGAAAGTGGCATTGCCATATTTGTCATAAAAGTACTTCCATAATATGGTAACCATGGTTATTAAGCCGTCGCCTAAGCGGTAAGCGCGCCAAGAAGCAAGGCATCACCCCCCTTGCCGCCTCCGCCTTGTCACCTCTCTCGCGGTTCCTCATCGCGACTCCTCCCGGCTCCCGTCGCGTCGCGCAACTCCTCCCATTTGATTCTTGTCGATGGGAAATCCCAATAATTACCATGATTTAAAAACCTGACTGGATTTAAAGATTTTGAGTTCTATTTTGATAGAATTTAGATACAAACGCTATTATAGAGTTGAGGAAACAACATAATTTGAGGAGGAAACATGAAGAAAAATATACCTGACTAGGGTTTTGCTATTCATAACTGTCCAGCTTATTCATTATTCATTAATTGAGAGGTATATATAGACATTATTACATGGGCTACATGGACCAAGAGAGAGAGAAGTAGAGAATGTACAACACTCTTAACACCCCCTTTTAAATTTAAGGTGGATCAGGAGGATCTGATGCACTAAGTTTGAGTAGATGAAGCCGATGTTTTTATCGAGTCTGAGCTTTATTAAATAAATCTGCAACTTGAAGCTCTGAGAGAACATACTTGAGGGTGATGGTCGACTGCTGACAATAAGATCATGTGAATGATGCATCAACAACAATGTGCTTTGTCAGCTCATGCTTGACTGGATCACTAGCAATCTAAATGACACTTGTATTGTCACAAAAGAGGTGTATGATTGTCACAATGGACACCGAGATCTCTGAGGTGGTAGCGGCAAGAGCTCGCAGTTCGGCCTCTGTACTAGAGCGTGATACCGTAGTTTGCTTCTTGAACTTCTAGGCGATCAGCAGGATCACTCGCCCAAGTGGAGTCAGAGTAAGCGTGAAGCTGGAGCTGACTCGAACTGGTATAAAACAAACGTTTAGACACAGTCCCCCTCATATCTCAGCACACAAAAAACATGACCATAGTGGACTGAGGTGGGAGTATTGACAAAATGGATGAGCATATGAACAACATGAGCAATGTCTGGCTTGGTGGCAGTGAGATAAACAAGGCTTCCAACGAGCTGACGATAGCGAGAAGGGTCTATCAGTGGTACACCATCTGTAGGTCGAAGCTGTAGGTGCAGCTCCATGGGTGTGACAGCATTGCGTGTATCAGTCATACCAGAGCAAGCAAGCAGATCCTGAATGTAGCGATTCTAAGAGATAGTATCCATCACTATCCGAATGGACCTCAATCCCCATAAAATAGCTCAGTTGTCCCAAATCGAACATCATAAACTGTTCACTCAATTTCCTCTTCACAAAAGCCACATAGTCCATGTCGTCTCTGTAATTACCATATCATCTACATATAGCAGAAGCAAAGTACGACCTCGCTGAGAAGTATGAATAAACAAGGTTGGGTCATGCTCACTTAGAGTGAAATCAGCAGCTCGAATCACGGAACTGAAACGCTCAAACTAAACACGAGGAGCCTGCTTGAGACAATATAGAGCACGTCTAAGACGACAAACATAGCTTGTAGGAGCCTCGACACCTGGAGGTGGTTGCATATAGATCTCATGTAGATCACCATGAAGAAAAGCATTTTTTGTCATCCATCGAGATATAGTCCATGTGCGTCTTGTTGCAATGACAATAAAATACGGACCTTGGTCATATGAGCAGCTGGAGCAAAAGTCTCATCATAATCTCGACCGGAGATAAAAATTCGGCCGTGTTACCGTTACGGTCTACGTGGTAGGATCAAAATCGTAGGTTTTCCCGATTCGCAAATTCAAATTTCAAATTTCGGTTGGTTTTTAAGAAAATTCAAGTGAATTTCGTCGAGTATTTTAAAATCCGGTTCTGCGCGGTTTTTCCGGTGGTGATCGGATTTCCAGAATGGTTTTGGATCACGATCTCGACCATAATCTGCTAAAAACCTCTTGCAACAAGACAAGCCTTGTATCGCTCTGAACCATCTAACTTGTTTTTTTACTTTGTACACCCACCTGCAAGTTATAGGAATAGCTTCAGATGGTAGAGGAACAAGGTCCTAAGTGCCTGTATACTCTAATGTTGTGAGCTTCTCTGTCGTAGCCAACTGCCACTCTGGTATACTGGCAGCCTCCTGATAGGTATTCGGCTCAGCTACTGCACCTGCACGAGAAAACCCCCATCTCTGGTGTCTGAATAGAAAAACGATCACGTAGGGTATGTCGTGATGTAGTAGAACGATTGTTAGAGTCGGTGGTACTGGCCGAAGGGTTAAGTGGAGGAGAGAAGGACTGAGGATTAGAAGGAATTCTCTGTCGACGACTATAGTGAAAGGGAAAAGTGAAAGTGTCAGAAACTGGTAGAGCTGGTGGAGACACACTAGAAGGTGAAACTAGTGGAGAATGTGTATCTGGAGAAGATAAGTTTGGTGAAGGAATGAGAGGTAGACATAAAAAGGAGGTGGAATTTGTGAAAAAAGTGAGATGTGTAGAAGGATGATAAAAGAAGAGTCGACCCTCATCAAAGGTTACATCACGAGAGATGCGAATGCGATGTGTTGAAGGATCGTAGCAACGTAGCCCTTACGCTTTGGACTATAACCTAGGAAGACAGACTCAACTGATTGAGCGCTCACAGCGTGCTAGAAGGACATATCAGACACAACTAAAGGCACGAAGATGAGCATAGCGAGAAGGTGCTCTATACAGGACCTCACCTTGACACTTGCCCTGAAACTTGAAAGATGACTGATGGTTGATGAGATAGACTGCTGTAGAGACCGCTTCCCCCCAGAAGTGCTTGCGCTCAGCAACACCATTCTGAGCATGAGCACCAGGACATGAGAGCTGAAGAAGATTACTCTTAGAAGAAAGGAACCGACAAAAGGCTGATGAAAGATACTTTCCCGAGGTTAGAGCGAAAGACATAAATTGAAGAAAATTGTGTAGAACCATATTAGCAAATGGTGATAAATGGAAATCAACTGACAACGATGTTTCCTAAAGCAGATCGAAGTATATTGAGAGTGATCATCAACAAATATGACATAATAACTATGACCACCCCTCGAAGCAAAAGGAGAGATGGACCCTATACATCTGAATGCACTAAATCAAAAGGACGAGGATTGAGAGGTACTACTAGAATATGGAAGTTTGTAGCTGTTTTCCCGCTACAACTAGTACAATGAAAACTAGACTCAACGATGACATGACACGATGAACCACGGTGAACTAGGCGGTGGCGAGCTCCACAGAGATGACCAAGTCTATGAAGCCACTTCTTTGAAGGAAGAATCAATAGGAGACTGAGATGATGGCATAGCAGAAGACCCTAATGTTTTCAACGTACTGGTGGCAGGAGATGTAAGGTGTTCAAGACATACAGAGTAGGAGAGCCTCTACAGCGATGGCTAGAATCAATCACCCGAGGAGTCTGAGGACGAGCAAACACCGAGGTGCTAGAGTAGTGAGAGGAGTTGTTGTGTGGCATTATCGGAGGAGCTCGGTGAGAGGTGCCGGCTCTAAGTGGGAGGAACCTCTAGAGCCCTTGAGGATGTCCACGAGCAACCTTGGTCCTCCTCCACTTGTAGCGATCACGATACTGTTGCCATCACGCTAGTAGTAGGTGCAATGGAGACCGCGATGAGAGTAGCAACCCTGGTGTCTTTGAAAAGCAGCGAAGGAAGCAGTCTTTGAAGCGGACAAGATAGCTGCATCCCGGCTGCGGTGCATGTGACGAGTCTCCTCAAGACGCGCTGCGTGAGGGCCTCCACCAAGCTCGAGCACGGTGGCGAGTCGGGAGTTGAGCACGCCGCGTGTCAAACTCGGGCGAGACACTTGGAAGTTGTAGAGGCGGTGTGTCTCTGGTGAGTGAGCCGCACACGATGGGGCGAGTTTGGCGGACATCCGGCCCAGAGAGTCAAGTTGATGCTACACCTCGGACATCTGCTGGTAAAAGTCATCGACGGTGGCATTGAGTCTTGAAGAGAATCGCGGTGTGCGACCAAGAGGTACATTGCATCACTTGTCGGTTGGCTCGGAGGCACTCCCACATAAGCTGTGTCGTCGGTAGCTCTGCCACATCTATGGAGATGGCCACATGCATGCTACCACAAGGATGGCGTATACGAGCCTTGGCACCTACCATCGCTTGTAGGGCCTCCTCCATGCGACATTAGCGGTCTCTGAGCCGTCGATCCGCACCATCGGGAAGAGTGGCGAGCGGCGGCGTATGGCGAGTGGAAAGGGTGCTGTTGGTGAGATGACCCAGGCGCGACTATTGAGGTGAATCATCGGTGCACAACCACTCCGGAAAATTCGTCCGTTGAAGCGAAGCGAAGGAGCGGGATGGCGAAGAGCCAGCGAAGCCATCCGAGCGAAGGTGGTGTGGATGTCAAGGTCGAGTGGAGAGTTCGGATCGGAGACGGTCGACGAGAACTTCGGCGGTGCGGCTTAGTGCGGCCGGGCGCTAAGCGGCGTCTGAATGCCAGCGATGGCGAGGCGCGGCGGCTCCCGGTGCGGTGGTGCTAGGCTAGGCGGCGTCTGGCGGCGGCGGCGCGGCGGCTTCGAGTGAGAGACTTCGCCGGATCAGTGGCGGTTGGCCAATGGATTGGATCCGTGCTTTCGCGAGGCCTTGATAAGTGAGGCTTTTGGAATCCGGCGATGGTGGGCGGATCCGGCGGACAAGAACACGAGCCATTGACGGGGCTGGATCGGCGGCGAGCGAAGCAAAACCGGCGCCAAAACAAAGCAGGCGGAAGATTTAGCCGGGGACAATGGCGTGAAGCGGTGGCGTGGCGGCCTATCTGATGGCCTTGCGAGGACTTAGGCGGCCAGTCACGCCAGGCGAGCAAGGCCTACGCGGGAGCTCGGCGAGAAGCAAAGGAGGGCATGGGGAGGGTGGCGTCGGCGGCGGCCAGCAAACCCTAACCTTGCTCTGTTACCATGTTGAAATCATGCTTGTTATGTATTCCAATGGGCCAAAATACTAATATATAACATGTACAGGGTTGCCAAAATGCAAAGAACACTTTGGCTATATACATATCTAACAATAACCTGAAGCACTTGTCAATAAGATAATCAGTCCTCTTGCAGTGTGAACATACTAACACTCCTGTGAGTGTAACTCTGGTAGATCTAGACCGCTGTGAAAGATCCAGGACAACATGTGGTGGGGATCAAGGATAAAAATCTCGGGCAAGCCGGTTTACGGTGGTGGCCGGTTCTGGATTCTGGAAAAAACCGTATGAAATTCGTTTGAATTTGCTTAAAACCGATCAAAATTTGAAAACTAGAATTTGAATTTGCTAAGCGGAAAAAGCCGTGGGTTTTTCGTTCTGGTTCCAGTGGTAAAGTAGGTTCTGCGTGATAACCGTGGGATTTTCATCCATGGTGGGGATCCTAAGATAGGCATAAGCGAATGAAGACGAGTCTCTTCTGCAATCAAACTAGAGAGCATCTTAGTCAAAATTGGAGTGAGATAGTTGAGTAATTGAGTATGATCCGGCTCACTCTGACCGAAGCCCCATCACAAACTGATACATGAGTGTTTGCTGAGCATACTCATCTTTGATAACACAAGACTGGCAAGCAGTGGCAGCCTTCGGTGCCATAGACTCTAGTGGGCCAGTGATATGAGTGAAAGCACTATAATACTCTTCCACTGTCTGATCCTGCAGCTGATGAATACTATAAAGGCTGTTGAGCAATGTGAAGCGAAGAGCACCGCTGGACTGAATATATCTCTTCTCAAAGTATGTCCACATCTGTTTGACTGAAGTATGATACTCAAGACCCATCTTCAGAAAAACATCAACACTCAGAATAAGGCCAATCATGACACAATCATACTATTTCTGCCAAGCCTTTATTGCCTCAACATCAACCTTCTTCGGATTTGGAGGATTGTCAATCAAATGAGAGGTCAAACCATAACCCCTAAGAGTAGTCTTGACTGAAAAAGCCCATGCTCGGTAGTTTAACCCATCGAGTTTGATGTCCGTGAACACGAGATGAATTACCCCCAAACATTGAGTTAGATCCGGTCATCTTGATGGACCAAAACCACACCGCGATGCGAACAACGGCTAGCGATGGCGATGCGAACAACGATAGCGATATAGAAACAACGATAATCAAGTAGTGCAAACTAGCAATAATCAAGCGGCGATAATCAACCACGAGGTTCTTTGGAGTAGCGAGCGAGGTCTAGGTCGTCGGGCGAGGTCACGGAGCGGTGAGCGAGTGCCGGCGTGGATCGATGGCGCAGATCCGGTGGTTGGTTGCTAGAACCGAGATGAAGGCGAGGCGGTTCCGTCTAGACACGAGATGAAGAGCGAGTTGGCTCGTGGCGACCTCGGATGACACAGATCCGGAGGTGGGGCGGCATCGACACTTGAGGAGAAGTCGGCGGCGTAGATCTGGAGGAGGTGCAGCTACTGTCGACACTTGAGGGGAAGTCGGCGGCGTAGATCCGGAGGAGGCGTGGCCACTCCGGGCGAACATATGGGCTGTAGAATTGGCATATTTTTCTAAATAATAAAGATCAATAAATTATATGAACATATGGCCTGTAGAATTTGCATAATTTCTAAATAATAAAAATTAATAGCGTATCTTTCTCTTTTTCAGGTACAGAACTAGTTGATGGTCTCATGCAAGTTTTCTGGGGTATTTTGGATTTAGACAGGCCAGATACCCAAACGGTAAATAGTCTTGTTATACCTTGTGTGGAATTTATTTATAGCTATGCTGAATGCTTGGCCATGCATTCAAATGAAAAATCTGGAGACTCAGTGGCACCTGCAGTTGCTCTGTTGAAGAAGCTACTCTTTGCACCATACGAAGCAGTTCAGACTTCTAGCAGGTGATCTTTTTGTATTTGCCTGTACATCATTATTAACCCTTGCCAGTTTTGTTTTGGTTTTATCAGCACTCATCCTACTTACTGTCATTTTTGTAATATTTGTTACTGACTTTTCAGTTTGGCTATTTCATCACGATTTCTCAAGTCCCTTTCCCAAAGCAGACAATGGTAGCTAATGATGATGCTCCTGATAATCATGCAAAACAAGTGCTTCCGTTATGAATTCCTCTAGTGGAAATGCTCAGGTTATGATTGAAGAAGATCCTGCCATATCGTCAGTGCAATACTGTTGTGATGGTTGTTCCACTGTTCCAATACTCAGGCAAAGGTGGCACTGCAACATATGTCCAGACTTTGACTTATGTGAAACGTGCTATGAGATACTTGATGCAGATCGTCTACCTGCACCTCATTCGAAAGATCATCCCATGTCAGCAATGCCAATTGAACTTGATACATTTGGAGGTGAAGGTAATGAAATTCATTTCTCTATCGATGAGCTAACAGATTCCAGTGTTCTTCATGCTCCTGCTGATAGAAGTGTCCAGACCTCACCATCATCAATTCATGTATTGGATGCAAGTGAGTCTGCAGATTTCCCTGGGTCCATGACAGACCAGAGGAGAGTTTCAATTTCTGCATCGAAACGTGCCATTAACTCCCTTCTACTTAGTTGTCTAATTCAAGAGCTCAGAGGTTGGATGGAGACCACAGCTGGCACTCGAGCCGTACCTATAATGCAGTTCTTCTACAGACTTTCATCTGCAGTTGGTGGACCTTTCATGGATAGCTCAAAGCCAGAAAATTTGGATTTGGAAAAGTTTGTTAAGTGGCTCATGGATGAAATCAATATAAGTAAACCATTTCCTGCCAAAACACGCTGTTCTTTTGGAGAAGTATCGATTCTTGTTTTCATGTTTTTCACACTTATGTTCCGTAACTGGCATCAGCCTGGGAGTGATGGCTCTCATTCGAAGTCAGGTGGGAGCTCTGATTTGACCGAAAAAGGTCCTGTTCAGGTTCCAGTTTCAACCACAACCCTTCCATCCTCCAGTGATGACCAGGATAAAAATGAGTTTGCTTCTCAGTTAATTCGTGCCTGGTCTGCCCTCAGACAACAATCATTTCTGAATTATTTAATGGATATACTGCAGCAACTTGTTCATGTTTTCAAGTCGTCATCCATAAATCGGGAAGGTGGTTCTTCTGGTTCAGGCTGCGGATCCCTATTGACAGTACGGAGAGAGCTGCCAGCTGGAAACTTCTCTCCCTTTTTTTCAGATTCATATGCTAAATCTCATCCGACTGATCTGTTCATGGACTACAATAAATTGTTGTTGGAGAATACTTTCCGGCTTGTATATAGCATGATTCGACCAGAAAAGGAGAAGTCAGCTGAGAAGGATAGAAGTTACAAGGTTCCCAACACCAAGGATCTAAAGTTGGATGGATATCAGGATGTTCTTTGCAGCTATATTAGCAATCCTCATACTACGTTTGTTCGAAGGTATGCAAGGAGGCTATTCCTTCATTTATGTGGCAGCAAGACTCACTATTATAGTGTCAGGGATTTGTGGCAGTATTCCCATGAAGTCAAGAAACTTCATAAAATCATAAACAAATCTGGAGGTTTTCGAATTCCTGTGCCCTATGAGAGAAGTGTTAAGCTCATAAAATGTTTGTCTACTCTTTGTGATGTGGCTGCAGCAAGGCCCAGAAATTGGCAAAAATTCTGCTTGAAGCACATGGATCTTCTCCCATTTCTGATGGACAATTTGTACTATTTCAGTGAAGAGTGTATTATTCAGACTCTCAAACTTTTAAATTTAGCCTTCTATTCAGGAAAAGATGTCAATCATAGTGCACAAAAATCAGAGAGTGGGGATCTTGGAGGTTCTACAAGAACTGGTTCACAATCTTCAGATTCAAAAAAGAAGCGGAAAGGTGATGATGGTTCGGAAGGTGCCTCAGAAAAATCCTGCATGGACATGGTGCAGGCTGTGGAAGTGTTCAATGACAAGGAAGGTGATGTGTTGAAGCGTTTTGTTGATACGTTCTTGCTAGAATGGAACTCAGCAAGTGTCCGCCATGGGCCAAATGTGTTTTATTTGGACTGTGGCACCATGCAAAGAACTTGTTTAAGGAAACTATGTTAACAATTCTACTGCAGAAGGTGAAATATCTTCCCATGTATGGCCAGAACATCGTTGAGTACACTGACCTCATGGCCTGTTTACTAGGAAAAGCAAATGATTCCAGTGCAAAGCAGAATGACACTGAACTTCTGAATAAATGTTTAACATCTGATGTAATAAGCTGCATTTTTGACACACTTCATTCGCAGAATGAGCTATTGGCAAATCATCCAAATTCTCGTATATACAACACGCTGAGTTGCTTAGTGGAGTTTGATGGCTATTACTTGGAGAGTGAGCCTTGTGTTACCTGCAGCTGCCCAGATGTTCCGTATTCGAGAATGAAGCTTGAAAGCCTCAAGTCTGAGACCAAATTTACTGACAACAGGATAATAGTAAAATGTACTGGAAGCTTTACTATACAGTCAGTGACAATGAATGTTTATGATGCTCGTAAGTCAAAGTCAGTGAAAGTACTCAACCTGTATTACAACAACCGGCCTGTAACAGACTTGTCAGAACTGAAGAATAATTGGTCTCTGTGGAAGCGTGCTAAAAGCTGCCATCTTACTTTTAATCAGACTGAATTAAAGGTTGAATTCCCCATCCCAATTACAGCATGCAATTTCATGATTGAGCTTGATTTGTTTTATGAAAATCTTCAAGCTTCTTCCCTTGAGTCATTGCAGTGCCCACGGTGTAGCAGGTCTGTCACTGATAAGCATGGCATCTGTGGCAACTGCCATGAAAATGCATATCAGTGTAGGCAATGTAGAAATATTAACTATGAAAACCTTGACTCTTTCCTCTGCAATGAGTGTGGCTACAGCAAATATGGTCGTTTTGAATTCCATTTCATGGCGAAACCAAGTTTCTCATTTGATAGCATGGAAAATGATGATGATATGAGAAAAGGATTGGCAGCAATTGAGTTAGAGTCAGAAAATGCTCATAGGCGATACCAGCAACTGATGGGATTTAAGAAGCCACTCATTAAACTTGTATCAAGCATAGGTGAACAGGAGATAGATTCACAACAGAAAGATGCTGTCCAGCAGATGATGGTGTCCTTGCCTGGTCCCACTGGCAAGGTAAATCGTAGATTGCACTTCTTGGTGTGTTGTATGGTGAAAAATGCAAAGCAGCTTTTGATTCAGTGAGCAAAAGTGTTCAGACACTACAAGGACTACGCCGTGTTTTAATGACATATCTGCACCAAAAAAATTCCAATGAGACCAATGCATTACCGGCTTTTTCAATACCAAGGTCTCCAAGTAGTTGCTATGGGTGTAGTACTACGTTTGTTACACAGTGCCTGGAGTTATTACAAGTGTTATCCAAACATGCAAACTTCAGAAAGCAACTTGTCAGTGCTGGCATTTTATCAGTGTTATTTGAAAACAACATTCATCAGGGCCCTAGAACTGCGCGTACTCTTGCCAGGGCTGTGCTGTCTTCGTTCTCTGAAGGTGATGCAGATGCAGTTCAGGAACTGAACAACTTGATTCAGAAGAAGGTGATGTATTGTCTTGAGCACCATCGCTCCATGGATATTGCACAATCAACACGAGAAGAGTTACTGCTACTTTCAGAGACCTGTGCCCTTGTAGATGAGTTTTGGGAGGCAAGGCTACGTGTCGCCTTTCAGCTGTTGTTCTCTTCTATTAAAGTTGGAGCAAAGCATCCTGCAATTTCAGAGCATATTATTCTTCCTTGTTTGAGAATCATTTCTCAGGCTTGCACGCCTCCAAAATCTGATGCTGCAGACAAAGAGCCAGGTGTGGGAAAATCTAGCTTGATGTTGCAATCGAAGAATGATGATACAATTGCTCACTCAGCAACTAATGTTCCCACTTCCAAGATTCAATCTGATATATCTGGAAAAAATCCTGATGGAAGTCGAAGAGGTCAGGACATTCCACTTCTGAGCTATTCAGAATGGGAGAGTGGTGCATCATATCTGGATTTTGTGAGGAGGCAGTATAAAGTATCACAGGCAGTGAAAGGAGTACAGAAAACACGGCATGATTCACAGAAATCTGACTACCTGGTTCTAAAATATGGACTCAGATGGAAGCGGCGTGCATGCGGAAGTCATCTAAAAGTGACTTCTCAAAATTTGCCTTGGGCTCCTGGGTGTCAGATTTGATTTTAAGTTCCTGTTCTCAGTCAATAAGATCTGAGATATGCACTCTCATAAGCTTGCTATGCCCATCGAACTCTTCCAGACAATTTCAGTTATTGAACCTGCTCATGTCTTTACTTCCTCGAACACTGTCAGCTGGTGAAAGTGCAGCAGAGTACTTTGAGTTACTTGGGACAATGATTGATTCAGAGGCTTCACGTTTTTTCTTAACTGTTCGTGGTTGTTTAACCACATTGTGTTCTTTGATAACAAAAGAAGTCACGAATGTTGAATCACAGGAGAGAAGCCTTAGCATTGACATATCACAAGGATTCATTCTTCACAAGCTTGTTGAGCTCCTAAACAAGTTTCTTGATATTCCCAATATCAGAGCAAGGTAAATCTCAATACACCCACGCTCTCAAGTCTCAACCCCCTCTTCTCTGTTTTTGCACACGCACACCCATGCACTTGTTTCTCTATGTCTTTACATTTTTATTCATATTGCAGATTTATGAGTGATAAGTTACTGTCTGAGGTTCTGGAGGCTTTTCTGGTTATCCGTGGGCTAGTTGTGCAAAAGACGAAGTTAATCAATGACTGCAATCGGCTTTTGAAAGACCTTCTTGATAACCTGCTCATAGAGTACTGCAAACAAGCGCCAGTTTATTCGTGCTTGCATCTCTGGATTGCAGAAGCACGTGAAGGAGAAAAGAGACGGACATCTCTGGTACAAGCACAAACTTCTTTTGGTTTGGATATTGGCTTAACTTTAATCCTTTGCTATCAATTCCAACAATAAAATGCAACTTGTTTGTGATCTTATCTGGAATTATCTTTTGCAGTTTATTTTGGAGCAGCTCTGCAATTTGATTTGCCCAGTGAAACCAGATCCTGTTTATCTTCTGATTCTAAACAAGGCACATACTCAAGAGGAGTTCATCAGGGGTTCTATGACAAAGAATCCATACTCCAGTGTGGAGATTGGCCCACTAATGAGAGACGTGAAAAACAAAATATGTCACCAACTTGATTTGATTGGATTTTTAGAGGGCGACTATGGTATGGAATTACTGGTTGCTGGGAATATAATCTCACTTGACCTTAGCATTTCCCAAGTCTCGAGCAAGTATGGAGGAAGCACCATGGTCAAACTCAGCATTCTTTGTCCAATGCCAGCACACACTCTGCTGCTTCATCTGTCAGAGATTGCCCGCCAATGACAGTAACCTACAGACTGCAGGTTAGCTATGGGGGTTAGGCTTCCTTTTTGTTGCCTTAAATTCTTTATTTTGTCAGTATCACCTCTCTAGTTTTAACATTTTTAATATCTTGATGCTCGTTTCTAAGCGTTGGTCCTTCATTACAAACAAGTTAAGATATAAATGAGTCAAATTTTAGACAGTGAATAGATACATTGACCTGGCATATATCCATTAATACAATAATATTGGGTACTGATATGTAAGTTTTATTTGCTAGTATAAGTTTTGTAAGAACTAAGAACTGCAATTATGATCCCCCCACTTTTCTTTAATATTTTATTGGCGGAAATCCAAAGAAACCCCCTTAGAAGTCCCTGCCTTTGTCACTTACCCCCAATATGTCATTTTACCATCCAAATTAAACCCCCAACATACTATTGCCAGTTTCTTGTGATTTTTTCTGTCAAATCGTGACATCAGCTATCATGCAATCATCCCCACATCACAAGACACATTAGACCCACTAGGAGCAGCGCCGCTACCATCGACAGTGGCACCATGGTGAATAAAGACAGAGGCTATCGGTGAGGAAGGGAGAGAGAAACCACGGCAAGCTACATAGTGGATCCGATGTGTTCGTGGCTGCTGATGTGTCATGATTTCATGAGAAATTAACGAAAAGATTGATGCTGAGGGTAGTAGTCTATTTGTGTCTGGCACTTATTAAGCATTGTGCTTGATGTGCTGCCTCCTGTTGTATTCAGATATGTTCTTATTTGTTCACATCAGTTCAATGTTGTGTTCATAGAAAATGTTTATATTTTGATCAGGGTTTAGATGGTGAAGCTACTGAGCCTATGATTAAAGAGCTAGAAGAGGAAAGGGAGGAATCACAAGATCCTGAAGTTGAGTTTGCTATAGCAGGTGCTGTTAGGGAATGCGGAGGTCTTGAAATTATATTAAGCATGATTCAGGTGTGTTCGGTACTTCGGTTACACATCGAGTTGATTTGCTTCGTCCCTTAACAAGTTTAGCATCATGAATTTGAACAAATTTACATTTATTTGGATTTTGTTCTCCAATCCTGTGCTTGTTAATGAGTTTGATGATTGACCTTTTTTCTGCAATACCCTTTTTATGTCAGAGCCTACGTGATGATGAGTTAAGATCTAACCAGGAAGAGTTGGCTTCAGTTCTCAACCTTCTTAAGTATTGTTGCAAAATCCGTGAAAATAGATGTGCTTTATTACGTCTGGGTGCTCTGGGTTTGCTACTTGAGACAGCCAGGCATGCATTCTCAGTCGATGCAATGGAACCAGCAGAGGGAATTCTATTAATTGTAGAAAGTCTTACAATGGAAGCTAATGAGAGTGACATAAGTATTGTCCAAAGTGTTTTTACAACTAGTATTGAGGAGACTGGTGCTGGTGAGCAGGCCAAGAAAATTGTTCTCATGTTTTTGGAGAGGTTATGTCATCCTGTAGGTGCCAAAAAATCAAACAAGCAACAAAGGAATGAGGAGATGGTGGCAAGGATCTTGCCTTACTTGACCTATGGGAGCCAGCAGCTATGGAAGCTCTTATTCAACATTTTGAGCCCTATCTGAGGGACTGGAGTGAGTTTGACCGGTTGCAGAAGCAACATGAAGAGAATCAAAAGATGATAATTTAAGCCAAAAGGCATCAATGCAGAGATCTGCTGTTGAAAACTTTGTTCGAGTCTCAGAGTCGCTCAAGACAAGTTCATGCGGTGAGAGTCTGAAGGAGATTATTCTAGAGAAGGGCATTACAAAAGCTGCTGTAGGGCATCTGAGGGAAAGCTTTGCTTCTGCAGGGCAGCCTGGTTGTAGAACTAGTACAGAATGGACAGGTGGGTTAAAGCTACCATCTATTCCACTCATCCTGTCAATGTTGAAGGGGCTTGCGAAGGGTCATTTGCTTACACAGAACTGTGTCGATGAAGAAGGCATTCTACCACTTCTTCATGCTTTAGAAGGGGTGCCTGGTGAAAATGAAATTGGTGCAAGAGCAGAAAATCTTTTGGACACCCTAGCCAACAAAGAAAATAATGGTGACGGCTTCCTAGGAGAGAAGATTCAAGAGCTGCGACATGCTACAAGGGATGATATGCGCCGCCGTGCTCTTAAGAAAAGAGAAATGCTACTTCAGGTAACTGTTGCAGATATAGTTTCATGAGCTGCTATGTTTGCACTGGTTGGTTTACATCCTGCTTTTCAAAGATTCTTCTGCAAATGCTTCCAACAGTAACTTTCATGTGTAGAATTCTGAATTGAAATGATAGGTTATTGTTGATCTTGGATTCTACATGTGCACAAAGTAACATGTTTTGCTGCCTTTTTTCTTTTTTGTTCCAGGGGCTAGGAATGCGACAAGAATTAGCTTCAGATGGAGGTAGACGTATTGTTGTCTCTCAGCCTATAATTGAAGGTTTGGATGATGTGGAAGAAGAGGAGGATGGGCTAGCATGTATGGTTTGTAGAGAAGGTTATACTTTAAGGCCAACGGACATGTTAGGAGTCTCGCATTCAGTAAGCGGGTGAACTTGGGTGCAACAAGTTCTGGCAGTGGCCGTGGGGACTGTGTTTACACTACTGTTAGTCACTTCAACATCATACACTACCAATGTCATCAGGAAGCCAAACGGGCTGATACTGCACTGAAGACTCCAAAAAAGGAATGGGATGGTGCTACCCTAAGAAATAATGAGACATTGTGTAATTGTATCTTTCCATTGAGAGGGCCATCTGTTCCTCTTGGGCAGTACACCGGTGTGTCGATCAGTACTGGGACCAATTGAATTCTCTAGGGCGAGCAGATGGGAGTCGTCTCCGGTTGTTGACATATGACATTGTTCTGGTACGTGACCGCGACTCTGTTTTGACCTTGTATTAAACGATCGAAATTTTCCTTTCATTTGTTATTCTGTGATTAAATCCTTATGAACTGCATTTGAGTTTCTACTGTCACCTAGCTTTTGCTTTATTTTTTGTGTCAGAACAGTCGGGGAGAACCTTACTGAAATATATTAATAATAATAATCAGTAAAACCGCAAATTTCTGTGCAAAGTCAACAAAGCTAACGAAGACTCTTTAAATCTTCATGAAAATCAAACACAAATGAATAGGTGATCAACTCCAGAAACAGTTCCAAAGCTAAAGAGAATATCGTTGCAGGAACAGGTTTTTGCTTTATTTTACTTCAAAGAAAATCTGAAACCTCCAAGTGTAATTTAAGAGTCTTTCTTGGTTTTGCTTTATTTTACTTCAAAGAAAAACTAAAACGTCTAGTGTATTTTACACACTTTCTTTCCTTTGTGGATAGCAAATTGATTATTCTTCTCTATTTGCCTTGACAATGTTACCTAAGGGGAGAGGCAATTCCAGCTTCAGAACTTAGGGGAAAGCATATAGGGCTTGGCAATTCACTGAGTTGCTGTAACATTTTCCTGGATAGATCAAGTATTATATTCGACATTCATCTTACACATGACTAATAGCAGAAAATGGTTCTTTTGTTTTCACTAGATGTTGGCCAGATTTGCAACAGGCGCTTCTTTCAGCACCGACTGCAAAGGTGGGGGAAGGGAGAGCAACTCGCGGTTTCTTCCTTTCATGGTCCAGATGGCTTCTCATCTTGTAGATGGATGTGCTAACCAGCAACGTCATGTGATGGCCAAGGCTGTCGCCACTTACTTGTCCAGTTCTCAGTCAACTCCAGAATCTCCCATTCGGATCTCAGCTTCTCTCTCTGGAGCTCGTGGCAGTTCAGGTTCATCGGAGGAGACTGTACAGTGTATGATGGTTAATTCTCTGCTGTCCGAGTCCTATGAGAGCTGGCTGCAGCACCGCCCCGCTTTCCTGCAGAGGGCATCTACCATGCTTATATGCAACACAAGCACGGCCGATCTCCCCCCAAGCTTTCCTCTGACTCGTCTTCCTCTGCAGTCAGGTCAGATGAAGGTTCATCTGCTGATTCAAACGACAGCAGGAGGCTCTTTGCCATTGTTCAGCCGATGCTGGTATACACTGGCTTGATTGAGCAGCTACAGCTATTCTTCAAGAAGGGAAAATCATCCGGGACTAGTAAGTCAGGCGAGAAAGATGAATCAAGCGGTAACCACGAAAAGTGGGAGATTATGATGAAAGAGAGGCTAGGCAACATGAAGGAGATGGTGGGATTATCGAAGGATCTGCTCTCGTGGCTCGAAGACATGACCTCATCGGAAGATTTGCAGGAGGCCTTCGATGTCATGGGAGCGCTGACGGATGTATTCTCCGGTGGTTACACGAAATGCGAAGATTTTGTCCGGGCAGCCATACACGCTGGAAGGAGCTAAGAGCAGCGAGAATGAAATGGAGGCTCTACGATTTGTGTTCATATATGCCATGTGCCTGTATGTTTTGTATGAATAGGCAACTTTTGTCAATATAGCACTGTTAGATCGATCAACTTGTTAATGTTGTATACTATTACGTGGTGGCATTGACGACCTCCATTCTCGTTATGCTTGCTGCGTTCGGATATGAGAAGCAGATGACGCCCTTGATTTTTTACTTGTGCCTGAGTTTTCTTCTTCAGGCTCAGGAGCCCTAAGTTGTTCAATAAAGGGCATGTTTTGCTCGCCACAATTTGGTATAATTTTGTGCCTAAAGTGTGTAGGCAACAGTTTTTGTGGCTTCCGGATTGGTCGGTACATTTTCGGAAAAGAAAACCTGCCCCTGGTTGTATTTGCGCCTATTGTCTACACCATCTCTATTTACTGTTGCAGTATATATTGTTAAGTAATTGTCGAGTTTAGTCCGAGTGATTACTTCGTAGATAAGTGTAGAATCGTAAGTAAAATGTAGGAATATAAGTACAAAATAGTAGATTGAACACAGAGATATGAGTGTTAGAAATAATGTGTATCTATTCAAATGGGTTCAATGGGTAATATATAGGGAGTACAAAAGGGAGGTTATAGGTAAGGAAACCAAATAATAACTAAGTCCTACTCTAACATCCCCTTAAATTCATGATGGATCACACACATTGAGTTTGAAGAGAAATACAAATATTGTGCCCTAGTCTATGGTTTCGTAAAGAAGTTAGCAATCTGTAGTTCTGATGGTACAAACTGTAAAGCAAGTACTCCTCGCACTTGTGTGGCGAGTATGAGCATCCACACTAATATGCTTGGTGAGCTCATGCTTCACTGGGTCCTGAGCAATACTGATAGTACATGTACTGTCAGACAAAAGAGTCGTAGGTCTTACCATAGGTACTCCAAAATCTGCAAGTAACCACCTCAACCAAGTAACCTCTGCTTTGTCCTTCTTGTCATAGCTCTCAACTCGACCTCTGCACTTTCGAGCAGGAAGCTGCGATGCCTTCTTAGTCTTCAAGCAATCGGTAGGAGCCAAGAAAAGCCACGATAATCAAAAAAAAAAGCGCGATCGGAAAGATCCACCCGAGTTGCATCGGCGTCACTGAGGCGTAGTGAGGTGGAGCTAAGGAAAAACAAGCGACAAAAGATAGTTCCACGCAAATAGCGAAGAACACGAAGAAGGTGGTGTAGTGAATATGGGTAGGGCGGACCATGGCCGACTTAAGATATGAACAACATGAGCAATATCGGACGAGTGCTCACAAGGTACACCAAACTCCCAACAAGATGACGATATCGATTAGGATCCTCAAGAAAATCGCCATCGGTGCACGCAGGAAGTGGAGGATAGCTCCATGGAGTCTCGGGCGTCAGATATCGGTCGGACCGGATCGGTCAAGAAAATCCTAGACATGCGCCTGTTGGGAGAGGTAGTAGCCCTCGAGACATGGAAGAGACCCCAATCCCAAGGAAGTATGTAAGAGAACCAAGATCAGTCATCAAAAACTGCTCACTGAGATGCTTCTTCACATATGTGACGAAGGATGAATCATCACCAGTGATGAGCATGTCATTAACATACAGAAGAAGCAGTGTCCTACCCTAAGATGAGACATGAACAAAAGAAGCGGGATCGTGGGGCCGCGGTGAAACCAACAGCCGGTAATCACGAGGTAAAGCGTGCAAACCCGAGCACGAGGAGCTGTTTGAGGCCATAAAGAGCTGACGAAGCGACAAACATGCCCATTAGGAACATAATACCTGGTGGTGGTGCATGTAGACCTCCTCATGCAAAACACCATTAAGAAAAGTATTCTTAACATCGGTGAAAGATAGACCACCGTGACGAAGCAACCGCAACAAAGTCGCGAGCAGTGGTTATATGAGCAATAGGGGCAAGCGTCTCATCGTAGTCGACCATCGCTCGCTGAAAACCATGACCATAAAGCGAGCCTTGTGGCGCTCAATAGTACCATCAGCCGGGTCTTAATCTTATACACCCACTTGCACGTGATCGGACGAGCATGCACAGGCGTACAATATCCCAAGTCTCCGTCTGACGAAGAGCATCAAGCTATTACGCCATGCGCGGTGCCACTCGGAATAAGGCGACCTCGCATGATAAGAACTAGGCTCGTTGACAAGAGAGCATGAGCTATTGGTGCAAAACCAAAGGCGTCGGGGAGGTCGAAGGGATGCGGTCACGAAGGATGTAAGGAGGAGCATCACCAGGAGGATCGGATGTGGGTGTCGACATGATACGAGAGAATCTTGGTGAAGGGCGAGGCGTGCAGGTAGTGAACACGAGAAAGCGAGATGATGGTGGTGTGGGAACCGAAGAAACGCACCGTTACAAGCAGCAGCGCTGAGGGACTAAGGTTCGCCCTTTCTCGCTGCTCGCCGTGGCGCAGGTGCGTCGGAGTGAGACCGCGGCGAATGTCGGAGGAGAGCCGGTGGCGGCGACTCGATGGGGAGGCACAGCGGTGAGGCCACGACTTCGGCAAGGCGGCGAAAGCACGGGCTCGGGCGGCTCTGTGGAGGGCGGCGTCGGAGAAGAAGGAGATCAGTCCGGTGGCGCGCGGCAGCGACAACGACGGCGCAAGAACGAGCGATGAGACCAAGGGCGGCGCGTGCAATGGTGAGGCCGGCGACAGACTCGTGGGCTCGGCGACAACGACGACGAAGTTAGCGGCGCGGCTCGGGCGGCGACGGCACGGCGGCGATGGGCACGAGCGAGCTGAAGTCGGATGTGGCGGTGCCGGGGTGGCGGCGGATGGAAGCGAAGAAGAGCTAGGTAACCCTAAGCTCGTACCATGTTAGGAATAATGTGTATCTATTCAAGTGGGGCCCAATAGGCAATATAGGGAGTACAAAAGAAGGTTCGAGAGATAGGAAACCAAATAATATCTAGAGTCCTACTCTAACAATGAGGAGATTTTGCTTTTATGTAAAACTATTGTACAATGGTTGTGGGTCCTCTTTTATATAGTCTATTGGAGGGATGAGAGTCTACCATCGGCCGGGCTGTCTAGCTGGGCTCGGTTTCTTAACACTCCATATTGGATATTCATCCATCATTTTTATCTTTCATCAAAACTCTATAAAAATCAAGTGGGAAAATTTTAGAAAATAGTATATGAAACACGTTAACATCTTGCACAAATTATCTAGATTAATAACTTACTTTAGGAAAACTCTTCAAGGGAAGAAGTACAATCCACCCAATTTCATTTAATCTCTAGGATTTATTCTTTGGGTATTCGATCTTAAGTGATCAAGCTTTAATAAAGAGTTTGTGAAGATTTTCCCTGAATTATACCTCTCTAAGTCTCATCATTCTAATAATCCACGTATGCATCTTTCAAAGCTAGATGCTAAAGTGACTTAGTGAATAAATCTACAAGATTTATCCATCTTTTCAATTCATGAGTATAGAAGAACTTGGAAGCGATATGCTTTGTGAGTTGACTCTTCACATAACCCATCTGCACTTGTGTAACACAAGGCTGCATTATCTTTATAGATAATAATAGGGGGTTTGCGCGATATTCAATCCACTACATTATTGGATGTGGTGAATCATCCATAGAAGATAAGAACATTCTCGCGAGGCCTCGTACAACACGATGATTTACGAGTGGTTCGTGGAAGTTGATACAAGACTTTGCAGATGATTTCTATAAAATTCTACCCGGTTCCACTACGTAGGAATACATAACCGGTTTGCGACTTAGTTGTATCACGGATCCGTATTGCAGGCATTTGCCTCTTGATCATGGTTTGGTTTGGTTCTTTACTGTAGAATAGACCAAGATCTTTGCTTCCTTGGAGGTATCGGAAGATGTCCTTTATTCCTTGTCGATGCCTTTTGGTAGGTTACGCACTTTCTCTTACTAGTAGGTTCACGACTTAGCTGCAATGTCCAGGTCTAGAACAGTTTGCTAAATACATGAGTGCTCCTATCACACTCAAATCACAGCGAATTCGGTCCAGTACCTCCTCTCCTTCTTCTCTAGGTCTTCTGAGATCCTTATCTTGCCTTGGAATCTTAGACCATTGACACTTTCGGAGGGTGTGCCTTTTAAAAATTGAACCTTCTTGACACCTTCGAGTGTAGGTTGATTGATGTACTAAAATCCATTGAGGGCCATGCTCAAAAGGTGCAAGCCTAGGCAATATTTGGTTTACCCAAATCTTTCATTTTCAAACTCCGACTCGAGGTAAAAGCATGCTTTTTAATATCTTCGAGGTCTAAGATTATACAAAATCCATCACTGGATGCATGGCATAAAAGCTAGGGGACAATCCTCATTGTTATTATAGCCTTTCTTGTATAGAAAGTCACTCAAGTGATTATACAACATTACACTTTGATTGCTAAAGTCCATACAATGACTTTCAAGGTTGCACCTTTGTGAGACCACTGGGTTTATAAGGCTTGTAATGCTTAACCATCCACTCCGGTCCTAGCATCACAACAAAATAAGCCGAGACTCGAGACATGTATACTTCCAGAAAAGCGATATACACACCTCTTTACAACAAGTCATGCATCAATTCCATTCATTCACATAGAAGCAAAAGCAAAAGCACAAACAGGAAGATAAGCTAAATAAAGGATAGTTATTACAAAAGAAGTAGACGATAATACATATAAATACCAAAATAAACATCGAAGCAAAAAGTGCCATAAGATGGCCATAAACAAAAAACCAATCGATTGTGCCTTTAACCCACAGAGACCAATAGCCAGGGACGCGTAAACAGATCGTCAAACCATGACACATCTCACAAAAGTGAGGCCCTTGGGGATCACCTTCCTCCTCTGCAACAAATAGTTAAGCAAAGCAAATGAGTACAAAAATTGTACTCTCTGCAAAAACTTACGTCTAGAATAACAGACCTATACATCGCTACATACAAGCTTATTTAAGTGGAGGTTTGTATGTTTCATTTTAGCACAAAGCAATCTTTATACTGCAATAATGTAGTACATTTAAAAAGTAAATTGACAAATCTATTTTTAATGTTCAAATAACGACAAATGACAACAATAATAACAATAGATGAGGACAACAACAATCCTAGAAGTGACTAAACCATTAGTCACCACAACAATAACATGAATTACCCATTCATACCAACCATATCAAATTTTAATAAAAGGTTGTAGTCTAACTCTTGCAAAACCTAACCAAGCGTGTCCATAACCTAGGATGAGGCTATTGAATAGTTTTATCCTGTGAGGGTGTACCAATGTACCCACCGTAAACCGCCTTTTGCCAAGCTATTAAGCACACTTCCTTGCCATTATCTTGCAAGCGCAGCTAAGTCCCTGAGACATTTCCAATATTATGCATTAGCTGCGAGTCAGCTTTGTATGGATAAAAACACATACGTTGTGTCAGGGTCATACGTAAAGCCTCGGTCAACTACTACGCCATCGCGGGTAAAGCCTTGGACAACTCTGATGCCCCTCGAGGTGGAGAACCTACAGGGAATCCCCCACCACCACACTTTTAACACAATAACACCGATTATTTTCACACCACACACACAACCCCTCCTGCGACTGGGAGATAACGCCACGCATAAAGTACTTTGTCAAGAGGGTCCCATATCCCTCTCGGCGTGGATTGCTTACACAAAAATGCTTGGAGAGTGTGATACAAGATGTTCGGTCCTTGTTGACTTAGGCAAGACATCCACAAACCCAATAACCCACCATCCAACCACTTGCCCAAGTCCAAATCAATTTTTCATTTTTGATTTTGACTTTACAAAATAACAAAGCACAAGTCTTTGGACATAATAGAATAATAATTAGATGTGTGATCAAGATCATCAAACTAAAATCGATGATTGTCCATTACTACCAAAACTAAGCATTTCTAAGTAATTTCAATTACGCAATCTACTAAGTGACAAGAGCTCATCCAGCGAACTCAAATCACGACAAATAACCTAGGCTCATGGTAGTAGAGGATAATCAATTCCTCACTGATTATGCAACTATGGGATACTAACCATAATTTAACAACAACATAGTAATGCATACATACAAGTTGAAATCAATATATTAGACTTGAAAATCATGATTAACATGGTCAAAGCCCTTGCACAGTTCTTTTGCTTTATTCAAGATATTGCGGAGGATCACTTAGGTTATCAATGTGCTCTTCGGAACCTAACGAGAAAGCGCAAAAGAACCAATAAAAGCGAAGAAAACACAAAACCTCAACGACAAACTTTCTCAGAATGCTTTGAAAAATTTACAATGACAAGAGCATGATTTTTATAAGGAATTTAGCAATAAGAACCAATTGATTTGGATTCTTGATGCAAAAGATGTGAAACAAAAAATACGCTTTCGAGTCTTATAAATCACAAATGCTACTATTCATTGCAACTAAAGTCTTAGCAAAATTTTACCGGAGCTATAATGAGGTTAGAAATATTTTTAGATTAAAGTTGATTAAAAACATAACTAACAAAAAATTGAATCAACCAAAAGGAATTAAAATAAAATAGTTATGCATTTTACAAGTTAATTTCATTTTAGGTTGACAAATAAACCTCTCGGGAAAAATAAAGATTAAATAGAAGCATGGGCGAACTTGGAATGTTGATCTTGGATACAACGGTCCAAGTCCATGGGAACAACAGCGCTCGGCTCACAAACCCCATCGTTAGATTTAGATCCAGCGGTCCACGTGGATAGAGGCGTTTGGGCGGTCCGAACATTCACGCACATTAAACATTGATATTGAGATGGGCCGGCTCACTGCAGGAACCTTCGGCCGGTCCGAGCGTTCACTTTCGAATCTGGCCGTAGATTCGAAATCCATGGCCGCAGCAGCAGCGAGCACGGTGGTAGCAGCGCTCATCGTTCACCGATTGGATTTAGATCCAGCGGTCCATGTGGATCGAAGCGTTGAATGGTCCGAGCGTTCATTCGAATCTGATCCGTTGATCTAAAATCCTACGGGCTGCATGGATCGCCGCGTTCGGATGGTTGAGCGTTCCGCGAGATGGTGAAACATGTTGATCTAGGATCGGCGGTCCTGACGTGAACCACGTTGAAAGAACTGGCGCCCAGTTCAGCCAAACAAAACACCCAGCGAAAGGAGGCTCCTTTGTGAGACCGGTTTATCCAGACTTGTAATAACCAACCATCCGCTTGGCCCTAGCATCACAAATCGAGATAATCAGAGACTTCGAGACATGTATACTTCGAGTCACGGTATATACACCTCTTTACAAAGTTCATGCATCAATTCCATTCATTCATATAATAAAAACATAAACAACAAACCCGGAAGATACATAAATAAGGGATAGTCATTACAAAAGAAATTGCAAGCCAAATGACAAATACATAAAAAGAAATTTAACGGCGGGAGCAAAAAGTGCCCATAAGATGGCGATAAACCAAAAGAAACCAATCGGTTGTGCCTTTAACCCACAAGACAGCAAGCCAGGACACGCCGAGCTAGTCGTCGAATCCTGAGCTGAACTCACAAAAGTGAGGCCCTTGGGGACTCACCTTCTTCCTCTGCAAACAAAACCCGACAAAAGCTGGGTGAGTACTTTGAATATACTTTACTTAAGATATATAAGAATGATAACAGGATCTGTACAATAACTACATGCAAGCTTATTTAGAGTGGGGCGAGTTAGGACTCAAATTTTTAAGCATAAAGCAAGTTTTATTTGCAATAATGTAATAGATAGAAAGCAATTTTGCAATCTGATTTTATTTGATAAAAGCGGTAGTAATCAAGTATCAACAACGAGTAAAAGCAGTTCAGGAGGTGACTAACCCAATAGCCACCACAATAGCATGAATTACCCATTCATGCCAACCATATCAAGATTTTAATTTTAAAAACAAAAAGCAGTTGTTGAAGTCTAGATCTTGCAAGGAAATCCCCAAGCGTGTCCATAACCTAGGGCAGAGGCTATTGAATAGTTTTATCCTGCGGGGTGTACCAACTTACCCACATGTCGGGCCAGCCTTTTTGCCACATGATTAAGCACACTTCCTTTGGTATCTTAAAGCTTTTGGCTAAGTCCTCTCAGACATTTCCAATATTGTGTATTAACTACTGAGCCGCCGTATGGATAAAACCCATACGTTGTGTCGAGTCATTGTAAAACTTCTCGATCCAACTACGAAGTGGCGGGGTAAAGCCTTGGACAACTACTAATGCTCCTCGAGGTGGAGAGCCTAGGAATCTCACCCACTTTTTAACACAAGAACACGAGAACACATATCATGTTTCACACAACACACACAACCCCCCTCCTGCGACTCGGAGATAACTGCGCCCAAAGTACTACGTCAAGAGGGTCCCATATAACCCTCATGTGGTTGAATACGCCAAAAGTACTTGGATCAATGGCGCAAAGCAACATTTCGGTCCTTAGGGACACAGGCACCTTTCCTTGTCACACCCAACAATCACCAACATGCCATTGTGCCCCAAGTCAAATCATTTTGTTTCATTTTAGGTTTTACAAAACTAAAGCATAATGTCTTTGAACCAAAAATAAACAAAATGATTTGTGTGATCAAGGTCATCGACTAAGTCGATCTAGCCCAATTCTAGGTAGCTAAGCATTCCTAAGCATGACATCGAAAGACAATAAAAGAGCATAATTAAATCAGGGCTCTAATTCACGTGATATTAATAACTTATGGTTGTGGCGGAGGATAACATTTTAATAGCAACAATGCATTAGGAATAGCTACCTCTAAGCGAGAGCAAAATTAATTGGACACAAAAGCAATGCATACATATAGTTTGTAAACAAGATATTAGACTTTGAAAGTAATGGGACATTTATGATCAAATATCTTGCACCTTCTTTGTGAGTCAAGGTGTTCTTGAGGATCAACAATATTATGAATGTGCTCTTGGATCCTAACGAGAAAGCAAAAGCAATCGATAAAACGAATAAAATACAAAGACCCAACAGTAAACTCCACTCAAAAATTCTAAAATTTTTACAGTAGCAAGGTCTTGATTTATAATGAATTTAGCAACAAGAACCAATTGATTTGGATTCTTAATGCCAAAGATATGACCAAAACAATTTTGCTCGACTTTATAATTCAAAATGCTACTATTCATTGTAAAAATTTCTGGAGCTATACTGAGGTTGGAAACATCTTTAACAAAGATGAGTTAAAAACATACCCAACAAAATTTGAATCAGAAAAGGATTTGAATTGAATTAGTTATGCATTTTACAAGTTATCACATTTTGAGGTTGATAAATAAATCCTCTCGGAAATTGAGAAATGAGAAGCAGCGTGGCCGACACGGGGCGTTGATCGAGGATCAACGGCCCAAGCTCGCGCCGTGGCCTGTAAACCTCAAGCGTCAACCGTTGGATGCGGATCAGCGGTTCGGCGTCAACCTAGCGTTCGGTGGTCGAGCGTTCGCGCTTATGGCCGTCGATCTTGGATCCGGCGATCCCCAACGGCAACAGCGCGCGCGCCACCCTACTACATGGCCGTTAGATGAAAAACTAACGGACGAGATGCTCTGGGAAGTTGGCGGTCGAGCGTTCCGCCGTCTGCCGTTGATCTTGGATCCAGCGGATCCACCAGACCCAAGCGCGCGACGGACTCAAATCCTCGGCGCGATCCGAGCGCGAATCTTGGATCGGCGGTCCAAAATAGCCGCGCGTTCAAACCAACGTCTGTTTTACGTCCGGCAAAAATGTCGGAGGAGAAAGCGGCTAACCCGGCGACTGCCAGCATGGCGGTGCGGTAAATACCTAAAATAGTCCTTAATACTCTTGCGCACCCAATGGTACCGGCGTTAGGCTGCGGTGGTCGAAGCATGCCGATGGGCGGAAGAGCAAGTGAGCAATAATGACCAGCGAAAAAAAGCAAGCGGCTCAGTGCGGTCCACGGGAGGCTGGTGCCCGAGCCACTAAGGACTAAAGAGGGTTACACAGGCAGCAAAGGATGCAGGAAAGTCGATCTTTGCTCGGTGAAAAAAATGGCGATTCGGCGAAAAGGGAAGTAAATTGAGTGCTCCTTTACATCAAAAGCCAAATTAATGATGTTAATACTCCACGAGATGCCAAATGGCGAGGAAGCAAAGGCTCACGAGAAAGAATGCGGAACACCACTTTCACCAGAAGAGTCGGAGCTCCAACAATGGCGGTAGAGAGAAAATTCACGAAGGAGTTCACTTTCGGTGCACTAGGCGAGTGGTCTGAAGCTCAAGGGTGTTCAAGGATGCTAAAAGCCTCTGGTAGAGTCTTATAGGCGGAGGGCAAGAGACAGCGGCAAGAAAAATGGCCTTCTTGTGGTGTTGAGGGTCGGTAGAGGCGGCAGGAGGCGAAGTAACCGCGAGGAGCAGTATGGTATGGCCGGACGGGGGCAACTCATCTGTGAGCCGTTAGCCAAGGGGCCTTGGTAGGCTCTGCCCGAGCGTCTTGTGCCGCCTTGACCTTTGTTGACTTCCGGAACTTCCTTGTAATGAGAGGAAGGCAACGAGCAACGGCCAGATTGGATTTAATCGGACCAATTGCAATAGATCGGTTCGATTTAAGCGATTGAGCTTTCGTTCAATCTGGACCGTCGATCTTGATCAACGGCTCACAACTCCAGCGCCCATTGCGTCGTGCGGTCGTGATTGAATTAGTTCGACCGAGTCAAGTGGCTCGAGCAGTCGGATTCGAACAGAGCGATGCAAACCCTTTAAATTTGAATTTTAAACATCTGATTTTTGAGGAATTATTTGAGATAGCAAACAAACTCCAAAATTTATGAAATTTTAACTGGAGCTTCTGACTGCAGGAGGAGCTTTCCATAAAATTTTCAGAGATTTTCATGCAATGAATTATTCTACAGAAATTCGGAAGAGAGAGAAAATGGGGTTTGACGGTTTGACTTGCCTCCAAAATTATCAAATAATTTCTAAAAATCATGAGATAATTCAGAGGTGTTAAACATCAACCCTAGACCCAATGAAAATTATTTCAGGGATTGGGCACAAAATTTTCATGGAGGAGGTTTATGACTTGAGTTTAATTGGGAAATTTGGAGTTTGAATTTCCACGAATTAAAGAAAGAGGATTTCAAACCTTGCAACACAACATGAGGTAGCGAAGTTTTAATTTATCCTCATTTCTATTACATTTGAAACATAAACCCAATTTGGGATGTTACACTCACCGCCCGGCAACTCTGGTCACGGTGGTGCGAGCACAACGCACACACAATGGGACCAACAATTCTTGGCTATGCGGATGATCTAAACGGTAGGAGTTCTGGTGACAAAAATGGCAGCGAAAAATGCAAAGAAACTCATTGCGGTCCAAGTAAGCTAGTGCCAAGCATCTAGGGACTAATGTGGAGTTACGAGCAACTGGGAAAACCTGAGAGAAAGGTTGGGCTACTCGGTGATGAAAAATGGTGCTTCGGTAGAAAATGGGAATCTCAATTCGACCAAGCCACGAGGAAGATAAGCAAAATTGAGCGAGTTTAAGCTCAAGAGAATCAAGAAGAGGCGGAGGAGCAAGGAAATGGAGAGTGAGGGCCACTAAGGTACAGCCTTCTACAGTGAGCTCGAAGCTCGACGATGGCGGCCAAAATGGTTTTGGATGAATCTGGCTCAAACAAACATTGAAGTGCTAGCTAGAGTTGCGGAGATGCTAAAGGAAGCCAAAGGAAGCAATGGAGCTTAAATAGAGTAAATGGTGAAACAGCGACAATAAACCCTCTCGGGTCAAGCACATCATGAGAGCACTTGAGAAGCGGCAGGGCGGTTGAGCAATGGACTTTTGAGGCGGTGCCACGACGGGCAATCAATGCGGCGAGAGAGAGCCATTTAAAGGTGGTCACCGGGTGACACTCTGGCTGCTCGAGTCCACTGCACGCCATGGCTTTTGACTCAATCGCCTTGCGCTTGCTCGAGCGCGAGAAGGAGGCAGCGGCGCCGTTGGATTAATCGGACGGTTCCAATGAGCAGGGCGATTGGAGCGGTCGACGTTCACTTCAATCCGGCCATTATCTCCATCGTCTGCGGTTCAAATGAGCGGAGACGAGCGGCGATCGACGTTCACTTCAATCCGTAGTTGATCTAAGATCAACGACTCTTGTTGATCGAAGCGTTCGGATGGTCAGAATGTTCCTGCGCATATGAGTCGTTGATCTCGGATACAACGATCCACGATACTCACGCCTTGCGGCTATTGCGTAAAGTGCGATTAGTTAATGAACCAAGTCACAGGCTCGAGCACTGAGTCGACTCGCGCGAAAGAATATTAAAAACCGACTAGGGTTTGAATTTAACACAGATTTTGGGGAATTTTCTTAAGGTAGCAAACCAGCTCAAAAATCATGAAATTTTAACAAGGATCTTTCTTGAGTTCGGGATAAACCTTACATAAAATTTCCATAGATTTTCATGCATTGAATTCTTCTCGGAAATTCCAAAAGGTTGGAGTTAGGGTTTGACCAAGCTTTGGTAGGTTTGACTTGCCTCCCAAAATTATCAAATAATTTCTAAAAATCATGAAATAATTGAGAGGTGTTACCAAGCCTCCCTAGAACTTAGGAAAAATATTTCGTGGATTTGGAACAAGATCTTTGCCAGAGGTTTTTGATTGGAGTCGATTGAGGATTTGATTTTGATTTCCATAATTCCTTTACAAAAATTGGCGAAATGATCAAGGACTTCAAGATGCAAAGAAAGTTTTAATTTCTTCTCATTTTTATACATTTGAAACACAAATACACATTTGAGATGTTACACACACTATCTGATTTCTATTTGCTCTTGTCTTTGTTAGGACGAGGATACCTTGAGGTACCTTCATATAAATATACGAATCTAAGTTTCCATAAAGATATCGATTACGAGATCCATCAATTTTATTTCTAAATTCAAGTTTACTACCATTGAGATTAAATATCTAAGGTAATTCCTCCATGACAGGGAATAGGTTTCTTCATAATCAACTCACAGTCGTTTAGTGAAACCTTGTGCATTGAGCCTTACTTTATGTCTTACAACTTCATTATTTTCATTTCTCTTTCGAACAAATACTCACTTATGCCCTCACAGGGGTGCACATATGGAGCGTGTTCTTACGAGCCCAAATACCTCTATTTTATTAAGAGATAATAATTGCTTCTATTACCTTCTTCCAATCTTCCCAATCGGATCTTTTCTTATATTTAGCGTGGAGTGCACACTTTGGATCTAGATCGATGATTGTGGTATTTCTTTTGCAAAATAAATATAGACATTGGTACATTGCCCAATTCATAGATTCTCTGTGGTCACATAATTTATAGATATTTCTTTATGGGGTGATTCTTCTAATGCTTCTACTTGCTCGTTGCTTCCGATTCTTGGAGGCATGTCCTTTTAGTTTTAAGCTCCGGCGATGTGCGCATACCGTCCATCTTGATGTCTCCCTCGAGGAATATTCAAATCTGCTATGCCTTTTCTTGAAGGTTCCATACTAGTGCTAGGTCTCAAGCGCTCTCCCTTACAGTTACGGGGAACTTGGTGATCAGTGTGTCAAGTCCTTCTTATCCTTTTTCGCTATCGTCCGATTACTTGGAATTCGATGAAATTTGGAGTTCTCGTCGTTTTATTCTAAGGCCTGCGGGCGGGATTAAGTGTACCTTCAATTTTCTTTGGTATTTCAACCATCTCCGGTGCATTACGTGCAGGCACATGCGACTTGGTCACGCTCTTCAAATCACTAAAGTGGTCAGATAGTTGATTCGCTAATGCTTGCAAATCAATTATCTTCTGGACTTCTCTATTTGCTTCACTAGTGCGCGGGTCATGTGCATGGATTCTGTGGCTTACCCACGTTATTTCCGCTATTTTCCATCAAGGTTGATTTCCCCCTAATGACGAAACTATCCTTATCAAATATGCTATTAAGCGAAGCGGTGTATACAAATCTCGGTCATGGGGTCCAAATACGGATTATGGATGTTGTCTCATAACCAACGTATATCGGACTTTTGGAGAGGGCCCATTGCGATTATTGCGGTGGTGTATATATGTACATAAACCTTCCAACCAAACCTGCGTAGATGAGAGATTTTCGGTGTTGATCCTTGCGCTAGTTGCATAGGTGAAAGGATGTTATATACCAACAATCTAAAATTAATGAGTTCTTTGTGTGCGGAATTGCGTGTCGAACATGTAGTTGGTAAATTACAATTATGCAAAAGTGGTCGGGCAATAAATTTAATTCGTTTAATTAATGCCTCTGCTAATTCATTCTGGGTGTGGACATGTGTTACGGAATGGTAAGCGGTAATTCCCATTGCCATGAAATAATCATCAAATGCATTTGAAGTAAATTCTTCATCGTTGTCCATTCTGATGAACTTCACATGATGATCAGAGAAATTATTCTTAATTTTAATTATTTACGAGATCGACTTTGCAAAAGTATGGTTTCTAGTATGACAATAAACATACATCGACTATTTTGAAAACATTCTTGAGCATACATAAAGTACCTAAATGGCTGTGCGAGGGTGTATGGGACCATAAATGTCTCCCTAGATACGGTCCAGGAATGCAGGGATTTCATCCTTCACTTTCAGAGTAGAAGGTCTAGTAATTAATTTCTGGTGGCACATGCGGGGCACACAAAATCTTATTGATTGAGAAAATTCTTTACATTGATATTATGTCACTTGAGAATTATTAATTATATTTCTCATCATCCTAAGGCCGAGGTGGCCTAATCTATCATGTTAGAGCGAGAAAAGTTCGGAGCTTCTAAAGTGGTTTCATAACGATATAGGCTGCGGTGCCTTAATATTAGTGTAGTCTGACCTAGATTCATATGAAAAAATTTGTTATAATACCCCTTTTCTATTTTTTCACGTTTGTAATGAGCAAGTATTCCTTATCATACTCTTCTTGATCTCTCGTGAGGCTATTAGCATAATATCCTTAAAGCTTATGAGAGTTCTAGTTGATTACAAATTTCAACATAGCTTCTTCAATGCCAATATTGTGCCCATCCGGAGTATAATTGTGGCTCTTCTGAGCCTATTATAAAATATCGCCGCCTTCAATTGTCGTAAGACTACTAGCATTCTTGTTGACATTTGTAAATTTTTTGTCTATCTCAAGATGGTATTCATTGTCTTTTGCTATTTACTAAGCACAATTTCTGCATATGCGCCACGTGTTACGATATATAAAGTATTTATTAATATGGGATTGGAAGCAATCCACACATAAATAAAATACTCAAAGCAGAACAAAACTTGATGTTATTAATGCGGGAAAGGTCTTGCAGGACTCATCATAAGAATTTAATACTTTGCACTTCTCGACTTACAACCATTAGTCAAATAGTTCAATGTTCTATAACCATAAATTGCAAATGACTATAAAAATATCTAAGTGCAATGTATTGTTACTAGATCGAATCAATGAAATACAAAAGAAACTTTGCTTGAATTTGTTCCATTGTCATCTTCTCTTCTTGGCAACTTCTGACTTCTGCATTGCGATGTCAAATAAGAGGTGGTGAGGGGCTTTCTTCTTTGAAGTGTCCACATCCATGGGTGCAACCAATGTTGTGGATCCTCCGTGCCTTCAAAGCGAGGTGTGCCTCATCTTTCCTTTTCCTTCTTCTTTGACTAGAAAGCATCAATCACGTGCTATGGCTCCCGGCAAATGCATGACAAATACCCCCCATGTGCCACATTTGTTGCATCCTTTTATTCTTTGGTCATAGGGCTTCTCATTGCGTTTCTTTTGTCAGCCCTTCTTGGCTTGAAAAGTACCTTGGTCTTGCGACCCATGACATTACCCTTCTTGCCTCTTTCCATTGGTGAGGCTTCCTCACTTATTATAGCGCTAGCATTGACTTCATGACCAACATTGCTACTAGATGGCTATGAGATGTAGTTCTTAGTAGAACATCATCTTGAGCTTGCTGACTTGCATGATGTCAATCATTTGATATACTCCTTGTAGCCATCTTGACAATAGTTGTTATGCGGTGCCGCGTTTGGGTGAAAGGTAGAGACAATTTTCACAATCTTAGCTCATCGGTAGTGGTTACCTTACCACGAGTTGAAGACTTGTACAAATTAAATGCAATGCATAATTGTACTCTCCCACGTCGACAAAATGTAGTCGGTTCCATTCTGCTACTGCCTAAGGAAGGACGGTGTACTTGACTTCTCGAGCCAGCTTCTCTAGTGTGGTCCATAAAGCTAGTGTGTTCTTCTCGCTATATACTCATTCTTGGCGTTAAGCGAGAGATGGTGTACGAGAAAATAAAGTGCACGATCATTTTCCTTAGTAGTTGGGTGGCATCCTTGAGGTGCCAAGTCCGATAGCGACCGCAGACTTCTTGGATCCAAATCACGATGTCGGCATCTAATGCCCAAGTCAAGTAATTCTAGCCATGCTGGGCTAGCTCTTCGAACTCGCGCTTCGTAATGCTAGTCATCTGCATATTCATGCAAAGAATTCATAAGATTACTGCTGGTAACTTGCATTAAATGGTTGCAAAAATTCTCATAATGTTCATGTATTTTTCTATGCATTTTCCATGATTTACTACTATTTTTTAGTGATTAAAAGCAATATAAATAATCACGAGATAATCAAAACAATAAATACAATATATAAATTGCATAGAAATAATAATAACAAGGTTAAACATGCTTCAAAAGCTCAAAATTATTCAAAAAAAGAGAATTCCCGAGGCCCTGTTCTGTTGGAATATAAATTTTTAGGGGCTAAATCGCTAATTTTCTGTTCTAAGGAAATTATTTGCACAATTTTCAGAAATGCAAAAAGCAAGATTTTTATTTACTTCCCTTTTTTTCTTCACTGGGACCACCCCTCCTTGTTTTTCTTTCTTGGGCCTTCTTTCCATGGCCCATTTGGGCCCATATATGCCGGTCAAAAAGGGAGGCAAAGGGATGCATAGGGTTCCCTTGCCCCGTGCAAGGGCGGTGGCGCTTCTTGCTTAGGTGGCGAGTGGCAGCGACGTTCGGACAATCGCGGCCAGGGTCATGCGAGGCGGCCTGATGAGGTGCAACCCATGCGGGATGGCTCAAGCGGCCTTGTGCGGCCAGTGACAAGGTGGTGCGGCGGAACAGGCAGGGGAGACGCGTGCGGTATGGCGCCCAGGCGTCCACGGCCGGCTAGCCGCCCATCTTGGGTGGCCCGACCGCATGCGGTGCGCCGAGCAGCGACGCAGCGGCCAGTGCGCCCGGTGGTAGTGCTGCGGGAGGGGCCATGGCGGCACCTCTGTGGGAGGTCCAAGCGGAAGCACCTCACGAGAGGTTCGAGCGAGGCGGCCCTTGATGCGAGCCTGCAGTAGGAGCGGTCGACGGCCAGTGTCTTTGTGGGGAGCGGTCTGAGGCGGCTCCATCTTGGTGGCCGGCGGTGGCACGGCTCTAAGTGGCAAAATCTGCGGTTCCATGGTTGGCCTTGCGGCTCGAGCCCGATCAGGCGTGGTGCGGCCGTCTGGGTGCCATCTGCGAAGTGCAAAAATTTTTATATCTTATTCATGCAATGAGATATAGAATCTACTATGCAATCAATAATACCTTTTTGATTAATCATCCGTCGACATTGTCTTGAAAGCGGCGCAAGTCGGCTCACATAATTACATGGAATTTGCAATCTACAATCCATGGTGCTATTGATATCGCTCTTTCATGCAATCCACCGTCGATATTGTGCAGTGACTTCAAAGTCGGCTCGCGGTGATAGAGCGGCGGTTGCAAGTAGGGTAAAACAATCTAAAAGCAACAATTACGGAATTGAAGCGATCTAGAAAGCGATTCGATCTATGAGTGTCGTTCTAAGCGATTACCTTCTCAATCCATGTAGGTCGGAGGCGTAGTCATCTTTGATAACGTGTTGAGTAGCAAGTAAACTCATAAATCCAATGCAAGAACACAAGTACATAATAGTAAATTGAATACAAAAATATGAGGACTTCTTGCTTCTCTTTGTTACATTTATGTAAAACGTATATAACCCAAATTTCTTTTCAAGTTGAAAATAAAATTTAATTATTTTTTGGAATTTTCAAAATTTTAAAAGCTTTCCCTTAATTATTATAAAGCCCAAATAAATTATGTACAAAAATTAATTACCAATTATGAGTTAGAAATATTTTATTTAAGTCCAAAATAGTGAGGAATTTATGAATTTTCCATGATTTTTTGACTTTATTTGCTATTTTGGAAAGACTAAATAAATTATCTGAATTATTTTAATCGCCAAATCTCTCGAAAATCTTGAGCGAGTGGTCACGGCCTTTCTCTTAAGCCAGGCCGTCGACCGACCTTTCCTCTCTCTCTCTTACTGACCCACCTATCATCCCACCTACCTCTTCATCTTCCTCTCGGCAGAAACAAGCGTTTACTGATCCGGTCGATTAAAGCGCATTGAATAAATGCGTTTCCACTCGTGATCACGCACAATTATTACCACGATCACCTTCACTCACTGCGGCACTCAATCGGCCGTTTCACCATCATATGACGTCGGTAAATAGCGCATACGAACATCCTCGACTATTCGGCTACTCCCCTCATCCATTCCAAGCAACCACGACCACGCTACTCATTTCTATCCATCGAAATCTAAGGCGAGCTCACTGCCTTGGCATAAGCTCCACCAAACTTCTCAAAATAAATACATTGATCTACGGTGTAAATGAAATCCACATTGGGAGCTTAGCTTCGTTGTGTTCTATCTCGGGTGTACTTCTTCTTGGTGGGAGGACCATCGAACACCGTCACCACTAGAACACTGTACTCCTCATAGCCCAACCTTCTGTGGCAGCCCGCCGTTTGCTTAAGCCGGCCCGTATGGTATCGCATAAGGTTCAACATCTTCTCCTCTTCACATTCACATGCGTAGTCACGTGGCACAAATGGTGGCGTGTTGTGCGCAAACAAGCTGTAGTTGGCGCATGGCCTGCTTGCTGAAAGTAGTCATAGCTCCTTCGACTAGATAGGCGTAATTTTTAAATCGACTAGGTAGTCATAGCTTCCGTCGACTAGGTGATCGTGGCTCAACCGACTAGATGATGCGTAGGTCATGTCAACTAGGTAGTCGTAGTTTTAAAGGTCGACTAGATGATGCGTGGGTTCCGTCGACTAGGTGATCGCGACTCCTTGACTAGATAGTGCGTAGCTCGTCGACTAGATAGTCGTGGTTTTTCGTCGACTAGGTAGTCGTGGTTCCTTCAACTAGATAGTGCAGTAACTTCTTTCGACTGAGGCGATCGTAGCTTGATCGTAGCTTTTCTTCGACCAGTGTAGTCGAAACCTTCCTTCGACCAGTGTAGTCGAAACTTTTTTTCGACCAGTGTAATCGAAACCATCCTTCGACCCGTGTAGTCGTTATCTCATTCGACCAGTGTCATTGGAATGAGCGATTACTCGAAGGTTATCGATTTTCGATGATGAATAGTACTCAAAAGATGAGCGATACTCGAAGATAACACATGCAGGGAGATGAGCGATTGCTTTCGGAGTGAGCGATTGCTCGGAAGAAAGCGTTACTCGAATTATATCATTTCTTGTGATATTCAACTTCTAGATGTTCGTTCTCCATACGAACTCCAAATCCATCGATACTTGTTCCTAAATTCCAATAAATTCAGTATCTATCTTCCATAACTAAATTTATTTGTGTTTATTTGTGTTTTCATTTGAATTTATTTATATTTGTTTGTTCTTGTTGTATTTTCGCGTATAGATTCACGGCGACTAAGGAAATTGAATTAGAAGAAGAAGAGTCATTCGAGCAAGGCAACTTATACCTTTGACCATGTTGACCTAACATTTTAAATTATTTATTTCTATTTTAAGTTATTATTGCATGCATATTTCCATACAGTTATTTTTATTCCTGTTTTAAATTCCTAGTTAATATATTTCCATTGTATGGCCAAAGTTGTTGTTTGAACAGTATATCCCTTGTTGTCCGCAGATTAAAATAAAATTTGAAAATGATATGCTTGGACCACAATCTTGAATTTGAGGAGTTTAGCCAAATTATTCAAATTTGATTCAAATTGAGTCTATGGTATTGTCTTACCATAAAAGTTTTAAAAATGATTTTACTTGCAAAATAAATCAAAATGGTTTGGATTTGGGCAAAATAGATTATTAGTTTGGTGCAAGTTAATGCAGGGATCGATCCATTTTCTGGCGAGTCGAGGTTGTGAAATATTGACTAGGTTGGTTAAGGACCGGTCTTGATGCGCTTCTTGCTAAGCTTCACCGTACTAACACATGTCCTATATAGAGGACTAGACCAAATAATTTATAATACTTCATTGTTGTTTTATGCCATATTGATGTGTGGGTGTCGGTTAGGCAGTAGTCCCTTGGCATAAGAGGGGCTTCCGGCGGTGGTTAACCCAATGAATGTGAAACCTTAGCGAGACATAATAAACTTGGAGTAGAACATTGTAAAGGCCTTGTGCGTGCTCTAGGCCTTACCTAAGGTAGTGGCGATGGTATCGATGAATGCTAAACAAACTAGAGAAGTCGTGTTGTGTGGGTAAAGTTGTACAACCTGCTGAGTGTAAAACTATTCGAATAGCCATATCGCAGATCATGGACATATTGAGCAAGCGACTCCAAGTTAAATTTTGTTTATTTTAAAATAATTTAGCAAATGATTTCGAGGATGAGTTAGAATTTTGTTTATTTTTAAAATAATTTAGCAAATGATTTCGGGATGGTTAATCATTGTGGTAAAATTAGGCGGTTAGCCATGTGATAGGGCGTATCCTTCACCATTCTTGGTGGAGGTTATCCGATTATAAAATTGCGAATTTAAAAATCGATTTTAGTTATGGATTAAGAATACTTTGGTCTTTACGGTGTCCTTTCTTAACCTTTCTCTCTAAAAATGGTTACTAAATCATCTCTCTTTCAAAAATTGTAGATGGTCAAAGCACCACCGCCATTTCCACGGGTTCTTCCTTTGGACATTCTTGTTGCGGACACTACGGAGGATGATCCAACATCGCATTTTTAGGAGCTGACCAGCGTGCCGGGAGTACAAGTGCGTGGTGGCACTCAAGATCGTTGGAGGGTCAAAGTGATACTCTACTCCAACCTCTGACCTAATACGGAGTTCCACATCTTGACACCCCGTCTGATGTGGCTCTTTTCTGAGTTATCAAGCCTTTGCCCGGAGAAAGGCATTTGTTCAGGCCGCTACATCTCGACCACCGTCCACGGCACAAGATTCCACCACTACCGTGCATCCCCCAACTTGGTAGTACATTTCGTTCGTCGAGAGATGAGGACTTTTTGGAGCTAACACACGGTGGATCAGCGACTACTATGGTTCATCCCTCTTGGCATGCCTTGGATGAGCTACGTGCCACCTAAAAGAAACTAGAGCGTGAGAGGAGAATTGGCAGCTATAAGGAAAGGCGAGGCTAGTTTGATTCCGGACAACACCCCGGACCCTTATTTTTTATTTTAGTTCTTCCATTAGACGCCAGTTATGAGCTACCAATACCCTTTGTGGTAGCCATAATTGATTAATGAAATAAAATAAAAAGAACTATTTTGAAAAGTTGTTCTTTGCCTTGTATTTGTTTGGTTCTTGGGCTATTTTAGATTTATCCCCCTTTGAGCTCTATCTCTATCTTTTCTAAGCCTTTGGAGGATCTAGCAGATGGTGAGTGCTAGCGACCAGGGGAACGATTAAGCAGATTATCAGGCCAACCCAATCCTACAGCCACCACCTCCACCGGCAGATGGACCTGACTGGAGCCAAATGATGGCAAATCAGACACACTTGATTGACCTTCTCACCCAATCCTTAAACAATGCTCAGAATACATCAACAACAACAGCTACTCAGGCCCCTCCTCCACTTCATCCGAGGGCAAACATGTCAGAGTTTATGAGGATCGCCCTCCAACCTTCAGCAATCTGCAGGCCGATGGATGCAGATGATTGGCTTAGGGCAATAGGCAAGAAGTTGGATATTGGCCAATGTTCTGATTGTGAAAGAGTTCTTTTTTCCTCGCATCAGTTGAATGGACCCGCATCAGAATGGTGGGACAACTTTACCCAAACCCACGCAGAGGCTTAGACTATCTTGTGGGGTTACTTTGTGTAGGCATTCCACCGTGCACACATCCTTATAGGAATGATAACCACTGAATTAAAAAGTTTTGTTCTGCATCAAAACAGCCGCTCGTCAGCAGTATTTGCACAAGTTCAACCAGTTGGTCCGCTATGCCCCTGAAGATGTAGCTTCTAATGAAGCCAAGATGGAACACTTTCTGGAGGGACTCAACGATGATATTTCTGTCCATTTGATTGCTCAGGCTTACAGACTTTCAGCGGTTGGTGAACAAGGTCATCCGTCAGGAGGGCAAGCACTTGTAAATAGAGAACCGCAAGAGAAGAATGGTGGCCCAGAAGTTCAACTCTGGGGGATTCCCAAAACCCCGCATTACTCAGCCTCCGCCACCTCAGTGCCGAAAATTACAATTTTCCTCGACTAGAGCACCTATACCAGCACAGCGCCCCAACAACTCTGGCTTCTGCAGAACTCATCAGGAGGCCAATTCAAGAAGAACACAAATTCCTCAGCTGCAAGAGTGACTTGCTTTCACTGCAATAAGACTGGATACTATGTCAATAGGTGTCCAAAGAAGTAGCAACCAGTTGTTCTGACCAGACCAGCTCAAGGAGTTCCAACCTTCGGTAGCACCCCAAAGCCAAATTAGTTTGTGGAGGGATGTGTTAATCACGTCCACAATGAGAAGCTCAAAGCTGCGGTTGTTATGCGTTCTTGGTACGTTTCTCATCAATTCTATACCAACATCAGTCTTATTTGATTCAGGAGCTTCATATTCTTTCGTTTCAAATAAGTTTGCGGGAAAATACGGGTTACTTATCTCTCCCTTAGTTAACCATATGTTAATTCATTCCCCGGGCTCGGAAATAAAGATCAGTTCCATATGCCCAAACCTCACCTTAGAAATATCTGGAGAACCCTTCGTGGCAGACTTAATAGTCTTGCACTCCCAATGATTGGATGTGATTCTCGGAATGGGTGGCTAACCAGAATCAGGACAAGCGGACTATGCCAATATTTCTATCACCCTTACCAATGATCAAGGAATTACTGTGGAATTCAGACCCAAGATTTCTATAGGAGAAAGCTCCATCTTGACCAGTTTGATGGAAGTGAAGCTTGAAGAATTACCTGTGGTGCAAGAATATCCGGATGTATTTCTTGAGGAATTACTGGCATGCCGGGATAGGGATATTATGTTCTTAATTGACTTAGTCCATAGGCGCACCCATATCAAAGAGACCCTATATAATGTGCGCTAATGAGTTAGCGAATTGAAGAATCGATTGAAGATTTGAAGAGCAAATGTTATATTGACCTAATTCATCACCTTGGGGAATGTCGGTACTATTTGTCGAGAAGAAATACAACGATGTGAGAATGTGTGTAGACTACGAGATCAGCGAGCGAGGTTACAATCAAGAATAAATATCCTTTGCCTAGGATTGATGATCTGTTTGATCAATTTGAAAAAACAAGTGTCTTCTCCAAGATTGATTTGAGATCCGGCTATCATCATTTGAAGATTTGGTGGTAGGACATTTGAAATTTGCCTTCACAATAATATATGAGCTATGCGAGTTTACATAAATGTCATTTGTTTTCTGAGCCCGACTTATGTTATGAATATAATGAACAAAGTGTTCATGGAATTCTTGGATAAGTTAAGTGGTTGTTTTCATCAATGACATTCTCATCTACTCAAAAGATGAAGAAGAGCATGAGAAACATCTCGGGATAATTTTGAAAAAGCTCGGGGAGCATCGACTTTATGTCAAATTCAGCAAGAGTGAATTTTGGCTAAGTCAAGTAAGCTTTCCTCGGATATATTGTATCGGCGGCGGGGAGTTGTAGTAGACCCTACCAAGATTGATGTCGTAATGGATTGGAAGCAACCCAAATGCATCACGAGATGTGAGAAGTTTTCTCGGTTTATTGGTTATTATTCTGTGATTCATTGAAGGTTTCTCCAAAGCTGCTAGACCTATGACTCAACCGAAGAAGAGAATAAGTTTGAGTGGACAAATGCTTGTGAGCAAATTTTTGGGGAGTTAAAGAAAAGGCTAGTTTTTGCACTGTATTGGTTTTGCGGACATCCATAAGGACTTTCGGGTTTTCTATGGCGCCTCCCATCGGGGCATTGGATGTGTCTTGATACAAGAAAGGTAAAGTTGTGACCTATGCCATTCGTGAGTTGAGGTCACATGAGCAAACTACCGACTCATGACTTGGAGCTAGTAGCAATTGTGCATGCTTTAAAGGTCAGCGGGATTATCTCATTAGTAACGGCTGGCGTGACATTTTTTCACGGATCATAAAAGTTTGAAGTATATCTTCACCCGATCGAAGTTAATCTCGGACAAAGGAGATGGATGGAACTAATAAAATATTATGACCTTGGAATCCATTATCTTTCGAGCAAAGCAAGCGTAGTAGCGGGTGCCACGAGTAGAAATGCATATTACAGCGCTATGTTGGTTCGGAGAATCGACCAAAGTTTTATGCCAATTGAAGTATTTGAACTTGGAGATTATCGGCTAGAGTGCGTGTAAATGCTTCAAAAGTACAACCAACCATTGAAAATCGGATAAAGAGATAAACAAAAAGAAGATGAAGATACTAATGAAATCAAGAAGAACATGAGAAGAGGAAAAGCCCTAGGATTTTCTTAGGATGAAACAAGGTATCGTTTAGTGCGGAAACCGCATTTGTGTACTGATCATCGGAAACAAGCGATTGATCCTAAAAAGCTTTTGAATCACCTTACTCTATCAACCGGATGTACCAGATCTGAATGAAAAGTATTGGTGGAGTCGACATAGGCGAGAGATAGTGAATTTGTTGCCATGTTGTGATGTTTGCCAAGAGTCAAGGCAAAACATCAAAGACTCATTGGTTTATTCTGACCTTTATCGGTTCGAATGGAAGTGGGAAGAGATTGGTATGGACTTCATCACCGGGCTTCCTAGGACCCAATTAGGATGTGATTCTATTTGGGTAGTGATTGACGGTTGACTAAAGTGGCACATTTATCCAGATAAGACCACTGCGGGGCGACAAATTATGAGTTGTACAAGTCGATGTAAATGCGCCTTCATAGTGTACCCAAAAGATAATTATGCGGAGGTTCACAATTCACGTTAAGATTTTGGAAGAGCTTGCATGAAGCATTGGGGACTAGACTCGACTTGAGCGACATACCATCCTCAAGCAGATGACCAAGCAGTGCGTGTAAATCGGATACTAGAAGATATACTTCAAGCTTGTGCTATAGATTATGGAAAAAGTTGGGATCGAGAACACGCCCTCCGCGAAATTCTCTTGCAACAACGATGTAGGACCGGAAAAGCGACTAGGGGGGTGAATAAGCGCTTTCAAAACTTTCTCGCCTAAATCAAAACCAACACGAACTTTACTCCTTTAGCTATGGAAGCTAAAGTTCGGTGAGCACCTAGCGGAAGCCTTGTGTTGAATTTGATAAACCCCTCAAGCACATGACACAAAAGGAAAAGAACTCAATGTTCTTCACTAGACACGGCGCGGTCGGCCAGGCTACCACAGGTGATCGGGACGGCGGTGATCAATGATCGGCCAAGCAACTAACGGTGGTCGGACCGGTGGGCCGTGATTCGACCGCCAAACAGTGATCTGAATACAGGCGGTCGAGCACGCGTTGAAAACGATCGGACGGTAGAGTCGATCTTGAAAACTCCACCCAAAACCAAAAGCGAAATTTGATCAACTTTTGATTCAACCAATGAAACTTGACCAAATTTCTAGCACACCTCCTAATGATATTAGAGACCTATTTCTAGCGACGATCCGTCGGATCCACTTATGAGAATCGATCTCTCGAGATTTTATCAAGAAGTGCTCAAACCCTAGAAAAGAAAGACTTGATTCACGACTTGCTTGTGGGGATTGATGATCTAGATGTCTCTAGGAGTAATCCCATACATCAAAGTAAGATAAAGAAAGCCAAGAGACCACGCATGGACCTTTGAATCAAGGAAGCACCAAAAACATCCAAAGAGAAGAACACAAAGGGAGCAATTGATCTTTCAATTGAGCATCACAAGATTGTTCATTCACAATAGATGCTTACAAAGCCTCTCCACCAAGGAGGGCAAGAGCTCAACAAGGCACACTCCAAACCCTAGTTCTCCTCTCCTCTCCTCCAAACCCTAGAAAAAGAAGAAGGAGGCTAAAATGAATGCTTGCTTGGGTTTTCCACCTCACCCTTCCTATTTATACTAGAGCTAGGGTTTCCCTTTTGGGTCTCTTACATGGGACCCACACAAATAACTCTTGAAGCAATGCTTTGCTTCACCACGTGTAGGTTGATCGGCGGTTCTCATCGGCGTAAGCCTCTCTTGTCAGAATCCATGGAACCTCCGGAGACTTCGCATCGATATCACTTGCTTTTGATCCAACGGTTATTTGAACCACCGTTCGATCCATCTTGTCCATCTGCACCATGCTTGTGTCACACGACCTCACACGGTATCCTGATCGTTACGGACCTCGGCTCTCCAAGCGTAGTCGATCCACTCACCGTTAGCGTCGTTGACACATGCAAACCCACCTGCGACAATAGACAAACAAAGCGTTTAGGAACAAGTTCTTCACAACTTGACCCCGTCGATTCCATGATCGATATACATCAATAAAGCATTGAAGTTGAGAGAATCACACACTCAAAATCAACTCAATGCAACACTTGGCTCACCTCCAAGTATTGCCGGTCTAGCGCCCAGGGCGGTCAGGCCGAATTCATCTGATCGGACCGCTCCCTGCAGCGGTCGGACGGTCAAAGACAACCAAAATTCAAGCGAGAAATTCGAAACCTTAAAATTTCAATCGAATAGAACTTTATTTAGGAGCTCCAAAATGATGGGACCACATCAAGAGACTCCCTAACACCTACACAACCTATTTTGGCTCGGCTCAAAACCCAACTTTCAAATCGTGGTCGGACCGGCCACCATGGCCGGTCGAATTTGCTCCACCAATGATCGACCTTGGCTGCTGAATCGAGCCTTGATGCTTTGTGACCTTGGAACAAACCAGCGAGATTTTGCAAACCAATAACGCCATTGCCAATTGACTCATCATCACGAGATCGTGCACATATCCTCACGATATCACAATCTCCCCTTGATGAACACATTGGCAATTTTCAAAAAAATGTGGTTTTCAAAATGAAAAGTAAAAATTAAATCGTTTTAGCATAAAGGCACAACTTGGTCCATAAGCAACAAAAGCCTAGGCAAACCAAAGTGGCTTGAATAGTATAGCAGGTGAGATAAGGCATTGAAAGCACAAAAAGATTCACATTCAGGAAGGTAGCCAAAAATCTCACTAAGGTCAATTGAAAAACAAAATGTTCTATTTGACCTTTGATCATTGTGAGTATCCTTCAATTGCAAATCAAATAAGATAAGACAATGAAATCCGAAACTCAACTCACCATGATCACAGATTTTCAAAAGGTTCAAAATTTTTATTTTATGAAGTTCTTTTATATTAACCTTGAGTATGAAACCAAAAACTCAACATTATTAACAACATTTTCTTCACAATCTTTCTCCCCTTTGACAATGAATTCATCAAGATGCATGAAAAGAAAGAGCATGAAGGAATGACTTTATTTTGACTTTTAGTGAAAAGGAGCCATGACCATTATACATATAGGCAGTACAAGTATTATACCAAGCCATATAAGGAGAAGGCGCTATATTCAATCATGGCAAAGCGTGTCTTTATAAGCTAAAACCAAGATAGCAAAAATACGAGATTAACAATTGAAATCATGAAAGGTTGCTCAAGATCATAGATTCACTCAAAGCAACCAAAAATGAGTCAAGCCATGTCTATAAGTAAAAAGAGACTCAAAACAAGAATTGAGGCATTTTGAGCATTAAGAAAATTCTTTTGAAGCAAAGCTCAAGCACTTAGCCCTCTTTGGGCAATTTCTCTTTTCTTTCTCTTTTTTTCTTGTGCTAGATCTCAAGCCTTCTTGCGACCATCTCAGCGATAAGCTTAAAGAATGATCTAGGTCATCAAAACTCCCCACGAGTTCATGCCTAGTGCAATGGCAAGCCGTCTCATGAGAAAGGATTGGTGAGATCGAGTTTTTCGCACATAAAATCTCATTTTCATTTGCTTGACTTAATAAGATAAAAGCTCATTTTCAACTCGAGAATAAGTTCAAGACTCAATTCAACTTGTAAGACATGGCGAGAATCATAAGCGGATCACTAGAGCAAAACTAGTCACAAGATCCAACAAGACATGATTTGATTCAAGTTTCTCACAGATATAAAGCTAGCAAGTCAAAAGCTAAGCCACACCGAAGAGCCATAAAGAGGTCTAGCAGGACTATCCCTCAATATGACAAGGTATAGAATATAAGAACAAGTCATACAAGGATAATAATCGAAGCTCCTTGATTTTATTACACAATGCAAGACAAATGAAATGAAACATGCATTATGATACAATGAATGCAAAAAGCAACTTCCCCTCAAAACACCCAATAGGACTAATAACCCTAACTCTCCCATAAGCGACAAAAGCGAAAGTCAAGAGCCTTAGTGAAAATATCGCAAAGTTGTTGCTCGGACTCTACAAAATGAAGCACAACATCACCTTTCTCAACATGGTCTCTCGAGAAAATGAAATCGAATGTCAAGCGTGTTTAGTCACGGAATGTTGCCTTTGGGTTTTGGCAATATTAATTGCGAAGTGTTATCCTGAGAAAAGGAACACTTCCCAAAGATAACCCATAGTCTCGCATGACGTGGACAAAATCGAGAGAACACGAGAAGCGACCATGGCGGCGGCTACATACTCGGCCTCGGTATGTATGGTATACAGCAGGTATTTTACGGAAGACCAAGAAACAAGTGATGTGCCCAAGAAATGACAAGTGCAGTACTCTTCCTATCAACTCTACACCGTGAAATCGGCATCGAAAATGCTCGAATTGAAAGAGCGAAGAAGAAGAATACGAGTCAAAATCAAGCGTATCTTGAAGATACACGAAGATCGACGTCTGACTTAGCGATGAGAAGCACGAGGAAGCACGAAATCGAGCGCCGCGGACATCTGGCCATGGTGTATGTCCGGCCTCGTATTTTGTAAGATAGAGGAGGAGCCAATCATCTGCGGTACTCCTTACGGTCCACGGACTCTCCATCCTCATCGAGGTCGGCCACGGTGGTTGTTGCAATGGGAGTAGACATTGGCCTCTGCTTCCCATATTGAGCGCAGAAGAAGGTCCTTTGAATACTTACTCACGGTGGGCGAAGGTGCCTTCTTTGGTTGCTTGATTTGAAGACCAAGGAAGAATGTCGACTCTCCCATCATGCTCATCTCGAATTCCTTTGCTCATAGAATCGAAAATCTAGACACCAAAGCATGAGAGGAACCACCGAAAATAATATCATCCACATATATTTGAACCAACAAGAAATCAACGCCATGCACGAGGTGAACAAGGTTTTATCAACCATTCCCATTTTGAAATCATTTTCAAGCAAGAAACTCTTAAGCTTTGTCATACCAAGCTCTAGGAGCTTGTTTCAATCCATCTGAGGGCTTTAGAGTTTAAAAACATGGTTTAGGAATTTTGATTTTCAAACCCGGAGGTTGCTTGACAAAGACCTCTTCTTCTATGAAGCCATTCAAGAAAGCACTTTTAACATCCATTTGAAAAAGCTTGAAACCCTTGGATGTTGCAAATGCTAAAAGAATGCGAATGGCCTCCAATCTAGCTCTTTGGAGCAAAGTCTCCTCAAAGTCTAAGCCCTCTACCTAGGAATAACCTTGAGCAACAAGTCTAGCCTTATTGCGAACAACCAATCCATCCTCACTTTTTGATTTTAAAAACCCATTTTGTTCCAATAACATGAGAATCGGAAGGTCGCTCAACTAAAAACGGACTTTGTTTCTTTCAAAATTTTCAAGCTCTTCATGCATGGCATTGACCCAAGAGGCATCGGATAAAGCATGGGTGATATCTCGGGGTTCAAAAGAAGCGACAAAAGCGAGAATGTGCATGGGAATCGGGAGAAATAAACACAGGCGAGTGACTCGCTCTTGAAGATCCCAATCATGCATTCGGGAGGATGTTGTCGGCTGAATCACGAAGAGGTGCTCTGGTGTAGAAGTGGCCTCTACCCCATGAGTTGTGGAGGTAGGAGCAGAGCCACTCGGATCGTCGGTGGGGATAGGAGGCGGTGCTCGGTGATCTTGAAGTAGTAGTGCGGGCTCTCCACCCTCTCGGAGTAGCGAGGAGGATGGTTTGGGTCTTCATCCTCGAGAATCATCATCGTGAAGATGCTTTCTTGGGTTTGAGCACATGTACACGAAGCATCGGGTCTAGTGCCGGGACTAGCCTCATCAAAAGTGACCATGAAGTCTCAACAATTTTGTTAGTATCAACATTAAAAACCACGATAGCCACGAGAATGGCGGGATATCAAGAAATATGCCATCAAAACATCTAGACTCAAATTTATCAAGATTTCCATGTTTAAGAATGAAGCACTTGCAACCAAAAATCTTGAAATGAGAGACCTTGGGAGAATGACCAAATCTAAGCTCATAAGAAGTCTTCCCAACCACAGGATCTCAAGAAAACCCTATTGGAGATATAACAAGCGGTTGAGATCGCCTCATTAAAATCTCCTAGGAGTAGAATGCTCATCTAGCATGGTCAGAGCCATCTCTACAAGGGTTACTGTTCTTCCTTTCTACAACACCATTCTGTTTGAGGAACTCTAGGGAAGAAAAGCGATGCTCAATTCCCTATCGGTAGCGGAAGGTAGAAAAGAAGAATTCTTGAACTTCTGTCCCATTATCCTCCTAATGGCTCTCAAAGCTCCGGTATATCAACGGCAATTCTAAGGACCAAATCTTTAAAGAATCCAAATGCTTCGTCCTTAGAAGCAAGAAAATAAACCCATGAATACCTCGGTAATCATCCACAACCACCAGCACATACCATTTCCCACGGTGGTTGAACTCTAGAAGGACCAAGCGTATCTAAGTGAAGAAGGCATCCAGTCCATCAGTCATTACCAAAGTAAGAGGTGGGTGGGAAGCGAGACACCATCTTACCATGTCTCTGAGGAGAGCACACAAGATCTCTGGCGACCTTGACCTAGGCAAACCTCTAATCAAGTCCTTACAAGCGACTCTAGACAAATGATCAAAACCTATATGCCCAAGTCTCGATGCCACAAAACAAGGTCATGAGAATCGGAGGCCACAAGACACCTAGGACTAGAAGCGGAAGAAATCTTTGAAATTTGCACGAGAAAATCTTCTCAAATCTGGAGATCTCAAAAACAAGCTCACTGAGGAATCTAGAACTCTACATTCACCTCTCTTAAACCTCACTTCTAGACCCTCATCAGCGGTGAGAAGCAGATAGAAGATTATACCTCGACTTACTTACCAAGCGGCGTCTTTTAGCATGAACTTGTCGTTGGCGCATACGGTGCCCTTTGCGATCCACGGTCGGTAGAAGCATCCCCAAATGTAATCAATTCATTGCGGATGCGTGTGAGGAGAGAACCATCTAGAATCTCGGTCATATATCGAGAACACCGAGTCAACAAGCCACTTGTCCTCCTTCCTCGCATGCAGCCGGACCTAAAAAGCGCGATCGAGAAAACATCCGTGCCTCGATCTTGGGGTTAGTGATAAATGAGCGAGGAATCCGATCTTGAGAAGCACGATGTCAGGGCGGCTTGATAGAAATAATTTGAAACATGATCGGGAATAAAATCATAAGAATGCACATGAGAACCACCTAGACCTCTCAAAGCGATCTACAAAAGATCGATACTCCCCTGTCTAGGTGCTACCGGTGTCTCTCCTCACGATGTCCTAATCCAACATCTTGCCTAGACCCACCAAAAGAGTCCACAATGTTCTCTACAAATCTAGGCCTATGTGTGAGTGCGATAAGCAGTGCCTAGCTCTAGAGACTACATCGGAGAAGGGACTCCTCTAATGGATCTTAGGGCGCTCATCCTCTCTTTTCTCTCAAGTTTTGCTCTCAGGAGCGAGAACTCAGCAGATATAGCCTTCTTTCTTGCGAGAAGGTGCAATAGTCTTGGACCTTTTGAAAGTGCATGCGGAATGAGTGAAAGCACCTTTCTTGCGAGAAAGAGTTTGAGCAAAACCACCGGTTGAAAACAACCCCGGATGGCTTAGGGGTTCTAGCTCAAACAAACCATTCTTCACGACTCTAGCAATCTTAGGTGGGTTTTCTTGGAATGCTCTGGGGATTGAAACCTAGACCACTATTTTCACGCTCACCTTGGATTGATCAAGAATCATGTTGAGTTTCTTTTCCCACTTGAAAATTTCTCAAGCGTCACCTTGAGGTAATCATTCTCTTTCAATAACTCCTCACATCTAGTACACTTGCTAGACTTGATTACCTCATTAAGCTTACTCTTAAGAAGGGCCACTTCACTTTGAAGGCCTCACAAGACACCACGGTAGGATTCACGAATCCTACTCAAGCTGCTCCTTAAACTTGACTCTAAAAGCCTCTTGTATCGACTAACCATGGTTTCAACTTGACATTCAAAACACAAGAGTTAGAATCAATAACCTTTTTAGAAGCGATAAAGGACATGGATCTTTCAATTTTAGCCTTTTCTTCGGGGTCTTGTTTAAGGCTTCAATTTCAATTGTAAGCTTGGGACAATTTTCACAAGATGCAACTCTAGAGTAAATCAATGTTTACATCATCTCTTGCATCTTAATCCTATTATCCTTACAATGAGAGCATGTGTGACGGCATCAAACTTTTGCAATTCTTTTAAGGAACTATCAATTTTAATTCTAGCAAAGCACAATTAGAGCAAGTTAAAGGGATAGCTTCCATGGCGGTCACATCAAGAGGAATGACATCTAAACAAGCGGATCTAGACTTGAAGATTCTAGTTCATCGAGAGCATCTTTTAGTTGATTTGTGGCGGAGGAATGAGCAGATTTCAAGCTTGTCAAATCGTTAAGCAAGCTAGTCGAGGAATCACAAATATCGGCGAGATTGATAGATTTAAGCCTAACAACTTCAAGATTCAAATTATCAATCATAATGTCACCTTCCTAATCATTTTACTTGCTTATGCAATTTACATTAAATAAGCACCAAAGCCCTTTTCATATCGGACAATAGAAGGGCATACCTCATCGGGATCATGAAAGGATCCTCATCTTTGGAGGAATATTTATCGTGCATTTGTTCTTGGCCATGAAACACATCTAGGGTGAAGTCATCGCCTTCTTCTTGCCACGAGAATCACTCTCGTAGTCCTCCGTTTAGAGTCCACATCGCTCATATTTACATTCTCAAGAAGCGGCAAGGACCGGTGACAAACTTCGATAGTTTGTCTTCTTGGGTTTACATCCCTCTCACAGGGATGTCTTCTTGTCTCCTTCTCCTCCTTGCCCTTTAGCTTGGGGCACTTGGAGCGAATGTGGTTTGGCTCACCACATTGAAGCACGTGATAGGTCCCTCCTCCTCCTATTTCTCACCTTGTTATGCGCTCTTGTGAATTTGGTGGAAAGGAGGCTAAGTCATCCTCGGGCAATTTCTCAAGTTGCTCATCACTCAGCGAATGTAAAGCGAGATAATGAAAAGCGGATGAGCTACAATCAAGAGAATCGGAAGAAGCGACCCTTGGATTTATCGACCACTAAAGCCATCGACTCTGTCTTGGGGAGGCGAGATAAAGTCAATCTCATGCGTCTTCAACCTCGAGTAGAAACTTATCCATGGTAAGCTCACTCATGTGATGTTGTCATTGATGGAAGTGATCTTCATACCCAGACCTTCACATCAAGAGCACCCAAAGGTGGCGTGCATTTTGACTCGAGAAAATATCAAGTCAACGGTGCGGAGATCATGAAGAATTTTAGAGAATCTTCCCATGGCTCATCCAAAGACTCACGGGCCTTTGTTCGATCTTGAGTAAACCTTTTTGAGATGATTACATCTCACTTCCTTGATCGCGATGGACCCTTCGTGATAATCACAAAGTGTCGCGGATCTAAATGAAGCGAACCGCAAGTGAGCAACACGCTCAAACTCGGATCGACTAAGGCCTTGGATCAAATAATTCGAGAGCCTTCTTTGTTGGCCTCCACATACGGGTGATCGTATCGTCATCGGTGTACGACATAAGGTTTTTCACCTTTAGCCAAATAAGCGTGCCCTTGAGCCTCGATATCGCTTGCATCTGAGCCTTCCGGTATGCAAAGTCAACTCCCTCAAAAATGTGTGGCTTGGTTGAGTACTTGTCGATCGCCATGGCTCCAAAGGCGGTTAAGATCTATAAAGAAGAGCTAGCAGGCTCGATACCACTTGTAGGGGCCGGAAGGCGACTAGGGGGTGAATAGGCGCTTTCAAAACTTTCTCGCCTAAATCAAAACCAACACGAACTTTACTCCTTTAGCTATGGAAGCTAAAGTTCGGTGAGCACACTGGCGGAAGCCTTGTGTTGAATTTGATAAACCCCTCAAGCACATGACACAAAGGAGAAAAGAACTCAATGTTCTTCACTAGAACAGGCGGTCGGCCGGCTACCACAGGCGGTCGGACCGGCGGTGATCAATGATCGGTCCCAGGCAACTAACGGTGGTCGGATGGTGGGCAATGATTCGACCCGCCAAACCGGTGATCTGAATACCAGGCGGTCGAACGCCCGTTGAAAACGGTCGGACCGGTAGAGTCGATCTTGAAAACTCCACCCAAAACCAAAGCGAAATTTGATCCAACTTTTGATTCAACCAATGAAACTTGACCAAATTTCTAGCACGCCTCCTAATGATATTAGAGACCTATTTCTAGCGCGATCCGTCGGATCCACTTGAGAATCGATCTCTCGAGATTTTATCAAGAAGTGCTCAAACCCTAGAAAAGAAAGACTTGATTCACGACTTGCTTGTGGGGATTGATGATCTAGATGTCTCTAGGAGTAATCCCATACATCAAAGTAAGATAAAGAAAGCCAGAGACCACGCATGGACCTTTGAATCAAGGAAGCACCAAAACATCCAAAGAGAGAAGAACACAAAGGGCAATTGATCTTTCAATTGAGCATCACAAGATTGTTCATTCACAATAGATGCTTACAAAGCCTCTCCACCAAGGAGGGCAAGAGCTCAACAAGAGCACACTCCAAACCCTAGTTCTCCTCTCCTCTCCTCCAAACCCTAGAAAAAGAAGAAGGGGGCTAAAATGAATGCTTGCTTGGTTTTCCACCTCACCCCTTCCTATTTATACTAGAGAGCTAGGGTTTCCCTTTTTGGGTCTCTTACACATGGGACCCACACACAAATAACTCTTGAAGCAATGCCTTTGCTTCTGCGTGTGGATTGATCGGCGGTTCTCATCGGCGCCAAGCCTCTCTTGTCAGAATCCCGCCGGAACCTCCCGAGACTCGCATCGATATCGCACCACAGTGATCCAACGGTGTTTGAACCACCGTTCGATCCATCTTGTCCATCACGCACCATGCTTGTGTCCACGACCTCACGGTATCCACGATCGTTACGGACCTCGGCTCTCCAGCGTAGTCGATCCACTCACCGTTAGCGTCGTTGACACGCAAACCCTGCTGACAATAGACAAACAAACCGTTTAAGAACAAGTTCTTCACAACTTGACCCGTCGATTCATAATCGATATACATCAATAAAGCATTGAAGTTGGAGAATCACACACTCAAAATCAACTCAATGCAACACTTGGCTCACCTCCAAGTAGTGCGGTTGTAGCCACCAGGCGGTCAGCCGAATTCATCTGATCGGACCGCTCCCAGCAGTGGTCGGACCGGTCCAAGACAACCAAAATTCAGCGAGAAATTCGAAACCTTGGAAATTTCAATCGAATAGAACTTTTTTGGGAGCTCAAAATGATGGGACCACATCCGGAGACTCCCTAACTTGCCTACACAACCTATTTTGGCTCGGCTCAAAAACCCAACTTTCAAATCGGTGGTCGGACCGGCCACCATGGCGTCGGGCTGCTCCCAGGCGATCGACCGCCGGCACTGCTGATCGGACCGCCGGTGCTTTGGCTGACCTTGGAACAAACCAGCGAGATTTTGCAAACCAATAACGCCATTGCCAATTGACTCATCATCACGAGATCGTGCACATATCCTCACGATATCCACAAGCGACTATCAAGCCAATTTACATATGTCACCATTTGAAGCATTATCGACGACAAAAATGCAGAACTCCCCTCCTTTAGGATCAAGTGGGAGAATGTCGGTTCTTTGAACGAATTAATAAAGAAATTTGTAAGTAAAGTGAAGGAAATAAAGAACACCTAAAATTTGTCCGATCCAACGCGGAAGAGCTATGCGGATAATGCGTCGAGAGAATTATCTTTTGAGGTAGGCGATTTTGTTTATCTCGAGTAACTCCACTCGAGGAGGTAAGGAGATTTCGGACTAAGGAAAACTTCGCGCAGTTTATTGGACCATATATGATTTTAGCAAGAAGAGGTGAAGTTGCTTACTAGTTTGAACTACTAGCATCGTTGTCTCGATTCGATGTCTTCCATGTCTCGATTGAAGAAATATCTTTGAGTTTCAACAGAGCAAACACGCTTGAGTATTGATCTTGAGGAGGATCTCACCTATGTGGAAGCGCCCAATCAAGATTCTTTACATTGTATAACATATCACCGGAGCAAAGTCAACCGTTTATGTAAAGTCCAGTGGAGCAATCATTCAGAAGAAGAAGCTACCTAGGAGGCGAGAAGAAGATCTAAAAGCCGAGTATCCCCACTTTTTTGCTGGGCAAGTCTGAATCTCGTGGTCGACATTCCCTTTAAGGGGGATAGGTTTGTAACATCTCAAATTTCTTTTTCTAGTCGAAAATAAAATTTAATTATTTCTAGAATTTTTGAAATTTTAAAAGCTTTCCCTTTATTATTGTAAAGCCAAAATAAATTATGTGCAAAAATTAATTACCAATTATGAGTTGAAAATATTTTATTTAAGTCCAAAATGACTAAGGGAATTTATGTGAATTTTTCCATGATTTTTGGACTTTATTTGATATTTTATAAAGCCTAAATAAATTATTTGAATTATTTTAATCGCTAAATCTCTCGAAAATCCAGAATAGTGGTTGGGCCGAATCCTTCCCCGACAACCCGACCTTTCTCTTTTTACCGACCCGTCGACGGACTTTCCTCTCTCTTTCTCTTGGCAGACCCACTTTGTCATCCACGGCCTCCTCTTCGTCTTCCTCTCGGCGAAGCGAGGCGTTTGCTGATCCGGTCGATTAATCTACATTGAATCGTCTGTTTCCACTCAAGATCATGCACAATTATGACAACAATCACTCTTCACTCACGGCCGCACTCAGTCGACCATTTCTCCATCTTAACTCGCTTTACTTGTCACGCCGCATCATTGTTAAAGCACGCGCGCTGCGTCCTCAACGATCTGGCTACTCCTTGCACTATAAAATGAGGGCACAACCTTTGTATTTCTCACATCACTCCATTCCCCACAACCACGACCACGTTGTTCGTTTCTATCTGTCGGAATCGAAGCCGAAGCTCCTCTGCGCCGCCGTTAGCTCCGTCGATTGCCCGTCGTCCATTGATCTCTGGTGTCATCGTCCACCTTTGGGAGCTTTGCGCGTCGTGCTCTACCTCGGGTGTACTTCTTCTTCGCGGAGAGGACCATTGGAGCACAGGTGCCACGAACCCGTACTCCTCTTGCAAACCTTCTACTTGGCCCGCCCGTTGTTCTTTGCGCGTAGTAAGGTATCGCATAAGGTTCATCGTGATGAGGACATCCCTCCTTCCGGATACCACGTACTACACAAGACCTTCCGATTTGGGTGTTGGACTACAAGGTCCTATGACAAGAGCTAGAAACCGTGACTTAATCTATCGGTAAAATCGTTTCTAGAATTTGAGTGTATTATTTGAGAACTCTATGATCTTGCCTAATGGAGATGATTTACTTGTACTCAAAAATCTAGGATTACGACCACTTCAAGAAGGCCTACGACCGGTTCAAGAAGGTCTCGACCACTTCAAGAAGGCCTACGACCGGTTCAAGAAGGTCCACGACCCGATTCGCAAGGCCTCGACCACTTCAAGAAGGCCTACGACGGATGACTTCGTTGGGAGCACTCACGACCAGAGAGGCGAGCCGATTACTCGTTGGACACAATCTATGACCAAAGATAGCATGGACTCCTCAAGACCACCTAGGACCGATCCTACGACTAGATCTTCGACCGAAATCGCGACACAAAGTGTTGCGTCACCGTTGAAACTAATAAGACTTTGTAAGCGTGACAAGATCGGAGTCCGAGGTTGTATGCGCCTCATCCCGGCCGCACAACCTAAATTGACCTCCTCCGTCCCCTATATATATCTGATGGCCGTAGTAGTTTAGAGCGGGTTTTCTTAGATTAATACGCCAATTGCGGTTCGTGGGTTATCGGTTTGAGGAACCCAGCCTTGTAAACTTCATCCATATCCATAATACAATTCAGATTGCATCTACCTTGTTCTTGTGAGTTGCTTGATTGCTTGCGGGAACCATAACCTTCGTGGTAAGGTCGATCGCGTGCAAGTGTGGTCGATAACGACAGGCGTGCGGGTGTAGCGAATTACGAGGTGACGATCTGTTAGTCGGAAGCCTCAAAGCGTCAACATCCTCCACGACGAACCAAATCGAACCTATCGGAAGATCGGACGCCGTGACTCATCAAGTGGTATCGAGCTAAGGTTGCCGTTAGGTAATTTCGTTTATCCCCTTTGTGAGTTTTGTTCCATCACCTAGAGTCCGGAAAATTGCCCTACAAAAAAAAATTAGATCGTAATTATTCATTGTCCAAACCACTTTGTGCCTTCGCAATTATGTTTCGGTTTAGCGTTGTTGAATTCGAGTCCATCGTCGGTGTCTTTGTTCTTTGGTCTAGTCGTTAGTAATCTAGTTTCTAGCGTCAAGTCTTTCTTTGTGTCGATCATCTAGACACCCCCATACGACCACAACACCACCCCCATCGACCACCTACTGGATTGGCTTCTCCACTGGTCGGAAGCGAGCGCTGGTCGGATTCGACCAACCACTCGTGTCAAACAACCCTATTTATTATCTTGTTGCTCTCGGACACCCCGCCACTGTGAAAACAATCGGTGGTCGAATTTTCCCATAGCTAAAGTTCAGAGAGAGAGAGAGTATCTTTTAATTACCTTTGTACCCTGCTCTCGGGAAAAGTTTGTGACCCATATATATCCATAGACCCGAAAAGGGTTTTGAAGAGTTTTGAGTCAAGGTCACATTCTTAAAAAAAAAAAGGAAAACCCTAGGTTGGGTTTTGCGGTCAAAAAAAAAAAGAAAGAAAGCAAAGAGTGCAAAAAAAAAAGAAGAAGAAGAAGAAAAGAAGGAGTTGCTTTGTGATTTTGGATCGATTGTGTTTGTATCTACCCTATCCTTCCGTTTGCTTGAGCTAGTTCTAGGAGCAGCGTTTGGGCGACAATCGTGTGGTAGTCTTGTGGACTTTTATTCAGCCTTTCCTAATCTGATTTCATTATTGCTATTCCTTGCTACTAAACATTGCCTATCAGGAGCTCTACATACTTTCGCCCTCAGTTGGATCCTCGCATTAGCCTCCGCTGTGATCGTACATCCCACCTTCGCCGATTAGACCACTGCTCCGCAATTTGGTAAGAAACTCATAAGAGCTTGGTAAGGCGGCTTGAGTGTGTGATTCCACCCTCAGACCACCTAATAGTGATAGGGATAATACCTTTGTGTTGTCTTTTGTCTCCTACTAACCATGTCGGTGAAGGATTGGATGCGCAAGAGTGTATTTTAAGGAAGAGCTCATGGCGCTATTGGATGAACAACGCACTACCGTTAATGAGGACATCGACGGGAAGCTTCAAGCTACCACGATCATATTACAACGTTCAATCAACGATAGTATTGCGGCGCTCACTACACCTCGAAAGAATGGTGAATCGACCACCAAGCGTTGGTCGTGTGGAACCTCATAGTGCGACCCATGACCATGAGTTTGATAATGATAATGAGATGCACGACCACGGCGCCTTTGATGCGACAAACGGAACGGCGAACTTCAACCGTCAAGGTATGAGAGGTAACAATTTTCAGCAACATAATGCCCATGATGATCCATATGCTAAAGTCAAGTTCACTATACCATCTTTTGCGGGTGCTTATGATGCGTAAATATATCTAGATTGGGAGATAGCGGTAGAACAAAAATTGAATGCTCACTTAGTTCTGAAGTGCATAGAGTTAGGCAAGCCACAAGTGAATTTAAAAACTTTGCCATCATTTGGTGGAATAGGGTTTGCACCAAGGATTAAGCGCCTACTACGTGGGATGGTTTAAAGGTTGCTATCATGTGATTTGTCCCACCTTCTTTTAAGCGTGATTTGCGTAATAAATTGCGGCGCTTAAATCAAGGTAATAGATCAAGTAGAAGAATATTATCGGGAGCTACAAATTAGCATGTTGCGTTGTGATATTATTGAGGATGAAGAAGGCTGCAATAGCACATTTTTATGGAGGATTAAGACGTGAAATTCGAAAGACATAGTGGATTACAAAGAATACGATAGTGTCCCTAGATTGTTCCAACTTGCATGTTTGGCGAGTAAAAGAATTGTGAGGGCGACAACAGAGGCCAAGGAACAATTTTGGGAGCATGTCTACACCACGACCAATCTTCGGGCAAGCCAAAACACCCCCACTTTCGGCTACAGTCTGCTGCCCCTCCTCGAGTAGGGTGCGTTCAGCGGCACCTCCGACCACATCATGTGCACCCGAGGTAAGCAAACCTACTAGTGTCAGTGGCTCCGACCAAGAGTTCTTCCTCGGTTGCTTCCACCGGTCGTACCACCGGATTATTTGCCACCGCTGCAAGGGAATGGGACACGCCATGAAGGATCGCCCAAGTCGTGAGCATACCTTGCCACTCTGAGACGGTGGATATGTAAGTACTAGTGATATTGAGGATGAATATGTACTTGCGGCTAACATTGCAGTGGAGGAGACAGAGCGAGTGGTGATCTTGATGATGTAGAGGAGCAAGTAGGCTGCTTTGTTGACACCGAGTATCATATGAGCCTTGTTATGCATACGAGTCCGAGCGCACAAGTGGAGAGAGCGGAGCAAAATCAACGGCATAACTTGTTTCAAAACCAGATTTCTTGTGAAGGACAGAGCCTGCGAGTCATCGTTGATGGAGGGAGTCTGCAACAACCTTGCAAGCTCCGAGATGGTCGAAGCTTGGCTTGACCACACAACCCCACCCACGTCCCTACTACATCCAATGGTTCAATTCGTGTGGTAAGTTAAAGGTAAACAAAGTTGTGAACGTGCAATTTTCAATTTGGTAAATACAAAGATAGTTACGACTTTGATATAGTACCGATGCAAGCCTCGCTCTTTATTGCTCAGAGGCTTTGGATATATGACAATGATGTTTTGCACCATGGTAGAGCTAATACCTACTCGTTCTTACACAAGGGCAAGAAGATTAAGTTATTGCCTTTGACACCAGCTGAGATTTTGAAAGATGAAGAAGAGCGCGCTAAAAATGAAAGAAAACCGATAAGCATGATTCTGAAAATCAGCAAGTAGCAAAACGTGTTTTCCCACCTAAAAGGGAGAAAGTGGCGTCTAGTCCTAAGTCTGAGGGGATTAAATTGAAGGGATGTGTTATGATTGCCACTAAATCTGAACTTGCTGAAATTTGTGATAATGAGTTGCCATGCTATGCTTTGATATGCAAAAATGCCTTATACTCGCTTGAGGATATAGCTAGCTCTTTGCCTCCTGCTGTTGCTAACCTTTTGCAGGAGTATGTGGATGTATTCCCAGCTGAGGTACCCCCGGGATTACCACCTATTCGAGGGATAGAGCATCAAATTGATTTGATCCCAGGAGCGACTTTGCCAAACCGTCGCATATAGGACCAATCCAGAGGAGACTAAGGAAATTCAAATGACAAGTCCAAGATCTTACGGACCTGTGGAGTGCGTAAGAGAAAGCCTTAGTCCTTGTCTTTGTCCAGATTCTTTTGGTTCCTAAGAAAGACGGTAGTTGGCGTATGTGTGTTGATTGCAGAGCCATTAATAACATTACTATAAGGTATCGTCATCCTATCCCAAGGCTAGACGACATGCTAGATGAATTGAGTGGTTCTATTATTTTCACAAAGATTGACTTGCGGAGTGGTTACCACCAGATTAGAATGAAATAGGAGATGAATGAAAACCGCTTTTAAAACTAAGTTCGGATTATATGAGTGGTTAGTGATGCCTTCGGTCTAACTAATGCACCTAGTACTTTTATGCGCTTGATGAACGAGGTTTTACGCCCTTTCATTGGAAAATTTGTGGTGGTTTACTTTGATGATATCTTGATTTATAGCAAGTCACATGAGCTACATTTGAATCATATACGTGCTGTTTTTAATGCTTTGAGAGACGACGCTTGTTTGGTAACCTCGAAAAGTGCACCTTTTGCACCGATCGAGGCGCGTTTCTTGGATATATTGTGACACCACAAGGAATTGAGGTGGATGAGACAAAGATTGTAGCCATCCAAAGTGGCCGACACCCGAACCTTTGCGTGTCACAAAGCGAACTTCCACGGCCTTCTTTGGATTCTATCGGCGCTTTGTCGGGATTTCAAACACCATTGCCGCACCATTGAATGAATTGACAAAGAAAGGAGTGTCTTTCCAATGGGGACTCGCAAGAGAAGGCATTCAACTTGTTAAAAGAGAAGCTCACCCAAGCACCCTACTCCAACTCCCTGATTTTGGTAAGACTTTTAAGATTGAATGTGACGCTAGCGGGATTGGAATAGGTGGTGTATTGATTCAAGAAGGTAAACCGGTCGCATATTTTAGCGAGAAACTAAATGGGCCTAATTTGAATTATTCCACCTATGACAAAGAATTGTATGCTTTAGTTCGTGTGCTTCAAACTTGGCAACATTATTTATGGCCCAAAGAATTTGTTATACATTACGATCATGAATCGCTAAAACATATTAGAAGTCAAGCTAAACCGAATAAACGACATGCTAATTGGGTAGAATTTATTGAGTCGTTTCCATATGTCATAAAGCATAAGAAAGGTAAGAACAATGTGATTGCTGATGCGCTCTCTAGACGTTATACCATGTTATCTCAACTTGACCATAAGATTTTTGGTTTGGAGGCCATTAAGAGTTTATATGTCACTGATTTGGACTTTAAGGAAGTGCTTGAACATTGCAAAGAAGGGAAGATATGGAATAACTATGTGTTTGAATGATGGTTTGATCTATCGTGCTAACAAGCTATGCATTCCGACTAGCTCGTTGAGTCTTTTGTTGTTACTGAGGAGGCACATAGAGGAGGTTTGATGGCGCATTTGGAGCAAAAAGACAAGATGTGCTGACCACCCACTTCTTTTGGCCAAAGATGAGGCGTGATGTCGGCGCCACGTGGCTCGGCCGCACTACATGCAACAAAGCTAAGTCCCGCCTCAATCCACATGGACTTTATATGCCTCTTCCTATTCCTAGTGCCCCTTGGGAGGATATTTCTATGGATTTTATTTTAGGATTGCCTAGGACAAAGAGGGGGAGAGATAGTATATTTGTCGTAGTGGATCGATTTTCTAAAATGGCACATTTTATATCTTGTCACAAGAGCGATGATGCTACAAACATAGCTGATTTGTTTTTCAGTGGAAATCGTTAAGCTTGCATGGAGTGCCCAATACTATTGTCTCGGATCGCGATCTAAGTTTTGAGCCACTTTTAGAGATCGCTTTGGAATAAATTGGGGACAAAGCTGCTGTTTTCTACTACGTGTCATCCCCAAACTGATGGACAAACGGAGGTTGTCAACCACCATGTTGCGGGCTGTTTTAAAGAAGAACTTGAAGATGTGGGAAGAGTGTTTACCGTGATATTGAGTTTGCTTACAATAGGTCAAGACACTCCACCACCAAGGTAAGTCCGCTTGGGTAGTGTATGGTTTTAACCCCGTGCTCCTATTGATTTACTACCTTTACCAACCTCGAAAAAATAAATCTAGATGCTAAGAAGCGTCTTGCATTTATTCTCAAGTTGCATGAGACCACTAAAGAGAATATAGAGCGTATGTTGAAAAGTATAGGGTTCTTTGGAAATAAAGGTAGGAAAGTTGTCAAAATAGAACCAGGTGATTTAGTTTGGGTTCATTTGAGAAAGGATAGATTTAGAATTAAGAAAATCAAAGTTGATGCCTAGAGTCTGCGAGGACATCGCCTTCTCCTCTTTGTTTTGGCGACTACAGTAGCTTGCCGTGGCGCGTAGCTCCGACGAGCTTGTAGTCGAGCGCCACCGCTGCTGTCCAGAGTAGTCGCAGTTCCTTCGACTAGATAGTCGTAGTTTCCGTCGACTAGTTAGTTGTAGCTTCCGTCGACTAGATAGTCGTAGTTTTCGTCGACTAGATAGTCGTAGCTTCCTTCGACTAGATAATTGTTGTTTCGCCGACTAGGTAGTCGATCCGCCGACTCAGGTAGTCGTAGCTCCTTCGACTAGATAGTCGTAGTTTCTGTCGACTAGGTAGTCGTAGCTCCTTCGACTAGGTAGTCCTACCTCCTTCGACTAGATAGTCGTAGTTTCCGTCGATTAGATAGTCGTAGTTTTTGTCGACTAGGTAGTCATAGTTCCTTCGACTAGATAATCGTAGCTTCTTTCGACTAGATAGTCGTAGCTTCCGTCGAATAGATAATCGTAGCTTTCTTTCAACTAGTGTAGTCGAAACCTTTCCTTCGACCAGTGTAGTCGTAATCTCATTCGACTAGTGTGCTCAGAGTGCACAGTACTCGGAAGGTGATCAGTACTCGACGATGAACAGTACTCGGAAGATGAACAGTACTCGATGATGAATAGTACTCAAAGATAACCAGTACCTGGGATATGGATAGTGCTCAGATTCTATCATTTCTTTTGATATTCAACTTCCGGATGTTCGTTCTCCTTAATACGAACTCCAAACCCGTCGATTCTTGTTCCTAAATTATGATAAATTAAGTATCTATCTTCCATAACTAAATTTATTTAATTTAGAGTTTATTTGTATTTTCAATTGAATTTATTTGTTCTTGTTGCATTTTCGTGTATAAATTACGACGACTCTGGGGGAAATGAATTAGAAGAAGAAGAGTCATTCGAGCAAAGCAAGTTATACCTTTGACCATGTTGACTCTAAAATTTTAAATTATTTAATTATGTTTTAAGGTCTTATTGCGTGCATATTTCCATAAAGTTATGTTTAATTCTTAGTTTAAATTCCTAGTTAGTCTATTTCCTTTGTATGGCCAAAGTTGTTGTTTGAACAGTATATCCTTTGTCTCTATAGTTAAAATAAAATTTGAAAATGATATGCTTGGACCAAAATCTTGAATTTTGGGAGTTTAGCCAAAATTATTCAAATTTGATTCAAACTGAGTCTATGGTATTGTCTTACCATAGAAGTTTTCAAAAATAATTTTACTTGCAAAATAAATCAAAATGGTTTAGACATGGACAAAATGGATGATTAGTTTGGTGCAAGTCAATGCACAGGATCGATCCATTTTCATGGTCGCGTCCAGGGTTGTGGAATGTTGCCTAGGTTGGTTAAGGACCGGTCTTCGAGCTGTATCTTGCTAAGCTCCACCGTACTACCACATGTCCTGTATGGACAGGACTAGGCAAAATAATTTACAATACTTCATTGTTGTTTATGCCATGTTGATGTGTGGGTGTCGGTTAGACAGTAGTCCCACTCGGCGTAAGAGGGGGATTCCGGCGGGTGGTTAGCCCAATGGAGGTGAAACCTTAGCGGACATAACAAACTTGGAGTAGAGCATTATAAAGGCCTTGACGTGTGCTCTAGACTGCTTACCTAAGGTAGTAAGCAGTGGTATCGACGAATGCTAAACAAACTAGAGAAATCGTGTTGTGTGGGTAAAGTTGTACAACCTCTGTAGAGTGTAAAACTATTCGAATAGTCATGTCGACGGTCATGGACATGCTGAGCAAAGCCACTCCAAGTTAGAATTTTGTTTTATTTTTAAAATGATTTAGCAAATGATTCCAGGATGGTTAATCCTTGTGGTAAAATTGAGCGGTTAGTTATGTGATAAGAGGGTATCCTTCACCATTCTTGACTGGAGGTTATCCACTATGAAATTCCAAATTTAAAATTTTGATTTTAGTTATGGATTAAAAGAATTGCCTTGAACTTAGTAATTGTATTCAAACATGAAAATGCATCTTTGTGCAAAATAACCATATACCCTTTCCCCTTGACATTATCTAGCATGCATTATACTATGTTAGTTAGGTGTAACTTGCGAGCACGGTTGTTGTGCTCACTCTTGCTGAATAAAATTTATTCATGTAAAGTTTATTATCAAAACGATGAGGATCAAGACGACTAGGCTGCGCCCCTAGACGATTTGCTGTGGCGAATCGTGTGGCCTACCTATTTACTTTGCTTTCGCTGTTCTTTTATGTTTGGCCTTATGCCTAATTTTGTAATAAACTATGATTATTAATGAATAAATGTGATATTATTTTTCTATCACTTTTGTTTGACTGTGTATAATAGTTATTTCTGGACTATTGTATGAAACATAGATAATCAGAGATCCTTCGTTCCCGGATTCGATATTGTAGTACAATAGTTTGGGATTCCCACTTTTATATAGTCTACTAGAAGGATGAGGAGCTCACCATGAGCCAGATTTGCCTGACATAAGCCCAGTTTCTTAACATATATGAGTACATGCTTGAGTTACGTACAAGAGATAAGATTAGCTAGCAACAAAGATCTATCTCTAACTACTTGAGCTCTATCCATATCCATGCGGTTAGCAAAGGATAACACAAGGTAAGGGAGGCTGTTAAAGTAAAGATAACTTGGAAAAGATATACCTTATTCCTATCTCTAAGCAGTTGTATTTGAATAGGTGTTTCCTGACTTACTCTGCGTTTATCAGTTCTTGTGTTTTGAACGGGCCTTAATTTTCTTTTGATGTTTCTACTAATCTAGTCGCCTTGCGCCACCACGATAATAGAGGGCGTGTTTTAAGGTTGAAGCTAACATTAGACGAACTTATCGTATATCGGACGATTTCGTACAATCTAAATTCATACATGACTAAAAAATTATCAAATACAGTAAAGAAAGTACATCGCTACCGCATAGTTATCCCCATAGATACGCTCAGAGGCAGCTCCGGCTGGTAAGCACGACAGCAAAGCTTCTCCGTACCGACGATTTTGCCGTGCTCATTCAGTTACTGACAAAGATATGAGGCAAAGCATCAGGAGCATTGATAGTTTTTGCAGTTCTAGTGGAAATACTTCGCCAAAGATTACCTCGCTAAATTCCATGATAGATTTCTCCCTAAAAGAGGTGATACAAGGCAGCACATGGGCACAACATTGCCAGTCCATGTTCCCCTCCTTGGTCCAACGAACTACGCCTTTACATAGAGTGATACTACTTTTAGAGTACCACTTCCTACATTAAACTTGTATGCTAGAATGGATTACAATTTGTGAGATTCAACTAAGCATGCATGTTTGTTTGACAAATCACTTTGCATTTGCCGATTACGGAAAATGTCAGTGGAATTCATGCGATGTGGCATTGACAATTGCATTGGCTATGATCTTGTATGTCCTCTCCGATGGATGGACTGCATCAAAGAACACATATTTATCGGCATTGTCGCATGTCAAGGCATTGTCCAGGCTGCATATCACCCCGGTCTCGACATATCCTGTGCCGCAACAACCTTGCACTGAATTCTCGAAACCTGGTCAGCATGGAGGAAGTCAAGTAAGCAAATTTGGATTGCATTAGGGAATGGACGGTAACTAATTATATAGATTAACTTAATAAGCCCCAATCTTAGGTGCTTATCAGGGCACTTTGTGTCTCCATTTGCCCATGACCCGTCAAATGGGCCCACACTTGAAAACATCATACTCTACATCAGTTGTGGTACTCTTGCAGTCAAACGTACCATGAAATAGCTACATGAACAAGGGATATGATTATGATCAACAGATTTTCCGTAAACAATACTTTCATGGTATCGTTGTGCTAAAATGTTTATGAGAGCTAATTGTCGCAGGCACACGTTGGACATTGTTCAATTTCCGAAAAAAACAAATAAAAAGAATTATTAGCTTGTCAAGTTAATGTCAATGGCTCGAACACTTCCCAGATTTTTAACAAGAAAAATCTATTTTAGACCCACTATGATTTGAGGGAACAATGGTTTTAACCAAACCTAGCTAGTCACCAAGTCTTAGGCCCCATTTGGAACACGGAAATTTTTCTCCAATTTTTACATTCCAATCGGGGCCTTGGTACTTTTCCCTACTAAAATTCAGTCAAAATTTCTGGCCCGAGGTTGGAGAAATTAAGTAACTAATGAACTCAAGTGTACTGAGTACTGACCATATTCCCATGGCTTGGCAATCATGGCTGACAGGAGACTGTACTGATCCACATAAACCACCTGTGCCCCAGGAAGCTCCCAGTTCAGCTTGCCGACAAGCCCCTTCAGCTTCCTGTTAAAGTTCAGAGCCACCATGTTATACATCTCATTGCAATCGCCAGGCTTGGCCAGGTTGATGGTCCTCTCCAGCGGCAGGCAGCCCAGCGGCGGCAGACCGGCGAACTTGATCCGGCGAGCGCCGAGCTTGTGTATCGCGCGCACCGCCGCCTCGGCGGCACCGATGAGGTAGGCCTCGTACTCCGGCAAGGTGAACTTGTAACCCCTGATGGGGAAGACGAGGTAGTTCTGTAGGAAATCGCTGGTGCCTATGCTGAAAATGTACAAGGCGTGGCTTATGATGTAATTCGCAGTTGCTTCGCCTTTGGCCCACTTGAGCTTCTCCTTGTACTGCCTGAAGTGTTCTATCTGCTGAGTTAGGGTCATTGCTGACTGCCAAAATGGCAAAGAATGAAAATTAGTTTATCACGTTATAATGTCTAGAACATGGGCTTAAGCTAAACAAAATACCACTTGCCGGGACGATGGCAAATGATGTCTAAGCCTATATGTCAGGACACAGTAAGTTCTTTTTTGTGAATTAAACCTGCAATTTTGGCTGTGGTATGAGATATGATTTCTGTTAATCGATTGGTTAGCCTATTTTAATATCAATACATTTATTGTGTGCTTTCAAATCTTTCTAACATTTTATTGTAAAATTAATGGTCAAAACCTACCAACTAAGCCCATGTTTTTTTTAAAAAAAAAAAAGAAAAGCTTAAATATTTTTGAGGTGATTTACTTATAGGTTTTCAGTGGTCAAAATGTGAATATTCTAAAACTGCACTCACTAGGATTTGCGCGGTTATATTGTCCAGCCCGGTGCCTGCCGAGGCAAAGCTAACACCTGACGCGAGCCGGTGAATGCTGTGGATGGGGTCAAGGTACGGCGGGACGGAGGGCGACAGCCCCAGGGCCTCGGAGACGAAGTCGGCGAAGAGGCGGCCGTTGGAGAACCGGCCGGTGGCGACGCCGCCGGCGTAGTCCCGCCCGTACGGCGGGTAGTTGCCCCTGGCGACGGTCTGGATGAAGTTGTTGTTGCCGGTGTCCGCGGTGGAGTCGCCGAACACGATCACCGCCGGAACCTTGCCGGCCCGGATGGCGGCGGAAACGCCGCGGCATACCAAGATGTGCGTGAGAACGAAGATGATGGGCATGGCCATGGCACGTTGCAAGTGTTGCAGGGACATCCTGCTAGCTGATTTCAGGCTGGATTACGGACAGTTTGGTCAGAGTAGGTATTCTGGAGTACTGTACATGTGCTGCGTGCACATATTGTACGCACCAAGCGTAAATTTATAGTGTTATGTTGTTGCAGCTTAATTTCATGTGGCTAACGATGAGCCGAGTTTCTTGTTCGTCCGTCTCTCTGAGGCCGGCGGTGTAAGCTCCTTGCAGCTGCCCATTTTTGTTGCATTTATTTGATCAAATTTTTGGGTGTCCAAAACTTTGCTGCATTCTTCTTTGCTTTAATTAATTATATCCGTGCTTAACTCTGTGGCCGTGCATACGTGTGTCAGGTCAGTGTACATGTGTGTGCGTGGTAGGCGCTTCAGTGGTTCGTTGTATGCAGCTGGTAGATCATCTAACTCGACAAGCCAGCAACTAGTAATTAATTAATTTTCTGTGGTGCTTTCAATGTGCTTCTGGTTGCAGTCTCTTGTGGTCTAGCCAACCGGTATATCTAATTTTGCGGTCTCTGTCTCACTGAGGGCAGAAGAGATACGAGTCACTTATCTAGGTCATAGCATGAGATTGCAAGGATCGGTATCCCTCTGCCATTATATTGCAATGAAAGAGAAGTACAATATCGTGATATTCTATTGATCCAAAAAGAATGAATCAGACAACCGTTGCAGTGATGCCACGACGTTTGTAAGTAGTGATGTGACAGTTTGCTACAGTGAAAATCGAGCTCTCGTCCTTTGCTTCCTGATCTGGCGTGTGTTGCGTAATGTTACGATACTGTAGCATGTCTGATGTAATGGGGTGCAATTGCCGCGCTCAATTGTATTCCCCGTGAACTATATTGTTGATATATGATCTGAATTCTAAAGAAACCAAGGTCTTGAGACGTGGATTCTTGTACTTTTTCGGATTTGTTTCCGTCTTTGACTCGAGTCAGTTTTATACTTCTTGTAAGCCGCACGAGAAAAGTTGACAACTCATGAAATTCATGTATTTTGTAAACATTTTTTCTGATATAGTGAAGATCGCCGTCGTGCGCCTGTGGGTTTTTTTTTTCAAAAGGGTTTTTCATTTAAAAATCGATGACTTTCTGTTTTTTATCTACTTTGTTATTTACCTCTCGATTTCTAACATATATAGCTCTCGGCCTCTCAATGACATGTCAGGCCCACAGATCAGCGTAGCTGGAATAGCGTAGACAAAGGATCAGCGAAAGTAAAGAAAAAGTAGGCGAACTTGGCCATTATGCATTTTAAACTTCACTCGAATCCGGCACTACCAAAGATCGATCAACCATATGAACTTGCTCCAAAACAAAATCTTGCCACGTCATAGCATTAAGCACTAAAGATGAAAGTACGGACTGCCAAAACTTTGCAAAGTTGGAAAAGTTTACTGATCTTAAAAAGAAATTGATTGTTTCTAGCGTTTAATTTCTTGTCACAGTGGTGACTTGCAACACTTTCTTAAACCCTACACCTCACCTATCATAGACTCATTTTATAGTCAACTTTTGCCTATACTCTAAGGGGTTGTTTGGGACGGCTTCCTAACTAGCTTTTGCTTTGTGGAAGACAAAAGCTGTTTCAAACAACAGGCTTCCGGCTCGACTTCTTGGCTTAGCTTCAGTCGGGTATGTATTATCATAAGTTGTAGCCCACAAGCCGCATAATGACAGCTTCAATGGCTTTTGCAGTACGGTGTTACATCTTTACCACTTAAAGCTGCAGGAAATTACCCACCACATACCAAGTATAAAAATGAGAACTTCGCCGTCCCCATCCCCATTCCTCCCCTCCACTGCCATGTACACACACATGCGACTCAGAGAAGCGATTAGGGTTGACACGCTGGTGCCGACTCAACTCGGCGCTACCCTCTGCCTACTCCGTCGGCCCTTCGGCGCCGCCCATCGTTGTCCTCATCCCCAACCGCCTCCTGCCGACGCCAGACTTCGCTCGACTCCTCCCGCCGATGCTGCCCTCTGGCTTCCTCTGTTGGACACACCGCCTACGGCCTCCTCCACCAGTCATTGTCGTCTACAACTTCCTCCGCCTGACGAACCTCCTCCAACCACCTACGGCTTCCTTCGTCGGATGAGTCGCCTCCGGCCACCTAGCCCCTTCACCTCGATCTCCGCCAGCTGCCAGCCGCCTACGACTTCCTTCGCCGAATGAGTCGCCTCCGGCCACCTAGCCCCTCCACCTCGGTCTCTACCAGCCGCTGCCGCCTACAGCTTCCTCCGCCCGACGAGCCAACACCATGCAGATCTAGTTTTCTTCTATTTTTTCTGATATAGAGGAATTACTTTTGTAATGGTGGAATTGATTACTTCTATAATCATGTCATCTGATGATTATCGTTAAAATTTACTTGTGTGCAAAATTGATTATTGTTATAATGGAATTTAATTTGCAATTTATATTCTAATTTCTGAAATTTGCAATGAAATTTTGGTAGATTCCATAGGAATGGATATGGGAAAGTTCAAAGCAAGATCTCATATACGCAACGTTTTGTATTTCATGCTTAGAAATTGAAAATGTAGTATATTTAATGCTTAATTTTACATTTCTATGCGAACATGCAAAAAAAAAAATCAAATCCACTCCTAATGTCCTTTCAAATGACATTAAACAAGGCATCATTTGTCTCCAGGGCATTTAAGACATTTCCCAACTCAGAACAAGCAGTCAGCCTACCTAAAAGCCAAACTGTTAAATACCAAACTTCTTCAGCTTAGTCATTCAACTCTTCAATTATACAACTCAGTCGGAAGCTACTTTTCAGAAAAGTTGTAACCATGCCAAACGGGACTAACTTTGCCAATGCACGTATGAGGATTTCCAACCCCTGGTTGTATCTGCTCCCAAAATCTAGACCTTCTATGTGCTTTGAGATTAGTGCATGTGGGAAACACACAAATGCAAAATCCTCGAGAATACTACTTGGTATAGAACTGTACATACATTACTAATGCGTGGGACCCATTGGACAGGTGCAAATATCCCTACTCTCTATCTCTCTCTTCTCACTCCTTCCCCTCCATTTCTCTCACATCCCCCATCGCTCTGCACTCTCTCTTTGATTTCTCTCCTCCCATGATGGGGCGGGTCAAGAGGCCAGGGTCAAGCATCGACAAGCAAGGAGAAGCCCACAATGTCTCCGGGCGAGCATGGAGGACACAATGACACATTGTTCATATCCTTCTTCTGCACCGATGTGCACCATCGGCGAACAAAATAGTTCGACGTCCTCGCCACCGGCCAGATCCAGGGCTCTTCACCGCCATCGGCTGACTCCAAGCCTCGCCCTCTTCGGCGCCGTCGGGGTCCGATCCTAGTCTTTAGCAGTGTTTAAGTCGAACCCATGTGGGCCTGGGAATCCACGTTGGCCGGATCGGCCCGTTAAGACCCAATAACATCCCAGATGAGTGTTATTGGAGCAGGCCATGAGAATTTTGCAAATAAGCCTTCAGGATTTTTTGAAATTACAGAGGGATCCTTGGTTTATATAATTTAGGTCATTGGGCTGAAAATATTGCATATTAGATCATATAATTCACGGATTTTTTTTCTAAGGGTATCCACACATGGAAATATTGCAAATTAAATCATGTTAGAGTTTCGGTTATATCATTTAGTATTTAAGACTTGAGGAGGCATCGGACGCCTAGCATCGCTGTCATGCTTGGATCGGTGGGCCACCAACCCTGGTGACACAGGGATCGAGGGAGACCTAGCCGCTAGATGACCGGTATGTTGCCAAAGCTTCGCCACTGGGTCGATTATGTTCACCGCATCTTGGACATCGCGTAACCTCCTAGTTGACGCCCCCTTCTTTCCACCTCGTTGATCGTTGGCGCCGAGACCCACACGCCCACTTCCGGTGGGGAGATGACCGTGACATCGCAGACGCCGCTTCATGATCGCTCCTCGCCGTGAGGCCTTGCGCTTGTTCCTCCAAGGTCGCTGGACTGGAAGGCACGTCTCGGCCATCGCTTCAGGTAGTCTATCCTCGAGAGGTATAAGTGTGTTCCACACGCTTGGCTGTGACGATTCATGCATTACCCCAATGACGCAACGGAGGAGGTGGTTTGATGCCGCCTAATTGCATATTTGTTGTTTCTATTCGAGTGGGTCATGTTCCCCAGCACGCAGGGGACATGAGGACATGCCGCAGTATAGTTGGGGTTTAGCTGTACTATGCACTATGTATTGTGGCATGTGTGACGCTTCGCAATGTGGCATGGGAACTGAGCCTGTGCTCTCAGGTTGCCAAAACACTGTTACGGCTGTGGTCGTGGGAGCACTTCGCGGTCGGACGACTGTACTTCCACTCCGCAGTCTTCCCTTACACGCGCACAGAGCATTTATACAGTGGGGTGGATAACAAGGATCCCGTGGAAGGCCCGACCATGGGATCCGGATGGGCAGTGGCTGTGCTGGGGTGGGCTAGGGAGAGAGCACGTCGCATATACCCCCGAGTTCCACAACGAATTCAAGGCCCTGCATGAGGACGACATAGTATGGGCTCCTTGGACGTATGCCTTCCTGCAGGACACGGCGCCCAACGGCTTGAGCTCACTATGCCACTAGGATGCATCGTACTGGAGGACAACTTTTCATCCGGTGTTCTCCCACATGGTTGAGCCCTACAGCCCGCAATGGGTGATGAGGTAGTTCCAGCTGCACCAGGAGACCCCCCAGCTCCAGGGCGACCGCTTGCATGTCGTAGCCACCTGTAAGCAAGTTACATGGCTTCATATTGTAGGTCAGTTATTCAATTGTTATGTTAGTACCGTAATTTATTTATTTTGTTCCACCATCAGGCAGACGAAGAAGGGCCGCAAGAACAATGACCGGCTTCCGACACAGCAGCGTGGATAGATGCATGGCAATCTACCACTGGTTGCATTTTCCATGAGGCACGGCCTTACGATGTAGGCGAGATTGACAGGTACCTAGAGTGGTACATACGGCACACGTGGGCGAGATTGACAGGTGCGCCCCCGGCCCAACATGCAGTCCTAGCCACACTGAACGCTTGGGCTTAGGACTGGACCCGCACCGTGCAGCGCACCGTGACAAGTCGATACGTGTGCCTACACGCCTCGCGATTAGCTTTTATCTCCCGACAGATACACTCATTTTACTCATCGTTGCGGCGCTCCTCCTCCTGGATCTCGCGGGCTATTTTGGCATCCCACTCCTCGTAGTCGATTTTCCACTGGTCGCGTGGGTGGATCTCTCGGTCGATCCACTTGCGGTAGCCACATAGCGGATCCAGGGACTATGGGTAGACATGAGAGGTTGTTAGTGCGTACTTTGAAAGAGAAATTCTAGGGGAACATACTGTAACAGTCCTTACCGACTACCGATAGCTGCTCGTGTTCCAACGGCGGTCGGGATAGTCAAAGGAGTAGTTCGCGCAACCCAACTAACGCATGCCCAGACTGAGCCGCTGTTTGGACTTGAAGAACTTGTATGTGTGCCTGCACTAATAGAGGGACGACGTCTCCCCCTCGGGCGGGTTTTGCGGTGAAGGCTCGGTTGGAATATTCTGGTAGAGGTTGCTGCAATGGGGGCGGTGTCATTGCGGAGAAGTGCTCCCTGGCATGCACCCTTTGTTCGACCAGGGCCACAACACGCCTTGCGAGTTCGTGGATCTCTTCCCATTGCTTCTCCATCTCGAGCGAGATTGTGTTGAAGTGTTGATGCAGGAGAACCCGCCATGGAATGGGTAGTACTTATAGGTCGAGGCGACCCTACATATGCCACTAAATTGTAATTCGGTTGACAAAAATTCATGTCCGCGAGGCAGCGGCCCCGAGGAGGAATCGTGTGGCAGTGTGCGTCCCGTCTCAGCCTCATCGGGTCATGTCGTCCTGAAAAGCTGGGGAGGTAGAGTTGTCACGTCACTGCATAAAGCTGCCTTATTGTGTCACGTCGCTGTGCAAAGTTGCAGTGTTGGGTCACGTCCTACTTTTGATGCATCATGTTGGGCCACGTTCTAAAAATTTGCAACCCTCTCAGCCTTTTGAAATCAACTCGCTCAAACCAATCAAGTTGACTCGACTCGGTTTCGACCAGATCCGCTCGGTTTCGACCAGTCACTCGATTTCGACCATCTACTCAGTTTCGACCAGAACCACTCGGTTTCGATTAGCCTCTCAATTTCGACCAGACACTCTATTTCGCCACCCACTCGGGCCGACCACCTCTCGATTTCGACCACCCACTCGGTTTCAACCAGACCCCCTCGATTTCGACCACCCACTCGATTTCGACCATTCACTCGGTTTTGACCAGCCTCTCGATTTCAACCAGTCACTCGATTTCAACCAGCCACTCGGTTTCGAGCAGAACCACTCGGTTTTGACTAGCCTCTCGATTTCGACCACCCACTAGGTTTCGACCAGAGCCACTCGGTTTCGATCAGACCCCTCGATTTTGACCACTCACTCGGTTTCAATCAGAACCACTCGGTTTCGACTGGACCTCGATTCCGACCACCCACTCGATTTCGATCAGAATCACTCGGTTTCGACCAATCTCGATTTGGACCATCCACTTGGTTTCGACCAATCTCTCGATTTCGACCGGCCACTCGATTTCGATCACCCACTCAGATTCGACCAAAACCACTTGGTTTCGACCAACCACTCGGCTTCAACTACCCACTTGGTTTCGACCAGACTCCCTCGATTTCGACCAGAACCACTTGTTTTGACCTGTCTCGATTTCGACCACCCACTCGGTTTAGACCAGAACCACTCTGATTCGACTAGAACCACTCGGTTTCGACTGCCCCTCGATTTCGACCACCCACTCGGTTTCGACCAGAATCACTCGATTTCAACCACGTACGACCACCTTTGACCACTTGCAACCATCTACGAACACTTTCGACATCCCCATTTAAGACTGAAAGAAAGGAGAAGAGGAAGTGAAGAGTGAGGTGAATGGCAGCCAAAGCATCTCGTTGGGTCACGTCGCTATGTAAAGTTGACTCGTTGGGTTACGTCACGCAAAGTCGCCTCGTTGGGTCATGTCTCTATGCAAAGTCGACTCGTTGGGTCACGCCACGCAAAGTCGTCTCGTTGGGTCACATCGCTGCGTAAAGCTGACTTGTTGGGTCACGCCGCTAGCTCGTTGGGTCACGTAGCTGCGCAAAGCTGTCTCGTTGGATCACGTCGCTGCGCAAAATTGACTCGTTGGGTCACGTCGTTGGTAGGAGGATGGTTGTAGCACACGCGTTCGTCTGGCCAATTCCCGCATGTCATTTTCGTGCGTGTTGTTTCCACTTGTCGTTTTCTCCCGTGCTCGGTTATTTAAACGCGCGGCCGCACACTCCATCTTCAGAAGCGTTAGGTCTCACTCGCGAAATTTTCCCACTCGCTCGCTCGTTCCTCTTAGGCATTTCCCCCTCTTTATGAGGTGCCTCCCTCTGCCCGAGTATGAGACATTGTATGTATGGTAAGTTCAATTTAGCAACGTATGTATGGTTTTTGTTCTGTGTTTTGTTGAAATATTGTATTATTTTCGTAAAAAATGGAGACACTGTACGTGTCCATGGTAACGTACGTGGCGGTATAGACGAAGTTGATATGTCGAGCTACCAACACGCCTTACTAAACGTTCCCAACCTGGCACACATGTATTTGCTCGAGCTATGACGGTGCATTCGGCAGTTGTTTGATAGACACGTCACCAGGAACAAGATAGTAATAGAGGCAGTTACCGCCACCATGGTCCACCACACGGGCAGATGTTGTGGAGCCTGGCGAAGGTGACCAGCAATGCCATGTGGGCACACTACATGGAGATCGTTACCAATTCTCATGATTCGATCTATCGACGACCCATGATGTATGCCCATTTTGTTTATCCCGCTTAGTCCTCCGGGGGCGTCGAAGGGGGCAACGACGCTCTTGTCCCCTTCTTCGGTTCATTGACGACGGGAGAGGTCTCGGAACCGCCGGATGTTGCTAGGCAGGATGCTCCAGTTGATGGAGATTCTGCTAGTTTCCAACCGAATGAAGGTATGGATAAATGGCGGGGTGCTCGTGTTGACGGTCCTACTTGACAAAATTCCAAAAAATTTAAAATATTTTAAATAAATAAAATAAACTTTAATTAAATTTAAAAATATTTTATTAAATCTATTCATGTTCTAATAATTTTTATGTAATTTTATTAAAATTTAGGCTTTTTAAAGATATTTTTCATTTTTTTCTTTCCTATCTCCTCTTCTTGCCGCACCTCCTATATGGGGCAGGTCACTTGCCGCGTCCAAGGCCACGGGCAGGTCCCTGCCTCGCCCACCGTCGGGGGGCAGGTGCACTGTAGGAGGGCTAGATCTGCAAATTATGGCGAAAGGGGCTAGTTTTGTAAAAAAGAAGAAGGGTAGAGGGCCAGAAATGCCAAAATTTCCCCAAACCAAGCCGATAATCCATGACAAAATAAATGCAATGCTGCCATGCAAATTTGTGAAACCGAGGTTGAATTGCTGATAGCACTTAACAAAGAAAGTTGTGCGTTCATCACATGAAGCTAGAACGGCTGACGCCTTGGTCCTCACTGTTATGCATGTGTGTTTATCAAAAGCGCACCAACGTGGCGGTGAATCGTGCCTCTGGGCACTACGCAAGACAATGCCAGGCCTCCTGTGGCACGCATACCGCACGTGGCGCTTGTCCGAAGCAGCGGAGCGACGCGTCCATGGCCTGGAGGCACAGTCGACTCTTGTCCGGCGCGGGGGAGCGGCACGGGCGAATGTGGTGGCACGAGAGTCGTCCCAGCGTGTGGGAAATGGTGGAGGGCGCGTGTTTGCCGTTGGCATGTCCGTGGTGCCATTATTGGCATTACGTCACGCCGACGATCAGATGTGCTAATGCGGGGTTAATAGTGTCATTTAGGGGAAAAACTCAATTATCTGATTCCGGTGGGGAAGAAAATGCTAACTAGGAAAGTTCGGAGTAATTCATATGGCACAAAGCAGAGCTTTAGGGGTTTAACAGGGTTGCAACATAATAAAGAGAACACAGCAGTAGTTAGGTGCAATTTTTCTCTGCAAGAAAAGCAGCGAAAATCAAGAGGCACCTCTTGACTTGAGAAAAATCTCGATCCCTAAACCCCGAAATCATTACCCACGGGCCACGAGGCAAGGGTTTAAGCCCCAACTCAACCGAGGTCGGCGTGCCCCTCCCCAGCCCCTCCATTATGGCGGCGCCATATTCCCATTCCCCGTGTCTCTCCCTCCCTTTGCCGTACCCTCCAGTTGATGCTCTCCGCCCCAACTCCGACCACCGCAGCCATCTCCCCACCACTGCTTCCTCCTCCTCCTCTCCTTCTCGCCCCGAGAACCCTAGCCCCCACCCGCGCGCCCCTCATGTGGCGCCGCCTCGCCTCCAGCTGCCTCGCCTCCGGCCTTCTCTCCGCCTCCTCTCTCCCGCGCGCCTCCGGTCCTCAGCCTCCCCCTCCTCTCCACCGCCTCCTCCTCCCCGCCGCCGCTGCCTCCGGGCTCATCCCGATCCCGCGCCTCCCGTGGCGGCAGCAGCCCCCGCGATTCGCGTCGTCCTCCTCTGCTGCCGCCGCCGCCGAGGCCGTCTCCTCCGAGGAGGTCGAGGAGCTGCACCACGCGCTCGAGGAGATCGTCCGGGCGGAGCCGAAGCCGAAGCCTGTTCAGCCGGCGGCGGGGGAGGGGAAGAGGGAGGTGGGGAGGGAGCCGAGGCGGAGGAGCGGACGAGGGAGTCAGGCGGTTGCTGCGGCGGCGGCGCACGGGATGGGGTACTCCAGGTACGCGGCTTTGCGCCGGCGGCAGATCCGGATCGAGACGGAGGCGTGGGAGCAAGCGGCCAAGGAGTACCGCGAGCTGCTTGCAGACATGTGCGAGCAAAAGCTGGCGCCCAACCTGCCCTACGTCAAGTCGCTCTTCCTCGGCTGGTTTGAGCCGCTGCGGGACCAGATCATCGCCGAGCAGGAGCTCGTGGGCGAGCGTGGGGCGCGCGCCTCCCACGGCCCCTTTTTCAACATGCTTCCGGCCGACATGATGGCTGTCATCACCATGCACAAGCTCATGGGACTTCTCATGACTGGCAGTGGTGACGGAAGCGTTAGAGTCATCCAGGCTGCATGCCAGATTGGCGAGGCAATTGAGCATGAGGTGTGTGGGTCGTGGTTAGAGCTTCTTGTTTGTTCGCAATTGTACATTCCAAAATAGTTGGTAGCTCAAGGAATTGGTAGTGATGGATGTTATAAATGTGAAGTGTCCACTAGGGTGAGCATTGCTCAAGGTTGAGTTTATTAATTTATCAATTAATTCTAAAATATAACAGGTTTAATAGATCACTCCTTGTAGACTTTTTAGTAATTTAGTGCTAAGCATTATTATTCAGTAGAGACCTACATGATTGAATATATCAATTTATGTTTTCTTTAGGATAACTGGATAAGTATGGCATGATCCAGGACTGAAGATAAGGTCCCCTTTCAATAAGGTTAGGGTAATCTAGGGGAATGAAGTGTCAGAAAAATGCAGCACTTTACTGATCGGATAATGGCCTACTAATGAGTCTTGGAGTGATTTATGGCTAGGCACAATTACTGTAATTGGTAGTAGTTTGACATGTAACAGAACAATATTAGTTTTTCTTCCATAACTGGGAATTGTGTGTGTGTGTTTTGCTGATATGCTAGTTTTTGGTGGACCATCGATAACTTAGCAGTTAGTAGATACAGGATCCTCGCAGTAGGCTGGACCAAAATCCAGCCGAGATGTTCTCCCTTTTAACCCATTATTCATATGAATTTCCAACCATTCTCTAACATATGTTTGACATCTTTCCCTAAAAAGATGCCTTTAGGTGGATGTCAATCAGCTCCTATTTTCTTACGTATCTTTGGAATTTGTATTAAATTTCAGTATGTTGTTAGACTTATCATTTATTTTTGTCATTGCACCAACTATAGTGACAATAACTTATGTGATAAGTTACAGTATCAATTGCTAACGAATAATTGCATTTGTTTTTTTCCTTTTTGTCCTTGACTAGGTTCGAATCCACAAATTTCTGGAGAAGACAAAGAAAAAGAGCAATAAACAAATTGATAATGAAGAAGAAGTAGGTGATTCAGATATTGCCCAAGAACAACAGCGTCTAAGAAAGAAAGTCACTGATCTGATGAAAAAGCAAAAGTTACGGCAAGTAAGGAAGATAGTGAAGAACCAAGATAACTCCAAGCCATGGGGTCAAGATGCTCATGCAAAAGTATGTCTCTTATGTTAAGTATTTGGGTTGATATGGTGTTTTACTTCTGACACTATTTCGCTGATGATATACTAATAATCATTTTGTGTTCTATAGGTTGGTAGTCGTTTGATTGAGCTATTGATTGAAACAGCCCATATACAACCACCTGCTAGCCAGTCTTCAGATGGTCCACCTGACATACGTCCCGCTTTCACACATGAAATGAGAACTGTGGCAAGAGAACAACAGTAATCCTGTCAACTCTTATTTAATACCTTCTTGTCCCAAAAAAACAGTGCTGCTTTGTTCTAACCTGTGCTTTATCTCATGTCTTGTGGTTAATCAGGAAGAATAGTCGGCGATATGGTGTGATCAAGTGCGATCCACTGGTCCGGCAAGGGCTGGATAGAACAGTGAGTTTACCCTTCTGCTATCATCTTGATTTTTTTATCAGCATACTCTTCTCCTAGTGTTGCATTCCTTGATCACTTCATTGAGAATGTTTTTTTAACAGGCAAAGCATATGGTCATACCTTACATGCCTATGTTGATTCCCCCAATCAGTTGGACTGGGTTCGTATTGCTTATCCATGTTTCTTAGAATTATTTTGGCTGCTACATGATGCATTTTAACAAATCAGATGTATGTGGTTATTTAAAATTATTTGTGTTACTGCACATGATGGTTTAGATGTTCTTCTAGTGTGTTAGGTTACATAATGTTGTTGTTCAGTGTAATCACTAATCAGAACAATCCCCTTTTCGGTTATTTTAGTGTGTGGTTCATGCAAGTGGACGCTTTTCTGTTAGATTATTACTTCTATGACACTGACATTTCTGAACAAGTAGCAAAGTTATCCCTATTTTTTTAGTAACATCATGCCTGGAAGTTTTTACAAATATATTTATTTGGGTACTCACAAAAATTTCTACAGATATGACAGGGGTGCACATTTGTTTTTACCATCCTACGTGATGCGCACCCATGGAGCTAGGCAACAGAGGGAGGCTGTAAAAAGGACTCCAAGGGAACAAATGCAATCAGTTTTCGAGGTATTCATTTGTCTCCTGTTTCTATTTTTTAATTTTTTTATGCAAGATAGATGAATGATTATGAAGGAAATAGTTTCCTAAGTTTGCATACATGGAGATCTTCTTTTTAACACACTTGATGTTATACAATAGCTGCTTCTCTAGTTAATATGGTCATGCACATTGACATGTTGATGGTTATTTTGCTAAACATCTTCGTATATGTTGTTTCATCATTTGATGCCTTGTTGGTTTCAGGCCTTAAATACTCTTGGGAGCACCAAGTGGAGGGTTAACAAAAGAGTTCTTAGTATTGTTGACAGAATATGGTCGAGTGGTGGCCGGCTTGCTGACTTGGTTGATCGTGCTGATGTGAGTTTCCATTTATTGTCTCACTAAATTGTTCCGTGAGTTGCCAGTTGGAGGGTTATCAAGGCATTGTAGTTTTACATGTCAACTAAAAGATTTCATGTACTCTAGGTTCCCTACTAGAGAAACCTGAAACTGAAGATGAAACTGAGCTGAAGAAGTGGAGGTGGAACTTGAGGTCAGTCAAGAAGGAAAATAGTGAAAGGCATTCTCAGAGATGTGACGTTGAACTCAAACTTGCCGTAAGAGACTATAAGGGCCTTCCTATAGTTATCCATTGAGTTCCATCATTTACCCAACCTTTTCTGTTTCATCTAATTCATACTTATTGGTAACAGGTAGCTCGAAAAATGAAGGATGAAGACGGGTTCTACTATCCACACAACCTTGATTTTAGAGGTCGTGCTTATCCAATGCATCCTTACCTGAACCACTTGGGTTCAGATCTTTGTCGTGGAGTCTTGGAGTTTGCTGAAGGTCGACCACTTGGTGAATCAGGCTTGCTCTGGCTTAAGATACACCTAGCAAATTTGTATGCTGGCGGTGTTGACAAGTTATCATATGATGGCCGAATTGCATTTACTGAGAATCACCTGGAGGACATATTTGACTCAGCTGATAGGCCTCTCGAAGGCAAGCGATGGTGGCTTGGGGCTGAGGATCCATTCCAATGCCTGGCAGTATGTATGAATCTTACTGAAGCTTTAAGAAGCTCCTCGCCAGAAACAGTGATTTCACATATTCCTGTGCATCAGGTACTGATAGTCAGTGCATGTTATCATTTTGCTTTTCAATTCTTTGCAACAATGTCTTCTACTCTTCTCTTGTGTAAATGTTTAATGTTCTGTTTGTTCTTTTACAACATATAGCATGCAAGACAGAAAGAGATTGACTGATATAGTATACTATACATCCGTATTATCTAGGCTCCTGTAAAACATTTTTCTCATTTCTGCAACATATGTATGTTTCCCCCATTTGGTGGGGCTGATGTACTTAAATGAGTATGCTTATTTCTACTGATACATTTGGATATGACACTGGGAGCCTATTGCATTTCCCATGGTTGATCACATTTCTTAACAGTAACTTCAGTTCTATGCCTTCATTGGGACCTCCCTGTATTCGGATGGCTTGTCAATTGTGAAAAATGGTTGTTTGGGCTGCTCATTAACTCTATAAAGATCTTGCAAGTTGGAAACTAATATATTTGTGTTACAGACAAGTGGCACAGGGTTCACTTGTAAGCCTCACATTGGATGTTTTTTTTCCAGCTTTACTGAGCCAATTTTCCGAAACAGAAATATAATACATTAATACTATAGTGACTGACTCTCAATATCTGTTTATATTTTAATTTCCTTTGTCCGTTGAACAAAATCTGCTCAATGACATGATTTTAATTTTCAGCAACAATCTGACTTCTGTTATGTTGGAGAAGAATTATAATACAATCATATAATGTTTTCTTTTCAGGATGGTTCTTGTAATGGCCTGCAGCATTATGCAGCTCTTGGAAGAGACAAGGTCAGTTCATGTTTGAATAATTCTGCTGCTTTATTAAAGATAGTTTTGTTTGGCATGGAGAATTATTTAATTTTTGGCTAGTAGAGTTAGTAACTTTTTTTGCCATCAATTTCATGTAGTTGGGAGCCATTGCTGTCAACTTAGTTGCTGGGGAGAAACCTGCAGATGTTTACTCTGGAATAGCTACCAGGTATGCTGTTTGTACGACATTGTGTTTTGCACTGCATCTTGTTTACGGTAGGACTCGATGTCCCATTGGAACATGTAGTAGTCAGTATGCCGTACCCTATTGGCCTATCTATTCTGTGCAATCTTTTGTACACCCAGTTTCTCATTGTGTGAGGACTCCAAACTATCATGTGGATGTGTCCAAAGTCTTAAATTTCTGTAGTAAAAGAAATGACTAAATTCACTTGAATAGTTGAATTATGATTTAGTTTGTACTATTTTCTTTTTATTTTCAAAAGCAACCGATGGTTACCATCAAGTCACCAAATACCAGCTGGTTTTACTTCCTAGCTACAAGGTTAATCCAGATTAGCTCGAGTTGTAGCGGATTGCGGATTTGGCCAATTTTCGGCTTTGCAGGAAAAATACAGTAATCAGCGTACTATAGCATTACCTGTGGGGTTCTGGAACCAGTATTATTCTGGTTTTTGGCACCACAATTGCACCAGATTGGATACAAATACTAGGAAAATCGTATGTATATACACATGTACAACAAGATCCTGAAATGAATTTTGATAAACAACAGATTGGATATAAATTTTAACTGAGAAATTAAAGAACAATCTTACCTATTCCTTCAACTTCCATAACTGTGCTATTTTAACCATGATATATTAAATTATTAGAATGTTCTTTACAAGGCTGTTGTCATGACAAATATGTTCACAATTTTTTAGCACATATGTATATAAATAGTTTATTTGGATGCAAAAGTCATACCTATTATATTCACTACTCAAGAAGCATGTCTGAGAAATGAGGTGGTTGTCAGGACTTGCATGATATTTGACAATGTATGAGGATGTATTTGCCATTCTGTGGACACATGCATTAAATCCTTGATTAGATGATTTACCCGCTAATAGAATTGCATGTGCATTATTTTGCATTCTGTAACAAGAATAGGACAACCTTTTTAACCTGCAGACTTAATGAATTATGCTTGTTGAAGTCTCACAAGTTTAAATTTGATATAATATACTTCTTTGTAAAATTGCCGAGATCCTTCTTAGTAGTCTCAATATCATATGTACAATTCAAAAAGTTTAAATCTATATTTGAGGATCATCAGGGCTAGTTTATCCATCTTGAAGCAACATGCGTCTGGTGGTCATATCTTCTTGAACTCATGACCAAGGATTCAAAAACCGGTCCCGGCGCAATTCCCGGCCGGCGGCCGGTACCGGTAACCGCTGGTTACCGGTTTTTCCCGGTCGAATTTCGTTAAATTTTGCTTAAAAATCAATCGAAATTCGAAATTTGAAATTTGAAATTTGAAGTTGCAAACTCCGGAAAAACCGGCCGGGATTTCAAATCCCGGCCCCCACCGGTAAGGCCGGTTACCGGCGGTAACCGGCCGGGATTTCCATCCCTGCTCATGACAATGCATTTGGAGTTATATTTTCCATACTGGTGATCCAGGGTGGTTGAAATTATGAGGAGAGATGCACAAAAAGATCCTGCTACAGATGCTGATGCAGCACGCGCTCGTCTGTTAGTCGATCAGGTATTGCTTCTTAAGTTTCTTTTGACTTACTGTATTTGGCCTCATGAGACAGATAAGGTGAAAGTCTGAAAGTCCTCAAAGTTGAAGAATTTAGTTCTTCAGATGACCCTTTACCTTTTGGTTTATATATGTGGGCACTAAAGCTTGAGCCCTGGTGAAGATCTACAGCTGGCGTTATGCTACAATCAACTATTCTTTTTAGAGTTTTAATATTTTTCTATTAAATTTCGCAGTGCAGCTTTATTATGTGATTATTGCATACTAAAATGCCTAATAGGTTTCCTGATCAACACATTCTTTTAAATGTTTGAACAATAAACACCGACTTATCACCCATTTTTGCTCTAAATAATGGATAATTTATTTGTAACATTATGGCTTTTGAAAACCCCTTGTATTAGTGTATACCTAGTGCATTAAAAAAATTGATCAAAAAAGGGTGAGCGAAGTAAGTGATTGAAAAACTTTGTTCTTTGTTCGTCCTCCTATCTATAAGAGGAGAGCATATGAAAAATGTAAACTATTCTTTCGTTTTTTAGTTCACTGGCCATCCGCTGGGAGTTTCAGGCTTAATACCGATATTTTAGCAACAAATCTAATAAATCTAGCTGATATATGTTATTCAGTTGATATAAAAGCATGCTGGCTAATTGGACCTTGATAAGATTAATTTCAAGTTAACATACTGAAGGAAGGTTATTTGAGATGTTTCAGGGGATGTTTTGGGTTCTGTTGTTGTTTTGAGTTGATACGAAACCTTGTTTCCTATTAGGCCCACAAAGAATACTTGAAAACTATGTGATTAGTGTTTACTTGTTAGTTTCACCTGCTTATTTATTAAATGCAGGTAGATAGGAAATTGGTAAAACAAACTGTGATGACATCTGTGTACGGTGTCACTTATGTTGGAGCACGAGAACAAATAAAAAGAAGATTAAAGGAGAGGGGGGTCATTGGCGATGACTCAGAACTTTTTGGTGCATCATGCTATGCTGCTAAGGTGGAAAATCCTACTCACTGAAACTGTTTTGTTTCGTCATCTGACTTATACATCTAATTGAATTAAATTTCCCTTTTTGTTTCTTTTTATCCTGGGAAGGTTACGCTGACAGCACTTGGTGAGATGTTCCAAGCCGCCCGCAGTATCATGAACTGGCTTGGGGACTGTGCCAAGGTACCATCTGTAGCATGGATGAAAATCCCGGCCGGTTACCGGCGGTAACCGGCCTTACCGGTCGGGTCCGGTAACGGAAAACCCGGCCGGTTTTTCCCGGTTTAGCAAATTCAAATTCTAGTTTTCAAATTTTGACTGGTTTTTAAGCAAATTCAAACGAATTTCATCCGGTTTTTTTTTCCGGTAAATCCGGTAACCGGCCGGTTACCGTTACCGGCTATTCACCGGTAAACTGGCCGGTAACGAGATTTTTATCCTTGATCTGTAGTATGATGGTTGTCTTCTGAATATCAGATTATAATATCAGACCATGTTTGATGGTACAATTACATCGTGCATTAAGAAAATCCATCTCAATATCAGTTTTTTGTGGTGTCATATGTAGCACTGCCTTTTTGTATTTGGTAGGCAAGCTGCAAAAGTTGTCGCCTTGTGGCCTTGTGGGTGTTTTTTTAGAAAAAAAGTTAACTGTAATTGAGACATGCTGCATTTTTTTCATTGGGATATTTTATCTTAAAAATTAGTTGCGGTGATCGTCTTGTGGATGCCACGACCAAGTCACCAAGGATAAATATATCAGCGTGCCGGCGTACTGGTCTGGACCGGTAAAAAATATTGGTTCGAAAAGTATTAAATTTAAATTTTGGATTTTGAATTTGAATCGATGAATAGTAATTCCGAGCAAAAACCGGCCAGGAACCGGGCGGTAACCCACTGAAAACCGGCGAAATTCAATCTTTTTAGTTTAATTTTGATGATTGAAGCCGTCCGGTAGAAAACCGGTTACCACTGGTAACTGGCCGAGGGTTTGTTATTTTTTCCTTAACCGGTTTTTGAATCCTTGGTGACGACGAATGAAATATATTTTTTCCAATATATACAGGAGGTGTGTATCGTTTGTTTTAAGAGAGGCAAAAGAAAAAAAACCATTACTGTTAGGGCTTAAAAGACTATGAGAAGAATGAAAACAACTTATAACTTATGCTGCTATCTAAAGATTAAACAAACAGTTTGTCAAGGTAAATCACTCCAGCCATCTTCCAGTTCTGACATTCTTCCTTGATAGTCAAGCCCAGCTGCCTTATTTGGCTGAATTGTTATTTCTAAATGAGTTGGCTTTTATAACCATCGTTATTTAACTGTTGCGCACCTTGCATGACAGGTAATTGCTTGTGAAAATGAACCTGTGAGATGGACGACCCCTCTTGGACTTCCAGTTGTTCAACCATATCGCAAACTAGGGAGGCATCTTGTACGTGTTTCAGGATAATTATTTTTCTCCTTAATCTTCTATTGATTATTGTTGCCATGTGCCTTGCAAATGAAGTAAACATGTGCCTGTTGCTGACATACTATTAATGTGAAAATGACATTATGATGTTTTCCTTGTAGATTAAAACATCATTACAAGTCCTGACCCTTCAACGGGAAACAGATAAGGTATGATCCTTTTGCATGGACATGTTCCGCTCATCTTTGTGACAATAGTATGGTTATTGCTGGTTGCTGCCTTGCTGGTCGAAATGTCCTGTGTGATGGCATGAACTGTAGTAGTGACCTTTTTTGTTTAGGAATGGCCTTATTCCAGGATGGGCTAATCATTGGGTGGTCCAATGAAGTTTGTGCTGTGACCACATTACTCATCTTATATTAGCATTGTGGCCATATCGAATCTAGCATGTTGGTGATGGACCAACTCATTCTATTTCCTCAAATCTAGCAAAAAGGCTAGGTTCAGTGTTAGGATTGGATGATCTAGAATCAACCCATTCCTCAAAGCAAACCCCTCACTGGGTTCTACACCTCTACGTATTGTGTTTGACCATGTAACCAACTAGGAAGAGAAGCTCCACTGGGAGCCAGTCTTTCTGCTGGTAAATGCTTTTGTCCTGGACTTGGTTTTCAATAGCGGGCATGAAATCCTGATGAGTTGAACTGAGTTATGTATTTTGATACTTGCTAATTCCAGATGATTTTGAAGTTCGTGGAAAATTTTTATTTCATTTATTTTATTGTCAAGTTTGTAAAATTAGACAAGAAAAGTTAACTAGGTGTTTTGGTTATTTATCCAGAACCACTCAGTTTTTAGCTTCCAGTTATGTCTACCATGGATTCTGGTTTGAAGACCCTAATAAGGCCCTATCCTTTGGAGTTGGCCACAAACCTGTACAGGCCATCCTTTGTGAAACAAACCTGATCTATATTTAAAACCTTGGTTACAGATCAGTTTGCTGCTGCTGGCCACCCAGTGGTAATTGAGCCGAAAATGGGTAATCAAATCGTGCATGCATAGGTTGTTCATCGCACTATACTGGTCATTGGAACAGTTTTTTTTTAATATTTTATTTTCATCGTTAAAGTGCTGTTATAATATCTCATTCTTGTTTTGGAATCTAATAGAATTTTTTAGTGCTTCATACTTACACATAATGAATTGCTCAACCAGGTTATGGTGAAGCGGCAGAGGACAGCTTTCCCTCCAAACTTTGTACACTCCCTTGATGGCTCTCATATGATGATGACTGCTGTTGCTTGCAAAAGGCGAGGCCTGAATTTTGCAGGTTAGTGTTTTACTTTGTGCTGAGTAGTATTTGTACATAACTTGCTTGAATCACCACCAGATGATACAAGTGCATTACCATTAACATGATTTTTTTTTCTTAAAAAATATTAATGCAGGAGTTCATGATTCATATTGGACCCATGCTTGTGATGTTGATACAATGAACAAAATACTCCGGGAAAAGTTTGTGGAACTCTATGATACACCTATTTTAGAAGATGTATGTATTTACTTATCCCAGTTATTTGCATGGATATTCAACAATCACTATTTCCTATACCAAAATGTCTTGTTAGAAATTGGTAAGATATGATATTTTCTGTAGCACTTTTCTTAATTGGTAAGATATGATTTTTTTTCGTAGCACTTTTCTTACAATGTCTTTTTTCTTTGGTAGTATATCTGTTGAAAATGCAAACGGGTGATAATTCCATGAGAATTACGTTAAAGGGTATTTCGGGTATTGTACTCTAGTGTAGGGTTTAGTGTGTCCCTCATTGTACTATATATTAGCTCCTTGGGCTATTGCAATAGATCGAACTATTCATTTGCACTCCCTTCATCTAGCATGGTATCAGAGCCTAGATCCATAGCCTAGCCTCCATCCTCTTCCGCTACCGCTGCCCCAACGAGGAACAATCTCCACTCCCGTGGGTGGCCATCTCTTAGTTGTAGCTTAGTGTCAAGCACAAGTAGCAGTCTTCACCAAGCTCGCCATCGTCGCTGTCGGCCTCGAGCTCTCCTCGCTTGGGTCTGTCGAGACCCATGGCTGCCGGTCGGATTCGTTGTCGCCTGGCCCTCCTACGCGGATCTGCTTCTCTCCACCGCCGTGTCATCGCCTCTTGGGCAGCCATTTCACTGCCTCTCCTGCCGCGGGCCGCTGCAGACTGCAGATCTATCGAAGAAGGTCGACGTTGTCCCTGAGCTTGCCATCGTTAGATCCAGCATCCTCGAGCCCATCGTCTTCACTGTCGGTCATCTTCTCGCCGCGCTGGCCTTGCATCGAGCTCGATGAGCCCCGATGTGATGCCGCCGGCTTCGGATCTGAGGTCCTTCGTCTTGGATCCAGTCGTTTTCATCGCTGCCGACTCGCCACGGTCGTCCTCAAGCCATCTTCGTTAGATCCCGTGGAGGAGCACTCTCACGACCTCCCTCCTCACATGGAGGTGGAGTGCTTGTTTGGTGCCGCCGGTATCGCACGGATCCGTCGTCGCCGGCCGTCATCCTCAACTCCAGCCCCTGGCCCATCCTCAACTCCAACCCGACCTCCAGGCCACGTTGCCGCCCAAGGTCGACGCTGTTACCGGAGGCCGCCGCGCCGTCACCCACTTGTCCGTCGCACCCTCTTCTTGACATCTTCTCTGTGGCTGCAGGGCTTCCCTGGCCGCCGCCGCCGTTGGCTTCTCACGCCACAGTGTTCTTCCGCCACCATGGCTTTGGTGCATTTGATTGCTGCTGCTAGGGTTGCTTCATGGTGGGCTGGTACTGATGCTTGGTTGTGCTGCTGGGTACACTGGGGCATTGTTGGGCTGGTGCTTCTTGTTGGAGGAGAGTTGGACTGCATGTTGCTGCTGCTAGTATCTTTAGTCTTTTCTTTTGCTTCCGTTGCGTCCATCCAAGTTTTTTGCTCCTCTTCTTTTAGTTCATCTAAGCCGTGTGAGGCCACAAATTCCTTGTCGATCAGCCGATTGATTCTTTCTTTTTAGGTTGCCGCGGTCCGTCCATTGGATCGAGTGCGGTCACCCCATCATGGTTGTGATTGATGTGACTTTGTCCTATTGGTCCTTTCTTAGCCTTCTTGCGACTTGACATGTGTCGTCACCATTGTGGTGATTAAGTCGTCGACATATCGGTGGAGAAGAACCGATTGGGATGGCGACTCGACTTGCCAGGGCAAGTCGGGTGTCGATCAAATGACAGCAAGTCGGCCGACATGGTGGGAGAAACGGGGGTCCTCTTGTCAGACTCAGGGAGGGAGAGAGAGAGAGAGAGAGAGAGGAGGGCCTAGGGCTCACTAAGTCATCAATCCTCTCTTTAATTCAAGCTATAGATGTTCTTTTCAATCACTGCAATACAAGGTATATAATATAAACATGTGGACATTCATATCAATGCCACATGAACAGTACCTTCCGTCTAGTCGGCAAGTTGGTCACTAGGATGGTAGTGTCAACTTGCCAACTTAATAACCTTGGTCACCATCTTGCTACACATTTTCACATTTGTTGCGACTCTTTGACCAATGGGCCGCTTTATCGTTAGCATCATGACAATTTCTCCGCCCTGCTTTGTAGCGGGTGTGATTTAATCTCTCTTCTTCGGCTTGATCTGACAGCTCTCTCGGTATTTGTGTTGGCTCCATCATCTTTGTCGTGTTGCCGCGGTCGACTTTGCTCGTACTTGCCTCTACTTTCTCAGCCTCTGTATTTTGTGCTTTATAGGCGATGACCTCGGATGGGAGATCATTCGATACTCGACACAATTTTCTAAGAGTTGCACGCTACGACGACATTATCACGACTCGGACTTTGGATTTCTCTATCGTAGTGTTAATAATTTCAAAAGCAATGCTATTGCATACACCTTGCATTGTACTCTAGCCCAGGGTTTAGTGTGTCCCTTGAGTCTTTGTACTATATATTAGCCCCTTGGCTATTGCAATAGATCGAACTATTCATTTGCATAATCCTAGGACTATCATAATAGTTTGTTTTTGAAGTGCATCATTTCCATGCTTTACCTTGTTGAGATTTGTTATTTTTCTGTGTTCCAAATTGTTTCATATCAAGTGTCAGTAATAGGCTATGCATTCAGTTTCTCAACTGAGTATATTTGATGCAGTTGTTGGAGAGCTTTGAGAAATCATTTCCTACATTAAGATTTCCGCCATTGCCAGAGAGGGGAGATTTTGATTTGAAGGATGTCCTTGAATCTCCGTATTTCTTCAACTAGTTCAATTACGTGGCATATTGTGCTATTCTTTGCTGCCCAGCTGTGGCCTTGCACCTATCCTGAGTTCTGTTGAAGTTTATGAGCAACCGACTCAGATGATGAAGATAAGTCTTTTTTGCCGATCGTTGTGCCAACTTGTGGACAGCCTTGCATGAAGACAACAAGGAGCGGATTTACAGAGGTATACAGAAGATGCTCTTGCTCGGCTGTAGAATTTCGTGTTTTGGGCAAGGTGTATTATTACTGCCTAGAAATTGGCAATAAACAGAGTAAGCCCACGAGGAGGCTGAGAGATGTCTGCAAGCAACGAAGACAAAAATGGAAACCATGAGCAAGAAGCTCAGTGAGGGGTTTTGCTGTGTCGTGCCTCATTTTTTCCCCTAACGGTCACATCTCCAAAGATTTTCAGATCCCAAAGATTTTCAGATCCCTGTAAATGTAATTAAGTAATTTTTGGGCCCCTTCACTAACCTGTCAATTTTTCTTCTTATGCTTGGTTTATAGAGGGGGAATCTGGTGAGTGGAACACAGTTCCGTTGGTGGTGTCGAAAGATTAATTCATAGTTATCATTGTAGTTGTAAGATATCTATAATAATAAAGTTATATATGTTGGTTTCCTCTTGATTTTAGCTGTGAATATGTTCGGACTCTCTTGAGATTAATTGCACATGCCGTGCTTTTGGGATTGTGTTGAAGTTCCAAGTTTCTGGTATACAAGTACAACGGATGATGCATTTCTTTATACTTGTTCTTAATCCTATTGATGCAATTGGTACGACATTGGCTACGCACGTTTTGTTATCTTCTGTTTATTCAGTAGCATTTAAATGGATGTTGCAAGCTGAAATTCAAGTATCTTTGTGACATATTTAGCCAATTTTTTATCATCCATTTTGTGCCTTGAGTTTGTCAAGTTCATGGTAAATTTCTTTCATAACTTTGTGCTTTGAATTACTTAGGTTGATGTTTTTCTTTTGTTATCTGTAGATTAGAGGACCAATATTTTATCCTTGAATTTCAATGTCTGATGCCTAACATTGACTTATTAGATGCTTAAATTGTGTGCTTTTGCATGATTCAATGATGCTTAAGGTCCTGTTTGGTACAACTCTAGATTATCATTTTTCAGATTCTACTTTATATTATATGAGAATTCATTTCTATGAGAATCTGGAGCTGTCTGTTAAAACTATTTGGCTAGTAGGTTGGTTTCAAAAACCACATGAGGGAGGATTAGAGGTAAATAGACCATATTACACCTGGGTGTAATACTTCAATTGTATTTGTGTAACTCAGTGGTATTTGCGGGTAAAAATCTTCAACTTTAAATGGTATTTTCGTTTTCGAAGGTTGGATTCTCACGAGAATCTACTGGGAGGATGCTTTTCGTTGCTAGTTCATTTTTGAGACAGCTTCTCGTGAGAAGTAGAATATAGTGGTTTTGAGAATCAGGGTGTTTGGTACGGTTCCACGAGAATCGATTGAGAAGCTAGGAGTGAAAGTTGTACAAAACAGGTACTGTGTGCTTTCGTATGATTTTCCCCTGTAGTTACTAGTATTTTATATTTCATCGCCAGTCGTGAGTTATTTTTACAGCTTATCATGGTCTTCGATGCTGTATTATAGCCATTGTTTTTTCAGTTACAGTTTGTATCAGATTCAGAGCATGGTCAATGCTAAATAGTGTTAGAAAAACTTGAGGCTAGTGTTTTGCTATTCATATCTCTATATTTTATTCATCAACAGAGAATGTATATATAGACATTTTATATGGATCTCATGGGCTACATAGGCCATATGAGCTATATACAACACTCTTAACGCCCTCTTCAAACTCGAGGTGGAGTAGGAGGGTTTGATACACAGAGTTTGAGTAGATGAAGCCGGTGATGTTTTTGAGTCTGAGCTTTAGTGAAGAAATTTGCAACTTGAAGCTCTGATGGAACATACTTGAGGGCGACGGTCGACTGCTGACAATGAGATCGTGTGAAGGATGATGCATTAACACCAATGTGTTTAGTCAGCTCATGCTTGACTAGATCACTAGCAATTTGAATGACACTTGTATTGTCACAAAAAAAGAGGTGTAGGATCATCATAGTGGATATATAGATCAATCAAGAGCCATCGAAGCCAAATGGTCTCAGAAGTGGCTGCGGCAAGAGCTCGAAGCTCAGCCTCTGCACTGGAGCGTGACACCGCAGTCTGCTTCTTGAACTTCCAAGCAATGAGCGAAGTACCAAAAGAGATACAGTAGCTAGTGATAGATTGCCGATCAGCTGGATCATTCGCCCAAGTGGAGTTAGAGCAAGCGTGGAGTTGGAGCTGACTCAAATTGGCATATAACAGACGTCTGGATACAGTCCCCTCGAGTATCTCAACACACGAAGAACATGACTATAGTGGACTGATGTGGGAGTAATGACAAACTGGCTGAGCACATGAACAACATGAGTAATGTCTGGCCTGGTGACAGTGGGATAGACAAGGCTCCCAACGAGCTGACGATAGCGGGAAGGATCTGTCAGAGGTACATTGTCTGTAGGTCGAAGCTGCAAGTGAAGCTCCATAGGTGTGGCAGCAGTACGAGTATCAGTAATCCCAGAGCGAGCAAGCAGATATGAACGTAACGATGCTGAGAGAGATAGTAACATCACCATCAGAATGAACCTTAATCCCTAGAAAATAGCTCAATGGTCCCAACTCGGACATCATAAATTGTTCACTCAATTTCTTCTTGACAAAAGCCACATAGTCCATGTCATCACCCGTGATCAACATATCATCTACATACAACAGAAGCAAAGTACGACCCTGCTGAGAAGTGTGAATAAACAAGGCAGGGTCATACTCACCCGGAGTGAAACCAGCAGCTCGAATCACAGAACTGAAACGCTCAAACCAAGCATGAGGAGCCTGTTTGAGACCATATATAGCACGCCTAAGGTGATAAACATAGCCTGTAGGAGCCTCAACAACGGGGGGGGTGCATATAGACTTTGTCGGACCCAAAATTTGTAATTTGGAATCTATTGTGTCAATCTGTGCAATTTTCTGGATCAGTAGATAGCACACACAGATACATTCTTGGATCAATCACATACATCGCATACATAGCCAAAATATATTTACATACTGGCCACGTGGCTCACTGTTTTACAAAAGGGCGCGAAGGCCACAATATCACAAAGTCAGAGTACAGAGTAAGGGATAACTGTGGAAGCAAAAGAAGTAGAAGTGGATCCATTCACTCTGCCTACAGGCAAGCGACTGGGGGTCCCGACCTAAGCTTCATCGTCCTCGCCACCGTCTGGTCCGGCTGCCACGTAGTAGTCGTATGGGTCCTGGTCGAGCGGTTCTGAAAGATTATATTGGATGATCCTGAGTGCACAACCGTACCCGTGAGCCAACACATAATACAAGTTATCATAGATGCAAGGTTAGTTAAGGGAAGGCTCAGAGTTCTTTTATTTGCATAAAGCCAAATTTGAATTAGATCAAGTAGTAGAACATCTTACGACTTAACATTTTTAAGAACATATTTTATAAACTGAATTTCATTTGTAAGGTACTAGTGGAGATCCCATCTCCTATACCATCGAGTGGCTCCATCCACTCGATGCTCGGGCTAACCCGTAACTATCACTGGTCCCCGACCAGGCCTCCACAAATCCCTGGAGTCCCACCCCAGCTTTTCATTCCACAACCACAGACAAATGGTTTTATAAAAATGAAAGCTAGTTCAAGCGAGTTTCCGCACCGTTCTTGACCGTGAGCTCGGATATCTAGAGAGGTTTTCTTACTATGCAGAGTTTGTACACTTTACCCACAAGAGATATTCAACTTATAATGCATCCAACACATTTTCGATGGTGTGCGACTAAGTTGGTTATCACAAGGTCTTTACAATGCTTGCCCCAATGCAACCCCACACCGCTAGGCATCACCCCTTGGGCCATGACCCCCGGGGGTCTCCATTTGTGCAGTGTGGTTTTCCTGTGGCTCCTGCCCATATGCATGCCACATATCCACTGTATGGCGAGGTTGCAAAGGGGCGAACAAATTTGTTAGCCAGGTCGTATCCATTATAGACTTGTGGTTGTACTATTTCTACACGAGAGGTTATCTCAAGAACTCGATCCTTTATTGACTTGGGCGGTGCATCCACATATCCCACCGACATGCATCACCAGCACGAGCCACTCTTTCCATCTGCCCAAGTTGAAATCAGATTTTGATTTGTTTTGAAAATAACATTTAGTCCAACATACCATCCAGGCTCCCAGCCTCGACTACCTAAATCCAGCTTTTCATGTTTGGAAAGATTGATGTTGGGCAATTTAATGCCCACACCACAACGTATCTAAGTAAGGCTAAGCATGACACTTAGATACAGACTTATTAACTATTATGTAAACTATTAAGTCTAGAGTGACAAAGGATAATGTCCAAGTTCAAAGATTGGAAGGTTATACTCAGTTATCATTAAGGCATTAACTATGAACTAGACCAATATAGTTGTATAAATCATAACAATGCAATTTCATAATTTAAAGCAACGTAAGTTGCAAAGACTGGGTGCAATATGATCAAAGTATTGACTCGACTTGGTCGTGGTACTGCTACTCCTGCTCGTAGTCAGGCAGCGGGTCTTCTGGAGCTTCAGGTTCTATACACAAAAACCAACCAAAATTCGAATAAGCCTAAATGAATTCAACTTGCATTCAAATATCCAAATGAAATCCAAATGGGGGTGTCCTTGGTTTAGTTGGGTAGTTTGCGTTAGTCCCTGGTTTTTATTACCGTGTTCGGTGTTGGACATAGGATCCGAGTAGGTATCGTAAGCTGTTTCCGAGATAGTGGCTAGTCCGTGTACGAGTTCTCGGCTTTGAGTACTGTTCAGTGTTTCTACTAATGGGGCGGAGGGGTTTCAACTATCTGGAAGGAGGGGTTTTTGAGTACTGTTTATTGATCCGAGTACTATTTAAGATTTCGACCACCTGGTCGGAAATGGGTTTCGAATACTTAGTCGAGAGGTCTTTCGAGTTCTGTTCCTAGTTTTGACCACTTGGTCGTGATAGGTTTCGAATACTTGGTCGAGACGGTTTTCGAGTTTTGTTAATAGTTTCGACTCATATCCTAGACCTTTAGTGTTTGGAAACTCTCCTCGCACCCTTCTATCAACTCAAACATCTTTTCTTTTGTGCTAAGGTTAACTGGACCTTCAGTGTTTGGAAACTCTCCTCGCACCCTTCTATCCACTCAAACTTCTTTTCTTTCTTCAGTAGTTGGGTGAGAGGCCGAGCGACTTTGGAGAATCCCTCAATGAATATGCAGTAGGATCCCGCCATTCCTAGGAAACTCCGAACTTTAGTCACCGTGGTAGGTGGTTGCCAATCACGAACGGTTTCCACTTTTGCTGGATCCACGGCTACTCCGCTTGCCGATATCACATGCCCCAAGAAGCTAACATCAGATAGCCAGAACTCGCACTTACTGTACTTTGCATACAACTGGTGCTTCCTAAGTGTTTCTAGCACCAATCTTAGATATTGTGCGTGTTCTTCGACATCCTTGGAATAGATGAGAATACTGTCAATGAATATCACCACGAATCTATCCAGGTACTCTATGAATACCTTGTTCATTAGATTCATGAAGTAGGCCGGGGCATTGGTTAGCCCAAGTGGCATAACTGTGAACTCGTAGAGTCTGTATTGAGTAGAGAAGGCTATTTTGGGGATGTCTTCAGGTCTGCTTTTAAGTTGGTGGTATCTTGAGCGTAGATCTACCTTAGAAAACTTCGTTGCCCCTTTGAGCTGATTGAACAAATCGTCAATTCTTGGCAACGGTTATTTATTTTTGATAGTTACCTCATTCAGGGAATGATAATCCACACGCATCTGTGTACTACCGTCCTTCTTTTTCACGAATAGTATAGGAGATCCCCATGGTGAAGAGCTTGGTCTAATGAATCCTTTCTCTTGTAATTCTCGAATTTGCTTTTTCAGCTTCTCGAGTTCATTAATTGGCATCCTATAAGGTCTCTTGGATATGTGTGCTGTCCCAGGCATCAATTCTATGATAAACTCTATGTCTCGATCTAGTGGTCCCCTTGGCTATTCTTCTGGAAAGAGGCCAGGATACTCTTGGACCACTAGCAATCCCTCCAAAGGAATGCCCAAGGCATAGAAGATTGCCTTTTCCATTGGAAAGGTCTATTCATCTTGACTTCAATGACTATCCCAGGGCATTTGGTAAGGCTCACTGTTTTATTAGTGCAGTCTATTACCCCTTGATACTTGGCCAACCAATCCATTCCTAGGATAACATTTAGGGCCTGGGCTTGTAGCATCAACAAGTCCGCTGAGAACACTGTCCCCTCGAATTGTAATTTCACCACATGACTTACTAATTTGGCCCATAATAGTTCCCCAAGTGAATTGAGCTCTAAGGGTCTCTTGAGAACAAAAGTTGGCAACTGCCAACGATCCACAAATTTACTGGAGATGAAAGAATAGGATGCTCCAGAATAAAAAAGAACACATGCTTGCGAGGAATTTACTAAGAATGTACCCATTTGCACTTCGGGTGCCTCCTGTGCCTCCTCTGCCGTGATATGGTTTACCCGGCCTTGCTCCTGGAACGAGGCTGCCCTGGGTGCTGAGGAAGCCTGGGGCCTCCCCCTTGCTGCCATTCCAGGGGTGTTCGGTCCACGCGCTGGGGTATTCCCAAGATTGAACTGACGGGGGTGTTAGCCTTGCGTGGGCGTGCGCAGCGTAATACCCGGTTCATTGCGCTTAAAACACAACCGCCGATTGGTGGGGTGTCAGCTTGTCGAGGTTTTTAAGTCGGCGGTGTGGCATATTACGCACCACCAGGCTGACTTGAAGGAGCTGAAGACTGGGGCAGAGTGGCCGGCTGAGAACCACTACCAGATGGTGCACCATAGAATGGTCGAGCACTAGGTGTTGGCCCTTTTGAGGTACCCATCTTCCGCTTGAGACTGGCGTCGAATGTCTTGCGTTCGTTTTCAAGGAGCAAGGCTTTATTGATTAACTGCTGGAAATTGTGGAAGTCCTGCACGATCAGCTACGCTCGCAGCCCATCGCGTAATCCTTCCAGGAATCGGTCAATCTTTTCTTCCTCCTCAACTATGTCATTTTGGGCATAGCGGGCCAATTGGTTGAATTGAGTCAGGTACTCCGCCACGGAGTAGTTGCCCTGTTTCAGTGCCCTGAACTCCTTTCTCTTCGTGCGCATGACACTTACGGGGAAGTAGTTGCTCCTGAAAGCTTCCTTGAACTCAGCCCATCCTACTGCTGGTGTGGCTGCCTCGGCTGCCACTGGCTACCCAACTTCTACCTCGACTGTCTCAGGTTCTTCGTCGACCCTTGTTGCCCTATAGTTATCCCACCAATCGGCAGCTCGTCCTGCCAGTTGGTGTGTTGCAAACATCACCATGTCTTCCTTGCGACATTTAGCCAATGTCAGCTCCTTTTCAATGGTGCGAAGCCAGTCTTCAGCTTCGAGTGGCTCGCTTGTACTTGAGAAGACTGGAGGCTTTGTGCGCATGAACTCTCCCAGCTTGGACCCATGGCTAGCCGTTCCAGTTTGCTGACCGGTTGCCATTGCTTGCAGTAGCTGCGTTTGCCGAGCCATTACTTGGGCCAACGCGGGATGCTCCAGAGGTGGTGGCGGTGGTGTCGGGCTATGACCACGACTAGTGGTTGCTCTCTTGGGAGGCATCTTTTATAAAAAGAAACCACTATTAAGAGCAACATATAATACTACCGATCGATACTTATAGCAAAAGCAACCCCTACGATCCCACATAACATTCATGACACAAAATAGCATGGTTAAGACCAACTGATGGAAAACACAAAGGTGCATTAAAACCAAAACGAGTTCATAGCACTTGGTAAATATTTACAACAAAACCCCAGGTCCATTGCGTCTATGAATAGCATTATACACAACCCAAGGGGACGACTGCTCCAGCTAGCTCTACTCCACTAACCCCTCTCGGATGGTTCCGTTTCGCTGATGTAGCCACCAAGGGCTCTTCGAGCAGGTGGAGTACGAGAGCGAGAGAGGCTGCCACTGGAGTCTAACAAGACAATGGAGTCCGGGGCACTCACGCGCTTGCGCACAGTGATCCTCAGTTGTGAGCTACTAGCGCTGCCACCGGTTGGGGTAGTGGTTGGAACCTTGGCTACAGCAGTGACTACTACGGTGGAGGTGGTAGTGGTCACCCTGGCGAACTCGGAGACAACCTCTGCCCTCTTGCGCACTGTGGTTGCCAAGGCTGCACCCTACTCGTCCAGCTAAGTGTGAAGAGCCTCAGCGTCCACTTCACTGGAGGCGAGGGCCTGTCGGAGCTCGGTAACCTCCTTGAGTTCCTTCACATACTCGCTATCCTGCACTTGGGTCAAACGCACCTGATGCGTCAGTTACGGGTCCTCGACCATTGCAGTGATGCGGATCTCGTAATGGGTCTCTCTCTCTGGAGGGGAGGGAAAGAAACTGAAAGGGGTAGATATCACCAAGTCGCTGTGAATATCGCACAGTCACATGCTAGTTTGGCGGGCGACATCCTGGACTGCGGAGGAGGAGGTACTCCTCTGGTGCTCTGTGTGAAAGGTGCGAGGCTCACACTACCCCTGATGAGCATAGAGGAAGACTTCTACGATCCAGGCCTCTTGGTCCCCACTTTCTGATTTGCGCCCCTTGTAAACGGGACGCTGCCAATACTGCAGGTGCTGTAGCAATAGGCTGAGAACCTCTATGTAGCCACCCCACGGACAGTCCTCCCGTGGGAGTGGTAGTCCCAACGCTCGGGCCCCATAGGTCTTGGCATTTGCAAATTTTGAACCGAATACGAGCTAGTGATCAGTAAAGTCCACTGGATTTCGACCACTCAGTTTTGACCACTGGGTTCGACCACTCTGTGCCATTTTTTGGATCAGTAGATAGCAAACACAGATACATTCTTAGATCAATCACATACATAGCCAAAATATATTACATACTGGCCATGCGGCTCACTGTTTTACAAAAGGGCGCGAAGGCCACAATATCACAAAGTCAGAGTACAGAGTAAGGGATAACTGCGGAAAGCAAAAGAAGTAGAAGTGGATCCATTCACTCTGCCCACAGGCAAGCGACTGGGGGTCCCGACCTAAGCTTCATCGTCCTCGCCACCGTCTGGTCTGGCTGCCACGTAGTAGTCGTATGGGTCCTGGTCGAGCGGTTCTGAAAGATTATATTGGATGATCCTGAGTGCACAACCGTACCTGTGAGCCAACACACAATACAAGTTATCATAGATGCAAGGTTAGTTAAGGGAAGGCTTAGAGTTCTTTTATTTGCATAAAGGCAAATTTGAATTAGATCAAGTAGTAGAACATCCTACGACTTAGCATTTTTAAGAACATGTTTTATAAATTGAATTTCATTTGTAAGGTACTAGTGGAGATCCCATCTCTTATACCATCGAGTGGCTCCATCACTCGATGCTCGGGATAACCCGTAATTATCACTAGTCCCCCGACCAGGCCTCCACAAATCCCTGGAGTTCCACCCCAGCTTTTCATTCCACGACCACAGACAAATGGTTTTATAAAAATGAAAGCTAGTTCAAGCGAGTTTCCGCACCGCTCTTGACCGTGAGCTCGGCTATGTAGAGAGGTTTTCTTACTATGCAGAGTTTGTACACTTTACCCACAAGAGATATTCAACTTATAATGCCTCCAACACACTTCCGATGGTGTGCGACTAAGTTGGTTATCACAAGGTCTTTACAATGCTGGCCCTAATGCAACCCCACAACGCTAGGCATCACCCCTTGGGCCATGACCCCCGGGGGTCTCCATTTGCGTCGTGTGGTTTTCCTGTGGTTCCTACCCATATGCATGCCACATATCCACTGTATGGCGAGGTTGCAAAGGGGCGAACAAATTTGTGAGCCAGGTTGTATCCATTATAGACATGTGGTTGTACTATTTTTACACGAGAGGTTATCACAAGAATTTGGTCCTTTATTGACTTGGGCGGTACATTCACATATCCCACCGACGTGCATCACTAGCACGAGCCACTCTTTCCATCTTCCCAAGTTGAAATCAGATTTTCAGGTTTTGGTTTGTTTTTCAAATAATATTTAGTCCAACATACCATCCAGGCTCCCAGCCTCGAGTACCTAAATCCAGCTTTTCATGTTTGGAAAGATTGATGTTGCGCAATTTAATGCCCGCACCACAACGTATCTAAGCAAGGCTAAGCATGACACTTAGATACAGACTTATTAACTATTATGTAAACTATTAAGTCTAGAGTGACAAAGCATAATGTCCAAGTTCAAATATTTGAAGGTTATACTTAGTTATCATTAAGGCATTAACTATGAACTAGACCAATATAGTTGTATAAATCATAGTAATGTAATTTTATAATTTAAAGAAATATAATTTGCAAAGATTGGGTGCAATATGATCAAAGTATTGACTCACCTTGGTCGTGGTACTGGTGCTCTTGCTCGTGGTCTGACAACGTGTCTTCTGCAGCTTCAGGTTCTTTACGTAATATCCATCCAAAGTTCTAATAAGCCCAAATGAATTCGACTTGCATTAAAAAATCCAAATGAAATCCAAATGGGGGTGTCCTTGGTTTAGTTGGGCAGTTTTCTTTGGTCCCTATTTCTTATTACCGTGTTCGGTAGTATTCGAGTAGGTATCGTAAGCTGTTTTCGAGATAGTGGCTAGTCCGTGTACGAGTTCTCAACTTCGAGTACTGTTCAGTGTTTTGATGACCGGGCGGAGGGTTTCAACTATCTGGAAGGAGGGGTTTTTGAGTACTGTTCATTGATCCAAGTACTATTCAAGATTTCAACCACCAGGTCGAAAACGGGTTTCGAATACCTAGTCAAGAGGGCTTTCGAGTTATGTTCCTAGTTTCGACCACTTGGTCATGATGGGTTTCGAATACTTGGACGAGAAGGTTTTCGAGTTTTGACCACTTGGTCATGACGTCTTTGAATACTTGGTCGAGAAGACTTTCGAGTACTGCTCATGGTTTCGAGTACTGCTCACTGTTTCGACTACTGTTCATTGTTTCGACTACTATTCAGTGTTTCAACTACTGTTCACTGTTTCGACTACTGTTCATTGTTTCGCCTACTATTCCTTGTTTGGACTACTATTCCTTGTTTCGACCACTATTCCTTGTTTCGACTAGTTGGTCGAAGGAGTTTCGACCAACTTGTCGAAAGCAGTTTTCGACAGCCTGGTTGAAGGTGTTTCTACCATCGGTTGAATGTGTTTCGACAATCTAGTTGAAGGGGCTGCGACTAACTGATCAAAGGTTTTTGACAAATCGGTCGAAGAAGTGTTGACTATTAGTCGAAGGAGTTTCGACTATTAGGCGAAGGAGTTTTGACAATCTGGTCGGAGGAGTTTTTGACTATCTGGTCGAAAGGATTTTTCGAGTATATGACCGAAGGGAGTTTTAACTATCTGGTCGAAGAGAGTTTCAACAATCCGGCCGAAGGAGTTTTTGACTATCTGGTCGAATGGAGTTTCGGCTATCTGGTTGAAAGAAGTTTCGACCAACTTGTCGAAAGGAGTTTCGACTGATAAGTGGGGAAGGGTTTCGAGTATATGGTCGAAGGGAGTTTTGATTAACTGTTCGAGACGAGTTTCGACAATCTGGTCGATGGGAGTTTTGACAATCTAGTCGAAGGAGTTTTTGACTAGCTGGTCAAAGGGTGTTTCGACTGACTAGTGGGGGAAGGGTTTCGGCTTTATGGTCGGAGGTGTTTCCGATTAACTGATCGAGACGAGTTTCGACAATCTGGTCGAAAGGAGTTTCGACTAGTTGGTGGGGAAGGGTTTTGGCTATCCGACTAAAAAGACTTTCGACCTGTAATACCCCGGAAATGGATCGGTAATTAGAGATTCAGTCGGAGGAGAAAAATGCAAAGAAAGGAATAGAAATTCTGAGAAAAATAGGGGGTTTTCCACTTTTATTCGACAACCTGGGCCGCGGGCCGCGGCCCAGGGGGAAGCCCATGTGTTTGGCCGGCCATAAGGGGGGAACCCCACCCCCAAAACCCTAGCCCCACTCCTCTTTTCCCCTTTCCCCCACTTGGAGCCGCCACTTCCACCTTCCCCTGCGCCAGCGCTTTTGTTCGTCAGATTTGGGTAAGTTCTGTACGTTTTCTGATCTTCTCACCTCTTAGAAAGTTGTAGCCCTTGGTCTTAGCTTTCTTTTGGCACTGAGATCATATGATTTGGAGTTACGGTTTAGGAGATATGGTAGTTTTACCGCGACTGTCCAGGGGAGCTAACGTGATTTGGCAGATTTTCTTGTCGGGCCATTATGATTTACTTAGAGGCCGAATCTGGTATTTGCGTCTTCTAGAGTTTTGTTCGTGATGTCGTTATCTTTCTTTTGGCACCGAGATCACTTGATTCCGCCTTACGGTTTAGGAGATATAAATTTTTAATCACGCGCTGTCCTGTCTACCTGAGAATTTGGAACTGTCGGTTTGCCCCTCGGTTTTGATCTAGTTAGTATCATATTCAGAACTTCCACCCAACTAGGTTTTTGTAGCCCTTGAAATTATCTTTCCGAGTTGATAAAGATCTCCTCAATTGGATCAGTATATTGAAAGTTACATCATTTTCTTTGCTACTGTTCTATAATCTGGACAGTTATCTGTTTGTGTCTTCATCTGTTGTTTAGGCCACTGTTTTGGCCGAATCAAAAGATCCAGTGAACTAGAGTTTCGTAGTGTTATGCGTTAAGAGTATTTGAGCACTGGTTTCAAGTCATTCGGAGTTACAGATATTTAATTACGATTTTTCTCGTACTGCTGTTCAGAAGGGCTGATATTGGCTGATTAGTTAATTCGTCATTTTGAGTTTTTGGTTTTGTTGATTAGATAGAGGGTTATGGTAAAACGCTTGTAGCCACGCCCTGTCTTGTTATTCTTATTTGAATGAATATTTGTGTAGGCGGTGGGGTGGAGTGGAGAAATTCCATCGTTGCCTCCTAACTTCGTCCACTGTGCGGAAGGCAAGTACATGGTAGAGTGGTGAACAATGGGTTGTTCACCATGATCATTGTTGTTACTTATCATGCTATTTATTATGCTTTCGTTCAGTTTATTCTTATACATGATATTGATGACCTTGAGTGAATGAGATTATGATATTGAGAAAATGAGGAGGAGATATTGAGTTAATGAGACGGACTATGTTGATGAATAAATAAAGATGTCGATCATTTACATTCATCATGACAGGGGTTGCATGAGCAGTCGGTGAGAAAGTCATGTAACTATTCGGTGAGGTCGGTGAGAAAGATACATGACTAGTCAGGAGAGCTCTAGATAAAATCCTACTTTGGTGGGGACTTCACGGGAGTGAAGGATAGAGTGTGTCATCGACGGGTGAACACTCCGCTATACGATGTCGGTGATGAGATGCATATGAGCATGAGCATGTTGGTGCATTCGCATATCTAAGTAAATTGTTAAATTGTGAAACTTTACCTATATGAAATATGGCTTGTTTGTTTGAGAATGACAATGGCATTAACTAAATGGATGATGATGATAACTTTGAATATAGTTAATAAACTATTGTTTATGGCTTTATTATGTATTTGCTGAGTCTTGGACTCATTCTTGCTCTATTGTTGTTTTTAGGTGACCAGTGATGACGTTTTACTCGGGAAGGGCTAGCGCACTTGGAATCATGCACTTCACCCAATTATTTGATTCATTGGACATGAGAAACTTTTAGAATAACATGAATATTTATATCTAGGATATGATGGTATTGAATTACCATAGATACTTGGTTTCTGTTAATCTTGGTTTATTATTTTGCTATGCTCCTAGGTCTAATTTATTTATGATTGTCATAGTGTTATGCTTGTGTTAATGCGACCCGTGGATGGGTTTTAGTGTTGTTTTGCTTGCTGAAATTTCACAGTGTGTTGATGTATAATAGACGATAAGAGTAGTTTGGTGGCATTCGGGCTCGGTGTTGAAATGAGGGTGTTCTGATTAGTATCGAGCACGGCTTTAGGTCCGTGGTGAATAGGTTAGCAATTTAGGTAACTTGATTTGTATAAAAAAATGTTAATGGTTAATTAACTTAAAACTTGACACACTGGTGCATAGTAGGATGGGAATGGGCAAAGCATTGCATTTACGTTTCCGTTATGTAGCATTGATTATTGTTGATATGAATTGATTATGAATGCTTATGATTTGGTTACGTGATTATTATATGTGATGATAGTAGATGCTGAGAGGTAGAGATTGTGGTTATGGCCATAGGTATGGTCGGGTTGTCTTGTCGTTGGTGGTAGGGAAAGGGAAGTGTTTACTCGAGAAACTTTGTTATGAAAGTTGGGGATGGGTCTCCTTGGGAAGCTTGTTGTTTTCTGGAGTTTCCATTGGGATATTCTGATTAGCCATTGTTGGTTGATGAATTCTCATGGATTAGTGGGTACAAAGCGACATGTTGAAAAGTTCTATTTGGTCCTTGAGAAGTTCATTGTGGTTGATAGTTGCTTGAGAAAGATTAATGTGTTTAGTTGGCTTAACTTGTCTCTTAAAGCAATTATTGTTTTCCCAATTGTTGAGTTATTCTTGCTCTTGGTGAGCTTGGTTAAGCTGTCAAGGTTGACCTTTGAATTGGAGTTTTGTCTTTCTTATTGGTAAACATGACCCATGTATTTCGCTTGATGATTTGGATAATGAAGGTTTTCTTTTGCGAGTCTTTTAGTATGTGGAAGGTTTGACTCAATGTAACTCTTTTGGGTATTACGGCGTTGAAGTTGAATGGTTCTCTTTTATGAGCGAAAATGTTAAATCCTTTTAGCGATGTATTCTCATGGTTAAGTGAGAGGTTACTATCAAAGAAATTAATGGGTATGATATGGGTTATCACTGGGTTTGCGATCATGGTGCATAATAAATTTTAACGAGTACCCTCGAAGTGAAATCGGGTAAGTCGATATTGTCCTCTAGTAGTTCTTGATGAGTTGTGAATATGAGGGTGACTATACTTTGTTGGAATCAATAGAGTTATTAAAAGTGTGGAACATTGATGAAATGGTTGATTATTAGAATTGTGCGGTTTGCTAAACTTGTTGGATTATTTGGTCTCGATAGGCTAATCTAGCGTGTAGAATGAGAGACATAAGGATTTGTTCGATTGTTGTCTCGATAGATAATGATATAGAACTTTCTTTGATTGGTTACTTGATGATCTTGTGTATGCAGGGAATACAAATAGGGAAAGAACCATAGATTAGTCCATGATTGGATAACCATCAATGGTTTATGATAACCTCAGTTGGAATTAGTGTGTACTAGATTAGTGTGAGCATTGTTAAGAGGTAAAGGGTTGAAATTTAAAAGTAATTTATTCATGTGTGTTTTATGAGGTTGGCTGTGTTTGCATGGCCTTGTTAAAAGAGGTTTGCTTTGATAGTGTGGTTTGTGTATCGGATAATCTCTAGGACAAGTTGACCGTTAGAATATTATTGAAATAATGAAATATTATGAAATAGTTTATTGTGTTTCTTTTAGAAGGGTTTATGATATGATTGAATAGGAGACATGTGTTTGCATGACGATGAAATTGTCGGATAATAGTATGCCTCACGATGAAAGGGTTTTGGTATAACCTATTAAATTGTGTAGTAGATTCCCTCTAAATTAAAGTAGTTGTTGTAGTGAGGTTGCATGATTTTAGTATACCCTCAATTTGAAGTTGAGATGATAAAGTGGTATATACCAATTGGTGAACTTTTGGAGCTTTACAATGGAAGAGTTGACGATAAGGAATCATGTTAAAGAGTGTGTTATTCTAAATGTTAGTGAGATTATGCGCAATGGATTGTGACTTTGGGAGCGGTGATGATTCTTCGTAAAGAAAGTAATTTGACCGCCTTGTGTAATATCGGATAAATGATAAGTTTAAGAGTTTTGTATTCATGAACTTTTGGTAAATCATGATTCTTGTAGTAGTAAGCTGTTGAGTAAAAAAATAGATTAATCGAGGTGTGAGAATGTTCTACGGGGTTCTTAAGTGATTAGTGTGCTCTGATTTTAAGGCACTTCTTGTTAGAGGTGGCAAGTGATGTGGTACACAAAGAAAATTATTTTCGTTGTTAAGGAAAGAGTGTGGTAGAGGTATTTGGAGTTAAGTTTTGCGGTGGCAAACTTAATAAAGTGTGTTTAACATTTTGGTTGTTGTCGCTTAAGAGTTTCTTGAGTTTCAATGGAAATGTTTTATTCTTGTTTGTTGAGGTTGAAAATTCGCTTCTAGTGGAATTTGTGAGCTCAATTGTGGTCTCGTCCTCTATTTTCCGAGATCTTGGCTATTTGACTCTCTCCATTGGTTTTGTGTCTCTGCGAGTGGTAAATGTTTTTACGTCTTTGAAGCGTGTTTCTACCTATAGCTTCTTTTGAGAAAAGATTAAGCGATTAGTGTTGCAATATCTTTTAGGATGTATAATGGCAACTTGATAGTGGTGGTCAAGGAGATGATTTTGGGTGAGACTCTGCGTGTCAATTTTACGAGATGCATTGAGTGATAAGTTGATTTCTTGGACTAGTCCTTGGAGAGGTTTACCTTAAATAGAAAGTTTGGTCTTTGGGGCCAAACCGATGGCAATATTTGTAACTAATAGAACCTATAGTGTTTGCGGTCAAAGATTATTTGTTCATGTTGAGTGGAACATTAGAATTGTTGAAAGCATGAAAATCTTGGTTAGTCTATTGCGATGAATTGAGTAATGTGCCGATTATATAGGCAAAAAATATATATATATGAAGGTATAAGTTAATGAGGCGGGATTAGCGAAGAAATCGATTGTAATGTCAATTGATGGGAGAGTAGGGATTCTTTGAATTATTACAGTACGACTTGGCTTGAGTGAGTAACCCTCTAGGAGTTAGAATCTCTCTAAAGATAATTTGGTTGAGAATAATTTTTTCAGGTGGTTGTTAATGAATGAATATGTTTAGATGGTGAGAATCTTAGTCATCGAACTTGAGAGTTTTCATATCAGTTGCATCGAAATACATTTACACGAGACATGGAGATTGAAAATTTTGACTTGGTGTTCTATGCTAGGACCTTGGAGGCTAATGAGATTGTGTAGAAATAGTGGAACAAAGTGGATTTTAAATAGCACGATGATCATTGATAGCATCCTTTGGGTGTAGTAAATGAGGGTGTGTGTCTTTGCGAATTTTAAGTTGATTATTCTTAAAGGATTGAGAAGATGTGCTCGTGGGTGCAATCTATATTGAGGTACGTTGGAAATTATTTATCAAAGTGATTCATTTGGTAGAGGAGTTTCGGGGTTTGATTTGGTTTGAAACGGATATGGAATAACCGGAGACACGTTTTGGTGGGGTCGGCTCAAGAAATCAGCGAGAGAATCGGCGTTGTCGGATAGACTTGAAGCTCCAGCAATGGCGGACTCGGGCGCGCGCGAGGAGGAAGAAGATCCGCGGAGCAGCGACTCGGTGGCGGACCCACTGGCGAGAGAGAGTGGCGCGGCGAGCGGCGGCGGATCGGCAAAGAAAGGGACACGGCGAAGATCCCGGTAAGGACAAAGCGAAGGCGAACTTCGCGGCGGCGGCCGAGGCGATCTTGATCAACGGTGAGAGTGGCGGTGGAATAGTGTTGGGCGGCCCAAGAGCATTCAAGGATTTTAAATAGGTTTTTCTTTTAAATAAATCGAGAAAATGCAAATAGCAATTAGAAAATAGCAATTGACTTTGGAAAAATTCAGAAAATTCTATAAAATATAACCAAGCATATAGAATCTAAATAAAATAATTTTGACAATTGTTGATATTTGGATTAAGCACATTAAATCAATTTGTTCTAAAAGTCCAATGTAAGCTTTTAAATTAATATTCAAATAATCCAAATGGTAAATTCTCTTGCTACCAATATTTAAAAGATTTTAAAGCTCTGAAATTTGGGATGTTACAAACCTCCCCCTTAAGCGAATCTCGTCCCGAGATTAGGCTAGCTAGAGAAAAGGCTAGGAACTCGGCTTTCGGCTCATCTTCACGTTCCCACGTTGCTTCTCCTTACAGTGGTTACTCCAATGGACTTTGCGTAAGCGAAGCGGTCTTGCTTACAGTGCGGCGCTGCGACATCCAAAATCCCGACAGGTGTTCTTTGTACGTGAGATCTTCCTTGATTCAATTGACTCCAACGGAGTGCGCTCTTACAACACACGAAGGCACTTCTTGGTGAGAGACATGAAAGACATCATGCACTCCGCTAACGATTGTAGTAACTCCAAGCTGTGCGCAACTTCTCACGGCGTCTCAAAACCTTGAATGGACCCACATACCTTGGAGCAAGTTTCCCTTTGTTGTGGAATCTCTTAACACCTCACGGCGGAGTAACTCGCGGATACACAAAATCCTCGGTTCAAAGCGAGGTCACGGCGGCGATTATCGGCATAACTCTTTTGCACGGGTGGGCTATCTTTAGTCTTTCTCGATCATAGCAACTTATTCTTGGCTTCTGAATAATATCGGCGAACACTACGTTCAAATGTCTCGACCAATTCAATGGAGTTCTGCAGTACGACCGTCTGAGCTTCAAATGGTGACATCGCAAGCGGCTTGATAAGCTGTTGTTGTACGAGAATTCGCATACGGCAAACTTTTATCCCAAGCGGTAGCATTAGCTAAGGCACGGGCTCTCAACATATCTTCTAATATCGGTTGACTCTTTCGATCTGTCCATCCGCCGGTGGATGATAGCGATCTTGAAATTTAGATGAGTTCTGGGCTTCATGTAGACTACGCCAAAAGCGAGAGGTGAATTGAGATCCTCGATCGACACTATCTTCTTAGGCACACCGTGCGGTAGCGATTTTGACATATACAATTCCGTAAGCGGTCTCACGAGTAAGTGGTTTTGGTGGCAAGAAATGGGCAACCTTAGTCAAGCGATCCACTATTACCCAAATCGAATCATAACTGATTGAGTCTTGGGTAGGCCGGTAATGAAATCCATACAGATCTCTTCCACTTCCATTACGGTATCTTGGTGGTTGTAGCAATCCTGCTGGCCTCGATGTTCGGCCTTTACTTTTCGACACCCGTCGCATAAGGCAACGAACTCTGCGACGTCTCGCTTTAGGTTTGGCCACCAAAACTTATTCTTAACATCCTGATACATCTTAGTGCTTCCAGGGTGAATCGAATACTTAGAGTCATGGGCTTCCTTCAGAATCAGCTGTCTTAATCCATCCATATCGGTACACGAATCGTCCATTGATCCACAGTATATCACGATCATCTATGGTGAAGTCTTTAAATTTTCCTTCGACATCTTCTTCTTGAGATCAACAAACTCGAATCCTTAGGTTGAGCTTCACGAATCTGTTTCTCCAGAGTAGACTGTACCTCCAAATTGGCCACAAATTCTTCAGGAACAACTTCTAGCTGTAGCTTCGGAATTCCTCCGAAGTTCGGACAAATCTCTTTGCTTCGAGCATTGCGGTAGCTCTTGCGACTCGGTGCATCTGCAACTACATTGGCCTTACCGGGATGGTAATGGATTCCAAGGTTATAATCCTTTATTAATTCCAACCATCTTCTCTGTCTCATGTTCCGTCGGTGAGTGAATATGTACTTGAGCTCTTATGATGCGTGTAGACTTCACGGCGATTCTGGATGAGATAATGGCGCCAAATCTTCAAAGCATGCACTACGGCGGCTAGTTCCAAATCATGGGTAGGATAGTTCTCTTCATGAGGCCTTAATTGCCTTGGCGCATAAGCGGCACTCTTCCTTCTTGCATAAGTACACATCCTAATCCTTGACGCGAAGCATCACGGTGAATATCAAAATCCTTACTAATATCAAGCAAAACTAGCATGGGGCTGAAGTCAAGCGTTTCTTCAATTCTTGAAAACTTTCTTCTGGTGGGGTCCAAATAAACTTCTTCTCTTTCTTCAACAATTGCGTAAGAGGCTTAGCAATAGTTGAGAATCCTTCAATGAAGCGGCGATAATATCTGCCATTCCCAGAAACTACAATTTGAGTAACCGTCTTGGGCTGCCCCAATTCATTCTGACTTTAACCTTCCCGGTCATTGCTACTCCTTAATTTGTCATCACATGACCGAGAAAATCAACTTTCTTCTTCCAAAGTCACACTTGCTAAACTTGGCATACAAGCGATGTTCTCACGAGCTTCTCTAGGATTAATCTCAAATAGTGCATGCTCTTCTTACGATTTTGAGTATACCAAAATATCATCAATGAATACTATTACGAACCTATCCAAATATTCCATGAATACCTTGTTCATCATGTTCATGAAATAGGCGGGGGCATTAGTCAATCAAAAGACATGACTAGAAATTCATAATGTCCATGGGTTGAAAGCGGTCTTTGGTACATCCTTAGGACAAATCTTCAGCGATGATAACTGATCGCGGTCGATCTTAGAGAATACTCGGCTCCTTTCATGCAGTCGAACAAATCATCTATTACGGGCAATGGGTACTTGTTCTTGATGGTGACTTCATTGAGAGAGCGATAATCGATACACATTCTCATACTTCCATCTTTCTTCTTGACGAACAAAGCTGGCGCTCCCCATGGCGGCGAACTAGGTCTTACAAAACCTTTCTCGATGGTTCTTCTATCCGCTTCTTCATTTCCACAAGTTCATCGTTGGCATCAGATAAGGTCTCTTGAAATTGGTCTTTGTTCTGGCACTAGATCGATGACAAACTCAATGTCACGGTCGGTGGCATTCCCGTAACTCTTCGGAAATACATCGGGTAATCTCGACTACAGTCGTCTTCCAAAGAAACTATCTTGATGTTGACTACCAAATGTCCATCACGTCTTGAGGTGGCTAGAAATTCTACTTTCTTTCTGTGGTATCCTCAATTGTCACGGCTCTTCGCCACAATCTAGCACTGCTTTATGTTTGGATAACCAATCCATACCAAGGATGACATCTATGGTCTGAGTGTCTAGAACTATTAGGTTGGCTAGAAACTCAACTCCAGCTATGAGTAGCCTAGCTCCTAAACATCCAACTTTAGAACTTAGCTCTGCTCGGTATTGGACTAACAGTATGCTTAAGATGCATAACTTCCAATTTGTTCTTAGTTGCAAAAATTCGAAACAAGCGAATCGAAGCTCGAATCAAGCAGGCGATCACAGTCTTGAATTTACTAGGAACTTACCCGATTACACGTCGGGTGCTTCTTGGGCTCCTTCTAGAGTGGCGTGGTTGACACGACCTCGACCAGCGATGGCGGTGCTCCTCGGATTGACCGGTAGCTTGAGAAGTTCCTTGATGGTTGCCTTATCTTGGCGTCTTGGTGGTGTGTTCCCAGGTTGAAGCGTACTGGAGTGATAGTCCCATTCTGCGGACATCGGTTGGCGAAATGCACTGGCTGACGACAGGTAAAGCAAACTCTGGTTGTATTCTGTGGGTTGCTTACTGGATTGGGGTTGAGTGGTGCGGGGTTGCGGAAGTTACGAGCAAGCAGGCGAGTCTTTGAAGTTGGTGCGGTGGCTCGCGAGAATTATGTGGTGGAAAAGCGGCTAAGCTGCGGTGGAATCATTCTTGCCCTCGGTGGGGTTGGTGACTTCCTTCTTGAGCCATTCTGCGCTACGATGATCTTCCAATTCCTTGCGCTTATCCTCTAGAATCAAAGCCTTGTTGATCAACTCTTGAAAATCGGGAAAGGTGTAGGCGATCAAGTTGACTTGAAGTCCGATGTTCAATCCTTTGACGACTACGGCGAGCCTTGTCGGTGGCGACATCTTCTCGACATATCGAGCAAGTTGTGAGAACTTGTTGAGGTGTCGATCAACGACATTCCTCCTTGCTTAAAAGCACGAATTCATCCTTCTTTAGATCCATGATTCCTTCGGTACATGATCTTGAAGCGGTTGTGAACTCTTCCCAAGTAATATCTTGCGGCGTTCCATGTCTTTGCACAAAAATTTTCCACCATTCGGCAATGCCTTCCATCGATGAGCGTCGCAGAACTTTTCATGATCATTGCATTGAGTGATCGCGATTTTCTCTCAATAACACGAAGCCAATCATCAGCTTCTACTGGTGAGACATGTCCAGAAAAGGTTGGTGGACGGGTCCTCATAAACTCCGCCAACTTGGATGATCCATTGTGACCATGAGCAACTTGGGCTCCATTGTGATGCTGATTGTTGTTGTTACGATTATTCATAGCTTTGCATCCGATTCATCATGGTGTACATCATTTGAGTTTGGTGTCATGAATGCTCCAAAATTCTGCAGATCGATGAAGGTGCTTGTGGTGGGCGCCTGCGGGATTTGCTCCGTCCTTCCGACCTTCGGAGTGTCGGAACCACTTGCAGCAGCTTGACGAGTCTGAACCATCTGGTGAATCTCCAGGGTTAGATAAGGTAGCAAGCACGAGATAAGTTGTAGAACTAAGCGGGGTAGGTAAAACCCAACATATTTTAAGAAAGCTCAATCTGAAACTCTTATATTGATTAAGATAATAGTATGGCTTGCAACAAATGCCTAAGGGCCTTTGCGGCTCATACTTGCACACAAAAATAAGGGCGAACTTAAGCACACCAAACTACGCCTAAAGGGCGACTCAAGACATAAAGCGGCTAAGCTCGAAACAACGTGAGCAGACTACTCAATCAAATAGCCTCCATGACCTTGGCGGTGCTCACTTTCTTGTAGACACGAAAGTGGTGGCATCCTTGCAAACCGATCGATGTCCGAGGTGGTGCAATAGGAGCGGAGTGTCTCGAGTGCAGTCTTCGTTGGTTCCTCGGCTCTGCCTCTGCTTGGCTCTTCGGTTGGTAGGTCCATCGACTTCTTACAGGTCTTCCTCTTGATATCTTCGTGGTGATCGTGTCGTCCATAAAGAGTTTCTTCTAATATGGCGATCCTTTCTTGACTCTGAAGAGTCTCATAGGTACCTCCGGCTCTGTGGCGGCTAATTCCAACGATTCTTCTGAGCGCGAATCGGGCAAGATGCACGACGGTGGCGTTGTCTTCTCCCTCGTAGACGGAAAAGCGTGCGACAAGATCCACGTCGGAGTGCGGGGATGATAACGAAAAGCGTGTCACGAAGCTCTCGAGTAGATGTTGCAGATCCTCGGGATGGCAAGCGCGAAGACTCTGGATTGCTTCAATCCAAATACTCCGTCGGTGAGATGTTCGATGGTTTGCTTGCCTCGGTTTTACGCTGGCGTGAGGCGGTCAAATGGCGAGATCACTCCACGATCTCTACTGTTCACAATCCAAGCACTGCCACGGTACAATGGACGATCGAACCCTCCAAGTACTTGTAGCAACTTCCAAAGCTCGGCGGCAAGTCCTCCCTTGCGCTCTCCATAACTCTGAAGACGAGGCATCTGTCAAGATGGACAAGGATATGAAAACAACTTTAAAACAGCGGGGAGAAAGAATTTGGTGATAGTTGAGTCAAGAGAGACATGAGATGAGTTAAAGAGTTCAATTAATCTTGCAAGTTAATATTTGCTTTAGAAAATAGTTTTGGACTCACTAAGAACGGCCAATCTAACTAGGGTCAAGACCTACAGTCAGTATGGCTCTGATACCACCTCTGTCGGGACCCAAATATGCAAATCTGGACCCTCTGTGTTACGCACTAGTCGAGGATCACGCTAGTGCACACACAGTGTCAACATTGATGAAATATCACATCCATACAACGAATATAAGAATAAGCGAGTACTTTAAATAACAAATAACTGTTGGGACCTTATGGTGAGTTTTACATTTATTAAGCCATGCAAGGTCGACAATAAATAAATAAGCTGCGTGAAGCGAAATAAACTCCGGTGGCTCCATCAATTTACCACGAACACCGATGGGATCAAGACCCTAACGCTCAACCTTCGAGAATTCCTCTTCAAAAGTAGGCGTGACTCCTCCATACATTGATTTGTTTAGCAAGAGTGAGTACACACCGCACTCGCAAGTCATACCACAGAATGCATTTATACATGATGGCTTATTCCAAAGGAATGGCTTACGTGGTTATTTTGCGAAATGCAACATTTGCAATTGAATACAAATAATAGATTGAAAGCGTAATTCAAAACAAATAGACAATAATAAGTTAACAATTGATTTCACAAAGGACACACAGTCTAATCAAGTTCTTTCACACAATTGAACAAGTTATCTCACTGGTGACCCTTCCCAATTGTTTTATGAAAAATCTACCCCTCGTGTGAAATTCAGAGCATGTCCATAGCAGAGGACGCGGCTATTCGAATAGATTGGTTTAAACACTCTGCGAGTTTGTACACTTTACCCACACGATGAAACCAACCGGATCGAGTTGATCACAACAAAACCTTTGAGACTTCATCTCAAACAATGACACTCTGGTGTGCTTTATTGCCGTCAATTTGTACACACGACCCTTGGAGCGACACACACCATTGGACAGGATCACGTGAACCGATCCGCGATGTGACCCAAACACATGCAGACACACCTCCGACCCATCACATAGCTTAAATACAACCTGAGTTGTCAATGTCAAGACTCCATAACTTACTAAGTCAGGCCCAGCCCATACTAGGCATGTGGTCGTACAGTAAGGCCCAGTTCAATGGCGCACAAAGTTAAGTCCTTAATTGACTAAGGCAAGACTTCCAGTTTTTTTCCAAATCACAAAGTTTAATAAGCACACAGCTCCACCATTCACACAGAATCCACCACTTGCCTCAGTCTAAATCTTTTCCCACCCTGTTGATTAAGTGCAACACATGCCATCAACGAGTAATAGCACCAAAGACACACGATTCATCACACAATTCCATAATCACTTAGTCAAGTTTATAATTGCAACTCTCACATGAAATGATGACTCGTGGCATGGCTAAGCGGTCTAATCGTATCTAACCAACCCACGTTGGTGCTACAATAATACCAACTAATAATTAATCAACCTAGGGTGACAAAAGATCATGGCATACAATAGAAAAGGTGGCATAACAATTTGGATTAATAACTACACCCAAAAGCATTTAAATAAATACTTGAAATAGAATGCAATACATTGAAACAAAGTATTTTGAAAACTGGGTTCAAAATGATCAAAGGTATAACTTGCCTTGGAATAGATCTAGATATTGGTCTTGGTCTTGAGGTGCTCCTTCTTACGCAAAATTCCCAAAGTATCGACGTCTACTCATGCAAGCGAGACAAAAGAAATAAAACAAATAAATAACAGAGGCAAAACAAACTCCAAAAATTAAATAAAATTCACCATTAAATAGATCTAAATTTTATATGAATTTACAAATTTGAATGGGCTCAATTGGACTTCGGATGCAAAAGATATGGGCTTTGGAAGATTTGAAAATCACTAATTTGGATTTTCTTGAATTTCCGAATTATTTTATAAAGGAAAATCGGATTATTGCGCAATGCTTGCGTCGTAGAGAATTTCGGAAAAGAATTATATTTAAAAGAATTCTGACATGTGGGACCCACTGTCAGTGGCACGACTCACGGTGGACCAAATCCACCGAGCCTCTGGATCCGGGTCGGGGCTGAGGTGGCGCACCCACGCGGGTGGCACCTTGGCGCCAACAAGGCGACACGCATGCCACAGGTGAGGTGGGCCGACGCGGTGCCACATCGATCGGCGGCGATGGCTCGGGAACCAATGGCAACGGCGAACGGCGCGACTTCGCCGACGGTGAGTGGTACCAACGTGTAGAGGAGGTTAATGCGCACACACGGGCTTTGGTTTGAGCACCAGGGTTGCGGAGATGGCGTGGCGGAAGAAGCGGCGGAGAGAGCTCGGGTTTTGTCGGACGGCGCTCCGGCGATGCTCGGCGGCGAGGAGGTGCGCGCGAGGTAGCCTGAGACTTGCGATCTGGCAGTGCGATCGGTGGAGCAAGAAGCGGCGATGCGGCGGCGCAATCCACCGGAGAAAAGTTGGTGAAAACCCTAAAACTTGGAATGCGGCGGCGCTAGAGCGATCAGGCGATGGGAGTGGCGGCTAAGGGTTGCGGAGGCGGGCGGAGCTAAGAGTACTTATAGGCTTGAGACGCGAGATTTGAAACCCCAATTCGGATCAAAGCAGTAGGGTTTTGAATTCAAGATTTTGGAGATTGAAACCGATTCGGGTTTGATTTAGTTTGAAACGGATATGGAATAGCAGGAACACGTTTTGGTGGGGTCGGCTCAAGAAATCGTGAGAGAATCGGCGTTGTCGGATAGACTTGAAGCTCCAAAGCAATGGCGGACTCGGCGCGGCGCGAGGAGGAAGAAGATCCGTGGAGCGGCGACTCGGTGGCGATCCCACCTGGCAGAGAGAGCTAGCGCGCGGCGGCGGCGGCGGATCGGCCGAAAGGGACACGCTGGCGAAGATCCGGCGGGACAAAGCGAGCGAACTTCATGGCGGCGGTGGCCGGCGATCTTGATCAAGCGGTGAGAGTGAGCGGTGGAATAGTGTTGGGCTTCGCCCACAGATCATTCGAAGGATTTTAAATAGGTTTTTCTTTTAAATAAATCCAGAAAATGCAAATAGCAATTAGAAAATAGCAATTGACTTTGGAAAAATTCCAGAAAATTCTATAAAATATAACCAAGCATATAGAATCTAAATAAAATAATTTTGACAATTGTTGATATTTGGATTAAGCACATTAAATCAATTTGTTCTAAAAGTCCAATGTAAGCTTTTTAAATTAATATTCAAATAATCCAAATGGTAAATTCTCTTGCTACCAATATTTAAAAGATTTTTAAAGCTCTGAAATTTGGGATGTTACAGGTACTTACCTTGCTCTTGTTATTCTGAATATGAGGATAGTTGGTGGTCGAAATATTCGCTCAAGCAATCAACGTCTAATCCAAAAAGAGCCGGAAATGAAATAAATAATACCAAATAAATTCAACAGCAACCAAATTCGAATATTTTTGTATATTCAAGTAGAGCATGATTTTATATGAATTTAGAAATAAGAATCATTCAATTTGGAGTTATTATCTAAAAGTTATTAAGGTTTTAATTCGGTTTGGTTTGGAAATTCCAAAAAAAGAAAAAGAAAAATGGCGTTGAAAGCGCAATTTCTGAGATTTACGCTTTCCAGCAGAGAAATCATATTATCTCATATGTTATATTGAGGTTTATGCTTTCCAGTAAGGAAAGTGTATTCTCCTCTAGACTCACTGAGGTTTACGCTTTCCAGTAAGGAAAGTGTATTTCCTCAAATCTAACAGTGTACTTTCTATTTTCTTTTGATTTTTATTAATCTGAAATGTGGGGTCTGTTTGACAGTGACTTGGTTCACGGAAATAGCGCATGGGCCAGAGTACATGCGCACAGTGCACAGGTTCATGGGGTGGTTTAGTATACACTTAATGGCTATGGGACCCACGTGTCAATGACTCTTACGAACGTGAGGTATTAATTACTCCTCGATTTCTATTCACCAGCCCACGCGTCAGTGACTCAAGAATTAACTATACCGACAGGTAATCATTGCTTTGCCCTATCGACTGTGATTTAGTTCTTAATGATGATGCTATAGTGTGTGTTCTGTTTGGACAGCACAAAGCATCGCTCGGGCGTTCATTGCTACCCTTGTCACCGGCACAGTGGCGCACGGATGTGATAGGGTAAGCCCAAAATGGTTCCCCTCGAGCTTGCATACCTGATGGTGCCGGTGGTGATGGTTAGGGTGGCCTACAGTGATGGCGCGATGGTGAGAAGCGGTGGTGACGCTACAGCCATGGTGGTCATGATGACCAAGCAACGCTTTTGGCTAATGAACACGTGCATGAGTATCTTCATGGCACTAGAATCTCACCGATATCGAGAGAGAGGATGGAGGAGGCCGGAGAAAGCTTGGCGATGGTAAACCGAGGTAGCGACGGGGAGGTTGGCGCGGGAGTTCACTAGAGGCGAAGATGAGGCTCGAGGCGGTTTGAGGAAGCTTCAAGAGGTCCTCGGGTGCTCTGGTACAACCAATCAGCGTGGGATTCACCGAGGAGGAGATGGCGATGAAGGTGGTGTTGTCTGCCGTAGTTGGGAAGAAACAACAATTCGGCGAGTTCTCGTGAGTCAAAGGAAATCAAGTGAGGAAAAAGATCCTAGTGCTCGGAACACAAGGTGACACGAGTGGCGTGAAGAAAAACCCTTGAGGTGGTGGGAATGGTGGTGGCGGCGCGACAGGTGAAGCGGAACTGATCTCCCTTTGTGTTTGAGGTCAACTAAGGGAGGAGAAGGTGGGAATGAGGAGGAAAGGAGAGGAGGCTTGGGCGATCTTTTTATAAGCGATGGAGGTGGAGAGCTCATGAGGAGGCGGGTTGCCCACGGACAATGGCGGCGACACGCTCGGGTGCGCTAATGATGACACGGGTAGGGATGGGCGAGCAGGGGCAGTGGGTGGGTGATGGAAGCGAGGAAGGAGAAACCAGGGGCGTGTGGCAAAACGATGGGCGCAAGTGGTTGGCAACGATAAGGGCTCGATGGAGGCGTGGGCGAGGCATAAGGTTGGCGCACGGCTGCGTGGAGAAGGAACCCTGCCAGTGGGGCCCACTGGTCAGTGATAGGTGAGAGAGAAATTAGGTTAGGGTTTTGGATTTCAAAGGTTGAATTTTTACACTGTGCAAGCGAAGTCCAAATTTTGTGAAATTTTTTTTGAGGGCTCCTGACATAATGTAGTTCCTTATGTAAAATTTTCAAAAGTTTACCTTTTATATGATTTGCTCTAAAATTCTTATAATTTTCCGCTCTTATGTATTTGTATTTTTTATTCTTAATAAAAATTCGCATAAGTTGTTTAATAAATTTTCCCGAGAGATTATGCCCAAAACAATTCTCTCACATACTATTTTTATCCAATTTCTTTTAAGTGCATGTTTATTTGTATTTCTTGATTTGATTTTAAACAAAAGTTTAAAATTCAAACATGACTGGATTTTCATATGCAGAATGATCAAAATAATTTTTCCTAATGCATTTATATTATATCTTCCCAAAAGTGAATTTTAAGATATTACAACTGGGCTAGGGTCACGACCCAAGCACGACATGATGTGTTAGGACATATCGTGTTCAGGCCGAGCCAACAAGATCACAGTGCTTGGTGGCCGTCTACAGGACAACCCATTTAGCATGGTCTAGTTTCTGAGGTTGTGTTGAGAGAAATTCAGCAAGAGAGGGAGAAATCATCTAGTGCAAGTCAGTTTGTGCCAGAAGTTTTATTTCTTACAATTTGATCCATTCAAGTTGGTTTACGAGTTCTTCATGCGTGGTATTAGGGGTGATAATCTCCACCGATAACCTGGTTATCCGTAGGTAAAAATGCTAATAGAGATGGATATATTCTTAGTTTTATGCCCACTCGTGGGTGCAGATTTCCGCCCAATGGGTGAACCTCTTCCCATACATTTGCCCGCAAAAAAGTTTGACATGTGGGCCAATATCAAAAGAGTAATCTAACACCAGTATCAATGCATGTATTCAGACTAAGCCCAATTATGTTGGGTTGGATTTGTGTAGAAGGTGAGGGGAGCGTGGACGGTCAATCAAGATCTGATACAACGGTCGAAAAAAACAATGATTTTGTAGATAAAATCAGTGAATGGTTTTTGACAAGAAAAAAAACTTTGGGTCTTAGTCGGAACCTAAACCCACCATGCTCCCAACGAGTCAATGAGCGAAACCGTAAGTTTCACGGCGTAGTCGACAAGGTCGCGCTGTTCGCCGCCCCGAGTTCCAACCAGACCTTCTCGCCCCTCCGCTCGCTAGCACACGCACAGGCGAAGTCGTCGAGGAGGAGGGGAGCTAGAAGCGCCAGGGGATGGGGCGGGAGGTGGCGGAGAGCTGTGTGGACGGGGTGGTGATGGAGATGGTGGCCGCCTACTGCGGCCGCTTCTACGCCGCCAAGCCGGAGCTCGCCGCCCGCCGCATCGACGCCATCGGATTCCAGGTCGGCCACCAGCTCTCCGAGAGGTAAAGATAGAATCTCTCTTGCTCATCTCTCTTTCTTGGATCTGTTACGGTGTGTTCCCGATTCGTCATGCGAGCTCTCAGATCCGATAATTTAATTCCCGATCCATCATGCGAGCGACCCTTCATATGGTTACTGTCCATGCGGTTAAATCTTGAAATGTTGCTTTTAGTAGTATGGATATAAGCGCTAGTTAACTGATTTGGTGCCAAGATCGAGCCTTGACCTCATTGCCCAGCAGTTCTTTTTTCGGGAATCTTACCTGGAATGAAATTTCCATCTTATTTTTCCAAATTGTCGCTGCACTTAGATTTGCAGTAACACTGGCATAAAACGTCCTCATCCAAGTAGGCGGTTTGCCATCGAATTACAGTGGTTACATAATAGTCAGAAGAACAGGCATAAAAATGTCGACAAGAGTATGACGGTGAGTTGCAATCTTTTGAGCAAGCAGAAGTAACTCTTTTCCCACAAGGTGTGATGTGTATAGTCACCTATTGAATTCTATATTGAATTCTAGCAAAAAGCTTGATTTTGCCCTTCAATAGATTGAACCAATTTGAGCGTGGATGTATCTTCTCAAACAGGACAGTTATTCCACCAATTACTGATTTTTTTAATAACTTAATAAGGCTAAATAGTTTGACTCTTCTCATGAATGCTATTGATGTACTTACCGACTATCAATATACACAATTTGACGTGCTCAATGCTTTGTGTGAACAATAGATCTGACAACTGAATGCCATCAACATCAACACTCTATCTGGCAGTGTGACCACTATCAAAAAGATCATGCATACCTGGCCATATGGAGTATTTTAGTTAACAAAACTACTACTCATTTTACTGTATGCTTGCCATTTAGTCAGTTGAGGGACAAAAGAATCTCAGCATTTTGGATTTCAGCGTATCCTTTGAAGCAAGATAGACAGGTTCATAAGACCTAGCTTTAGGGAACTAGCCAGCATACTGGAGTTAATTACTCCCAGGCATTCATCTTAAATTGATGAGACATTTGCTAAACTTGTGGGTTTCCTAGTATGTTTAACTACAAATCCCTTGGTGAGGTGATATAATTAGTAAAGGAAACTTGAGTGATACTTGACGATGCATCATGCCTGTTCAGCCAAGCCGTGAGAGTTGAGTTGCCCCATCCATGTATGCCACACACGTTTTCTCTTATGAACAGGTATGACCATGATTGGTGAATTTGCATGTTTATATTTTGTAATAATTGACGACCTTTGTGAAAATAGTTTTGTGCACACTGCACATAGTATGTTGAGGGGGAACAAAATTATATACCACTGCAAATGTTAGGATCCACGATCGACATTGTAAAGTGATTTCTTCCCTGCATACCACTGCAAACTCGAAACCATACCCTTTTATGCCACTGCTGTCAACTCCATTAGATAATTTACGTTAACTTTTTCAAAAATACCCATATTACCCTTCCCATTTTTTCTCTTCCTTTTCTTTCTTCTCCTTCCTTCTTTTCTTTCCTTCCCCTCCTGCTTCTCTCTCATATCCTGAGCACCCATCGCCGCCGCCTCCTCTACTCGCATCGCTGCCGTCGACCCTCACCAGCAGCAAGCCTACACACCCCGCGCCACCTCCTCTTATCTCCTCTCTCTCTCTCTCTCTCTTTGTGTGTGTGTGTATCTGTTTGTGTGTGCATTCTTGCACCACGGGCTCCGGCAGTCGGTTGGCCTCTCCTTCGACCAGATCTAGCCTCCACACCGACGGATTTATTCGTTGCCGCCGCGCCGTGGAAGGGGGCCACATGGCGGTTGGTGGAGGGAGAGAACTTGCTAGCCACTACTACCGTCATCGTTGAGGGAGGGAGACGGCGCCAGATCTGGGCCGGAGGCAAGGACGACATGCGCATCGACGAGGGAGCGCCGCCACCGTGCTACTCCACCGCCGCAACGCCTCCACCGGCCTCGCGCTGCTCAGATCTGTTGCTCCACCGGCTATGCCTCCATGAGCTCGACCTCGCGATGGAGTCTGTTGGGAGCGGCGCGACAAATCCGGAGGGCACGAGGGCAAGCGCGTCGGCGAAGAGTCTCGGCAGCGTCGGTGCCCTCGTGGAACAGCCTAGCGGCGGCGATGGTGGTCTGGTGGAGTTGCCCAATGGCAGTGGTCGCCACTCTCTCTGTGTGCGCGCGCGCGTGTACTGTGTGTGAGAGAGAAGAAGGAAGAAGAAGACGACAATAGAAAAAGGGTAAATTTGTTTAGTGCCATCGTAATTGTTTGTGAATTGCAAAATACCATCGCGGTCGAGGTCGATTGGAAAATGCCATCACTCTGGAAAATGCCAATTCCGTCACATTTTCCGACCCAAGGGTACAAAATGAATCTTCTACTCTCGCTCTTCTATTTCTATTTCTTTCTTTTTTCCCTAAAGCCGTCCCCACATGTCATTCTACCCTTGCTTCTCGTCAAGCGCCTATGGTGAAGGGCAGTGGTGGCGAGGCTTGGCTTGGCTTGGGAGATAGGCAAAATGGAATGTTGTAACATAAAAAATGGATAGATAAATAATTTAATTGTATTTCGAAAATGAAAACTAAAATTGTGTTGAGAATATTTTAATTAAGCTCAAAATACCCTATTTAACCACTCTGAAATTTTTTTATAGAATTTTTAGATCTATCTTACTATTTTTCTAGTTTAAAAAGTATTTTCAGCTTTTAAAATTGTTTACTGTGTAAAAATGAAAAACCAATTTAAGTTGATAATATTTTAATTAAGCTCAAAATACCCCATTTAACTACTATGAAATTTTGATAGAATTTTTAGAGCTATCTTGCTATTTTTCTAGTTATAAGTATTTTCAGTTTGAAAAATATTTCTTGTGTAAAAATGATAACCAAATTTAAGTTGAAAATAATTTTGATAAGTGCAAAATGTCCGAGGGAATTTCTATGAATTTGGCTAGAATTTTTTAGCTTTGTTTGGTATTTTGAGGATTTAATTTGTATTTTCTCTAACTATTCTATACGAGGGGTGTTGTTGGTATTTCTGTAATTTTCTCTCTAAGAAAGGCTCTAACAACTGTTTTGGACGGAAAACTTGACAACAATAGTATTTTTCGAGTTTTTCGTGTTTGCGACAGTATTTTCAATCGACCTTGTTCGTGATAGTATTTTGCAACTCACGAACAATTGTGATGGCACTGAACAAATTTACGCATGGCAAAATGGCATTTTCACAGCTACTTCACGGCTTGACTGGTCAATGATGGCATAAGAGGGTATTGTTAGACAAATATCGTGTTCAGACCGACTGTTCGGTTCGGGATCGTGTTCACACCGACTGTTCGTTTCGGTCTCGTGTTCACACCGACCGCTCGGTTGGTCTCGTGTTCACACCGATCGCTCGGTTATATATATGTACCCCGCCTATTGGCCTCATCAAGTAATTCTAGTGCCATACGATTGCTTTCATGGTATCGACGCCTAGGTTTTTTTCTCCTTCCGCGCTTCTAACATGCGCGCCTCTCCATTGCGCACCTCGCGCCTCCCATTGCGCATCCTTCCCCGCCTCATGCTACGCTCCGCTCCACCCGCCTCTGCCGATGCCGAGGCCGCCGAGGTTGAACGCACCCGCCACCATGGCCGAAGCGTGCCGTGCACGAGGCCGAAGCGCCTGGCTGGCTGAGAGCGTCGCCGCCAAAGAGCGGCTACCCGGCCGCTGTTCTCCAGTAGCGCCAGCCGCCGAAAGGCGAGGCCGCGGCCGCGCCTTCGAGTCAGCGATGTCGCCGCCGCGCCAAGCGCGCGACGCTGCAGCCGCCCAGAGGCGGAAGCGCCGAGGCCGCCATCCCACTGAAGACGACGCCGCCTCTACCGGCGGCGGTGGCGACGGTGGTTCTCTCACCGCCCGGACGCCTCTCGACGACGAGGCCGCCGCCATCATCAACCTCCACGCCAGCCGTCGGCGCCCGAACATCCACGCCTCGCCCCCGCCGCCCTCGACATGGAGAACAACAACTACACCGTGGCGCCACCGGATGCCCCCGTTCTTGGGAAATTCTCCTCTGGGGCCATGTTCTCACCGACGCCGCCGACCACACCTACCCCGACCGGGAGCGCATGGATCGCGTTGTCATGGCGTGGCTCCTTGGCACGCTCTCCCGATCTCGAGGAGATTGTTCGGGACAATCATGCCATCGCCATCGCTCGCTTCCGTCGGCTCGCCTCGGAGCACGAGTTCCTAAGAATCGCGAGCGGCAAGCGCTCTACCTCGACGCCGCTTCCGCCACTTCGCCTGTGGCGATCTCCATCACCGACCACTGCGCAAGTTCAAGTCCATGGCCGATGCCCTGGCGACGGCGAGGTCGCCACCGATCGACGCTCGTCCTCAACGTCATCCGCGGCCTCAGCGAGCGCCGCCTCCATCGGCATGCACCTTCAAGCGGGCGCCCGTCCCACCTTCCCGAAGCCCGACCGATCCGCGCTTGAAGAACTCAACATGGCTCATCGCTCGGTGCCTTCCCAACCGCCCTCCTTACCTACCATTGGCGGCCCTGGCTGTCAAGAACCCAACAAGCCCATCTGCACCACCGTAGCGGCCTCCCGCCGCCTCTCCGAAACAATGCGGAACTCCGGGAACTCCGGCAAGAGGCGACAAGCGCGCGCGCGGTGGCGGCAAGGCAAGAAGCGGCGAGCCTAGCACGCCGCGCTGGTCCGGCTCTCTGCGCGATCCAAAGAAAGATCCTCGCGCAGCTCCTCCAGCGGTCCATGGCCCGGCTTTACAAGCCCTAGTCCGGCCCATCAAGATGTGGCACAGGAATCGCCCTCCCCCAGCTCCATTGCCGCTTGTCCTCCTCACCAGCAGCCTTCGTCGCCGGCGCCCAAGGCCGTGGTCGCCCGGCTACTACTACCCCACGGTGGCATGCCATCTTGGGACGCGCAGGTCCGCTTCCTCCTTCAACACCGTGTCGACTACCAAAGAACACGATCGATCTTCGACACCGGCGCCACTCGCATATGACCTCCGACGCTGGTACTCTTTCCCACACCTCTTCCCAATGGTATCCTCTTCCATCTTCCATTGTTGTCAGCGGTGCTTTACTTCCCGTCACCTCCACTGGCACAACTCATCTTCCGGTTCATTATGTCTTAATAATGTCCTTGTTTCTCCGGGTCTTATTAAGAACCTAATTTCGCGTCGTCGATTCACTCGACAACAATTGTTCTGTTGAATTTGACCTCGCTGGTTGTTACGTGAAGGATCTGCATTCCGTGAGAGTGATCACCAGCGCAATAGCTCGGGCCGTTGTACCCTCTTCGTCTCTCGCGCGCCATCACTTCGCCGCACACCTCGCCACCACCGCAAGGTCCACTCTATGGCATCGTCGTCTCTGGTCATCCTGGATTTGAGACTCTGTCCAAACTTTTGGCTTATAACAAAGACATTAAAATACTATATGTCATGCTTGTCACTCGGGCGTCATGTTCGTCTTCCTTTTCCCGTGTCGAGATCACGTGCTTCACATAGTTTTTAACTCATACATTGTGATTTATGGACCTCGCCGGTCCCTAGTGTCTCGGGATTCAAATATTATTTGGTCATCCTCGATGATTGCTCACACTATATGTGGGCGTTCCTTTGCGCCTCAAGTCCGACACCTTTCGACTCTATCTAATTTCTTTGCTCTTGTTTCCACGGTTTGGCCGCACCATCCGATCCGTCCAATGCGATAATGGGCGCGAGTTTGACAACCAGCGCCACACCTTCGACCTGGCACTCACCTCCGAATGTCGTGCCCTTACACCTCTGCTCGAATGGGAAGGCCGAGCGCCATCCGCTCTCTCAACAATGTGGTTCGGCCCTCCTCTTCCAAGCCTGTTTTCCTCCTCGGATTGGGTCGAGGCACCAACACCGCCACCATTCTACTCAACATCTTACTAACCAAAACGCTGCGCTCCGACGCCTCATGAAGCCTTGCTAGGCTCTCCTTGCGCAGATGACCATCTCAAGGCGTCTTGGTTGTCGTTGTTATCCCAACTTGACCACCACCGCACGCCCACAAACTTGCATCGCGCTCCACTTTGTGTGTCTTCCTTGGCTACTCGCTCATCATAAAGGCTACTGCCTCAGACACCAACTCCAACAAGATCATCATATCTCACCATGTGATCTTTGGACGAGTCCTCCTTTCCTTTGCCGAGCGGCCCGGACACCCCATCCACCGCGGACTTGAGTTTTGGACACCTTTACTAATCCCGTTCGGTGCCCATAGGCCGACACGGTCTTTTTACTTGCGGATCACCATCACCGCATTCTCTGCCTTGACTGCCATGTGCGGCCGGGTCTCCAATGAGCGCCTCATCCGTGACCGCCACGCAAGCAGTTGTCCACCGCGGCGCCTTGCTCGCTCCCGCCACGACGCCACCAAACCCTCGACCACGCCCGCCTGTACCACGCGTTTGCTTCAGATCCTCCACACGACCACGTCACGGCTACCCGGCGCCCTCGCGCCTCCTCATGGCCGCCAGTGCAAATCGCCGGCCGCGTCACCACTCAGTGTCTGTACGCGCCGCCTCGCCCGTCTCCGGTGCCTCCACTGCGTCTCCGGCGTCTCGGCGCCTCGGCCCGTCCTGCGTCCCTTCCAAAGCGCGCAGTTGCCATTCCCGTGGTCAATACACACTCCATGACCACCGTGGCGAAACATGGCTTCCGGCAACTGCTGCGCAGACAACACCGCGCTTGCCTCTCTGCTCCGAGGACATACCGGCCGCTTCTTGCCGACCCGAATCGTATTGCCATGCTAGATGAGCATGTTGCCCTTCTCGTAACAACACTTGGGATCTTGTTCGCGCCCCTGGCGCGAATGTAGTGGCCTGCAAGTGGATCTTCAAACACAAGTTTGGTGATGGTTCATCGAGCGCTACAAAGCTCGCTGGTCCTTCGCGCTTCACACAGCGCCAGAGTTGATTTTCGAAACCTTGACCCGCCTTCAAACCACTCTATCGTGCGAATCAGGCTTTCTGGCCGCCCTCTCCCGCAATCGCCTATTCGGCGACTTGATGTAAAGAATGCCTTCCTCCATGGCAACATTGATGAGAGCTTTATCAAGGCACCCTCCGGTTCGAGGATTCCTCTCATCCAGATTCGCTGCCGTCCGAACTGCTCCTCTACGGTCTCAAGCAAGCGTCTCGAGCATGGTACGGCCGCTTTGCGTACTTACTTGGTGTCTCTCGGGTTCATGGAAACCAAGTCCGACACCTCGCATTTCTTCGTGTTCCACCATGGTTTGAACTCATCTACCGCTTTGCTCTATGTGGATGACATCGCCGCCATCACGGCTTCGTCGACCACTCCTCCATCGCACCATCACCGCTGCAAGCAGAGTTCTCGATGAAAGACTTGGGTGATCTCCATCACTTCCTCGGGATGCGAGTTGGTGGCGGTCGATGGCCTTTTTCTCTCGCAGCACCAGTATATACAAGAGATTCTAGACCGCGCGGGCATGGCTGAGTGTAAGCCCTACTCCACCCCGGTGGATACCTGTTCCAAGGTTTCAGCGCTGGATGGCACCCCCGTCAGTGACGCCACTGATTTCCGGAGTTTGGCTGGTGCTCTTCAGTATCTCACCTTCACACGCCCGGACATCTCCTACGCCGTCAGGTGCGCCTTCACATGCAAGATCCTCGGGAGCCTCACCTTACCGCCTTGAAGCGTATCCTGCGGTATATTCGTGGCACTCTACACCTTGGGCTGCTTCTTCGACCTTCAGCACAGTTCGATCTGGTTGTCTACTCCGACGATGACTGGGCCGGCTGTCCCGATACCAGCAAGTCCACCTCGGGCTATGCCGTGTTCCTCGGGATAGCCTCGTCTCCTGTCCTCAAGCGCCGAACACCGCTCTCGTGTCTAGCGCCGGCCGAGTACCGTGGTGTGGCTAATGCCGTGGTCGAGGCATCTGCCGCGCCAACTCTTATGTGAGCTCCACTCCCCACCCAAAGAAGGCTACCTTGGTGTATTGCGACAACATCGGCGCCATCTACATGTTATCCAACCTGTTCAAAGACCAACGCACCAAACATATTGAGATTGATCTTCACTTTGTTCGGGGCGTGTCGCCATTGGTGCCGTCCGCGTTCTTCATGTCCCGACATCATCCCAAAGATGCCGACATTTTTCACCAAGGGATTGCCTACGCCGTCTTTACCGAAGTTTTGGTCCGTTTGAACGTCGTAAGTAGACGCCGCATCGGGCGGGGCGTGTTAGACAAATATCGTGTTCGCACCGACTGTTCGGTTCGGGATCGTGTTCACACCGACTGTTCGTTTCGGTCTCGTGTTCATACCGACTGTTCGGTTCGGTCTCGTGTTCACACCGACTGTTCGGTTATATATATGTACCCTGCCTATTGGCCTCATCAAGTAATTCCAGTGCCATACGATTGCTTTCAGGTATGGTTTCGAGTTTGTAGTCGCATGTGAGGGTGATGTCACTTTGCAATGGCATATCATGGATACGAAACATTTGTAGTGGTATATAAAAAATTTTACGTGTGTTAAATTGATGAATTAGCCATATGTTGATGGCTACACCCTTGAACCCTTGAATAAAGAGTATTTCTTTGCCCTTCTACTATATGGTTGTTTAGTGTACTCTGCATTAGTTTGACTTCACATGGTGCTGTTTTTTCTAGAATTTTTAGATATTTGTGGTTTTTTTCTCCAGAATGAAAAGGTTTTCATTGGTTTATTTGTAATATTATTCTATTTTCATATTTTTTATTCTTCCAGAAAAAATCCTTCCATTTTTTAATAATTATGAATATTCTGGATTTTCAATTCATTATGATAGATGATCAAATTTTGATGTTACTTTAAGAACATGGTTTCTGTTTGATTTTCCTAGTGCATTTCTCAGTGTTCCTGCACGCATCATTTTAAGCACAAGTTATTATGCTCTGCAAATATAATTCCATATTTGTCCTTGTTTCTTCGTGGGTGCAGCCTCCTGGGCTTGTAGTGCTGCAAACTTGACCAAATTTTCTGTTCACATTCAGATACACAATGGAGCGTCCTCGATTTAGTGATCATCTCGAAGCAATCAAATTTATTTGCAAAGACTTTTGGTCAGAGCTATTCAAGAAGCAGATTGACAATCTGAAAACAAATCATAGGGTAACGAACAGGAAACCCGTACTTTTTTGTTTTTGTTTTTTGTGATAGAACTGACATTACGTGACTTCTAATATACAGGGTACCTTTGTTCTTCAAGATAACCGTTTCCGGTGGCTTACTCGTGTTTCCCTAGACCCATCTGCAGAGGGCTTGGATGCAACTGAGAATGGCTCTGCATCATTAGGTGATACTGCAGCCCAAACAACAAGCATGCTTCTGTATTTTCCATGCGGGATAATAAGAGGTGCCTTGACCAACTTGGGATTTCCGTGTTCCGTCTCTGCAGACATGTCAAACCTTCCAGCATGTGAGTTGAGCCATTCTTTTTCATGACGTTCTACTGGATGGTATTGCAAAGATGCACTGTACTTAGTACATCAACCAATAGAGTTAGAGAAATTTTACGGTACATTCTACCGGTAGTATAAATCAAATCCGACCATTGTTTGTTAAAGGCATTATAGACTTTTCTTTCTATTTATAATTTTTTGTAAGAGTATTATGGATTTTTTCAACTAGGGTTGAAAATATTAATCTTGTGCCATATGATCCTCACATAGACAATTACAATTCTACCTTCTTAGGATTCTACTGCTCATACTACCATGTGTAGTGTAACTAGATCCTAATTAATCCAAATCATTAGATAAAAAAGAATGGACGATCTGTACTAAATTGAGTGTACCATAAAAGAATTCTAGAGAACCAAGTATAGTGCATCTTCTCCCGAGCTTGTGATGTTGGGAGAGTTTGCTTTGTAAGACACTGCGCTTTCTCCAAGTTGCAGGCTGAAATCCAGTGACGTGGAACTGTAGTTATATGAACCTAAGCACTTGTAGATTCACATATTCAAAACTAGATCAATTGTGGGCTAAGTTGTGTATTCACATATTGTAAATTAGATCAACTTGTGGCCTAGGATGTGCTTTGAATCCATTAGTCATTCACGTGGTGTGGTTATACTTATGTCCATATGTTTCACTATCAGCGCATAGGACTGCATCTTTGTATTGCCAACATATTAAACCACATGGACAAGTGTGAGAGTGCAGATACACATTTTCCTTTAATTTTGTTCAACTAATTAATAGGTATTAGTTTCCTGTCTCCTTTTTTTAGGTCATTTAAGTGCTTGTGCAAATCCTTTCGTCCTCTTTTAATCAGGAAAAAGGCATGTGAATAAAATTATCTCGATTGAGCTAAAAAAAAAATGAAATCTCAGCCTATTCATTGAAATCTGAAAGTAATATTCCTTCCTTGAGTATTTCAAATATCCTATGGGGAAATGGTTGTTATATAATTTAGTTGTTCTAGAAGAAAGTTTATTGACTCTTTAGTTTAAGCTATTCCTTAATCTGTCAGCATCTATTTTATGCATCTTTGAGGAGCACATTACTTTTCTCCTTTTAGTTTTATACTGGGAATTATAACATGCCAATTCTTTTTCGACAATCCCTATGACATGCCAGTTCATTTCATATTTTTGGTGACCATTGCATAAAGTCTGCCTTTTCCAACTCTCACAATTACGTGAATTATCATGCTTGACAGGTTCTTTCGTGGTGCGCATGAAGACATGAGCTGCGAGAAATAATACAAGTACAATATGAAATGCCTGCTTGTGGCACAAGTGGTTTGAATATTAAATGTGAGGGGTTCAAACACGCAATTATAATGGAGTGTAGTGCTGTGTTTTGTAGCCTCTGAAATACTCCATGCAGCCGCTCGTTTTTCTCTCTTGTTTCTTATTGGCACCTGTTTACCTGCTCTCTGAATGATATTTTCCTTCTTCCCGCCTTATGCCGCATTTCAAATATTAGTGTAATTCTGTGATGCCTGATTATGAACAAGAGATGACAAAATGTGAGATGTGCTCTGGAAGAGTGGCTGTAGCTATATAACTTTGTTATCTAGAATCGTGGGGTAACTTCGTCTTTCGTACGCCATAACTGCATGCAAGCAAGCTTGTAAACATGTTGTTTTAGGGGAAATTGTGGCATTTTATGTTTTGCTACCCTACGCTCCTTTCTCCCACGGATGTCAGTGATACATCGAGATAGAGATATTTATGGTAAATTTCCAAGTGCTGGATTTTTAGTGTAGTCGATTGTGTGATAGTCCTAGTACCCAGTTTTTGATACTATGTTTTGATGTAGTTGGGAGTCCGGGACTTCGTTCTAAACGTAGACGAAAGCTACGTAATTGAGTTGCAATTGATTTGCTGAAATTGAAATTATTCTCACCCGTGACGTGAGAAATTTTGCTGCATTCGGGCGGCCTGCAGCTTTGCTACTAAAATTGCTCAGTAGAATTGAATTAAAACGTTAGATTAATTTGGACGGTACGTTTTAATATTAATTTGGACGGTAGATGGCGATGGTAAGTCACGCTGTGACTTCCCTCTTGCAAGTCAGAGGAGCCGGTTCCGAAAAGCAGTTTAGTGTCACTGATCATATGAAACCAAGTATTAAAGAGATCATAAAGGAAATTAGGAAGCAAATAACGGGTTACCTAATTTCATACAGTAAATTAACCAAGTATTAAAGAGAACATAAAGGAAATTAGGAAGCAAATAACGGGTTACCTAATTTCATACAGTAAATAGGCCGATTCATTTCAGAGTTGTTCTGACTGGAATACATTCAACATGTTAATAGCATATGCTTGATACTAGGGTGTAGACATGAAGCCAGCCAACACGTTGGGAATGTCCGTAAATTGTGTCTGTACAAATGGGCAATAAATGGGGATGCAAACACACGCACATATAAACCTAGAGAACATGCTCAAAAAACCCCATAAAATTATGTGGGCCCCCACCTATTAGTCTCTCGCTTTTTGGGAATTAAAATAAATCAGCAAAAGTCTTGAGGGGTGACATAACTTGGGAACATTTGTCTTTTACAACGCCATGATAATCCTGATTAATTATTATCTAGTTTTTTCAATAAATGTGGCAGCCACATTGGGTGTGCTATGATAGGGAGTGTCATTTGTACTTCTTTAATAACATGTTTTAGACTTAACCGGGCGGTACGTAGGTCGGGGTTGGTCCTGTAACATCCCGAAATTTGTTTGCACTTCAAATATATAAAAATATGGATTAAAAAAACATTAATGCACTTCGTTAATATTCGAACTTCCAAGTTCTTATTTTGAAACATTGTCGAGTTTTTAATTACAGGAAACAATTAGCGAAACACAAACCTTAATTAAATCAATGAAAATTGAAACAAAAATTAACATGAAATCTGATGTTAAATGGCCAAGCCAAAAGTAAATTGAAATTTGATCTAAACAGGAAAAGGAAAAAACTCTTAAAAATCAGGTTTCGGCCAAAATTGGGCCGCACCAACCTCCATTTTCTTTTCTTCCTATTTTCTCCTCCCTACCCGCCTAATTCGCGCCGCCTCGCCGAATCGCCTCCTCGCCGCCGCCTCGCGCTCTCTCTCTCGGTCGTCTGCGCGCTTTGTCGCCGCCAAGCTCGCACGCTATCGGCCGCTGTAGCCATCCAGTTGCTACTATTGCAATGCCCCGGAATCGAATCGGGTAATTAGAAAAGGAGTCGGGGAGGGAAAAAACAAATAAAGAACTGGAATTTCCTGAATCGGCGGGGGGTTTTCTATATTTTCTCGCCAACTTGGGCCACGGGCCACGACCCAGGAGGCCCATGAGGGGGAGCCGGCCTAGGGGGGCCGACCAAAGGGGGAGGCGCCCCAAACCCTAGCCGCCTCCCCCACTTTCCCCTCTCCCTCCCCCAAGCCGCCACCCCTCCCTCCAAGCCGCCACCCCCTCTTGCCCTAGGCGCCTGCTGCCCCGATGCCCCCGCCATTGGTGCTTCCCCTTTCGCCAACGGCTCTCATTCACGGTGACTCGCGAGGAAAGGAGGAGGACAACACTCGTGTCAGCCAAAGGAGGGAAGGAGAAGGTGAGGAGAAGGGGGATCCTCTTACCCAAGCCTCGTTCATCACCTTCCTGGGTTCTTCAAGGGTAACGAGTCGTTTCCCCCACTGTTTGTTGTCATTTAGATGCGAATTGGATTAGTTTGATTGGATTGAATTGATGCTGTCAGAAAATTCAGATCTATCCAGTTTCTTGCCCGGCCGGTTTCGGCTTCTTAGAGACCGATCTGGAGGTTCTCACCTCCTAGATATTTGTAGCCACGATTCTTAGCTTTCCATATCCACCAAGATCACCATATTCCGATTCACGGTTTAAAAGTTACGATATATTATTTCCTACTGTCCTGAGAAACCTGACGAGAATTGTCAGTAAAGTTGTTTAGTGAATTATGATTTGCTTATGATCAGATTCAGATTCATCACACAAAACAATTTCTGTAGATAATTTTATCATCTTTCCAGATTGATAAAGAACACTCTAATTGGATTTATAGATTAAAAGTTATGCTATGTTCTTCGCTGTGTTCCGTTCGTCTGGACAGATTTCTGTCATACATATTTACCTACTGTTTAGTTAATTATTTTGGTAGAATTAGAAAATTTTGTCAACTAGAGTTTTGTAGGTTTGTTTGTTAAGTTTTGTTGGTCACTAGACTCACCTCGTTCCGAGTCCCAGATTAATAAATATGAATTTTGCCGTGATGCTGTCCTGAATGGTTGCCGGTTTGCTGATTGTAGTTTTGAGCCGTGGGCTAGTTTTTGTTAAAGGTAAATTATGAGTATCATGCCAACTAGACTTTTGAAGGTCTTGTTCTTAGACTTCCATAATGATAAGAATCATGGATTTTGATTAATTTTATCAAAAGTTATGGTTATTTCATTACTTCGGTGTAATTCTGTTAGACAGATTGGATGTTCGACTTTCACTGGATTGTTAGCCTAGGTTTTTGGCCGAATTTGAAGATTTTGCCAATTAGACTTTTGTGGGGGATATCGTTATATTTCCACAGGATATGAGAACACTCCGTTTCGAGTCTCAAAGCAAGAGTTGTGTTGCTTTTAGTACCACTGTCCAGTTTACCGTACTGCTAGACTGTCGGTTTAATTGGGTAGATCAACTATGTGAACCTTGGGTTTAGGATGCTGCGACTAAGCGTTTCGAGTAGCGTCATTTTCACGTTGTTACTTATTTAAGTAATTAATTTATGTAGGAGAAGGGAATTTGAGATTATTGGCTTCGTCCTTGCCTCCTAACGCGCCGCAGTTCGAAAGGTAAGTACAATTGATTTGTCTTGTTTGTTGTTGTTCTGCTTGATTGATGAATATGAAATGGGTAATTTCGGTATTCCTTGTTTCCTTTCATAGTTGATATACCATGATTCTTCAATAATAAGACTACATTCATTATATTCATTCGTTCCTTCATTCCTGTTCACCCACGGGAGTGGGTAGTGAAGTCTCATAATTTCAATATGGGCAAGTACCTTGTGAGTCTTATTGTTGGTGAATGCTGAGTGCTTGTTGATTCATACTGTTATTTCTATGATCCAGGACTAGATTCAATGCTTCATGTTCATTTCATGTTCGTTAATCCTTGTTTAATGAGATGATGTCTTTCATTATTCATAATTCATTCCACTCATTCATTGTTCATGTTTCGTCCACGGGAGTGGAATGTAAAGACCCATAAATTCATGTATGGGCATGTAAGACCCACCATTCTAATGTGGGCAGATATGGATCCCTGTATGAAACGTTCTTCATACGGGCCTTGGATCCCCACATTTTTTTAAATGCGGGCCTAAGTGAACACCGACGGGTGTGTCACTGGCTATACCGCTATAAGCAAAAGTGGAGTTCATGCATTTCATTCATTCATATAATTTCATCCATTCTACCTTCAATTTCTATTATGTGATGTTTTGTTCATATTCAGTATAGTTCGCTTTATTCCGTTATACTTACCGAGTCGTGGACTCATTCTTACAGTGTTTATTTGTTTTAGATAACTATTGAAGACTGTATGCATGGGAGGGCCTAGTCGCGTGGATCACATCATTCACTTCACATTCTTTCTTTCACTTCACAATATTCAGTTTTTATTTATTTGAACTTGTCCTTGCCTTTCATTTGTTAAAGCTGAACTGTAATAAATAGGGTATGATGGTGGATAATATCATTCCCTATGTTTTGGCGGATTAAATAACTGCTGGTAATTTCTAATTAGTCTAGTATTTGAATTACCTTAACTGATTCAGTAGACTTGGATATTTGGAATTTGTGTTACGTGGACGGATTCAGATTATATTCTTGCAATCATACCAATAGATGATGATCGTTATATGCTATTGGATTGAGGTTTTGTTTAAATTCTTCCGCAATGTGGTTGTATGTTAGTTTTTTAGGTAACATTTTGGCTTCCGAATAGCCATGGTGTTACAACTATGTCGTGCGTCGTCTGTGTCCTCCCCGAACCATCGCCCTGACAACCCGCTCCTGATACGGATCCACCTAGTTGATTAGATGAATCCTGATTGTTGGCCCAATCTTTCACGGTACACTCGAAGATCAGTAGCAATCTCACAAACCAATTCGGTGAATTGAATTGTAAGAAAATCAATATACTCACAAACCAATCTAATAGATTGAATTGCAAGTAGTAGCGGTAGGTGAATAGTACTCCGAAACAAGAGATAGATATCTTAATCTTGCTCTCAATCTTTCTCCCTCAATCTCTCCAACTCATATCACGACTCAAGAACACACGATATGCGCCAAAACGGCTTTTCTGATTTTTATTATCTAAATCATAACTTGTCCTCCATATGGTGCGGCCATGGGGGGTTTATATAGCCTCCCACGCAAGCACAAATTTTCGGATGAATAGTACCCGAGAGCTACAAGAATTGATGACGGATCATCGCTCACGTGAACAAGAATCCGAGTTTTCATCGCTCACGTGAACAGTAATCCGAGAAAAAAAATACTTTCTTTAATTAGAATTTAAACTATTCTAGTTTTGGTATAAAATATTAATCACCAATTGGCTGTCTGAATTGGATCCAAACTGAACCAACCCACATGCCATGTTCCTGGCGTCCTCTCCATGCATGGCCAAATCTTCCTCTCAGTTTCTCTTGTGTTGTGGGCTTTCCTTCTCTGAGCTTTTTGCGCGAACATGTTCCATGCACTTGATGCTTTCTTTGACGCCAATGCAACCCTTGTTGCCATGTCACCACATGTCTTTCTTGATAGCCCGCATGCGCTAGGGTTTTAACCCGAGAGCATGTTCCCTCTCGTTGGCCAGCATCTCCATCCACCCTGTTGGCCTTCACAATGTTTTGTTTTACCTTTTGTTGTAAAACAACACCGACGGAGCCAATTTGAGTTCTAGCATTAGTTTGCAATTTAGGGATGCAAACCAATGCTTTGGTAGTAGTTATGCCCGTATCATCCTCCCTTTCTTCAAGAAAAGACGTCCTCGTCTTTTGTGTAACCTCAGGAATCTTCGTCGAGGTAGTCTTCACCATCGGCTTTTTAGTGATGATCTCCTCAGCATGAATAGAATTCTCTCGCATAGGACACAGGGTATATGATCTTCCCTGATGCACCAAAGAGTACTTGTTGGACCTCCCGTGGTGCGTAGCATTGCGATCATCGCCACTGACGCCCCAACAACAAGTGACATGTATGCATAGGCACGACGTCACACTCCACTTTGTCGTGATAGTCTCTCTACCAAAAACAAATTTTGACACGATGAGTAATTTTCGCCATCGACATTATGCAACCATTGTGCATAATACGGTTCGATGTCGCCAGTTGTCAACCCCAAAGCTTGCACCAAATCGTTGCTAATGATATTGTTGTAGCTTCCACCATCAACGATAAGCTTGTAAACTTTGCCATTGATTTTGCACTCGATTTGAAAACGTTGGTTCACGCCTCTGTGAGAATGGAAGTGTTGTCAACTCGAACCGTCTTGGTCAAGATACAAAGACCATCTTGTGGTGCCTCACTAGTAGTTTTGTCATCATGGAACGACACCTCTTGCTGTTTTGGGTAGAAAGAAGGGTCGCCAATTCTAATTTCTTCTGTTCTTCCTCGGCCAACCGTTCTTCTTCACGTTTCATGGCCTTTAGCCTTTGCTGCTGCTCTTTAATGTCTCCTTGGGCCTTGTCTCGTCGCTGTCTATCTTCAAAGTACCTCGACGAGGACCAAGATGTAATGTCCTTTCGTGTTCCTCTCCATGGAAAGGAGTACCGCATGACGGGGCGTGATGCAACTCGATGTATGTGCTGTTCTTTCAACCAATATGCACCAATCACCAACGAACATGCTCTCATATGCATAGGAATCACGTCACAAGTAACTACAGCAGTATACCCATCCAAATAAAATTTTACCTCCACTTGTTTTGTGATCGGAATGTGCTTGAACCTCCAAAGCAATAGATATGGCTCCGGATGTGGCTTTGTGATCAACCCCAATCTGTCCACAAGTGTTTGGCTTGCAACGTTTGTCAAGCTTCCCGTATCGATCATCATAGCACAATCTGTGTTCCCCACTCGACACCGATTGAAGAATATGTAGCTCGGATCGTGGAGTGGATCCTCCTCACATTGATCTATAGTGTAGCTGAATTGCATGACCAACTTCATGTCCTTCGTATCGGCCATGTCAATACTTGATCGTCGTAGCAATGAAGTACCGTGAGCAACTGAAGCTCTGATACCACCTGATACGGATCCACCTAGTTGATTAGATGAATCCTGATTGTTGGCCCAATCTTTCACGGTACACTCGAAGATCAGTAGCAATCTCACAAACCAATTCGGTGAATTGAATTGTAAGAAAATCAATATACTCACAAACCAATCTAATAGATTGAATTGCAAGTAGTAGCGGTAGGTGAATAGTACTCCGAAACAAGAGATAGATATCTTAATCTTGCTCTCAATCTTTCTCCCTCAATCTCTCCAACTCATATCACGACTCAAGAACACACGATATGCGCCAAAACGGCTTTTCTGATTTTTATTATCTAAATCATAACTTGTCCTCCATATGGTGCGCCATGGGGGTTTATATAGCCTCCCACGCAAGCACAAATTTTCGGATGAATAGTACCCGAGAGCTACAAGATTGGAGACGGACATCGCTCACGTGAACGAAGATCCGAGTCGATTCATCGCTCACGTGAACAAGAATCCGAGAAAAAATACTTTCTTTAATTAGAATTTAAACTATTCTAGTTTTGGTATAAAATATTAATCACCAATTGGTCATTCGAATTGGATCCAAATGAACCAACCCACATGCCATGTTCCTGGCGCCCTCTCCATGCATGGCCAAATCTTCCTCTCAGTTTCTCTTGTGTTGTGGGCTTTCCTTCTCTGAGCTTTTTGCGCGAACATGTTCCATCCACTTGATGCTTTCTTTGACGCCAATGCAACCCTTGTTGCCATGTCACCACATGTCTTTCTTGATAGCCCGCATGCGCTAGGGTTTTAACCCGAGAGCATGTTCCCTCTCGTTGGCTAGCATCTCCATCCACCCTGTTGGCATTCACAATGTTTTGTTTTACCTTTTGTTGTAAAACAACACCGACGGAGCCAATTTGAGTTCTAGCATTAGTTTGCAATTTAGGGATGCAAACCAATGCTTTGGTAGTAGTTATGCCCGTATCAGCTCCCCTCCTTGTCTTGTCGACTCGCGTCGCCCATGCCTCCCGTCATGTCGCCCGTCTGCCAGCGACAACTGCACGCTTGCTTCCCTCTACTTAAGCCGCGCCCTGGTTTCCTCTCCTTCCTCTTGCCTCCTGCTTCATTTCCCCCCACCTCCCTGTTCTTTCCTCCCCATCCCGAGCGCAGACAAGCTCAAAGGAGTGCTACTGCGCGCTGGTCATGTGCCGCCACCCGTTCGCCGAACCGCCTTGGCTACACTGGCAAGCTGCAGCTAGCGCTACCATGTCCTTCGAGGCCGCCTCGACATACTCTTTTCCTTTGTGAGTTTTCTCGCATGAAGGTTTTTATCTAAAATCTTGAAGATTGGATTATGAAAATTTAACGTTATACTCTTTTCCTTTGTGAGTTTTCTCGCATAAAGATTTTTAGTGATGCAACAAGTGTAATATAACTTACGAATGTAATGTACTTTTTTATCCATCCTTTTTTCCCAATGGATTTTTGGAATGAGTTTTTTATAAGACAATTGCATATCGTTGTCTAGTGCCCAAGCAAGAGTGTTACCAAACCTAATTACAGGCAAAAGACTAAACCGTCCCTAAAGGGGTTTCATCCCTTTGGACTATAAATATGATGACACCTTGTACAATAACAAAGATGAATAAAGATGTTAGATCCTCCTCTACATTGTGTCTCTCTTTGGTGTTCATTGTGTGATTGGATTGATTGTCTCCCACTACGGTATCGATTATTTAACATAAATAAACTTTTTTTTAAAGGATCAATAAGCTTTTTTGTTAGGATGTGTTTTCTCCCGCGTGGATTGGACAGGGATACCGTGAGTATTCTCCTTCGTGCATGGAGCTCGTCCGGGTTGGCCTTCGTGGAATCGCGGGTGCACCCTAATTCTAGCAGTGCGAGGTGCTATTGACTTGTCATGTACTCATCTCAAAGTGCATAATACTTAAGTGTATATCAGCTGCTGGCTGATTTTAAAAAAAACACTTTTGGTTTAGAATTCCATGTGGGAGAGTCTTACTGATGCGGACATCCTTAGCTACATTGTTTCATATAATGTTTTCAATTCATTAAATACCTCAGAACAACATGAGCTTACTAAGAGAGTTGAAAAACAAGAGAAGCTTATCCAACAGGTGAATCTGTTCACTGAATTTACTTTTAAATTAGTTGAGAATTTCATACTACCTAAAACTAGTGTTTTGCTTGTGCTCAGATTGGAAGATTCAATAATGAACGGAGATGAAGGATATGGGGTTGTTCTTGAAGAAAGGTCATCACAATGGAGGAGAAGCTCGTGGGAGACAAGCAAGGGAAGAGAAGTCCAAGAATCCAAGTCAAATTCGAAACTTCCACAAGCTCAACCAAATTCAAATTCGGAATCAACTCATAACTCAATTCGGATTCGGAATCAGCCTCAAATTCGGATTCGGAATCAGCAGGACAGTCCGGATTAAAACAGCCATAACTTTCACAAACGGAGTCCGATTCGAGTGTTCTTGGGCTTGTTGGAAAGCTAACTTCAAGCCCGATCCAACGGATCCTCCCTCACTCCGAAATTCGTCCTGTATCAAAAGATATGACCGAAACAATATGACGGTTGTAAAATCAGAGTTTCCTTTTCAGTTTTGGAATGTGTCGGAATTGGAGTAGGACTCCAAATCCGAATTAGGATAGGAGTAGGGCCTCTTGGCCAGCCATGAGGAGGAGTAGGAGCACTATATATAGAGGGTAGACCCCATTGTAACCTCGCACCACGCTTAATATATTTTCAAAGCTTTGCTTGATTCTCCTGCTGTGCTTATAGCCAAAACAGAGGAATTGGGCATTGAGAATAAGGGTCGTTTTGCTTTTCCATTTGGGAATTGAGGTTCGACGATCTTCGCTTGTGGTCGGCGAGGATCCAATCAAGTGTGTGTTTGGCGAATTTCCATAGAGTTGCAAGTCCGCATTAGCGCGGGGATCGGTGGTGGTTCGTCGGTGATACAAAGTTATCTAGAGGTTCTACGTCGAGAAGATCGGGCACCCCGCATCACTTACTCATGTTATTTTTAATGCCATCAAATTTGGTGCTTTGCTAGATTCATGCATTGCAATGTCAAATATTTTTTTCTGCCTTGGAATTGTTGTGGAATTTGGGAATTATCTCGTGATTGAATTATGCCAAATAACACTTGGCTTCCAACATTGATTTGGTCCAGAAGCACGTCTTTTGAAGCAAAACACTCCTACATCTAGTATAGTATGTATGTACTGCTGAAAGTTCATTAAAAAATAATATATGTTCTAGTACCTAGTAGCAGCAGAACGCGTAGTTTTTATATGAATATACCTCTCTCTATCTGCAATCGTCGTGGATAAGGCTCCTGTTCATAATACGACAACCGTGATGACTTATGCCCCGACTGAAAATGACAACAATGATAGCCCACAGAATACACGTATATAATAATTAAGTATAATCAAGGAGATGAGCTGCTCATCCTCAGCGATTATTTTTGTCTTGGTCTACTTACGGCGATGCAATCTTAAGAATATATAACTATGTAAAGTACCTCTATTTATATATATATATATATATATAAACTATGTAAATTACCCCGAAAAATTGAAGTTAATCACCACAAAGATTAATAAAACGTCACCACGCTGGGATATTTAACTGTAGATCATTAATTAACTGGCTAGTCCCGGCTAAAAAAAAACTCGTTTTTTTTTTTCGGTTCGATCCAGTGTACTGTATTTATCTCTGTACAATCCTACCATCATATATATACGTAGCTGCTGACGTACACCGCGTAATCAATTAGCTGGGCAGCGTGCTGGCGAGCATCGTGTACGACGCCTCGCGCCGCAGGCGCCCGCCGGCCGTCTCCGCCGCCACCGCTGCCGCCCGGTAGACACGGGGCGGGCGCGGTCTCTCGGCGCGGCCACCGCCCTCCCGAGGCAGCTCGGCGCGGCACGTCGGGCAGGTGGTCCTAATCAGCAGCCACGGCGCGATGCAGCCGTCGTGGTACCAGTGCGCGCACGGCAGCCGCACGACCGCCTGCCGCGCCGCCACCTCCTCCGTGCAGACCGCACACACCGCGCCCGCCACCTCCTCCGGTGCCTCCACGGCCGCCGGCACCATCACCAGCCGAGCCGCCGCGGCGCTGCTGTCCACCGGGAAGTGCTCGTCGTCGCCACCATCGTCCACGGCCACCAGCGGGTGGACCCCGAGTATGGCCGACAGGAGGAACCGCGCGGCGATCCAATCCATGTGACCATCCATTATCCGTGCTCGTCTCTTAGAATATACAGGGAGGAACAGAGAGATCAAGATGCGATGAGACAGAAAGTAGCTGCTAATCATGAGAGGTGAGCTGCGATGGAAGAGAAGGGGGAAGGATGCATGGGGCATATAAATGGGGGTGGCGCTCGAGGCCATGGTTGCTACCTGCGCAGATCTGCAGGTTGGTGGATGAGTACGGAGGGCGTGATCCTTGGGGGGTGACGGGGACGCGCGTGGCTGCCGTGAGCTAGCTGGAGACCGGCCGGCATGTGCGCGGGCGGGACAGCCAAAGTACGCGTTTTGGACGCGACCGGGTGTTGACACCACGTGGAGGCCATATCTGTTCTTCTTTTTTCTTTTTTCTTTTTTCTTTTTTCTTTTTTCTTTTTATCTAGTTAGGGGCCAGCGAGCTGCTAGCTTTTCTTCAGCTTGACCTGGGCCAGGCTTGGGTGCGGATCTAAGCCTTGCCTGGCCTGGTTGCAACTGAGCCAGTTGCATCTGGCCTTCTTGCCAGCCTACGTGGCAAGTGAACCAGGTATGCCTATGTCTGTGGAGGGGGCAATTACTGTGATTAGAATAAATTACTAACAATATCTCCAATGTACAAATCCGTGCGGTACAAAGACAAAAACAAAATGTATTCCTTCTCTCCCATGAGTTCATCCTCATCCATTTCCATCTACTCCCATGCGTCCCATCCCATCTAACCAATAGCCATGGGACGACACAGCAACAGCCGACTCACGGCAAGGAGAGGACAACGGCGACCGGCGACTCGATGTGTTGCGCGCGTTCTCATCGATATCGGTCCGGTGATGCCGGTCGCGATCTCTTTGTCAACTCGATTCGGCGGCGAAGGCCTGCATTCGGTCGCGATCCAAAAACCCTGGAAATTCTGCCCCTTTCTCTCTCTTTCTTTCGGCCCTAGCCGGCCTACCAACCCGGCCGCTTTCCCCCTCTCTCCTCTTCCTTGCGTCGCTACGCCGGCTCACTAGGATGCACGGACACGGACACGCGTGTCGGACACGACACGTATCGGACACGGGATTTACCATTTTCTAAAAAATAGACGACACGGGACACGGTGTATATATATATATATATATATATATATATATATATATATATATATATATATATATATATATATTATTGAATGCACAGATATGCCAAGATGCACAAGCGATCAAGCACTCACCAAGCAAGTCCAAATCTGGCGACAGGGCAAAGAAGAATAGGTAGGCGGCTCGGGAGCAAAGAACAGAGCTGAGGAGGAGCAAAGAAGAAAGCGCCGGGAGGAGCAGAACAGAGCTGCAGCGTGCTTGGCGCTGGACCAGCGGCGTACAGCAGCAGAGCAATGGGCGTCAGATTCGGCAAGCAGAGCAGCGAACAAAGGCTTGCGCAGGAGCAAAGCGGCGCTTGGCGCAGAGCAAATGAACGGAGTTTGCCAGCAGAGCAAGATCACAGCAGCGTCGGTCGGGGTGCGGCGTCGCAGCGGCGGCGGGCGACGCAGCGTAGGCGGCGTCGGCTGGCTGGGTGGCTGCGACTGCGGAGACGGAGTGAGATGGGATGGGGACAGGGAGAGCCGGAGAGGAGAGGTAGGGTTAGGATGGGAGATAGGCCGAATGAATGGTCCAATACGTGTCCGACACGCGGCCAAACGTGTCCGATACGTGTCCGAATTTGTTTTTATTTATTTTCGCGATGCAAATTTTCGACACGCCTGGAATACGTGTCCGAGCCGTGTCCGAGCCGTGTCCGTGTCCGACACGGTGTCCGACACGGACACGGCGCCTTCCAGGCGTGTCGGTGCTTTGCAGCCGGCTCATCCTCGCATCGCCCGCCCAACCTTGCCTCACCGTCTCTGTCCCCGACTCTTCGCCCATACGCCCTCAACGCCACCTCACCGAGCCACACGCCATCGCCTCACGCATCCAGAGCTCTCTGGAATCTTGCATGCGCTCCGCGTAGTATTACTTGCGTTGACCCGTGCGTGTCCAGTAAAAAGGAGCCCGCGCCGAAGCCACCACGACGCCGATGCAGAGCGAGACAGCGCCCTCCCCCTCAAAATCAACAGTGGTAGCAGTATATAGCTTCTTTCCTTTCTTCCCCAACCTGATGAGGATATCCTGACTAATTATGAGGCTGTTTATGAAGCAAGAGCTACATTTCTCAAGCAACAGATACAATTCTTTCTTAGCAGGTTTCTTTGTGTTTTCTGTGAGAATTGGACACTACGTAAAAGCAATACTTTGTGCATTCTCAGGTTCGACAAGCTTAAAGTCTTTGGAACCGAGAGGGAGGCTGGAGCCAAAGCAATAGAGGAGCACAAGAAGGAGGGTAACCATATTTGTTGCCTACTGATGAAGAACAAGAAGGTCAAAGCGGTTGGGAAGGAGAAAGTTAAGCAACCCATGCGGCTGCTCAAGGAGGAAAGAAGCCCGTGTGATGGGAGAGCAAAAGGGGACATAAAACTCAAGTTTTGGATAAGATTTTCAAGCCCAATTCAGATCTCCCACAACCCCAACCGAAATCAAATTCGGAGTCAACCCAGAATCAAATTCGGATTCGGAATCAGCATCAAATTCGGATTCAGAATCAGCAGAACAGTCCGAAGTAAAACGGTAATAACTTTCTCATACGAAGTCCGATTTGGATGGTTTTGGGCTTGTTGGAAAGCTAACTTCAAGCCCGATCCAACGGATCCTCCCTCACTCCGACATTCCTCCTGAGTCAAAAGATATGAGCGAAACAATATGACGGTTGTAAAATTAGAGTTTTCTTTTTGTATTAGATTGAGTCAGAATTGGAGTAGGAGTCCTAATTCCGAATTAGAGTAGGAGTAGGGCTTCTTGGCTAGCCATGAGGAGGACAAGGGCACTATATATTAAGGGTTAGACCCCTATTGTAACCTCAGACCAGTTTATGCATAAGAATAGAAACATAGCTATTGCTTGTTCTTTCGAAACCAGAGTTCATGCGCGGACTTTGAGAGAGGACTAGGCGATCCGTTGATTCGTTCTGCAACTCAAGGTCAAGCCGTCGTTCCATTGGGAATTGGGGACTTGGCGATCGTCGTTTGTGGTCTCGCGACGATCAACTATCCGGTGTGTTTTGGGCGTATTCCAAAGAGTTAAGGGTTCGTGCATTGGCGCGAGTGTTCAGCTAGCGACATCGTCTACTTCGCATCATTTATCCACGGTCCTCACCGAGAAGATCGGGCATCCCCCGTATCACAACCTCTCGAGACCTGTCCCCGCTGTTGCTAGCATCATCGTCGCCTCCGAGCCTGACGAACCGATGCCACCGTCTGCGACCCCTTTGGTAATTTGTCTAAATTCGTCCCTATCTCGGCGTCTCCTTCAAAATTGATCTTTCCCTCATCACCTCCATCTCATTGCTATCACACCTGTTCCTGTGTGCAGCAACATCGTTGCCAGAGTCCTTGTTCCCGTCAGCCGCGACGCAGCCCTCGTTGTTATCTCTAACGATGTTAGATAATATTTGTGGTTTCTTTGTTGAGTCAGTTAGCTGCTTGAGGTGCTCGCTGCTGCCGAGTCCCAGTAGTAGCAGTAGAAACAGCCTGTAAAAGGCACTCTTGAGTCTTGTAACTATTTGAGTAAAAGCAATATATAAAGAAAAAATGCACGGCTGGCGACCAAAGACTTTTTCCTGTGCGTGTGTTGATTCCAGCGGCGTAAGTTTGATTGTTTGTTCTAATAATTGGTATCAGAGTCTGAGTTCTTGATCTGTATCCAAGATTATATTACGTTCTCTAGGGAGAGGTGTCACTCGTGACGAGGCGGCGACGTCGGGTGCGGCAGCGATGGCGAAGGAGTCTCACAGATTATCGATGCTCACGAAGAGCGGTTATGCAAGATGGGCAATCAAGATGAAGGTGTACATACACGCCGCAAGGATTGTGGGACACAATCGAGGGCGGCAACGTCGATGTGCGCAGGACAGTGGCCTTGGCAGCGATCTATGGAGGCATCTCGGAGGAAACGCTCTTCCTACTGGCCAAAAAGGAAACAGTCAAAGCTACGTGGGAGACGTTCAAAACGATGCATCTTGGCGATGATCGAGTTAAGGAAGCGCGAATACAGACTCTTAAGAGTGAGTTTGAGGGGATGCGCATAAAAGAGATGGTGTCGATCGACTATTTCGCCATGAGGTTGACGACGATTGTCAATCAAATCCGAGTTGTGGGAGACAAAATAGAAGAGAACTATATTGTGATAAAGCTTCTTCGGGCAGTTTTCAGAAAGTTTTTGCAAATCATCTCCGACATTGAACAGTTTGGCGAGCTCAAGACGGTTGAGGAGTTGATCGGCTGCTTGAAGGCGCACGAGGAACGGATCCAAGGATCTGGCAGCAGTGAAGATGAGCACTTGCCGTTAACCACCGAAAGTGGGAGGCCTGATAATCGAAAAGCAAAGGCAAGGGTTCCTTCGGCGGCTCTAATGGTAGTGGTGACCGAAGCCGCAAGAATCAAAAATTTGACAAGACAAATGTGATATGCTATAATTGTTAGGACTACGGGCACTTCGCCTCAGAATGCCGCAAGCCGGGGAAGGGGAAAGCACTTCTTGTTGAAGCTCTCAACAATGATGAACCAACACTGCTATGAAGCTGAGATGAGGGGAGGATGTTGAGGAGATGTGTTCGCTGTGTAGAGTCAAGTAAGTAGTGTTGAGTCCGGGACGTTGAGGAGATGTGTTCGCCGTCCTGAGTCAAGTCCGTGAAGTTGAGTCCGGGACGTTGAGAAGCACCGTCATGAGTCGCGTCCGGAATGTTGAGGAGATGTGTTCGCCATCCTGAGTTGAGTACGAGTTGAGCAAATCGTAGATGAGACCGACTGCCTCAATGAGTAAGATCTAAGACATGTTCGAGTTGTGCCACCGTCTTCGGGCAATTGGGTGAGCCAACGAAGGATCTAGACCCGCCATTATGAGTTAATGGAATATTTTAGTGATTAATGATAAATTTATTTGTGAGACTAACAATTCTATTGTTATATCTAGTGTGTAGTCTCATTTAGATATAAAGGTGAAATTCAAAGAGGTATGCATTTGACATTATATTTCTATATATTATTGCATTCCTCGGATCCAAAATATAGGTTGAACCGCACCATAAGTTTAACCTGAATATGTGCATATGTTCTTATTACACATTTGTGTATGCACACATTTAGGGGGGGTCACTCTATATTTTGTGGTTTCATTAGTATTGATCTATATTCCAGTTTCCACATACATTAAGGATCTTTACGTTGAAACATATACTTGAGTATATAAAACTTGTGTAGTTCGTAGATACTCATTTGTTCTCTCATATTTATCTACATTCAATTATATGTAATTGAATTGGTTATCATCAATTACCAAAAGAGGGAAAGATTGAAGTATTTTGCCCCACCATTATGAGTTAATGGTATGATGTGGTAATTAATGATAATCATATTGTAGAACTAACTTTTTTTCATGAGTTGGATGAATAGGTTATGTTCCAAGGTGATGAAGACTTAGGATGACATCATGAGTTGATCATCATCAAGTCAATGTTCAAATAAAGGACGCATCATGTGTTGATGCGTTTGAGGAGCTTGAAGAAAAGGAAATCATCGTGTGTCGATGATGATTCGAGAAGAGGAGATGAGTCACCAGTCAAAAGTTCTATTGGTTTAAAATTTTCAATAGGTTTTGGTTTTCAGAGGTTGAAAATCGGCTAAATCTTTACTGGCGGTTAGACCGGCCAGGGTGGGCGGTCAGACTGGCCCTGTGATGCGGACATCCTTAGCTATGTTGTTTCATATAATATTTTCAATTCATTAAATACCTCAGAACAACATGAGCTTACTAAGAGAGTTGAAAAACAAGAGAAGCTTATCCAACAGTGAATCATTCACCGAATTTCCTTTTAAATTAGATGAGAATTTCATACTACCTAAAACTAGTGTTTTGCTTGTGCTCAGATTGGAAGATTCAATAATGAACGGAGATGAAGGATATGAGGTTGTTCTTGAAGAAAGACCATCACAATGGAGGAGAAGCTCGTGGGAGACAAGCAAGGGAAGAGAAGCCTAAGAATCCATGTCAAATTCGAAACTTCCACAAGCCCAACCAAATTCAAATTCGGAATCAACTCATAATTCAATTCGGATTCGGAATCAGCCTCAAATTCGGATTCGGAATCAGCAAGACAGTCCGGATTAAAACGACCATAACTTTCACAAACGGAGTCCGATTCGAGTGTTCTTGGGCTTGTTGGAAAGCTAACTTCAAGCCCGATCCAACGGATCCTCCCTCACTCCGAAATTCATCCCGTATCAAAAGATATGATCAAATCAATGTGACAGTTGTAAAATCGAGTTTCCTTCTGTTTTGGAATGTGTCGAATTGGAGTAGGACTCCAAAACGAATTAGAATAGGAGTAGGGCCTCTTGGCCAGCCATGAGGAGGAGTAAGCGGCACTATATATAGAGGGTAGACCCCATTGTAACCTCGACCACGTTTAATATATTTTCAAAGCTTTTGCTTGATTCTCTGTTGTGCTTATAGCCAAAACAGAGGAATTGGGCATTGAGAACAAGGGTCGTTCTTGCTTTTCCGTTGGGAATTGAGGGTTCGACGATCTTCGCAGGTCAGCGAGGATCCAATCAAGTGTGTGTTTGGGCGAATTTCCATAGAGTTGCAAGTCCGTGCATTGGCGCGGGGATCACCGGTGGTTCGTCAGTACACAAGTTATCGAGAGGTTCTACGTCGAGAAGATCGGGCACCCGCATCGGTGGCATCGAGCTCTGCTGACTCGGTGAGGATCTTTATCCGCTTATCTTTTTCTCCCATACACGAAAAAGCCATACAAAAAAAAATTTAGCCGTAGTATTTAATTTGTTATTCTAGTGAGTTTTGTTAAGTTTTTGTCCATTAGAATCAAGTTTAGTTTTTGATCTTGAATTCTTTTATGCTGCTTTATTTGAGCCTAGTTTTATTTTTTTAGTCGTGTCTATAAAATCCAAAAAGAAGTGAGACATCCATTTATCCTTTGTGAACCCTTCAATCTTTTGCGAATACTTTGAACCTATTTAAGACTAGCTAAATCGTTGCTTAGGGCTGCATATTAATATTTGTGTTCTTGCAATTGTTGAAAGATCAAAAGGTGGGAAAGAATTTTTGCTCATTTTTGGTGGAACAAGAATTTTGGCAATAGTTCAAAAAAAAAGAAGGAAGGAAAAAGAGAAGAGAAAAAAAAAGAAGAGAAAAAGAAAAAAAGAGAAAAGAGAAAAAGGAAAAAAGAAAACGCATAGCCGAACCATAAACTTGAGCGAAAATCCCCACTCATTCTTGATTCAATTGTTAGAATATCAATATTTTGTGCAATCTTGTGCCCTAGTTTCATTATTTGCAACTAGCTAGCGTCTTTCTATAACTTGTGCAATACGAGCTATTTTGTTCTTCACTTATATCTTACATAGCTCATTCCTTGATTGCACTAAGTTCTAATATCTTTGCGTGTGAGTTGTTTTGATTTTCACTTATATCTTTGTGATCGGCAACTAGGCATTGAATTCTAGTTTGGATATTTACTTAGCCTTATAATACCTAGAATTTTCAAATTAAGTAGGTATCCATACCAAGCTCCACAAAACACCCGTTGTCGTGCTTTGACTTGCTCTTGAAATTCGCTCACACATCACATTGTGGTTCCTGCTGCCCTGAAGTGTAAGTATTGTTGATCTTAATTACTTTCGGAACGGTAAAGAAACTTCACCTTGTTAGGATTGTGAGTTGAGTGACCTCTACATATACACATACACCTATATACATATTCTTTGCTTTGCTGCTAACAATGGCAGATCGCGAGTATACATATCTTCCATTCTATGGTAGTAATGATCCAGAGGAGTATCTTGAGTGGGTACAAAACATGGAGTTCGAGCTTGAATCCCAAAGTTCGAATCGAAGCCAAGGAAGTGAGTGGCCACTTTGTTTTTACAGACTATGCCTCTAGTTGGTGGAAACAACTAGGTGGAAAACGATTCATTACATCTTGGGTCCATTTAAAAGCATCATGAGAAGAGAATTTGTTCCACACTATTATGAGCGGGAACTACTACGACACGTGGAGAGCATTAAACAAGGATGCAAAGTTGTCAAAGATTACTATATTGAGTTGAACCATGCAATGCGCCGTGCCAATATCACTAGTGCATATCAAGAAAAGACATATTTCAAATCAGGCTTGAATTATCCGATCGTTGCTGCACTTCAAGATGAATATTTTCGTAGTCGCAAGATCTTGTAAAATTTGCTATGAAGACGTAAAAGAGACTTATACACATTCAAGCACATCAATTAAATCTGCGCCGGCTCTTTAGTTCTAATTCATCCACTGGTGTGTCACTTGAGAAGAAGATCGAGCATGAGAATTTTTCTTCGACCGAGGTGATGAGTAGTGCTGCCCCGTCACAACCCGCAACACGTGAGGAGGTCGTGGTTGGTAGTAGTTGTGCCATTGTTGGCCCACAGTCTTACAAGGATGAGATGTATCAAAACCCATGTGAGAATGAGAGCCACATAGCCAAATTGAGTGAGAGTGATAAAAAGAGTGAGCTGTGTGATTCCACCATACGCGAGATTGAGAGCATCCCAATTGAGAGTGTGAGAGATACACCAAAAGAAAAGAGAGAGATAGATGATAGGACAAGTAAGATTATTTTTGAACCTAACAACTTACCCTCTATTTCTAGTGTTGTATCCCACATTCTGCAGGTGGACCAAGCAAATAAGGAGTTGGAGATTCAAGAGCCCTCACCATTGAAAGAGAAAGATAAAGAGCTAACCATAGATGGAGAGGGAATACCTGAAGATCAAGGTAACACTATTTGTACTGAATTGGTCGTTTATGAAAACAAGGTGCGTAAAACTGAGAACTCCATTATTCATTTGATGATTCCACGTTCTAAATTTGATATGCTTAATTTGCATAATGTGAAATTGATTACTCAAAAAGAAGTTCTTAGTAGAATACACATTAATAATTCTTTGTGTTATATCATATTCGATAGTCCTAAACATGTATCTAGTGTGATTAAGAAGGTTCTTGAAATTTCACAATTAAGATCACTAGTAAATAGCTACATACACACATATAAATTCAATTCGATTGGTGATGTTGGTGTAGACAACATGTTTCAAGTTTATCAAATATACATTACCTATGATAATCTTGTTGATTTACAATCACATATTTTGCACAAACCATCTATTGAGCAATGTCATGATATCTTTAAGATGGGTTTAAATACAAGTGTCTATTGTTTAGAATGCAACATGATGCCTACTTGTTTATCTCTTAAATGTATAACTAATCAGAGTAGCGCAGTTGAATTATGGAATGGTATCAATTGGTTTTCACCCACTTTACTTGACTTTGGTATTGGGAAGGTAAAATTTTATCATATGAGTCAGTTGTGCAATTTGAAATGTGATTCCGAGCTATCGATTATACAAAACAACGCGAATAAAACAACAATTGATTCATACATATATCACGTATATACGTTGTTCTCTTTGTTTAATACATGTTCGGCAAATCATCATGCGCTACATGGAACTTGTTTGGATGATAAATATATATACCATGCATATACGTTGTTTTCTTCGTCTAGCACATTTTCAGGCTATCAAAAGCCGAGGACGGCTTTTTTTGAAGAAAGGGAGGATGATGCGGACATCCTTAGCTATGTTGTTTCATATAATATTTTCAATTCATTAAATACCTCAGAACAACATGAGCTTACTAAGAGAGTTGAAAAACAAGAGAAGCTTATCCAACAGGTGAATCTGCTCTTTGAATTTCCTTTTAAATTAGATGAGAATTTCATACTACCTAAAACTAGTGTTTTGCTTGTGCTCAGATTGGAAGATTCAATAATGAACGGAGATGAAGGATATGAGGTTGTTCTTGAAGAAAGGCCATCACAATGGAGGAGAAGCTCGTGGGAGACAAGCAAGGGAAGAGAAGCCTAAGAATCCATGTCAAATTCGAAACTTCCACAAGCCCAACCAAATTCAAATTCGGAATCAACTCATAATTCAATTCGGATTCGAATCAGCCTCAAATTCGATTCGGAATCAGCAGGACAGACCGGATTAAAACGGCCATAACTTTCACAAACGGAGTCCGATTAGAGTGTTCTTAGGCTTGTTGGAAAGCTAACTTCAAGCCCGATCCAACGGATCCTCCCTCACTCCGAAATTCATCCCGTATCAAAAGATATGATCAAATCAATGTGACGATTGTAAAATCAGAGTTTCCTTTTCTGCTTTGGAATGTGTCGAATTGGAGTAGGACTCCAAAACGAATTAGAATAGGAGTAGGGCCTCTTGGCCAGCCATGAGGAGGAGTAGGGCACTATATATAGAGGGTAGACCCCATTGTAACCTCGCACCACGTTTAATATATTTTCAAAGCTTTGCTTGATTCTCTGTTGTGCTTATAGCCAAAACAGAGGGAATTGGGCATTGAGAACAAGGGTCGTTCTTGCTTTTTCTGGGAATTGAGGGTTCGACGATCTTCGCTTGTGGTCACGAGGATCCAATCAAGTGTGTGTTTGGGCGAATTTCCATAGAGTTGCAAGTCCGTGCATTGGCGCGGGGGATCAGCTGGTGGTTCGTCAGGGTACACAAGTTATCGAGAGGTTCTACGTCGAGAAGATCGGGCACCCCGCATCACCCTGGGGGCGGTCTGACCAGTTTTCACTTGGGTCATCGCCCGTCGTGGCGGCGATATTCGGTTGTTAGGTCAAAGTCATGAGTTTCAGGGCATATATGTTGCATGATGCATATTTTGACTAACATGGGTCAAGTTGTGAAGAACTTGTTCTCAAATTCGGTTTACTTATCTATTGTTGTGCAAGTTGCTTGGTGGTCAACAACGATCAACAGCGAGGATGATCGGGACTAGGCTTAGAGAGCTGAGGTCCAGAACGATCGACGATGCCGGGCGAGGTCAATGTACTCAAGCGTGGTGCAAGATGGACAAGGGTGACCTATTAGCTAATTCGAGGTGCAAGATGTAGCTAGGTGTAGCTAGTTAGGTCAAGAGGTGTTAAAGACAGCGCATTAAAATGCGTGCGTATGTGTCCCGTTTGTTTTGGGCCTTAACGGGAGCCCAATAGAGTCAAACTTCTAGAAGATCTAAGCCTCCACTATAAATAGGAGAGGGAGGTGGCTGCATCTCTTCTTCGTCTCTTTTGCAATCTTTGTAAACTCTAATTTTCTTAGGGAGAGTTTTTGTGGAGGCTAGGGTTCTTGATAGTTTGATGTGATTTTTATGCTCTTGGATTAAGCATTATCCTCCATTGATGGAGAGGCTGTAAGCCCATACCATATCAATCAATCAAAGGAAAGTTTGATCAATGTTTTGTCTCATTGCGTTCTTTCTCTATATTTGATGATTTTGGGTCTTTCTTTGATCCGTGAGTTTTTGCTTGGTTTCTTCACGTGATCTAGCTTGCTGTGACGTGTGAGAATCTATCTAGAATCATCTTGATCATCAATCACCCACGAGCAAGAGTTTTGACCTAGTTTTTGTTTTGACCCAATTTTGAACCTCTCTTCAATCAAATCGAAAAGGATCGCTATTCTTCCAAGAATTATCATAATCTTCGATTGGAATAGGTTCCTGATATCATAGAGAAGGTGTGCTCCAAGTTTCATCAAGTTTGAATTAGTAGATCAAAAGTTTCACCTATTTGCATCTTCATCATCGGGCGTTTTGATCTGTTCTGGAGCCCGACGGTCAGACTGTCATGTCCCACCGGTCAGACCGGCAATACCAGCGGTCCGACCGCCATCTACCAAGCGGTCAGACCGGCCAGCAGATTATTTTGCTTTAATCTTTGTTGATTTTCTCTTATTGCTTAGGGGTTTAAATTAGATTCAATATTAGTCTTCCGCTGTACTGATCTTCATAGCTTCTATAGCTACTGGAGTAAAGTTTTATTGAATCCATTATTTGTGAAAAAGTGAGTGTGCTCCTATTCACCCCCCATCCCTCTAGTCGCATTTTTGGTCCAACAGTTCTTCATTGTGCAATTTACATTACTTGCATTGATGGCTTATACATTTATGTATGTTTGCTAGTCTTCATTTGTTGTATATTGTTGGTGCACTTAGTAAAGACTAGTTGATTTAGGTTTTAATTGTGTAAAACTAAATTGTTATTAGCTTCTGTATTATAAATTGGTTTTAGCCAAATAGTAATTTTTAAAACCACCTATTCACCCCCCGTCCCTCTAGTCGGCCTCCTCGATCTTACAGCTAAGTTGAAGTTGAGTCTAACTGGTAGCCGAGTGCACTTAATAAGTAAATGCACAAAGATTAAAGAGTGGTTATTAGATAATCTTTGTGTTTTCTTTGTTGGGTCCGTTTCTATTTTAGTTTTTTAGGAGTCCAATTATGTTTTAGCTGCTTTAGGAGCTCGCTGCAGCAGAGTTGAGCAATGCAATAGAGAAAGAAAACGCATAGTGCAAGACCAAAATATCTTCTGCCGAGTCTTGTATTTCACATGCATGTGTATGGTTTCCGAGTATGAAGTTCTTTCAAGCTATTCGAACAGACGATCCGCTGCCTCCATCGTCTACTCCCCACACCGACCGTGTCATGAGGTGTGTATCGTCGAGTTGAAGCTACCCCCACCTCTTCCTTCCATCCACTTCATTGTGTAGCGCCGACATCATCCTCCTCCTCGCTGCCACCAGCCCCGCTCACGATGCCTCATGACAAACTGGCAATCTGGCACCGCCTAGGGCATCCCTGAGCCCGTGGTGTGCTCATGTTCCCCTTAGCTAGTTGAAATACCACCGGGTCTTTCCGCCGACGAGACCTCCCTCTTAGCGGCCACCGCCCTACCTCGCCCCGTTCCAACCTCCGTAGACACCCCCATCTCAACGCATCCTCAAAAATGGATTCTTCGCGTCCTAAAACATCACGTGTGCTCACCGCAGTCGTAGCCCAGCTGTCGAGGCTCGCCATCACCCCTCTCCTTCTGTTGGTCTCTCTGTCTCTCCCTCTGTTCACTTGGAGAAGCGCTCACGGTCGACCCAGACCGCATTGATCGAATCCGACCAAGCCGCCTGCCACGTTGCCTGAGCCTAACCCAAACTGTCTTGAGTTCGAACCAAACCCAACCGATCCAGGTCTGAGCCAAACCAATTTTTAGACGGTTTAGATGATTTTAGCCCTGATTCACTAGATTCCGGACCGGTTCTTAGAGGTTAATTTGGCTCCGGTTCTATACAGTATTCTTAACCGAGACTATTGTACATCCATTAAATGCCATTGTTCACTCTCCATCTCCAAATCCAAGCTTTCGGAAGCCGCTTGATCATCGGTTTTAACCTCCCGGGAGTGTTCCAGCTCCGTTTTCTCCCTTTCTTTTCGCAATGTTTTATTTGCAAGTGTTGTAGCTTTGCTAGTAGGCTTATTTGGTGTTACTCTCGTGTCTGTACGCTAGATTGCAACTCGAGCAGGACGTGACGATCCTGAAGTGTATGAAAGAGTGAGCGCAAGGCATGTCACGATCCTCAATCATATGGAGTATGGGTTAATTTTTGTATTATTTTAATTGTCAATGCTAATTGTTATTAGGTACTTTCTAATAATCATGTTAAAGTAGCCAATACCTTTAATTACATTGCTTACATGTGCTAGTGTGTGGTTACTTTCTAATAATTTGGTCTGGTTTTCCTCGATAAACCTAGAGCTAGTGCGCCATACTTTAGATTGACATATATATAGTAGTGGAACAATAAAACAATTATCATATTATTGTCCGCCGTCACGAGTTGACACGTCGGATGCTATGCTTGCAATGGTATATCATGTATATGGATCACTCGTTGAGAGTGATGTCTTTGAAATATTGACTGAGAGTGAGGACTAGTTATGTGCTATATGCACATTGGATTGTTGGATGCCTTGCCCGACGCATACAAGGACTAGTACCTAGCTTGTGCCATGAAATTGACTTAATTGTCACCCGACCCCATCCAACCACGGGATCGAGAAATTGGACTTAGCCTAGTACATTGTTCCACTTCATGAAGTCTGTAGGAGAAAGAAAGCTCTGTGTCAGCATCAAATAGGTGGAATCGGGTGTCATTAGCTGCATTTACACAACGATGGAACCCATCTAAGCTGTCGATATGTAGTATTGCCTCGGCCCGGCATGTTCTCGACTGCTAGGATGGATGAGTAGTTCACCGGTGTAGAAACTAATGATGTGGAACTTTACACGGTTATGTTGTTTCTCGATGATTGCAAGTTGTGAACTTCTCGTGGGTAAACCTCTTTGCAAAGATAAACCTATATCATTCGAATGTGTTGTGTTTTCGGCTAATGGAACTATGTTATGGGGTGATTCCTAAACTCAAGGCATAAGTAGTACTTTTAATGATAAAAATGTGGTACTTGGTGATGATAATGAATATTTTTTTTTTACAGAAATGATAATGAATCATTACTTACACTTTTGAAGACTTGTTTTACCGGCTCCTTTGTTTTAAATCAAATGCTTGTCAAATAAAACTATTGGGATACTAGCAGTGATAAGTCCACATGAACCCTCCTTGACAGACACTCATTGAAATTCCTTGCATGCATAAATGTTTACTATCGTCGCTTGTGGATGTACTCATCCTTGCATGGGTTAGTTTAGACGATGAGTGTTACAAAGAGGATACACCAGAAGGAGATGGTACTATGACGGTGAAGATCACATGTTCTAGGTTGAGCCTATTCTCAAGTGTTGCATGTGGAGTAGTCGTCTTGTGTTGTCTTTTATTTATAATACAAGTAAGTTTAGTAAAACTCTGTATCTGAGTGCTATGTCGTGAGTTCATAACTTATGCAAGAACTTTGTTATGGTATTGCAATCGTAAGGTATTGTTTATCAATCTATGTGTGACTGAAATCCAGTCCTGAACCATCAGGAATACAGCATATCATCTTAAATCCGGGTGTCCCCACAACTATGCAGGAGCAGATGAGACACGCTAGCCCCTCCTCAGCGACACTAGCCTCTTTTCTTGCCTGTGACATGATAACTCACAAAAAACCTAAATTTATGGTACAGAAGGGTCTCAGTCGATGGACTTAGAGCGGTAAATAACAAACAACAATTTTTTTTTTTTGGATTTTATTCCTCCTTGTTTTGGATTTTTTTTCCCCCTAGCGCAAAGCCCAGTGTTGAATTACCCCCGGAATCACTGCCCCTAGCGCAAAGTCCAGTGTTGAATTACCCCCGGAATCACTGCCCCCGCTGCCAACTTTTCGCTACTAACAGCCAGCCGCTTTCAAGCCAGTGAGTGGTAACGTCCCCCCACTTCCCACGTCACCGGCAGCGTTACTTTTCCTCCCTCGACTCGCAGGGAACGTACGAAGAGAGAGAGAGAGAGAGAGAGAGAGAGAGAGTGTGACACGGGTCCGGATCTTCGATTTTCTACGGTGAAAATACTGTAATAATTAATTTAAAATTTTAATTTTTTATCAAACTATTTTTGATACTTTATCAATGTAGATTCTCTGTATTGATAATTTCAACACGGAGGATCCTGCGGAGCATTCCACGGAAATGACGAAATCATCAAACTTATCTTGTTTGTACACGGCCCTTGAATCAACTAGCTAGTAGGGCAGTTGGAAGCACCAAAACCAGGGGAGGAAACAGGGCGAGCATCTTTAGCTAGCTAGCAGAAAAGAAAAGAAACGAAACGAACGGAAGTGACCGCGCGTTCGCTCGCAGCAGCTTATACATCGATCCTCCAATTATTGGACATTTTAGATCGGGACGTCGCCATCTTCGGAATACTGTGTTTCAAGTGACCACGGCACCCACTGAAACACACGAGCGCCCACCGCGGTGAAATTGTGGTTTAACTAGCAATAGATCATCTATGTTGGAGATTTCAACGTAGCCGATCTCCGGTGCTCTGTATTAGAAAGTGATTTTCACTATCCAATCAAAAATAAAAGACTCAGATTAATAGTTACAATATTTTCACCGTAGTAAAATCGATACTGTTTTGTTCACACGTTTACAAAATACTGTTTATGTAGTGACCCTATATATCACAGCAGTGGATCCGAATCCAATTTAACTCGATAGCTAGCACGTTGACATGCACCTAAACGTACGAGCTGTTCATCTAGCGAGAGCGCCGTCGAATATAGATTATAGAATGTTCGCCTCTCGAGTCCTGATTGTGAAAATTGAAATGCTGTCATCACTAGCGCCCCGTGATTTGACAAAAAACAGTTTATTTTCCACACTAATTATAAGGATTTGCACCAGTTACACACCCAAGCTAACCTAGTAGACTAATGTTTTTTCTCCAAAACAACGCGTAGCATCTAACCGTTGGATCAAAGCATTGCAACGCTCTCATAAACCGTTCGATACCTTCAACTCTCTCTCTCTCTCTCTCTATGTACCTACGATGAAGAAGGATGGAGAGAAGCTACAAGGTCCGGCGAGGGGAGCTCTAGCGAGAGGAGCGGTGGCGCCGCCGCTTCCGTCACTGTGCCTCCTGGTTGTAGAGGGTGGGCGGGATAGTGAGGTGAGGCGAGGGCCGGGAGAATGTTAGGTTGGGCGGGGGAGGGGCCAGGAGGAGGCGCGGCGAGCTACGACCAGCGCGGCAGCGGCGGTGACAGAGGAGGAAGACAACACGGTAAGTAAGAGGGAGGAGGATGGAGAAGCAGGAGAAGGAGGGAGGGTAACCGGAGGAGCAAGAGTTAACCGTCGGTACAACGTCCTGTATTACTTCTCATAGTAGAAACTGAGACTGAATCAAGCATATAGGCCCTATTTGGTTTGTTAAGAACGTGAACCAAACCAAATTTTCGTGGCACTAAAGAAAATCGGCTATCATTTGGTTTGCTACCAATATTTGTTAACACCAACAAAAATTTGATAACGCTAACAAAATTCAATACCACACGCGGGTAAGAAAATCGCTCAAATTTTTTTTTTGATAACGTCAAAATTTGATTTGACAGCAATCCAAACAACGTATATTTTACCAAATTTTAGTTTTATTCAAGTTTTAGCTATAGCAAGTCTTATCTTGTTCGTTAGAGCGGGAACCAAACAGCACCGTATACGCGTAGGCAGCCACCCACTAGATCGCAAACGCGGAACAAGCAACCGGGTTGTTGGGTGTTATTATTTTAGCAACAAAGTTAGGTTAGGCGCTTGCTATGTGAATTCAACTAGTCAGCTAACCCGGACACAAAAACACGGACTCCACCGCCTCCACTGTCTTTAAAGCAAACTCGCTGGCCTTGTACAACCTATTAATTAGAATGACGACACTTTATACGAGCTTCAATTTTGTGGTATGTGTCGAATTAATTTGGCGACCAATTAATTAATGTAGCGAAGAACAGACGGAAATAGATGCCTCGAATCAATTTGGGAACTCACGTAGCGAAGAATAAATGAAATGTGGATGTATTCTTTTGTGGATCATCTTGCATAATGTCTTGGTAAAAAAGAAACCAATGAGATCTGGACACATTTTTCTTTCAGATGTGAACATACAAAGCCATGGCATTTAACATACAAGTTATCACTGGTTATTAGGAATCAGGTTCTCACTTGATAACGACGTTTGCTTTTCTTTCAAAAATATTCAGAAACATTTCAGCAATCTCTAACTCCAAGTTTGGTATTCAGAACTAAGCAAGATTATTTTGGGATCAAAATTATGCTCTCATTGATCATTTCTTCTGTACAAGGAGTGTCGAGCGCACAGCGCAGTCCACGCGTCTAAACTATTCAGTCTCGGGCCCACACGGCCGTCAGCCGGACAGGACACCGCCGGCGAGGAGCTCGTACGCCGACGCGTCCCGCCGCACGCCGGCACTGGTGCCGGCGACGCTGGTCCCGGCAGCGCCTGCGCCAGAGTCGGCGCGCGGCTTCTCGCGGTCGGCGCCGCCGTCCTCGCCGGCGAAGTCCCTCGGCGGCAGCTCGGCGCGGCACATGGGGCAGGTGCTCCGGATCCCGAGCCACGGCGCGATGCAGCCGGCGTGGTACCAGTGCGCGCACGGCAGCCGCACCACGGCGTCCGCGACCGCGATCTCCTCCGTGCACACCGAGCACACCGTGCCGGCCACGCCAGCCGTCGCCCTCACGGACGGCGGTGGCGACACCGCCGCCTCCGCCCGCCCGCCGCGGCCCGCGTCGGGTGGAGGGTCGACGGGGAAGGACTCCTCGTCTACGTAGTCGACGACGAGGGGGTTCCTCCCGAGAACGGACGAGAGAAGGTACCTCGCCGTGATCCAGTCGCCGTCGTCGTCCATGTCCAAGAATTTGCTCAGAGAGATCTCAAGAGGTAGAGAGAGAAAGAGAGGTACAGAGAGAGAGAGGAGAGATGGGGATGAGTCGAGGGGTGGGATTAAATAAGCATTCTTTGCTGTCGGAGTTAGTCTTAGTCTCTCTTTTTTTTTTTAATTGGCAAAGCTGTTGCTGTAATCTACGGTGACTTTGTTTAGGCATGGGTTTATCACTTTATCCTCCTATCTTGTCAGGGTCAGTAATGTCGAAGTTTATGAGTTTTTTTTACTCGTTCGGGCTGTTTTGACGACGGAATATAAAATTGTTTCACGTTGAAACGATAAAAATAACATATTGGATGGTTAGACAGACTACATATGTCAGCTGCAGTGACGTATAGTGCTATATAGTGCTTCAGAGCACTGCAGGTCTTTGCTGCGGTAGGTCGCCTGCCGTTGTAGTTTCGTAAGATATAGATGTTATTTTTTCTATTTCATTCGTAGGGTGATTAGTTTTGCTATTTCGTTTAGAAAAAAAAAGCTAAATGAGCCAAAAATTCTATTTGCTTTCAGATATAATTAGTAGAAACAGTTTTTGCTATAACTAGGTTATTAAGCCTCTAAAAGGAACTAGTTTATTCAAAGGCCTACCCGTAACTACTAATAGAATGAAAATGAGCCAATCTTGTTAAGTGTTGCTAGCCCTTTTAGCTTTAGGCCTCATTTGGTCCTAGAGATACGCTGGAAATGTTAACCACTCCGGACAACAGCAGGATTAGCTTGGATAAAAGCTATTCCTATTAGAGTTCACAATTTACCTTCTTAGGGTTTGTTTGAGAAGCCTAAATTTCTAGCTCATTCTCGTGGATCAACCAAGATTTTAGTTCAAAATCCGATCCAACCACGGGGATAGGTCGGGAATTTAGGTTTGCCAAATAAGCCCTAAAAGTAACACATATAAAAAACATTGGGTTGTTCTTTTAAAATAGTTTGATTTCTTCTGCATTTGCCAGGGTTTAATTGTTATAACCAAATGAAGCTAACTCTATTTAAAGCACCTCCAATAGTGGTCACCTCAGCTGTCTCTTACCTATCATATTACTCAAAATTGTAGTCGAAGGAGAGATGATATAAAGAAAAAGAATGTAACATCTCTTATATAAGAGACAAATGGGGCACACAAACCATCGCAAACGGTGAATATACAAGGGGAGAAGTTATGTTAAAAACGAATGATTTTGTAGATAAATTGTTAGAAATGTTCTCTCTAAGACTGTTTATAAATGAGTTAGACTGTTTATAGATGAGTTAGGGCCTCCCGATAAAGACAAATTATTCTTACATACCCTTAATCCATCTTAAAAAGAAGCCAAACAGGGACCAAAACTACGGAACACAAAGATTGGATTTGGGGTTGGGTAATCTCGTTGACAGTGCAGTGATTAGGATGGGATGGGATGGGATGGGAGATAAGGTAGGGGGCAGGGCAGGATAAACTGACAAGATAAGAATCGCAGCACATTGATTGTGGGAAAAGAAGCGTGCCGTTTTGGTGTTTGTGACCGTGCCTGTATGGCGTGGAGTGGCTCTCCGGCTCAATTCTATGGGCTGGGATCCAAGGGAGTTCGTTCGGTGTATGGACAGAGTCCAGGGAAGCAAGTCTGCCGTCTACTTGGAATTCCGTTTTGTCAGGGCAGTGTGCCGTAGGATCAAGCCTACATCCAGACAAAGGAACTCCATTAATTTTTCAGAAATTTTAATCGAAATTGTTGGTGGGGAACTCTATTAGGTATTAAACATTTTTTTCAGATAAACAGTTAGCTAATGTAGTTATTTTGAAGCTCATGATCTATAGGTCATTATATCAAATCTGGGATGTCGCGATGAAAAATACGTCGGACCAAAAAACCAAGATATCACATTGCTTGAACTTTCAAACAGTTGTCAAACTTTCCTAAGAACTTAGGCATGTGATGGCTCGTTAAAAATGAGTAAATTGCTTACTAAGAAATCGTGTGCGATAGTTAGCGAATGAGTCGGACGAAATTGTGGTGTAATATAATGCTTATTATTGTTGTAAATACTACGGTTTCAGCAAATGTTTCAAATTAATTTCAAAACTAATTATGAACAGTAAACTATCCCTCCAGCAACACTGAAATGACACGAGCGTCATTGCATTATCTAAAAATATGGATGAACACATCACGTCATTTAACCAGGAAATCATGCTAAAAAGGATAAAACAGTGGACTAATTCAATTAGCGTAATGCTCAAATCGATGTTAATTAATATGCTTTCAGACGTCGGCCGCTTTAGCACAAAGCAAGGCCTCCTCGCCACAAAATGGCCTAGTCTCATCAACCATTAAAGTGACAATTTCTAAACCGATGCTAAGTTTTGAGCTCTACCCCTTACGAAGTAATCTACTAGCGGTTCTAGTATAACAAGAAAATAATTGCACCGATAAAAAGAGTAGTAAGCAATTTATACTATGGCAGGTAACAGTATAACAGAGATAAATATACGAACAGCTTAAAGCCTAGCTTAGGACTCTAAATTATCATAGTAATTTCACAAAGGCCTATATCCTCACATAGCAATCAGATAGCCCACAATCTATCGTACAAGTCACCCAGTACTAGTGCTAATCAAATCATAGATAGATGTAAAAATAAAATTCACTAGCACGGCACACTATGTAAGATTGACAAAGTACAACCAAATGAACTCACTGAACGAGTGGTACTCAAGGTGAATGGGAAGGCAAGGCATGTCGTAGATGACGCTATCCCAGAAAATCTATCGTCGTTGTTATGCCACGGTTGTCACAATTATGGTATACTAGGCGCTGGTATACTAGAGGCACGTAGAAGAAAGGGGGCGGAAACATGTGTTAGGTATAGGCGTTGAATGGAAGAGCAACAACTGAACAAAATAATCTAGGCATTAAGAAAAGTGAGTTTATGGCATAGATAGATGGGTTATTACAATACATGAGCACATTACATATAGCATAGATATTTGTACTACATAATGAATTCCATTGTGCACGTAGCGGCAGAGTTCCGTAGCTTACAATACCATGGAATGCATATGATGGGTGCTAAATACGCCATGTCTCATAAGTGAAAGAGAGATTATGCAATCTCTAACTAGCTAAGTAGGTGGATGATATACATTTTAGTTAGACCGTGGATAGGACGAACAAGACCATTACTCTTCAACGTCTGACTCACCAGAGTTGCCATACGGGTATATGTTCCAACGGTCTGGAGCCACTCGGTCGACTAGCATTGTTTGATGCTTAGTTAGTCTACAACACTGTTGGATGCAGCAGCAGGACGAGGAGGGGGAGGGTAGGATGGGAGGAGGGAGGTGCGGTGACGAGGACATCTTTGGCTATGTTGTTTCATATGTTATGTTAAATTTTTGCTGTACTATAGAACATCATAAACTTACAAAAAAGACTAAAATTTTTGCAAAGAAGTATAGCATTGAGGTGAGCTTGTTTCTATCTATTCCTAATAATGTTATTCATTGGAATGTAATACTACCTCATGTCACTACTTTGTGTATTATCAGGTTTAACAAATGAAAAACTTTGGAACCGAGGGGGAGGAGAGGGAGGCCGGAGCCAAAGCAATAGAGAAACACAAGGGAGAGGATAATAACACTTGCTGCCAAAGCCATAGGAGGACAAGAGAAGGCCCATGCGACTAGACCAAGGGCCATGTGGCCAGCATGGAGAAAGAAGGCCCACGCGGCTAGCATGGAGAAAGAAGGCTCATGCGGCTATGAACAAAGCTCATGCGGTGGAAGGGGAAAAGGGGATAAGCCCAAGAATCCAAAGCCTAAGTTTTGGTTAAGATTTTCAAGCCCAATTCGGAGCTCCCACAAGTCCAACCAAATTTAAACTCGGAATCAACTCAGAGCTCAACTCGGATTTGGTTCGGGACAATCCATAGGACCTGTAATAAAAATATCATAACTTTTGCAAACAGAGTCTGATTGGGGTGTTTAGGTACTTGATGGAAAGCTCATTCTGGGATCTTTCCAACGGATCTAGCCCCACCTCAAAATTCTTTCGAAGAGCGTAGAACTCATCAAAATAAGATGACGAATCAGGAGATAGAGTTAGAGTTCGGCTCCACTTCTTGTGGCCACTGCCTCTCCTTCAATATATATTGTTTGCACACCAGTTTTAGGGTTTTCAGGCTTGCTTAGATTAATTTTTTCACCCGTGAAAACTTCGTTGTATGTTCTTGTGTCAACTAGACCAACAACTGCAATTTGCAGGCCTCAACTCGTGTGAATTCATATTTCCTTTTTGTAATTTTAGATTGCTTGTGTATCTTGTTCTTGCTTATTCTTTGATTGCTTGCAGGAAAATTGAACATCGTGTTTAGGTCAACCGCGTTCTTGGCACGGTTGATAATGACTCGGGGTGTGGTTTAGCGATTGCTTGGCGACCTGGTCGTGACTGGTTGGTAGCCTACATCGTGAAAATCGTACCTCCACTAATCGACGTATCATTCTATCAGAAGATCGGGACCCAACTTACTCATCACACAGAGAGAAGGCAGGAGTGGGAAGGCGCAACGACACGAGGAGAGGATGGCGTGGGGAGGAGGCACCGGCAGCACGGGGTGACGGGCTGGGACAGGCGGAGTTGAGGCATGGGCGGATGTGGATGGGATGAGGGAGACAGGGCTGCTGATAGCCAACGGCGGCGGAGGTGGCCCGTGGGGACATGAGGAGAGAGTGAGCGCGGTGGCGACAAAAGGGAGAACTCGGTGGCGGAGGTGCTCGGGGAGAGGAGGTGATAGGAGGGAGTGGCAACGGCGCACATGGCAAGGGAGAGGGCGAGAGGAGGGAGTGGCATCGACGTGTCGGGCTCGGGGAGAGGCGGTGGCGCGTGGGTGGGGAAATGCGAGGGGTGGGCAGAGGGGAGGAGGCGGCGTCAGGTTTGGGGAGGACTATGTAGCTAGGGCAACCACCTCCCTTAGCTGATCCTAGCCACTTGATCTTGATCCGACGGCCAAAAGAAGACAAGGTCCTCAACCGATCCTAGGCACTAGATGTTGATCCGATGGCCCAAAGGAATGCCGATGACGTGGCCAGCCTCTCAACCCACCAGCCTAGCCCCTTTTATTATGGGCAATGCAAGCAAGCCTTCCAAATTCCAAGCATCCCAGAATTCTCGTTCACGATTGAATAGCCCACGTCATCAATTGGAATTCTCATTTCACACGTCTCTCCAAGTGGTCGAGCTAGGATTGTGGTGATGGGGTACAAAATTACATGAGCAGATGTCGAAGAATACGGACGAGCGTTGTGCCAGTGAGCCGCCGTGACGCCAACAATTGCTCCCTGCTCCCAGCTCACCATGACCCATGTTGGCACGCTCGTCCTAGTTCGCCGTGCCGCACTGCACCACACCACACCATGTTGAATATTTGTGTGTTGCTACATTACGTGAAAATTTTATTTTATTTTATTTCCCATCATAATATTTGTTTCCCCCACTTTTTTCCAATCTTATTTTTTTTCCCATTCTCTCCATGTTTTTTCCTTTTCCCTTTCCTTTTCACTCCTTCCCCATTCTCTTTCTGTTGCCCGCCCATCGCCCTCCACGGTTCCACCTCCTTGTCTCCTCCGCCACGAACCCCACCTCCCCTCTCCACACGGCGGCATAGGCCACCCTCCCCCTCCCCATTGTCGCCCCCACTCCCACCTCCTCCTCACCATGTGCTCACCTCCATGCTGCTGCCCTCCTCCACCACATGCCTATCTTTTGATGAGGACATGGACCCTTTGGATACAACCATATTTGCTATGCTTGTTGTTCCAATTACAAAAGCTCATACGTTTTACTTAAATTGTCAGGTGAGCTTATTTTTAGAAATGTATTTATATTATATGAATTATATGATGCTACCTAATGATGAAAAATATATATTTTTGTAGCACTACGCCACTTTTTGTCCAAGCCAAGCAAGAGTTCAAGCTGGACACGTTTTGGAATCCAATTCGGCCTTCAGAGATAGCATTGACTTCAAACGCGCATAACTTTCACATACGGAGTCCGTTGGAGCCCCACGAGTACTTGATGGAAAGCTTATCTCGTCCTCTTTCGAACGAATCCAACTCCATCTCCAAATTCCTTCTGAGCGTGCTGCAATCGCCAAAATAGTCTGACGCTGATTTTGATTCCGAGAGCAAAGGTTTCGCGCCACCTCTACTTGGGCCCATAGGCCTTAGAACCCTAAGCCTATACTGTTCACATGAATAGTGCCACCACCCCTCCCTTCTCCTCTTCCTCCTATACATAGTGGTCGCCACTCTTAGGGTTCGTTGGATTTTATTTTTGTTTAGTTAGCCTCCATTGCAACTTATATCTTATGCGTGTGTCGACTAGACCACCCTATCAAGATCCTTATTTCGGAATCCCACCATATTGAGTATTTCAATCTTATTTGCAATTTTAAATTGCTTATTATCTTGTTCTTGCTTGTTCTTCGATTGCATGTAGGAATAGACATTTGTGATCTGGTCTATCGTGCTTCTAACAAGGTCGATAACAATCTCGGAGTTTGGTTCAGCGATTGCCCGATATATTGGTTGTGTTCGATTGGTAGTCGAATCGTGAGAGTCGTCTCTACCAATTCAAGTTATCGTTCTCATCAAAAGATCGGGACACCCATTGTCGCATCACCTTTCCTCGTCGTCGCCGCCCTCCTCCACCACCCTAGCCCTTCATGTCCCCCAGCCCCACTTCCTCCTCACCGTCGCCGCCCCCCACCCCCATGCCCCTCTTTCTCCTTCTCCACGTTGCTGCCCTCCTCCACCCCCACCTCCCCTCTCCACACAACGGCGACCACCCTCCTCCATTGCACCCAGCTCTCCTCCACCGCGACCACCTCGACGCGTCCCACCTCGACCACTCCACACTGCTGCCCCTCCTCCACCACGTGCCCACCTCCTCCTCACTGTCGCCGCCCTCCTCCATTGCACCCAGCCCTGCACCTCCTCCACTGCCCCCAACCGCCCTCCTCCACGATGTCGATGGCGGCCATGGCGCAGCCACGTGCTTCCTCCTCCCACGACGATGGCGACGGCCACTTCCACATGACCCCGCCGCCAGGTAACATCACGCTCCCCGTCATTACCGCCCTCCTACTCCTCGCCGTCGTCACCTCCTTCACCGCCCTAGGCCCCAGCGGCCCTCCTCCACGGTGCCCCGTGGGCCATGCCTAGGCTCGGTCGTGGCCTATCACCCGTGCCGTGCGTCGTTGCCCAGGTCTGGATGTTATCAAGGGTGGATCCAGAAAATTAACAGGCGGGTCAACCGCTACATTCAAGATTGCTCCAAGTTCCATCTTATGCTTACATAACCAAATGTCTTCCAATCTTTTGTCCCAAGAAAGGATATTCTGTAGTGCACAAATTGTAGAGCAGTGCCAGTAGCAAAACTGACTAAGCAGTTCAGCGCAGGTATCGAACTCAACTCGTACAAACTACAAGTCTACAAAGCATGGTCAAAAGGGCTACTCAGTTAGATAGGCTACATAGTCTGTATCAAAACGATCCATCATAGCAATCAGTAAGCTAAGTAAAATAATCTTTTAGCCGAGGTTTACTCAGAAGAAATTATGGGGAAAAAAATATCTTGGCTCGAGAAAGTAAGCACCACAGAGAGCGACTCCTCCCCGACCTCAGCGTGTACGTGGCTCAAACGGCCAAACGGGGACTATTGTAGCATCACAGGGAAAATGTTCGACACTGTCAATATATGCATAAAAAAATGCCAAATCAATCACAAGATAGCTGTAGAAAAAAGGTTAGACCCGCAAAAGAAAAAGTTACTTCTCACGACAGTTAGACTGTAGAGATAGAAAAACAGCAATGCCAAATCAATCACAAGATAGAATACAAGAATCAAGACAACAATATTGATGAACGATTATTGCTTCGTACAAGAAATGGCATGTTTCGTTTTGTTGCAGCCTAGCGCACAAGTAGATAGGCCAGAAAACATCATCCAGAAACAAACAAACAAAAAAATAGTATCTACATCGTAAGCTTGGGCGTTGCTCAAACCATCACTAGCCAGTGAAAAATGAATTTATATCATCGTCAGAACTTTACAAATGAATAGTCAGTTCCCCATGGCCCTACTCTCATCTTGCAAGACCAAAGAACAGGATTAAGACTTCATTATAATTTCCTTATAGCGCAACATAATTGCGGATAAAACATACCTTTTAGACTCCTAAAAATTAACACAGCTCGCTTATGACGAAACAAATAAACAAGCACGATCCATTACTCTGGAAAAAAATGACAACATAAAACAGTAAGTGCGTGGAAAACAACGGGTAAATTTTCTTACAATTTATATAAAGCATTGTCATTACAAATGCAGATAACAAAACAAATGCAAATATCAATAACTCAATATTACGCTATAACGACATTCAAGACATTTCACAAGGCACCATTCAAATGCGACAAGCATGTTCAATTCAAATGTTGCACTTAATAGTTGCATGTTTGCAGCAACAGACAAGAGTAACCTTTGCGAAAGGAGAAACAAATTTTCTTCAGGATGGCTTCGAAATATTATCAATGTCTACATTCACTATGGCATGGTAAAGAAGCATCACCGGGTAAAGGTTATGCCTTTCAGAGCTAAATCAGGTATCTGGACAAGGCTTTCAGACGGCATCAAACAGTAGTGAAAGATGACAGAACAACCGATCTATACCATAAGATCAAAACAAAACTAGATCTCATATGTGGTAGTTGCAACACACAATTTGATAACGCGGAGACATACCAAATGACGATGCCATTTATCTATGTAGAATTGATTTGAAGCAGTAGATATGCAGGTGCTCAATCTACCTAGGTTTGGTCTTTCCCAGCAAGAGGTAAGCCACAAACTCCAACTATGGATGGAGATATGTGGTATGGTGTCTGTTACCTTGATGAGAAGACCCAACCCTTATTTATAGACCCATCAATAGAGATAGATTCCAAACAGATCTCTACACAGATTTAAAATCCAAATCCATATGCTCAGGCTCTTAATAAATATTTTATATGATCAATTTATATATTTGAGACAACCAAAGAATAGATAGCTAATATGCATATAAATTCATGTAGGTCCACATAATAGAAAAATAATCCAACAATCTTCCACTTGGAAAAATGAGTAAATACATATAAAAAAACTTTATGAGCTCCAAAAATACCATCTATATCATGAGCATCTTTGAATCAATCCGGTCCATCAATTATATCAATATAGGATCAAAGCGGTCTTCGTCACTTTAAGCGTAACTTAACCCATCAATGGTCACATTTGTCAACATAAAAGAACGACATGGATAAAAATGAATGTGTAGCATGGAATGTGATCATAACATGCCTATTTCCAATTGGTCCAACTTTATTCTTTATGATATCAAAACATCTTCTCAGAACCAAATGAGATGATGAGTTCAGAATAAAAGAGCATAAACTTTATTTCTCTAAAGAATATAACTAAAGGTCTTTACACTAAATTGGTATTGTCACATGAGCATAATTTTTTTTTACAAACTCATACTAGAATTGAATTCTTCAGGTGAAACCACACCCATATAAGCAACATGCTCATAGAACACTTTAGGTGTCAAGCCTTTAGTGAACGGATCTACAATCATGGAGTCTGTACCTATATGCTCAATTGACAATTTACCACTCTCAATTATTTCTTTCACAACTAGGAACTTGAAATCTATATGCTTAGACTTTGACGAGCTCTTGTTGTTATTAGAATACATAACTGCAGACTTATTGTCATAATATAACTTTAGAGGTCTATCCACCTGATCCAAAATTCGCAGCCCTCTGACAGTTTTGCAACCATATCTCATGATTTGAAGCCTCATAGCAAGCAACATACTCAGCTGCCATTGTGGACGGGGCAACAAGTGTCTGCTTAGCGCTTTTCTAAGAAACTGCACATCTATCAAGTAGATAAATGTAACCTGAAGTGGATTTGCGAGTATCTTGGCAACCAGCAAAATCGGAATCAGAATACCCAATGATCTCCAACTGATCCGATTTCCTATATGTGAGCATGAAATCCTTTGTTTTTTGCAAATACCGCAACACCCGATTGCTTAAATGCTTGCTTAGCATTCTAACAATATATGCTATATCCGGTCTAGTGCAAACTTGAGCATACATCTGTTAAAATATGGTATCCTTATATGTATATGACATACCTCCTTATACTCCCTATGTATATTGCCCATTGAACCTCTTGAATATACAAACAATATTCATAACATGGTACCAGAGCTAGGGCACTAACCTAGCTCTTTCCGCTGCCACATCGCGCTGTCGCCACCGCCGCCATCGCCGCTCGCGGCTCCATCGCCAGCAGGGGGAACTCTAGCTTTCCCCCGTGCCGCTGCCGCCCGAGGCCACCCAACGCAATAACCAGGCCGCCGCCGCACTCCACCGAATGCACCAAGTCGCCCGAGGACGCTGCCGAAGATGAACTGACGCCGGACAACGCCATCGCCCGACGCCGGCCGTAGCACGCCGCCTCTGATCCGACGTTGCCTCGACCCGCCGCCCGCCGAGACGCTTGCGTCGATGAAGCGCCATCACGCTGCGCCTCCACGCCCGCGCTCGATCCGACGCCTAACGCATTGCGGCGCCGCCGACTTGAAGTCCCGGTACCACCACCCGCCGCTGGAGCTCCATTGCTCGCCGCCGCGATCGACCTCGCCGGCCGCCGCCACAAGAGGAACTAGGGTGTGTTGGATCGTCATGAGCTTGCATGGGCGTTTGAGCCACTGGCTAAAGAAAGAAGAAAAAGGTGGCACGGCTAAAGAAAAACCGTCGCAAAAAAAACAAGATCGTCGATCTAACGCGCCGTCGGCCCGCCGCCTACCAATGGCTTCCGTTCCATCAGCTGCGATCCCATTCTCGGGAACGAAGATTAATGGGACGAACTACAGGTTGTGGTCTTCACTCATGGAGGTCATGCTCGATGATCTCCGCCTCTGGGGATGTTACTGGTGCTCGACCTTATCCGCCGTCGCCGGTTTAGCCTTCTCCCAGCTGGCCTACCTTTGCACCTCCTGCAGAAGATGAGGCCGCCAAGAAGGTAGATGCCACTATTACTGATGCTGACGATGCTGATGAGGCCTTTCAGTATGCCATAGACGCTTTTGAGGGTGTGCTATGAGGCCCGTGTTCGAGTCATCCTGGTGGTCAGCGTCGACGACTCCATCCAGCCAAACATTGTTGGTCTGTGTGCCACTCGTCAGATCTAGGAATACTTGCGCAAGCGATACCAGCAGATCAGCGATGCTTAGTTCTTTTTGCTCAAGCATGAGCTGGAGATGCTTTGCTAGGACTCCTCCGTCGACGACTTCTTCCGAGCCCTACCCAGTCTTTGGTGCCAGCCAGACGAGCTAGCTTCTCTGCTCTGCCAGGAGTGTCATAAAGTGTAGAAGGCGAATCGTGATCGCCTTCGCCTTTATACCAGCAGAGCAGCGATCACGATGCTCAGTTCTTTTTGCTCCAGCATGAGTTGGAGACGCTTCGCTAGGAGGACTCCATCGTCGACCATTTCTTCCGATCCCTACCTAGTCTTTGGTGCCAGCCAGACGAGCTGGCTTCTCCGCTCTGCTAGGAGTGTCATAAAGTGTAGGAGGATCGTGATCGCCTTCGCCTTTATGACTTCGTCTGCTGTCTTCGCCCAGAGTTTGAGCCTGTTAGGGCTCAAATGCCGAGCCGCTCACCACGATCGATAGTCATCGAGGCTCTTTTGACACTTCGTGTTGCGAAGCTTCGCCGCGGGTTAGCAGCACAATTTGTTCCAGTTGTGCTTGCTACCACTTCTTTTTCGACTACACCGACGGTTTCTGCTTCGACTATAGTCCCTCCTTAGGTGTCTATTTCTGCTCCTGTTTTTGCACCAACTAGGGTTCGGTGCAATTATTGCAAGAACTTTGAGCATGACTACTAGCGTTGTGCGGTGCGAAAAAGCAGAACAAGGTGCGTGGAGGTGGACGATCTACTTCAGTAGCTTTCTCACAGCTCAGCAGGTTTTGTCAGTCCAGCTCAAACGTCTCCTCTAGGTACTTCTTTGGTTCTGGATTACAGTGCCTCTTTCCACATGACACCGAACTCCGCATCTCTCACTTCAGTAGGACCTCCTGTTTTTCCTATATCTGCTCGCATACCGACGCGGTACTCCTCTGCTGTCACCGTTAGGCACTCTTTTGTCCACCGACTTTTTCGTTCAGATTGTTTCCCATGTTCCCACTTACCATACTGACTTCTTTCTGTGAGGTCACCACCGATCTTGGTTGTAGGGTTAGTTTTGACTCTCACACCTGTTTTATCCAAGATCGACAGACAGGGATGACACTTGGGGCTGGCCAATGCCGTAGGGATCGTCAGAGTTTCTACATCCTTGATCGTCTCCACCTTCCGCCCACTTGCTTGTTCTGTCACTTGTGTGGGTCCCGTCTTTCTACATTAGTTCGTCAGGATATTCTTGGACGTATTACTATTGACACGACCATATTTTGTTAGTGTTGTAAGCTAGGCAAGCAGCTACAACTTTCTTATCATTCTAGTGAGTCCTTATCTTCTCATCCTTATGACTTAGTTCATTCAGATGTATGGAGATCTGCACCTATTATCTCTAAAGGCGGACATAAATTTTATGTGATCTTCATTGATGATTATTCCCGTTTTACATGGATTTTCCCTATGTCTAATCGTGGCCAGTTTATTGCGATCTATCGTAGCTTTGCAATGATGGTTCGTACTCAGTTTGATTCTCCGATCCATACTTTTCGCTGTGATTTTGCTGACGAGTATTGTTCTAACACTTTTAGACAATTTCTTTCTAAGCAGGGCACTATTTACCAATCTTGTCCTGGTGCCCATGCTAAGAAAGGGGTCGCTGAGCGCAAACATCATTTGATTGAGACTCACGTTCCACTACTATTCCAGGCTGAGGCTATTTCTACGGCAGCATATCTCATCAATATGCAACCTTCCACTGCTCTTAAGGGTGTCAGTCCTATAGAGTGTCCCAACTCTCGAGCCCCCTAGTACACCCACCTTCATGCTTTTGGTTGTACTTGTTTTGTTTTGCTGCAGACTATCAGCCCAGTCAGTTGAGTGTGTGTTTTCTAGGTTATAGTTATGAGCATAATGGTTATCGTTGCTATGGTCCTCCTGCTCAACGAATCAGGATTTCATGAGACGTTGTCTTTGACGAATCTACTTCTCCTGTTTCCACCGTTGAGTCGATTTCATGGCTCTCTTTCTGACTCTTCACCCATTTCTCCACTATCACAGTCTTCCCTGCCTCCAGTGGTTCCTTCAGACCTCGCCTCGGTCTCGCCTCTGTAGCATCGCATTTTGTTCCTGCAGCACCAATCTCGTTTTTTTGGTATTCACTACTCCAGACGTACTCGTCCTTCACAAGTCTCCTCTCCTGGTATTTTGCCGACACCCGCATCTGATCCTCCTGATGATGCTCCTCGTTACGTCCTTCGTGAGCGGACATCCCTTCGACCTCCTGATCGTCTTGGATTTGCTCTGATAGCTCATACTCTCTTTGTCACTGAGCCTAGTTCTTATCATGAGGCTCCTCATTTTCAGTGACAGCTCGCTATGGCAGAGGAGCTTAATGCTCTTCGATGTACGGAGACTTGAGATATTGTACCGACACCTGTGCATGCTCGTCCGATCACATGCAAGTGGGTGTGCGAGATTAAGATCCGGTCTGATGGTACTATCGAGCATTACAAAGCTCGCCTTGTGGCTCACGGCTTTCAGCAGGAGTACGGTCGTGACTACGATGAGACTTTTGCCACTGTTGCCCATATGACCACTGTTCACACTCTTGTTGTGGTTGCTTCTGTTCGCTGGTGGTCTATCTCTTAACTGGATGTTAAGAATGCTTTTCTTAAAGGTGTTTTGCATGAGGTCTATATGCAGCCACCACAGGTATTCTGCAGATGGGCACATCTGTTGTCTTCGTCGTGCTCTTTATAAACCTCAAACAGGCTTCTCGTGCCTGGTATGTACGTTTCACTGTCAGTTCCTACGATCCTGCTATTTTTGTCAATATCTCATCTCGGTGTCGAACACTGCTTATTCTGTATGTTGATGATATGCTCATCAATGGTGATGATTCCTCATTCATCATGTCTATGAAGAAGCATCTCAGTGAGCAGTTCTTGACGACTGATCTTGGTTATCTTACGTGTACTTCCTTGGGATTGAGGTCTCTTCCATGCCTAAGGGCAACTACCTCTCCCAGCAGAAGTATGTCCAGGATCTTCTTAACCGGTCTGGTCTGACTGATACTCGCACTGCTGAGACTCTCATGGAGCTATCCCTCTAGCTTCGTGCCACTGATGGTGATCTTCTTGAAGATCCTACTCGATATCATCTTGTTGGGAGTATAGTGTACCTTGTGAGCACTCGTCGTGATATTACTTATGCTATTCATATTCTGAGTCAGTTCATGGCTCGTCCTACCCATCTTCACTGCAATCACCTTCTTCGTGTTTTTCGCTACTTGCGTGGGACTATCTCTCGTCGTTTGTTTTTCCCCAGCTCTATCTCACTACAGCTTCAAGCGTACTCCGATACGACCTGGGCTAGTGATCCTTCTGATCGTCGTTCTCTTTCTGCTTACTGTATTTTTCTTGGCTCTCCCTGATTGCCTGAAAGACAAAGAAGCAGGCTGCAGTTCCGTTCAAGTGCAGAGGCTGAGTTGAGAGCTATGGCGGCAGTAACAGCAGAGGTTACTTGGCTGAGGTGGTTACTTGTATATTTTGGAGTGCCGGTGATGGGACCTACGACTCTTTTGTCTAACAGTACAGGTGCTATCAGTATTATCTGGGACCCAGTGAAGCATGAGTTTACCAAGCACAGTAGTGTGGATGCTTCCTATACTCGCTCACAGGTGCAGGAGGGACTACTTGCTTTACAGTCTTTGCCCTCAGAGTTACATGTTGCTGACTTCTTCACGAAACCACAGATTAAGGTACACCATTTATATTTTCTCTCCAAACCCAGTGTGTGATCCACCACGAGTTTGAGGGGGGGTGTTAGTATATGAGCCTTTTATATTTCCTTATATGTATTTTGTATACTTATTTGTATATGACATACCCCCTTATACTCCTTATATATATTGCACATTGAGCCTCTTGAATATACACAATATTCATAAACAACATCAAGCTCCCTATCAAAGATGAAAAGGGGATTATTCGGTATTTTCTTAGCCTCAAAATCATTCTTAGGACATTGGTTAAGACTGAATTTTTCACCTTTGGCCACAAGGGTATCTAAAGGTTTACAGTTTTGCATGCTAAATTTTTGCAATACCTTATCGATATAGTTCTTTTGTGATAATCCAAGTATACCTAGAGAGCGATCTCGATATATTTGAATTTCTAATACAAAAGAAGCATCACCAAGATCCTTCATCACGAAATTTTTAGTGAGAAATCTCTTGGTTTCATGTAACAAGTCTATATCGTTACATGCAAGTAATATGTCATCAACATACAGAATCAAAAAATGAACTTATTCATAAACAACATCAAGCTCCCTATCAAAGATGAAAAGGGGATTATTCGGTATTTTTTTAGCCTCAAAATCATTCTTAGGACATTGGTTAAGACTGAATTTTTCACCTTTAGCCACAAGGGTATCTAAAGGTTTCTGCTTTGCATGCTAAATTTTTGCAATACCTTATCGATATAGTTCTTTGTGATAATCCAAGTATACCTAGAGAGCGATCTCGGTATGTTTGAATTTCTAATACAAAAGAAGTATCACCAAGATCCTTCATCACGAAATTTTTAGCGAGAAATCTCTTGGTTTCATGTAACAAGTCTATATCGTTACATGCAAGTAATATGTCATCAACATACAGAATCAAAAAATGAACTTATTCCCACTAAATTTATGATACATACAATCCTCAACTGTATTTACCTCAAAACCAAAAGAGATAATAACCTCATGAAATTTGTGGTACCATTGTCGGAAGCTGTTTGAGCCCCATAGATGGATTTCTTAAATTTGCATACCATTTGTGTCGGGTCAACGATCACAGAGTTTTCGTTGCTCCATATAAATCGTCTCACTAATATTTCCATTTAGGAACGTTGTTTTTACATGCATCTAGTGAAGCTTAAGATCAAAATATGCCACAAGTGCCATAATGACCATAAAAGAGTCTTTCGAAGAAACCAGAAAGAAAGTCTCTTTATAGTCTATGTCTCCTTTAGCAACAAGATGGACCTTATATCTTTCTACATTGCCTTTCGAATCCCGTTTGGTCTTAAATAACCATTTGCAACCAATGTGTTTCTTTCTTCATGGATTTTAACTCTTCATTCATGGCATTGATCCAATTAACAAAATTAGGACTTTGCATGGTCTTTTGGAGATTGATATGATCTTCTCCCAAAATTTCACTACAAGCCTCATTTTGCTGAAGAAAGATAATGTAATCATTAGAGATTGCACTTCTTCTTTCTCTAATGGATCTCCTTAATAGCACTGATTCTTGAGTTTGATGAGTTTGTTCTTTTGTAAGAACATCATTTTGTGGAGGAACCTCATAGGAATTATTTTGATTAGCATTTTCCTCAATAATACCGGGTAAAATAACCTAATCCCGATCATTATTAGGAATAACCAAGGGAAGAGAAAATAAATCCCATTCAAAAACTTCTTCAAAATTAATGACCCTAACCATATCTCCCCCTTCAAACTCAACATCCTCAAAGAACCGGGCATTTCCCGTTTCAAAAATTGTCTTAGTGGGATCATAGAATTTGTAACCCCTAGATCTTTCAGAATAACCAACAAAATAGCAACTAACAGTTTTTGAGTTCATTTTTTTTTTCTCATTAGACCTGTACGGCCTTGCCTCAGATGGACATCCCCATGTACGTACATGCTTGATGCTAGGCTTTTTGCCTATCCATTGTTCGTTCACGGGTTTTGTTAGTCGCTTTAGTTGGTACCCTGTTGAGTAAATAAGCTGCAGTTTTCAACGCTTCTCCCAGAGATACTCTGGTAAGATAGAATTACTAATCATACTCCTCACCATATCCTTAAGAGTCCTGTTTCGCCTCTCAGCAATACCGTTCATGCTAAGAGATCATGACATGGTGTATTGAGGGACAATCTCGCATTCCTTTAGGAATCTAGCAAAAGGTCCTAGATGTTGTTCACCTGATCCGCCATTTCTGCTATAGTATTCTCCACCATGGTCAGAACGAATGGCCTTAGTTCTTTTGCCAAGTTGGTTTTCCACCTCAGCTTTAAAATTTTTGAACACATCCAGGGACTGACTTCTCATGAATAAGATAAATATAACCATATTGCGAGAAGTCGTCTATGAATGTGATAAAATACCTTTGATCATTCCAAGAAGCCGTAGGGAATGGGCTGCAGACATCTGTATGTATCAGTTCCAATACATTGAAGCTCTATTAGCACTTAACTTCCTCATGTTCCTTCTGACACAAGCCTCTTAATTTTCTGCATAGAGATATTTCCCCTTAATACAATTAATACAAATGTCAAAATATGTGAAATCCAGGGGATCTAAAATTCCTTCTGACACAAGCCTCTTAATTTTCTGCATAGAGATATGACCTAAACACTTATGCCACAATGAACTTGAATTCTCATTTGCAAATTTCCTCTTTATACCACGAGAAACTGTATTCAGGACTTCATTATATAAGGCAATAGTATCAAGCAAATACAGGCTGTCGTGCCAAATTAACGAACCGGTACCAACTTTATTGGAATTCTGAAAAAGACTAAATAAACCATTTCCAAAAGAACAATTATAAGATGATTTGTCCAATACAGAAATAGAAACCAAATTCTGCCTAAAAGACGGTACAATGTCTCTTTCAAATCCAGACAATGTCCTGTCTTTAATAGCAACCTAAATGTGCCTATAGCCTCAACTTCCACCTTCTTGCCATCGCCCACATAGATGAATCTTTCAGCATCACTTGACTTTCGGCAGTTCAGGCAACCCTACATTGACACGCTGATGTTAGATGTTGCACTGGAGTCTAACCACCAAGTGTGTTCAGGTACATAAGTTAAGTTAACCTCAGAGCAAACTATAAAAATTGTACCTTTCTTTGCATGCCAAGCATGATATTTGGTACAATCCTTCTTTACGTGACCATCCTTCTTACAAAAAGAAACAAGCCAATTCAGGCACTTATTTCTTCTTTATGGATGGCTCTTCTTCTTGTTATTTTTGACTTTAGAGGTCATAGCCAAATGAGCACTTTCTGTTCTATCTTGTTTTCATATATCCTCTTCTTGCACATAATAAGAGATGAGCTCATTAAGAGCCCATTTGTCCTTTTGACAGTTATAGCTCACATTTAATTGATATCAAAATTAAATGCACGAGCAAATCCTCAGACAGCTCTAAGTTGAGTGCCTTTAATTAAAAAACAAGATGAGGCATCTCCATAATATACTCCCTTGTGTTTCCATTATCTTTATACTTCATTGAGATAAGTTTTGCTAAAAACATACTTGTTTCAGTCTTTTTGTTTTTGGCAAACCTTTGCTCAAGACTGTCAAGGAACCCCTTAGCTGTAGTGGCCTATTCTGATGTGCTATCTCGAAAAACTTCCAAAACAACACAACACGCCTCATGATCATAAAACTCATGCAATTTGAACGACCCCCACTTCTCAAACTCCATCTTTTTCTCAATAGAGCTGTTAGCCACAAGAACAGCGGGTTGTTCTTTACGTAGTGTAAGGTCCAGATCCATTACCTCAACAAGAAGGATCAAAATGTTATATTGCCATTCTTTAAAGTTTGCACCAGTAAGCATAGGTGTAGAATTGATGCAAGCAGAAATATCAGAAGCAGGATTTGCAGTTGAAATGAAAGAACGAATTAAATGCTCATATCATGAAAAACAAACTTAAGCTTCGATTCAGAATTTGATATATTACATCACACAAGATACCTAGCGCTACATTAATATTTAGTCTTTGGACAGAAATATTAACTTGCAAGTGGTAACCTTGATGTAGCAATCAAATACTAATAGTAAATCCTGTCAAACAATATGCCTTACTTTGGTCTGACTTATTGTTCACATGGAAACTTGATAACTGTTACATATTTGTTGCCACAGTTGCATATATAATTCGATCAAATATTGACTTTCCTTTTGGGTCAGTCAATAGATGCATGAATTATACATACAATTTTTTCTTTGCCTACTTGTTCTGAATAAATTAACCTACATAATAGAGGTTACTTTGGCAACATAGAACTTCAGTTAACCTATGTAGAACACTAGCTGGCCAAATTATGAATCAATACAATCATTCTTCAAAAGAGCATATATCATAAGAGTCCACAATTTATACCACAATGCATAATATAATCCTCATAAGCACAGATGAAAGAACGCTAATAAGAGAACATAACCAATTTGCAAGACAAACAATATTGCATTTGATTGATTATGCCAGATACATCAAGAAGAAAAAAAAATTTAACCAAGAACTTTTCTTGATGCTGGTGCGGCGGCGCAGGTGGCGGGCAGTTGGCGGTTGCGTGCATCGTCGCCGACCGCAGCCTGAGGGCGCGTGGCGCACGCGGAGGCAGTGGAAGCCCAAGAGCGCTGTGCAGAGGCGGTGGAAGCATGCCAGATGCGAAAGCATCGGAACTCGCCAGATGCGGGCGCAGTGGTGGCTCGCTAGATGCAAGCGCAGCGGTGGCTCGCTAGATGCAAAAGCAGCAGAAGCAGTGGAAGCCTAAGGGCGCTCGGCCGGACGCGGAAGCGGCAGAAGTCTGATGCCGCTCGACGCTCGTGGAGGTGGCGGAAGCCAGATGCCGCGCGCGGGGACACCCGAGCACTCCCGCCGGGGCAGACGCGTAGCAGAAGATGGGCAAGAACAGATCAGATGCGAAATCAGCGACGGGGTTGCCGAAACACACATACATATCAATTGACAGAACAACCGATCTATACCATAAGATCAAAACAAAACTAGATCTCATATGTGGTAGTTGCAACACACAATTTGATAACACGGAGACATGCCAGATGACGATGCCATTGATCGATGTAGAATTGATCTGAAGTAGTAGATGTGCAGGTTGCTCAATCTACCTAGGTTTGGTCTTTCCCAGCAAGAGGTAAGCTACAAATTCCAACTATGGATGGGGATAGGTGGTATGGTGTCTGTTACCTTGATGAGAGGGCATGACCCTTATTTATAGACTTTAGTATAGAATCATATCCTGGTCCATCAATAGAGATAGATTCCAAACAGGTCTCTACACAGATTTAAAATCTAAGTCCATATCATGGTTATTAGAGCGGTAAGGCGAGGTGAGGCGACCCACCTCCGTCACACCTTTTAAGCGCTAAAGCGCGAGGTGAAGTGACGCCTTACAACATCCTAAGGTGCTAAGGCTTAGTGCAGAGTTAGGATACCATAATTGTATTCCAACTAAGGTAAAAAAAATTCACTGTAGAGCTAGCTAGAAGTCACTATCTACTGTGCTAGCTGCTGGAAGTCAGTAGCTAGTAGCTAGCGTGCTACTACTTTCAAATAAAAAAAGAAGAGAATAAGTAATAAACAACTCTAAAGCTTCACTCTATCTTCTCTATGCTACTACTTTCAAATAAAAAGAAGAAGAGAAGCTACAGGCTCTCTGTCTTCTCCATGTGCTAGCTGCTGCTGCCTCCATTCAGAAACAGAACAAGACTCGAAAGCTCATCTTTCTCTCCTCTCTTTCCTTTCAATCTCCATTTAGAAACAGAGCAGAGAGGAGGGGAGAGGAGGGGTGTACCTTACTAGGCGACGGGCGACAGGGATGGGCTAGAGAGGGCGACGCCGAGACAGGGAGAATGCTTGCTGGGCGACGGGGATGGGTTGGAGAGGGCGACGCCGGAGACAGGGAGGATGCTTGCTGGGTGACGGGGATGGGCTGGAGAGGGCGACGCTGGAGACAGGGAGGATGCTTGCTGGGTGACGGGGACAGGAGTGGCGAGATGGAGGCGTCGCCGGTGAGTCTTCGCCCTCTCCTCTTTCTCTCTCTAGTTTAGTCTCCGCTGCTTGGGCCTGGTTTAGTCGTGGGCAAGCCCAATAGCCCAGCACTTTCGCGCTCCTCCCCTGCCTAAGGCCTCACCTCAAGCCTTCCTGACGCCATATGCCACCATATCGATGCCTTAGCGACACCTTCGTCCTAAGGCGGACACCATAGGCATGCACAACAAGGTGGAGCGACGCCTTAGCACACCGGCAGCGCCTTACCGCCTAAGTGACGCCTTAATAACCCTGGTCCATATTTTCCTTAATAGATGCTCAGGCTTTTCATAAATATTTTATATGATCACTTTATATATTTGAGCCAACCAAAGAATAGATAGCTAATATGTATATAAACTCATGTAGGTTCACATAATAGGAAAATAATCCAACAAAAGAGACATCAAGCATAAGTGCATTACAGATTCCTTAAGCAATTAGCCAATATCCTATAATATTCTACAAGATATGAAATGTACAGGCTTTTGTAGAAAATAATGTTTTAGAACACCACAGCAATAAATGGGCATCAGAACCAAATGAAATGTAGCTTCAAACTAGACAGCCAGCAGCTGAAGGAGGGTGAGAAACAAAGTGGCAGACATGGTGATTATGCACAAAAAGGTCCTATTTGAAAAAGAGAAATGAGATATGGAAGAATTATATAAGTAGACTATAGCAACAAATGAGTAGCACAGCTGAATGCTAACCGAGTTAAGAGGTATATATGAAAACAAACCAGGGTCTGTTAGCAACTGAAGAGAGTGAAAGAAAGAAACAAACCAGTTCACACATTCCTCTCAGAACACATGTCAATGAAGTGATTTGTTTGATGTACACCTAAAACTAAATCTGAAGAAATGGATGACCACGTACCAGAGAATATATATTTCTTTTGTAAGCTTCTTTATAGGATTTGCCGATTTGCTGCCCACAATCCAAGTGAAATTCGCTGTACACACTTCATCTGATATGGCTGAAACTGTTAAACATTCCAGAGTTTACAGTCTTGATTGCAGGTTTTGGTGCTTCAGAAGTTCCAAATACATTCCAGAACCTTAGAGTCTCATCTGCAGCAGCAGAGGCTACTGTGGAACCATCAGGGCTCTGCAACAACCATAAAGCATAACATGGAATCATCTATCGACAGCATAAGCTAGTATTTATCATCACTATACTGTGGTACTAGAGAGACAAATACCTGAGCCAAGGTAAGGACACGAGAAGTGTGGCCTTCAAGTTCTGCCAGTTTGACCATCGACGGGTACTTCCATAATGTAAGTGGTGGTTTCTGTACAAATCCGTGAGCACTTAGCAGCTCCTTTTCATTCTTATTCCAGAGTAGTGCACACACCTGGGACCCAGTATCAACAGAATTCAAACATAAGCCATTGTGTGTGTTCCAGAATTTGATGCACCGATCATTTCCACCACCACCAGAGGCAAGCACATTGCTCTGGAATGGACACCAGGCAAGAGCCTTCACTGCAGCCAAGTGATCACTAAACCTATGAAGCCACCGATTATGACCCAGGGATGGATTAGAAGATGCCATTGATACATCCCATATGTGCACCAGGTTGTCGTTGCCACCACTTGCCAATTGCTGGAATGATCCTGACCATCTCAACCCGCATACCTCCTCCCCATGCCCTCGGTATATCTGAACAATATGGGATCTCATCCTGACATCATTGCTCACAATGTTGCCATCCAGTCCACCGGTTGTCAGGATGTTATTGTTCCAAGCCAGTGAACCAACCCTTGATTGATGGACACCTCGGAGTGTTCTCAGCTGCAAAATTTATGAGATATATATTGGTATCAGTATGAGCTGATCTACTTACACTACAGAGCAAGTGTCTAGATAACTAACCATGCGATTAGAGCTCGTATCCCAGAGCTGGATGTCAGAAGAGTTGAGGCCAATGGCAATGTGCTGCCCATCAGAAGCCCAGCTGACACTAGTGATGGGACCATAGTCATCATCAATAGTCACAAGGTCAGAAGTAGAGCAATCAGATGAATTCCACAAGTACAAGGTGTTCCCAAGGGCAATGGACACCACATTTTTGCTTCCCCAGTCCAACAGATTAAGATAGTAATCATCCACCAGTCCAGGGGCATCTAACGTCCTCTCAGCAGACTGAAAAATTTAAGCAAACTAAGCATGATGTAACTAACAAAACAGTGCTAGAGAACTTGTCTGAAGAACCAAAGAAATTTGCATACCTGGGGAATTTGTCTGCGCTGCTTAGAAGGCTTGGCCTGGTTGGAAGTCAAAGTTTCAGCGAAAAGCTGCTGCTGCATCCCTTCAGGTTCTGGTGGTTTGTTCCTAAAGGCAAGAATCCTGGTTCTATTGTTCAGGAGCTTCTCAGCCAGAAGCCTCCTGTAAGCCTCTTTAGCTGGTGATACCACGACTGTATTTTCCTTTTCCTTCTTAGGTTCCGTCAGGAGGTAATATGCCATGTCCATGTCCATTGCTGACCTATCTGGTATGAACCTGTCACCCTGTCATTATATAGATCCATAAATAAATCAGACATGTTTATTTATTTAAAGATTTAATGCAGAATAAGAGAACTAGTCACAAAGGTCCTTAGCCATTACACCATCAAGTATATTTCAATACTTGTTTGAAGTTGGAACATCAAAGAGACACAATTTAATTTATGAGCTAAGGAACATGGCTCCTTACATAACAAGAAATATACTGTTAGAGTTTACAAAGCATCAAGAACAGTTTTTCCCTGATATTTGTTACACACAATTGAGGTGTCTGACAAAAAACAAGTTAATGCAAACCAAAAACGATTCATACTGATTTTTATGTGAAGTAACAAGCTCAAATTAAGAAATGCAAAGGAAAACAAAAACTGGGATCTATGAGCAATTCGCAGTTGTTATGTTTAACAAATTGTTTATTCAGCATGTAGGTGCCGCAACATATTGAGGTCTGGTTAACATACTGACTAAGCAGAACAACACAAATATTATGTAAACTACTTGCATACATTTCATAAAATACCACCAGTGAACATACTACAAACAACCTATCGATGTTTACAGTCCAGGGTACATAAGACATCAAGAACTGAAGTAATTACAGAGACTTGGCATGGAGAATGCAATTTTCTGGGAGATATGGTTGCAAAATGGCAATGGACAAAGCATAACAGGAATAAAGGTGGATTCAGAGAACATCTTCATGTTGCACTCAATGCCATCTATCAGCAATTACAATTTAACATGATCATTCCTTCACAACTGAAGGTACCAATTTAACCACCAAGGGCAAAAAATAAATGAACTTCTTTAAAAAAAACACCGGTATATGTAACATATACCATGTGATGAAATCTAATACAAATTGAATAGGTTCTTTATGATAATACCAATAATAACGTGACCAAGAATGGAATTTTGCATGTCAAAGTTGGTCAACTTTAGAGCATTGGTCTGTAAGTACAATTTATAACCATGGAACACTAAGAACTTGTAAATTAATCAACATAACAGAGAGAAAACCATGTCTACTCAGTTAAGAACATACTTTCCAAGGGCACCAAGAATGTGTTTTCTAAAAATTTCTCAAGTATCGAGGGGCTAACCAACTAACAAAAAATAATGAAGAACTAATGTCGACCTCGACATCTGTGAAACCATGAAGAACTAGATTGTAAGAAGTAATTCTTTTGCCAAAATAGGTAAACTCGAATTGTATAAACACCAAGAGTTTGGGTCTTCCAGCTTATGTAGTATTCCTAAGATGCTAAATTCAACTATAAAGAACAAATTGTGGGTGACATTTCATTGAATTAACCAAACAAGAAGAAGTGCAAATAGGGAAAGGCACTGAAGTAAATAAAATGAACCAATCAAGAACTGGCAGATATCAAGCACTGGAACATATGGACACATGATATCTCAGTCCATTCCCATCCTTTTCACTTTAACAGCTCTATATGATGAGGGGCCTGGCTAATCAAATAAAATAAGAAAATGCTACGAGTTCCACTGCTATTCCTCTCCTCTCCTCTCCTCAATATGATTCACACATCTAGACATGCTACTCTCACTTCTGATTAATTTTAAATGCTGGTCTTAGTATATTCATGTATATTTCAGACTTTCTTACGTTATGAGATAACAAGACACCAGGAACTTATTCCATGTAAATTATGAAGCACCAAAGGTGGCGAACCAAAACTAAGCAACAAATGAGGAGCTCATGCTAACCTTTAAAAGTGCGATTTCACATTTTTTTTGTGTGTGTTTCAAGAAGTAATTCTTCCAACAAACGCACTGAGCACGAACTGTATAAACACCAATAATTTGGGGGCAAAATGGATGAATCCTACTACTTACAGAAGAAGCACTGATACAATGCAAAGTTTAACCAATAAGAACAATTTCTTGACAACATTTCATCAATCCTACCAACCAAGAATTAGTCAATAGCCAAAAAAAGAAACTGTTTTTGGACATGTAGAACCGCTAAATCATCCAGAACTGGGACACGATCACAGATTTCGTTCACAAATTACTAAAGATTTCGTCAATAACCGCTAAAACATCAAGAATTGGGACGCGAGCACGGATTCCTTCCACAAGTTCCATAGCGTACAAAACCCATCCAAGAATTCAACAAACGAAACAATCCAGAACCTGGGGGAGAAGACAGGGAGGGGGGGGGGGGGGCTTTGCAGCAACTCACGTAGCATTTCGTGGACGGGTTCTTGGAGTTGGTGCAGAGCGACGGCATGTAAGGCCTCCTGGCGCCGGCCACCTCGAGCGGCGCTGGCGGCCGCAGCACGGTCAGGTGGCGCTTCGCCGTCGGGACCGAGCCGGAGCCCGCCGCCTCCATGGGCGAGCGGCCAACAATCCCAACAAGAAACCCCCCGAAAGAACACGAAGATCAGACGACCAGCAACAAAGCAAGACGCGAGGATCGATCGAAGGAAAGGTCGAGAAGATTTGAGCGCGATGGAATCCGGAGGCGATCGATGCGAACTGCAAGGCACGGGGGGATTTCGCGCGAGACGGCGAGAGATGCTTTTGGGTTCAGCAGTCTTAGGGACGAGGTGGGGTGGGGTGGGGTGGGGGTACCGGGGGTTACGGGTTCGATGGATTTGGTTCGGGGCTATTTTAGGAACGATCGGTCCGCGTGTCCCTTAGGCTTGAAGGCCCTAACGGCTAGTAATTTTATTTTCGATGTTATTTTTGTGTCAATATCAAGATTTAAAAGCGCAATAATTGAGTTTTGGTCTGAAATCCACTCGTATGCTGAATTTTAATAGTTAGAAAATACTCTCTACCCACTAACAGAAAAAAAACTCTCCAGGCCACAAATAAATATTGTTTTGTACATCGACACCTTCTTCAAATCATAACTTTGATAATCAATTTCTACTACCATTCTACTATAATCTATCAGCAAAAACTAATATAGTTATAATATTTGAAAAATATTCATCGAGACAAAATATACTCGTCTCATTTTTATATAACCAATCTAAACATTAATAATAGATATTAGATTAAAATAATTTGACCGCAAAATAAAAGATGACACTTGTTTTTGACCCGAGGGAGTAGTAGTATTGATTGGATTTAGTGTACATTTAGTTTGAAGCTAAAAATTTACAAAGATTTAGTTGACAAGAATTCAATCTTATGTTAGTGACTAGTTTCACTGAAGGATCAGTATATACGTAATCCAACTATTTTATCATAATTTCATTTTAATTTTGGACCATTAGAGAGCCAGCCATCTAGATCTACAGCTCCCTCTATCTCTCTCCAACCCTATCCGCTATGATCCAACCATTCTAGCGGCCATCGTCCTACGTGGACTCACTCGTAGCCCACAACGCCCATTGGAGCTCGTGGCCACATCCCCCCCCCCAAGCCTCCACCTGATCGATGCTGCCCCCTCCCGTACCACCCCTAGGCCATATTCATCTCTCACATTCTCCCCTATGTCACGACCGTCGTTGAAGGCGACAAGAGGCACTGCTTTCGGCGCATTTCCTTAATATAAAGAAAAGAAAGGAGAGGATGTGACAGAGTGCACGCTTATCTGAGGGGTACTAGCAGAGGGAGCATTCGTCCTTAGCGGTGGCAAACCGGCTTCACCAATAACAGTGCTTACGCATACATTTAGATGCAGTGCGGCGCTCTCCCGTGGAAATGAAGGTGCTGAGGGCGAGGGAGGGAGCACGAATCATCGATTATGATATAGTGGTCAGAAATTTGACTGATTTTGAAAACAAATTAGTCGCCAGATAAATAACAAATATCCGTTAACTAAATCGTTGCGGACTAATTTCATTCACTATTGCACCAACCAGGTGATAATTCACCAGCGGCTTGCAGCACCTTGTCGCTCGTTGCCGGGCCTTCGGCCAATCTAGAATCTAGAACTCAGCAATGTGATGGGGGCGGAACCAAAGCACGAATCTTAAAGCAGGTGGGATGGTACACAGTATCCAGAGACTCCAGTGGACCTCTTGGTCTGGAAAGGAATCTGGAAGCTACTGAAAAAGAAGAGAAGCGACAAGGTGATTGCAATGTAATGGTTTATGTACTGCTGAGTTGATTAGGTAGTACGTGGAATTTCTGGGAGATTAGAATGTTGGAAGAAATCAGTAATGTTGCGATGTCGAACCTTGGTCATAAAACCTCTCTAAAAGCATTTGCCGGCTAAATATGTGACGACCCACATATTTAACTTCCATAGGTACAATATAAGTCTAGGATCTGTTCTTAATAAATCACAACTTTATAAAAAAATGCACACATCAAAGTAGCATAGCAGAGGCATATGCAGTGGATCCTATAAACTAAACAACTGAAAGATAGTTTAACAAATACGTTTAATATATAATTAAACCGGAAACATTGACCCAACTCTACATCTAGATTTGCTTCAGTCTTCGTCAACCTCTAGTGTCTTCCTTCTTTTTTGTTCAAGTCATAATCTCTTCCTTCTTGATCTTCAATGAAGCACTCTTCTCAAACATCCCAATTATCACATTTTTTTAGTTCTCAAAATAAAAGTAACCCTTTGAATTTTATTGAATTAATTAAAGCTTAATTTGAATTTTTAGAAATTAAAATAATTTAATGTGAATAATCAAACATAAATTAAATTCAAAACTGATTTATTTGCGTTCCTCTTGTTCTAGAGTATTTTCTGGAATTTTATTGAATTTGTTTGAGTTAATTTGCTATTTCTTTTAGCTCAATTTAATTTAATTCCTTTTTAGAAAATCCTAAATCCTGTCATCCCGACCCATTCTCTTTCGCTCCACCGGCCCAGCTCGCCTCGGCCTACCTCGCCCGCGCGTGCCAGCCCACCGCTCCCATAGTCCTAGCCCGCTCGACGGCTGTGTCTCGCCCGCGTGCGCCTCGTGTCCCAGATCACCACCGCCACACGAGCGGGCCTAGGCACTATTCTTCATCCCAGTCTCATAGATCATTACCACTAGATCGCGGTGCGGAAGAAGAGTTGGAGCGAGCTGATCCAACGAAGAGCGTGTCGATATAGTGATCCCGATCGATCGTCAATGTAGTCGATCGTCCTTGTAGTCGATCGTCTCCTCCAACAACCAAAGGAGTGTAATACCTTGAAATCTTAATCGGGCAATTAGAGAAAGATTCAGGAGAAAATATTAAATGGAAAATGGAAGTTTCAGAGGTTCGAGGGGATTTACATAAATATGCCTCCTCCAAACCCTAGCCGCCACTCCACCCCTCCCCAAGCCGCCATCTCCCCTCCCACTAGCCGCCTCCTCCTCCTCCTCTCCTCGTGCGCACCTCCACCCTTCCCCAACCGAGGGTGCTCTGCTCCACCTCCCGCTGCTCGTCTCTGAGCTCGCTTTCCCATTGGTGGCGGTTGAGCGAGGAGAAGAAGAGAGGAGGAGCACCCTACGGAGATCTTCATGAGCCTCGTCCCACGTATTCAAGGGGTAACGATGATCTCCCCACGGTTGAGGCCGATTTGATCTTTAGTTTTCACCGATCGATTTTCTTGTGTCTTGTAGCGTGTAGGTTGATTTACAATCTGTTTGTTCGTTAGGTTTCGTATAGATAGAGTTTGGATTGGGGATTTAGTCGCTAGGGAATTGTAGGTCTCGTTCTCGACTTTTCATAGGCTTAAAGATCACCCAATTGAGTTGTGGTGTAAAAGTTACGTTGATTTCTATCTTGCTATCTAGAGAGCTTGATGAATATTAGCACTCGTCTTGTTTATTAATATGATTTAGTTGAAGGCTAATTCGGGTTTCACCCAACACAATTGTTGTAGGAAATTTCTTAAGATTTCCATATTGCTAAAATTCTTGAATTTTGGATAAACCAATTAAAAGTTATGAATTTTCTTCTACTACAGTATTTTTTGTCTAACTGATTATAGTTACAGAGTTTCATCTGCTTATTAGACATATAAGATGGCCGAATCTGGAAAACTCATAAATTAGGTTTAGGTGGGAAATTTGATAAGATTTCCAGAGGAACCAAGAATGCCTCATTTGGACTTCGGTTGAACAGTAATGATTTTTTAGTACGTATGCATCGAGGGACATATCGGTCTTTTGCGTTAAAAACCAGAGGGTTAGGTGATTTAATTAGAAGTTTTGGTAATCTAATAAAATGTGGGGAATTTTATGAAGAATCCATAACTGGGCGGTTTGCCATGATCGGACTTTTGAGTCAAAAGTTACACTCTTTTAGTACCGGGACGAGAAGGGTGATTGTTCGGTATTAGCAAAGCGCGTATATTCGGGGCGTATAGGAGCGATGTTGATTGATGGTTGTTCTTATAATACTGTAGCTTGTATTGAAATTTGAGTATTTAATGTAGGAGAGCGTCGTGCTTGTTGCCATCTTCTAGCCAAACCGTCGTCGCAACTAGTAAAGGCAAGTGCATGGTAGACAACGATCAATGATTGATCACGTGTTTTCTATCTTTCATTACCATTATTGTTGTACTTTTATTTTTATTTAATTGCAAGCAATGGAATGGTATTAAGGGCAATGAAACTGCCGCAGAAAACTGCTTTGCGCGACAACTTATCTGCCGACATTACCTTTCCCCGGCACTTGTTGCTGCTAGTAAAATCTTTGGAAAAAACATTTCCGCAGATATTTGTATTCCGTGATTAACGCCCTAGAAAAATTATTTTGCCAGCGATTGTATTTCCCGGGTTAGGTTTTCCGTAGTTGGAGTTTCTTGGTAGTTATACGTATTCTTGGCGATTAACTCGCCTTAATTGCCGATTTTCCGACGTTATCGCCCTAGATAAGTCGGTTTTATGGTAGTTGGAGTTTCTCCGGCAGTTATACTTATTGCCGGCAGTTAACCCGCCCTTAATTGTCTGTTTTCCCGAACCCTAGATAAGCTGGTTTTCCGCGATTATCGTATTGCCAGCATTAACCCGCTTAATTGTCTATTTTCCGAACATTTATGCATCCTAGATAAGTTGGTTTTCCCCGACAGTTGAAGTTTTCCCGACAGTTAGTGTTTCGCCGGCAGTTACCTACCCTCTATTGTCTATTTTCCCAACAATTTGCACCATTTAATCAGAATTTAGAAAAATAGAAAACATACAATTTTATCAATTGTACCACTTAGAAAATATCATATCAACAATCTAATAAAAGTACAACACATAGATGAAATTGAAATGATGCAAAATATATAAACCTAAAATATGAAATTACTGATAAGCACAACAGTACATGTGCCACCATATACATGCAATTTCAGAATTCTGAGCATTCTAATATAGGCACGGTCTTCTTGGCATTTACAAAATATCCACACAAAAGAAGTTGACAATTCTAGTCTATCCTTGACACATGTAAATACTATAACCCCTTGTACCCAGATCTAGTCTATCCTTAGCATATATAAAACATCTACGCAAAAGAAGTCGACAATGAAGATGTCCACATAATGAAATCATCACGCTATCATCATTTGCAAAATAAGGACGATCACTCCATCAGCAAACAATAACTTCAACAACCCTTATGTCTTGTACCTGAAAAGAAATTCGAGAAGTCAATAACCACAAACCATATATAAAGTCAAACATGATATGAACGTCAAATAGTGGCCATTCCTCAAATCTAACTTGCAAATACAGCATGATTAGGTTCAATTTGATTGTGGTGCTGATTAGCGTTAAGAGGTGTCATTCATTTTCTTGGATCAAGTTTTCACAACGAAGTGCAGCATGATTAGGTTCAATCAGTTTGCTAAGCAAACACGTTCAGGTACAGGTGTTTTAGCATGTGCATTCCCGGTTTGTTTCAAATGAGAATTAAACGGGAATATGGAATTATGGTAACATGTTATAAGTTTTACATTGAACTAACATATCAGTAATGTATGGTTGCTTAAGATTGTACACGTGAGCATCTTTGTAAAGATGTCCCCAAAACACAACTTTGATCATTGATTTCTATGGTAATAGATTTATAAAACATAACAAAATTATACATTTATGAAAGATTTTTGGAGACAAACCTATACATACCATTTTCAAGTGCTCAATCAAAATATTGAAAAATATATCGATTGCCAAAGTTTAGAAAGTTTGACTGTACGTAACCCAAAACAACATTCTTTTGTGACTAGAGGGACGAAACCCAAAACAACATTCTTTTGTGACTAGAGGGAGTATACAATTAACACACTCATTAAAACATGACTCTCTGACATAGGTTTTGCAATGCATCACATTCACTATCCTGGTGCATCAAATTTATTGCAGGAGAGTTTGCTTCAGGGTTCAATAAGAACACAGGTGATATACTTATCTGCAGTATAGCATAACCAAGAAAATTGTTGCTATAGAAGAGGAAGTTCAATCTTTTAACATCAGCTCTAGCAGATGTGTAAAATAATATCTGACGGGGAGTTTGCTTCAGGGTTCAATAAGAACACAGGTGACATACTAATCTGACAATATAGCTTATCCCAGAAAATTGTTGCTATAGAAGAGGAAGTTCAATCTTTTAACAACAACTCTAGCAGATTTGTAAAATAATATATGACGTTTATCTAAGTGACAGCTCATGATTAGATGCTTTTATTGTGCACATACAAAACAAATTCTGATAATAACCTATGTTTCAACTTTCAACTCCCAAGTTACGTAATGCTATCCTGTGGACACACTGCGGATATGACAAATAGTGAAACACAAAACAGCTGTATATATTTATTTTGTTAAAACTAACATGTCAGAGGAGTTGAGATCAATCAAAGTATCACAGTTCACGCAGAACTGTCTCAGACTGTACAACATGTGAAAACCTCTATTGAAACCAGTAACAATGCATCAGGCACATTCCATACCAGAAGGAACTATAAAGTCTTACTAGTCATCCTCTAAGACTAGAGCACCAGAAATTTAGTTATGTCTTTTTATACTTGTATTATATTTCTGCGATATTGAGGCTGAGCAATAGTATAATTTAAAATTTGTATTGTCATGGAATATAGATTAGTGACAACTATACCGTATACAATATTTATGCACTGGGTATCATTCTAGCAACTATTTATGTACCTTCAATTTTAGTGAGGATAAAAAAATTTCAGAACGGTATCTGCGGACATGAAAAAAGGTGCAACTGGCATCTGTATTCTAAAGTCAGATTGCATATTACCATTTACCCGTGCAACATCAAATGCTGAAAGTTGGGAAGGATATTGCTATACTTTCATGTACAAGCGTAACAAAATTATTCTGTATTGTTCTTCAAGTTTAACTTAGGTTGAAAAAATAAAGTTAATAGTCAATGGTTAATAGTCAACCCATGTAGACTTCCTATATGCTATAAAAAAACACTTATTTTTGATTATAGGCATAATCTACCTTTAACTGGCTGAGGCTTTATAAGGAACAAAGGAACAAAATGAGGATATCATAAATTTCAGTAATGGTCCAAGTATCTAAGAATTCATGGAAACATCGAACAACGATGTTCCAACATTTACATGGATTAGCCAAACGAATATATTTTTGAAGTGGAATAAGTAGCTAAAACATCAAATTGAGATCCTTTGTCTCTCTCTCTCCCGTTTAACGACTAAGCGAGTGAGTGGCAATAATCTAAAAAATCAAATGAATCCCAAATAAAGCAACAAGTTTATACCTGTGTTTGTTGTTGTGGGCAACTTGATCTTCTTTTTCTGAATACAAAAGATGCAAGTACATTAATTGGGAAACAAATTGTGGTGGATCAATAGATCGATGCTTAATGGATGTGGCCCAGAATTGAATCCCCGCTCACCATGCGTTCATATCCCCTGGGGAGGGGTTACGACTTTTGCACATGATTAGGGCAACTTCACAACATTCAACAACAGTACCACCCCTCCGATCCGTTGATATAACGGTAGCCTTTTCGAGGATATCATGTGCCCAATAACGTACAAGATAACTTCTTTTCGGTGAAACATGTCATCATTGAATATTCGATTCAAGTCTAACTTTCATGAGACTAATGAATGAGGTTTTGCGTGCTTTCATTGGTAGATTTGTGGTGGTTTATTTTGATGATATATTGATATATAGCAAATCATTAGAGGAACATATGGACCATTTACGTGCTGTTTTTAAGGTTTTACGTGATGCACGCCTATTTGGTAACCTTGAGAAGTGCACCTTTTGCACCGATCGAGTCGCGTTTCTTGGCTATGTTGTTACTCCACGGGGAATTGAAGTTGATCAAGCCAAGGTTGAAGCAATCTGAGTTGGCCGACTCTAATACGGTCCTGCAGGTGCGGAGCTTTAGGACTTCTTTGGGTTCTACCGCCGCTTTGTGAAGGATTTCAACACTATCGCGCACCATTGAATGAGCTTACCAAGAAGGCGTGCCATTTGTTTGGGGCCTTTGCACGGAGAATGCCTTCACCACATTGAAAGATAAGTTAACACATGCACCTCTACTCCAACTCCACGATTTCAATAAGACTTTTGAGCTAGAATGTGATGCAAGCGGAATTGGTTTAGGTGGTGTGTTGTTACAAGAAGGCAAACCTATAGCATACTTGATGAGAAATTGAGTGGGCCTAGTTTGAACTATTCTACTTATGATAAAGAGTTATATGCCCTCTTTCGAACCTTAGAAACTTGGCAACATTATTTATGGCCCAAAGAATTTGTTATACATTCTGATCATGAATCTCTAAAGCATATTCGAAGTCAAGGTAAATTGAACCGTAGACATGCAAAGTGGGTTGAATTTATTGAGTCTTTTCCCTATGTCATAAAACACAAGAAGGGAAAGGAGAATGTTATTGCTGATGCGTTGTCTAGGAGATATGCCATGTTATCACAACTTGACTTCAAAATTTTGGATTAGAGACTATTAAAGAGCAATATGTGCACGATCTTGATTTTGCGAAATATTGTTGAATTGTGAAGAAGGAAAAATGTGGAATAAATTTGTCATTAATGATGGATTTGTGTTTAGAGCTAACAAGTTGTGCATTCCTGCTAGTTCCGTCCGTCTGCTGTTGTTACAGGAAGCACATGGAGGTGGGTTAATGGGACATTTTGGTGTGAAGAAAACAGAGGACATACTTGCTGATCATTTCTTTTGGCCAAAGATGAGACGGGACGTCGAGCGCTACGTTGCCCGCTGCACTACATGTCAAAAAGCTAAGTCACGACTTAATCCTCATGGTTTATATATGCCTTTACCCGTTCCTAGCATTCCGTGGGAAGATATTTCGATGGACTTTGTTTTAGGATTGCCTAGGACAAAGAAGGGAAGGGATAGCATATTTGTGGTTGTTGATAGATTTTCTAAGATGGCCCATTTTATACCTTGTCATAAGAGCGATGACGCTACCAATATTGCTGATTTATTCTTTCGTGAAGTTATTCGCTTGCATGGTGTGCCTAATACTATAGTTTCAGATCGTGATGCTAAATTGGGGACTAAGCTGTTATTTTCTACTACTTGTCATCCCCAAACTGATGGACAAACTGAGGTTGTGAATAGAACTTTGTCTACCATGCTTAGGGCTGTGTTGAAAAAGAATTTAAAAATGTGGGAAGAATGCTTGCCTCATATTGAGTTTTCTTATAATCGGTCATTGCATTCTACTACAAAGATGTGCCCTTTTGAAGTTGTTTATGGTTTTGTGCCTCGTGCTCCTATTGATTTAATGCTTCTCCCACCTTCAGAGAAATTGAACTTTGATGCAAAACAACGTGCTGAACTGATTTTAAAAATACACGAGACAACCAAGGAGAATATAGAGCGCATGAATGCTAAATATAAATTTGCTGGTAGTCAGGGGAGAAAACACATAACTTTTAAACCAGGAGATCTTGTTTGGTTGCACTTGAGAAAAGATAGGTTCCCCGAATTGAGAAAGTCAAAACTGATGCCTAGAGCTGATGGTCCTTTCAAAGTATTAGAAAAGATTAATGATAATGCATACAAGCTTGAACTGCCTGCAGATTTTGGGGTTAGTCCCACATTTAACATTGCAGATTTGAAGCCATACTTGCGGGAAGAGGATGAGCTTGAGTCGAGGACGACTCAAATGCAAGAAGGGGAGGATGATGAGGACATCCCTACCATGGATATAACCGTGCCTACACATACAACTCAACCACAACCAGTACAAGGACCTCTTACCCGAGCTCGTGCTCGTCAACTTAATTATCAGGTGAATTCGTTCCTAGGATTATATACTACTGAGAATAGACCGCTACCTAATGCAAGTGATTTAATTGTGCTTAGGAATATGGGAAAGGACAATGGAGAGGCATGCGGAGTCGTGGAGATGTATGGAAGGCATAATGGAGATCATCCGTCACTTTGGGTCCAAGACAAGCAAGAGTTCGAGATGGGCTCGTTACGAGTCGATTCGGACTACAGCGTCAGCACTAACTTTAAACGGGCGTAACTTCTTCATACGGACTCCGTTTGGGGCGTTTCTGGACTTCGTGGAAAGCTTATCAAGTCTACTTTCTAACGGATCCAACCTCATCAGCAAATTCTATCCGAGCCGGCCGAAATTATCAAAGGAGTCCGTATCCGTATCAGAGTCCGAGTCGAAGGGTGCTGCGCCACCTCTACTTTGGCCCACTCGCCTTGTAACCCTAGGGCGTCGTCCACCCACTGGCCGCCACCCTGGTCGTTTACCCTATATAGAGCCGCGTCTCCATCGCTTGAACTCGGATTTCGTTGAGTTTAGGTTTAGCCATTGTGCAAACTCATTCTTGATTGTGTCGAACGACCACTGTCAAGACGACCGGGATCCCATCTTTGCTATTCGCAATACAATTTATGCTTCCTTCATATTCGCAATATCGATTGCCTATGTCTTATTCTTGCTAGTTCTTCGATTGCTCGCGAGGATTGAACCGTGTTCAGTTGATCGCGCCTCCAGCGAGGTCAATAACACTTGGAGTTGGTTGGCGATTGCTAAAGGCGCAAGCGTCGTCGTACGGTTGTAGTCGGATCGTGAGAGTCACCGCCACCAAAATCGATAGTTATCAATCTCATCGAAAGATCGGACACCTCGTTTACATCAGGACTCGAGTCTTACTTTCCGCTACCGCTATCTTCGTTTCTCGCGTCGTATGCCCTCGGGCTAGGCCTCAACGTCCGTGTCAAACCCTAGCTGCATCACCTTGCCCTCGAAACCCTAGTCCCCGCCTCAGGAGTCGCCTCGAATCCGCTAGATTCACAAGGAGAAGCGGAGCTCCGCCATCCCCTTCATCATCGTCTTCCCCCGCCACTAGTGAGTCCTAGCCATTGCCGCTGTCACCATCGTCTTCCTCGTGCCTAGATCTACCTCGCCCTTTCTCAATTTTGCCAGAGCACCGTCCGAGCCCCATCGTCACCGAAAGCCATAGCTCCACTGCCGCTTCTTCCTCACCGCCGGTTGTCTTCGTCCTCTCCCGGTCTTCGCATGCTACCCGGCGTGTTCCCCGTCACCTCCTCTTCCATTTGCGCCACTCCAAACCCGCCGAGCCACAACTTTTCGTTGTCAACGTTGTCGCCGGAGTTGCACGGCTGCTCTCCATCGCCCCTTGGTCCTAGAGCTGCCACCACTGTCGGGTCAACGTGGCTGCCACGTCATTGGCACCGAGTCTTTGGCTAAAATGACAATGTTCGGCGACAAAATATCAAAAATAGGCCTCTCGCGAACGAATTGGCAAAATGGCACCCGTATCGTGCTCAAAGGACACATCAGGGGGCCTATCGTACCCCAAGTGCGTGACGGGCCACATGGCAAGGTCCCATTCGGCGGTAGTCGGCTTGCCACGCCCCCCACAGAACAGTATCCCACCTACCATGCCCCAGTGAGCGACAGCTGGACTAGACTGGTGACCTGCCTTTCCCTAGGTCGTGATAGGCTCCATACCACTACGTGGGGGCACAGTAGCCCCCCTGAAAGGGTACAGGTAGTCTACGCTAGCTGACAGTTTAAAAAATCTATCAGGTAAACTAGGATACTATGCAAGCAAGAGATCATAGATCATTACCACTAGATGCGCGGTGCAGCGAAAGAAGAGTTGGAGCAGCCTGGTCCAACGAAGAGCGTGTCGATATAGTGATCCCAATCGATCGTCCAATGTAGTCGATCGTCCTTGTAGTCGATCGTCTCCTCCAACAACCAAAGGAGTGTGTAATACCTTGAAATCTTAATCGGGCAATTAGAGAAAGATTCAGGAGAAAATATTAAATGGAAAAATGGAAGTTTCAGAGGTTCGAGGGGGATTTACATAAATATGCCTCCCCCCAAACCCTAGCCGCCACTCCACCCCTCCCCCCCAAGCCGCCATCTCCTCCCCTCCCACCAGGCCGCCGCCTCCTCCTCCTCCCTCTCCCTGGTGCTGCACCTCCACCCTTCCCCAACCGAGGGTGCCTGCTGCTCCACCTCCCCGCGCCGTCGTCTCTCGGAGCTGCTGCTTTCCCCATTGGTGGCCGGTTGAGCGAGGAGAAGAAGAGAGGGAGGAGCACCCTACGGGAGATCTTTAGCGAGCCTCGTCCACGTATTCAAGGGGTAACGATGATCTCCCCACTGGTTGAGGCCGATTTGATCTTTAGTTTTCACCGATCAGATTTTCTTGGTGCTGTAGCGTGTAGGTTCAGAGATTTACAATCTATTTGTTCGTTAGGTTTCGTATAGATAGAGTTTGGATTGGGGGATTTCGTCTGCTAGGGAATTGTAGGTCTCGTTCTCAGCTTTTCATAGGCTTAAAGATCACCCAATTCAGAGTTGTGGTGTAAAAGTTACGTTGATTTCTATACTGCTATCTAGAGAGCCTGATGAATATTAGCACTCGTCTTGTTTATTAATATGATTTAGTTGAAGGCTAATTCAGGGGTTTCACCCAACACAATTGTTGTAGGAAATTTCTTAAGATTTCCATATTGCTAAAATTCTTGAATTTTGGATAAACCAATTAAAAGTTATGAATTTTCTTCTACTACAGTATTTTTTGTCTAACAGATTATAGTTACAGAGTTTCATCTGCTTATTAGACATATAAGATGGCCGAATCTGGAAAACTCATAAATTAGGTTTAGGTGGGAAATTTGATAAGATTTCCAGAGGAACCAAGAATGCCTCATTTGGACTTCTGGTTGAAAAGTAATGATTTTTTTAGTACGACTGTCTGTCGAGGGGACATATCGGTCTTTTGCGTTAAAAACAGAGGGTTAGGTGATTTAATTAGAAGTTTTGGTAATCTAATAAAATGTGGGGAATTTTATGAAGAATCCATAACTGGGCGGTTTGCCATGATCGGACTTTTGAGTCAAAAGTTACACTCTTTTTAGTACCAGGACAGTAAGGGGTGATTGTTCGGTATTAGCAAAGCGCGGTATATTCGGGGACGTATAGGAGCGATGTTGATTGATGGTTGTTCTTATGATACTGTAGCATGTATTGAAATTTGAGTATTTAATGCAGGAGAGGCGTCGTGCTTGTTGCCATCTTCTAGCCAAACCGTGAGTCGCAACTAGTAAAGGCAAGTGCATGGTAAACAACGATCAATGATTGATCACTGTGTTTTTCTATCTTTCATTACCATTATTGTTGTACTTTTATTTTTATTTAATTGCAAGCAATGGAATGGTATTAAGGGCAATGAAACTGCCGCAGAAAACTGCTTTGCGCGACAACTTATCTGCCGGCATTACCTTTCCCCGGCACTTGTTGCTCGTCAGTAAAATCTTCTTCGGAAAAAACATTTCCCGACAGATATTTGTATTCCGCGATTAATCGCCTAGAAAAATTATTTTTGCCGCAGATTGTATTTCCGGCGGTTAGGTTTTTCCGCAGATTGGAGTTTCTTGATAGTTATCGTATTCTTGGCGATTAACTCCGCCCTTAATTGCCGATTTTCCGACGATTATCGCCTAGATAAGCTGGTTTTCACTGGTAGTTGGAGTTTCTCCGGCAGTTATACTTGTTGCCGGCAGTTAACCCGCCCTTAATTGTCTGTTTTCCCGAACCCTAGATAAGCTGGTTTTCCCTAGTGATTATCGTATTGCCTGCGATTAACCCATATAATTGTCTATTTTCCGAACATTTATGCATCCTAGATAAGTTGGTTTTCCCGACGGTTGAAGTTTTCCGACGATTAGTGTTTCGCAAGTGATTACCTACCCTCTATTGTCTATTTTCCCAACAATTTGCACCATTTAATCAGAATTTAGAAAAATAGAAAACATACAATTTTGTCAATTGTACCACTTAGAAAATATCATATCAACAATCTAATAAAAGTACAACACATAGATGAAATTGAAATGATGCAAAATATATAAACCTAAAATATGAAATTACTGATAAGCACAACAGTACATGTGCCACCATACACAAGCAATTTCAGAATTCTGAGCATTCTAATATAGGCACGGTCTTCTTGGCATTTACAAAATATCCACACAAAAGAAGTTGACAATTCTAGTCTATCCTTGACACATGTAAATACTATAACCCCTTGTACCACAGTACTAGTCTATCCTTAGCATATACAAAACATCTACGCAAAAGAAGTCGACAATGAAGATGTCCACATAATGAAATCATCACGCTATCATCATTTGCAAAATAAGGACGATCACTCCATCAAGAAACAATAACTTCAACAACCCTTATGTCTTGTACGAAAAGAAATTCGAGAAGTCAATAACCACAAACCATATATAAAGTCAAACATGATATGAGCGTCAAATAGTGGCCATTCCTCAAATCTAACTTGCAAATCTGACATGATTAGGTTCAATTTGATTGTGGTCTTGATTAGCGTTAAGAGGTGTCATTCATTTTCTTGGATCAAGTTTTTCACAACGGCGCATGATTAGGTTCAATCGGTTTGCTAAGCAAACACGTTCAGTCTGTGTGTTTTAGCATGTGCATTCCGGTTTGTTTCAAATGAGAATTAAGCGGGAATATGGAATTATGGTAACATGTTATAAGTTTTACATTGAACTAACATATCAGTAATGTATGGTTGCTTAAGATTGTACACGTGAGCATCTTTGTAAAGATGTCCCCAAAACACAACTTTGATCATTGATTTCTATGGTAATAGATTTATAAAACATAACAAAATTATACATTTATGAAAGATTTTTGGAGACAAACCTATACATACCATTTTCAAGTGCTCAATCAAAATATTGAAAAATATATCGATTGCCAAAGTTTAGAAAGTTTGACTGTACGTAACCCAAAACAACATTCTTTTGTGACTAGAGGAACGAAACCCAAAACAACATTCTTTTGTGATAAGAGGAGTATACAATTAACACACTCATTAAAACATGACTCTCTGACATAGGTTTTGCAATGCATCACATTCACTATCCTGGTGCATCAAATTTATTGCAGGAGAGTTTGCTTCAGGGTTCAATAAGAACACAGGTGATAATACTTATTTGATAATATAGCTTAACCCAGATTGTTGCTTTCAAACTTATTGCAGGAGAGTTTGCTTCAGGGTTCAATAAGAACACAGGTGACATACTAATCTGACAATATAGCTTATCCCAGAAAATTGTTGCTATAGAAGAGGAAGTTCAATCTTTTAACAACAACTCTAGCAGATTTGTAAAATAATATATGACGTTTATCTAAGTGACAGCTCATGATTAGATGCTTTTATTGTGCACATACAAAACAAATTCTGATAATAACCTATGTTTCAACTTTCAACTCCCAAGTTACGTAATGCTATCCTGTGGACACACTGCGGATATGACAAATAGTGAAACACAAAACAGCTGTATATATTTATTTTGTTAAAACTAACATGTCAGAGGAGTTGAGATCAATCAAGAGTATCACAGTTCACGCAGAACTGTCTCAGACTGTACAACATGTAGAAAACCTCTATTGAAACCAGTAACTTAATGCATCAGGCACATTCCATACCAGAAGGAACTATAAAGTACTGTACTAGTCATCCTCTACAGACTAGAGCACCAGAAATTTAGTTATGCTGACTTTTTATACTTGTATTATATTTCTGCGATATTGAGGCTGAGCAATAGTATAATTTAAAATTTGTATTGTCATGGAATATAGATTAGTGACAACTATACCGTATACAATATTTATGCACTGGGTATCATTCTAGCAACTATTTATGTACCTTCAATTTTAGTGAGGGATAAAAAAACATTGTCAGAACGGTATCTGCGGACATGAAAAGGTGCAACTGGCATCTGTATTCTAAAGTCAGATATGCAGCATTACCATTTACCAGTGCAACATCAAATGCTGAAAGTTGAGAGCTAGGATATTGCTATACTTTACAGTGTGCAAGCAGTAACAAAATTATTCTGTATTGTTCTTCAAGTTTATCTGATACGGGGTCGCCCGATCTTCTCGACGTAGGATGGATACTCACGGGAGTCTTGATGAATTGTAATGATCCTCCAATGCCAGTGCAAGGGACGAACACTCTTTGATCCGCCAAAACACACTCGTGTTGATTTCGCCGACCACCAAGTGAAGATCTATCGTGCACCCAATTCCCAGCGGAAAGGATGAACGATCTTGATTGAAGAAGACACTCCAAATTCCCTATGGAATTTTGGTAGCAAAGCTAAACTCGAAAACTTTAGTAGATTGATTTTTCTCAAACGTGGTCTGAGGATACAATAGGGGTCTACCCCTCAATATATAGTGCCTCTTCTCCACCTCATGACTGGCCAAGAGGCCCTACTCCTATTCTAATTCGGATTTGGAGTCATACTCCAATTCCGACACATTCCAAAACAAAAAAGGAAACTCTGATTTTAAAACCGTCAGATTGTTTCATTCATATATTTTGATACAAGATGAATTTCGGAGTGAGGGAGGATCCGTTGGATCGGTCTTGAAGTTAGCTTTCCCACAAGCCCAAAAACACTCAAATCGGAATTCGTATGAGAAAGTTATGACCTTTTTACTTCGCATTGTCCTGCTGATTCCGATTCCGAATTTGAGGCTGACTCCGAATCCGAATTGAATTCTGAGTTGATTCCGAATTTGAATTTGGTTGGGCTTGTGGAAGTTTCGAATTTGACTTGGATTCTTGGGCTTCTCTCCCCTTGCTCGTCTCCCACAAGCTTCTCCTCCATTGTGACGGCCTTTCTTCAAGAACAGCGTCATATCCTTCATCTCTGTTCATTATTGAATCTTCCAATCTGAGCACAAGCAAAACACTAGTTTTAGGTAGTATAAAATTCTCAACTAATTTAAAAGGAAATTCGGTGAACAGATTCACATGTTGGATAAGTTTCTCTTGTTTTTCAACTGTCTTAGTAAGCTCATGTTGTTCTGAGGTTTTTAATGAATTGAAAATATTATATGAAACAATATAGCTAAGGATGTCCGCATCATCCTCCATTTCTTCAAAAAAAGCAGTCCTCGGCTTTTGATAGCCTGAAAATGTACTAGACGAAGAAAACAACGTATATGCATGGTATATGTATGAATCAATTATTGTGTTCTTCTTGTTGTTTTGCACAATCGATAGCTCAAAATCATATTTCAAATTGCCCAACTGACTCATATGATAAAATTTAACCTTCCCAACATCAAAGTCAACTAAAGTGGGTGAAAACAAATTGATACCATTCCATGCTTCAACTGCGCTACTCTGATTAGTTGTACATTTAAGAGATAAATAAGTAGGCATCATATTGCGTTCTAAACAATAGACACTTGTATTTAAACCCATCTTAAAGAGATCATGACATTGCTCAATAGATGGTTTGCACAAAACATGTAATTTTAGATCAGCAAGATTATCACAAGTAATGCATATTCGATAAACTTGAAACATATTATCAAAACCAACATCTCCAATCAAATTGAATTTGTATGTGTCTATGTAGCTATTTACTAGTGATCTTAAGTATGAAATTTCAAGAACCTTCTTAATCACACTAGATAGCTGTTTAGGACTATCGAATATGATATAACACAAAGAATCATTAAGGGATATTCTAGTAAGAACCTCTACATGAGAAATCAATTCCATATTATGAAAATTAAGCATATCAAATTTAGAACTTGGAATCATCAAAGGAATAATGGAGTTCTCAGTGTTACGCACCTTATCTTGATGAACTATCGATTCAGTACCAATAGTATTACCTTGATCGTCCTCCTCATGTGATGTAGGTGCCGCGGGTATCGTAATGTTATCATGTAACCATGGGGTAGCAGGCATTCCCTCTCCAACCATGGTTATCTCTTCATCTTTCTCTTCCAATGGTGAGGGCTCTTGAATGTCCAACTACTTATTTGCTAGGTCCACCTGTACAATGTGAGATACAATACTAGAAATAGAGGGTAAGTTGTTAGGTTCAAAAATAATCTTACTTGTCCTATCATCTAGCTCTGCCTTTTCTTTTTGTACACCTCTCACACTCTCGATTGGGATGCTCTCAACCTCGCATATGGTGGAATCACACAGCTCACTCTTTTTATCACTCTCACTCAATCTGGCTATGTGGCTCTCATTCTCACATGGGTTTTGATACATCTCATTCTTGTAAGACCGTGGGCCAGCAATGACACAACTACCACCAACCACAACCTCCTCACGTGTTGCTGGTTGTGACGGGGCAGCACTACTCATCACCTCGGTTGAAGAAATATTCCCATGCTCGATCTTCTTCTCAAGTGACACACTAGTGGATGAATAGGAACTAAAGAGCCAGAGCAGATTTAATTTATGTGCTTGCATGTCTTTAAGTCTCTTTTCCACCTTCATAGCATATTTCACCAGATCTTGCAGACTACGAAAATATTCATCTTGAAGTGCAGCAACGATCTGATAACTCAAGCCTGCTTTGAAGTATGTCTTTTCTTGATATGCACTAGTGATATTGGCACGACGCATTGCATGATTCAACTCAATATAGTAATCTCGGACAACTTTGCATCCTTGTGTAGTGCTCTCCACGTGGCGTAGTAGTTCCCGCTCATAATAGGATAGAACAAATTCTCTTCTCATGGCCCTTTTTAAATAGACCCAAGATGTAATGAATCGTTTTCCACTTAGTTGTTGCCACCAACTAGAGGTATAGTCCATAAAAAACATATTGGCCACTCTCACTTCCTTGGCTTCTGATTCGAACTTCTGAGATTCAAGCTCGAACTCTATGTTTTGTACCCACTCAAGATACTCCTCTGGATCATTACTACCATACAAGGGAAGATACGTATACTCTCGATCTGCCATTGTTAGTAGCAAAGCAAAGAATATGTATGTAGTTGTATGTGTATCTCTCAAACTCACTTGTCTTACCAAATTACATTCTTACCTTTCCGAAGTGAATTGAGGCCAAAAGAAACTTACACTTGGTGGTGGCTACAATAACGAGTGATGATCAAGCGGATTTAAAAGTGAATCACCATTGTACGGCAAAGGATATTTTGTGGAGCTTGGTTAGGAGGTATTTATCCTACACAATCTGAATTTCACGATGTTGTAAAATTAAGTAATAATCCAAGCTAGAAAAATATTGCCTATGTGCTGATTCAATAGATGTAAGTGAAGTGTCTGAACGCACACGCAATGATCAATGTGACTCAATGCAACAAAGGAATGAGCTAAATACAAACAATCAGGAACAATAGCCCGTTTGCATCAAGTACTAGGAGAGACGCTAGCCAATTGCAATGAAAATAAGGGCACATAATTACTAAAAAAAAATTAAATACTCTAACTGAATATCTGGTGTAGAGTACTCACCCGAGTTCGGCCCCTTTTTTTACCTCTTTTTTTTGCCTCCCTTTTTTTACTACCCCGTAAGTGACTCTGAAAGATTCAAAATCTTATTCTGAATCTAATTAGGTATATGAGTCACAATTTTGTTTTTTTTTTGGAAAAACACGGGGGTAAAATTCTCTCTCTCTCTCTAAACTTTGATTTTTTTTCCAGCCGAGGGTGATGCACTATCAAATGATGATATTCAGTCGAGATATATAATTTAAGAGTAGCCCACAATGCAATTATCAGAGACTAGTCTCAGGTATCAAAGGATTTAAGTGAAGCCCTCAACAGACACGCAAACCTTTGGATGGTCCGAACGTGTCCGACTAGGATTCTTCGGGGCGATTAGGACTCTTTGCAGCCGACTGAATCAAACATGAAGAAGAATCCCCAATATTGAAGCAAGAACACGAATTCCGAGAAGTAAATTGAATATACTTTTTTTTAATGCTAATTGAAGGATCAACTAGCGGATTTTCAACAATATAATATGCAAAGATTGAGCTACGCAAAGGACACTAAGATCAGCACATAAACAAATTTTCTAATGGATCAAGACTTAATAAAACTCACAAAAATAACAGATGCGAAACTAGGGTTTGGATTTTTTTTGTTTTCGGTTTATGGACTATAGGACAGTAAGTAATAAACTAAAATTTAAAGGGATAAGATCCTACCGAGTAAACCGCGCTCTGATACCAAGATGATACGGGGTCGCCCGATCTTCTCGACGTAGGAGGGATACTCACGGGAGTCTTGATGAATTGTAATGATCCTCCAATGCCAGTGCAAGGGACGAACACTCTTTGATCCGCCAAAACACACTCGTGTTGATTTCGCCGACCACCAAGTGAAGATCTATCGTGCACCCAATTCCCAGCAGAAAGGATGAACGATCTTGATTGAAGAAGACACTCCAAATTCCCTATGGAATTTCGGTAGCAAAGCTAAACTCGAAAACTTTAGTAGATTGATTTTTCTCAAACGTGGTCTGAGGATACAATGGGGGTCTACCCCTCAATATATAGTGCCCCTTCTCCACCTCATGACTGGCTAAGAGGCCCTACTCCTATTCTAATTCGGATTTGGAGTCCTACTCCAATTCCGACACATTCCAAAACAAAAAAGGAAACTCTGATTTTACAACCGTCATATTATTTCGGTCATATCTTTTGATACAGGATGAATGTCGGAGTGAGGGAGGATCCGTTGGATCGGGCTTGAAGTTAGCTTTCCAACAAGCCCAAAAACACTCAAATCGGACTTCGTATGAGAAAGTTATGACCTTTTTACTCCGCACTGTCCTGCTGATTCCGAATCCGAATTTGAGGCTGATTCCGAATCCGAATTGAATTCTTAGTTGATTCCGAATTTGAATTTGGTTGGGCTTGTGGAAGTTTCGAATTTGACTTGGATTCTTGGGCTTCTCTCCTCTTGCTTGTCTCCCACGAGCTTCTCCTCCATTGTGACGGCCTTTCTTCAAGAACAACCTCATATCCTTCATCTCCGTTCATTATTGAATCTTTCAATCTGAGCACAATCAAAACACTAGTTTTAGGTAGTATAAAATTCTCAACTAATTTAAAAGGAAATTCGGTGAACAGATTCACCTTTTGGATAAGCTTCTCTTGTTTTTCAACTCTCTTACTAAGCTTATGTTGTTCTCAGGTTTTTAATGAATTGAAAATATTATATGAAACAACATAGCTAAGGATGTCCGCATCATCCTCCCTTTCTTCAAAAAAAGCCGTCCTCGGCTTTTGATAGCCTGAAAATGTGCTAGATGACGAAAACAACGTATATGCATGGTATATGTATGAATCAATTATTGTGTCGTCTTGTTGTTTTGCACAATCGATAGCTCAAAATCATATTTTAAATTGCCCAACTGACTCATATGATAAAATTTAACCTTCCCAACATCAAAGTCAACTAAAGTGGGTGAAAACAAATTGATACAATTCCATGCTTCAACTGCGCTACTCTGATTAGTTGTACATTTAAGAGATAAATAAGTAGGCGTCATATTGCGTTCTAAACAATAGACACTTGTATTTAAACCCATCTTAAAGAGATCATGACATTGCTCAATAGATGGTTTGCACAAAACATGTAATTTTATATCAGCAAGATTATCACAAGTAATGCATATTCGATAAACTTGAAACATATTATCAAAACCAATATCTCCAATCAAATTGAATTTGTATGTGTCTATGTAGCTATTTACTAGTGATCTTAAGTATGAAATTTCAAGAACCTTCTTAATCACACTAGATAGCTGTTTAGGACTATCGAATATGATATAACACAAAGAATCATTAAGGGATATTCTAGTAAGAACCTCTACATGAGTAATCAATTCCATATTATGAAAATTAAGCATACCAAATTAGAACTTGGAATCATCAAAGGAATAATGGAGTTCTCAGTGTTACACACCTTATCTTGATGAATTATCGATTCAGTACCAATAGTATTACCTTGATCGTCCTCCTCATGTGATGTAGGTGCCGCGGGTATCGTAATGTTATCATGTAACCATGGGGTAGCAGGCATTCCCTCTCCAACCATGGTTATCTTTTCATCTTTCTCTTCCAATGGTGAGTGCTCTTGAATGTCCAACTCCTTATTTGCTAGGTCCACCTGCACAATGTGAGATACAATACTAGAAATAGAGGGTAAGTTGTTAGGTTCAAAAATAATCTTACTTGTCCTATCATCTAGCTCTGTCTTTTCTTTTTGTACACCTCTCACACTCTCAATTGGGTTGCTCTCAACCTCGCATATGGTGGAATCACACAGCTCACTCTTTTTATCACTCTCACTCAATTTGGCTATGTGGCTCTCATTCTCACATGGGTTTTGATACATCTCATTCTTGTAAGACCGTGGGCCAGCAATGACACAACTACCACCAACCACAACCTCCTCACGTGTTGCTGGTTGTGACAGGGCAGCACTACTCATCACCTCGGTCGAAGAAATATTCCCATGCTCGATCTTCTTCTCAAGTGACACACCAGTGGATGAATAGGAACTAAAGAGCCGGAGCAGATTTAATTTATGTGCTTGCATGTCTTTGAGTCTTTTTTCCACCTTCATAGCATATTTCACCAGATCTTGCAGACTACAGAAATATTCATCTTGAAGTGCAGCAACGATCTGATAATTCAAGCCTGCTTTGAAGTATATCTTTTCTTGATATGCACTAGTGATATTGGCACGACGCATTGCACGATTCAACTCAATATAGTAATCTTGGACAACTTTGCATCCTTGTGTAGTGCTCTCCACGTGGCGTAGTAGTTCCCGCTCATAATAGGATGGAACAAATTCTCTTCTCATGGCCCTTTTTAAATAGACCCAAGATGTGATGAATCGTTTTCCACTTAGTTGTTGCCACCAACTAGAGGCATAGTCCATAAAAAACATAGTGGCCACTCTCACTTCCTTGGCTTCTGATTCGAACTTCTGAGATTCATGCTCGAACTCCATATTTTGTACCCACTCAAGATACTCCTCTGGATCATTACTACCATAGAAGGGAAGATACGTATACTCTCGATCTGCCATTGTTAGTAGCAAAGCAAAGAATATGTATGTAGTTGTATGTGTATCTCTCAAACTCACTTGTCTTACCAAATTACATTCTTACCTTTCCGAAGTGAATTGAGGCCAAAAGAAACTTACACTTGGTGGTGGCTACAATAACGAGTGATGATCAAGCGGATTTAAAAGTGACTCACCATTGTACGGCAAATGATATTTTGTGGAGCTTGGTTAGGAGGTATTTGTCATACACAATCTGAATTTCACGATGTTGTAAAATCAAGTAATAATCCAAGCTAGAAAAATATTGCCTATGTGCTGATCCAATAGATGTAAGTGAAGTGTCTGAACGCACACGCAATGATCAATGTGACTCAATGCAACAAAGGAATGAGCTAAATACAAACAATCAGGAACAATAGCTCGTTTGCATCAAGTACTAGGAGAGACGCTAGCCAATTGCAATAAAAATAAGGGCACAGAATTACTCAAAAAAAAAAATTAAATACTTTAACTGAATATCTGGTGTAGAGTACTTACCCAAGTTCAGCCCCTTTTTTTACATTTTTTTTTGGCCTCCCTTTTTTTAGTACCCCATAAGTGACTCCGAAAGATTCAAAATCTTATTCTGAATCTAATTAGGGATATCATGTGGCCCAATAAGTAGCGTTTGCAACAGGGATATGATGTGGCCCAATAACAGAGTACAAGATAACTTCTTTTCCAGACTGAAACATTTCATCATTGAATATGTCGATTCAAGTCTAGTCAAATAAATTGCAAAATGGTAAGGAGCAAACCAACAAATAGTGAGATATGAAATCTTACTCCATTTCCTTTTTGTGAAGAAACTCCACGTCTATTCAATGTCTACAAGTGCAAAAGGAGAAATCATTACATTAGATATGAACTACAGTATGACAATGGTGAAGAATCTATTTTGTTATGAGCAGTATATACCTCGTCATACAACATGTTTTCTGCGGCATTAGACTCCGCCTCAACATTGTCACTTTGGGCATGCTGATCCTATAGACCAATAAAAATAAAAGTGGAAACAGACTTCATTCTTCTTTACCAACTAATTAATTACAAAAAATTGTATTGTACGTTACCTCATGTATAGGTGAATTTCATGCATATCGTGGACTGATCTGTATATGTCGTCCCACATGAGAATTAGTAAGTAGCAATTCCCTCATCTCCGCCATTTGCTGACTGAGGGTGTCAATTTTACTATCACTTTCTGCTTGCATTGTTTCAATGCACCCTAATAGGAATTCTTTATCCAATTCAGCTTGTCGACGCCCTTCAACAGCCATTGGAGCATGGTTGATCTATACTTAAACTTTCCAGGCATCTACAAATCTCCTGGAGTTGGTCCCTTACCTATAGAACGAACATACCTGTAATACATCGGAATTGAATCGAGTAATTAAGAAATCAGTCGGGGAAAGAAAGAACAATGAAAGAAGAAGAAATTTCTGAAAAAGGGTTATTCGCATTTATTCGGCAACCTGGGCCGCGGCCTAGGGGGGAAGCCCACCTAGTGGTCGCCAAAAGGGGGGGGGTTCCCACCCTCAAAACCCTAATCCCACCCCTTTTCTCCCCTTTCCCCCTTGGAGCCGCCCCTCTTTGCTCTTGTGCCGCCACCCCCATCTGCAAGGGATGGGCAATGGGTCCCTGTAACATCCCAAATGTGGATTTGTGTTTCAAATATAAGAAAATGAGAAGAAATTAAAACTTTTCTTGCATCTTGAAGTCTTTGGACATTTCTGTAATTCTTGTAAAGGAATTATGGAAATCAAAATCAAAATCCTCAATTGACTCCAATCAAAAACCTCCTTGGCAAAAATTTTGTGCCAAACCCATGTAAATGTTTTTCCCGAGTTCTAGGGAGGCTTGGTAACACCTCTGAATTATTTCATGATTTTTAGAAATTATTTGATAATTTTGGGGGGCAAGTCAAACCAAGTCAAAGCTTGGTCAAACCCTAATGCACACCTTCTGGAATTTCTTGAGAAAAATGCAGTGCATAAAAGTCTCTGGAAATTTTATGTAAGGTTTATCCTGCAGTCAGCAGCACCCTATTAAAATTTCATGATTTTTGGAGCTTGTTTGCTACCTTAAGAAAATTCCTCAAAATCTCAGCTTTTAATTCAAACCCTAGCTGGTTTTCACTGTTCCTTTGGTGCGAGTCAGACTCGGGCTCGAGCCACTTGACTCGGCCCAGTCAACTAACTGCACCCGATGCAGTCGCTCGTGCGCGAGTATCGTGGATCGTTGGATCTGAGATCAACGACTCATATGTGTGTGAACGTTCGGACCATCAGAACGTTTCGATCATCGAGAGTCGTTGGATCTTAGATCAACGGGCTGGATTGAAGTGAACGTTCGGACCATTCCAATCGTCCCGTTCATTGGAATCGTTCGATTTCAATCCAACGGTGGCTGAGTCGTCTCCTTCCTCGAGTCTGAGCAAGCATGCGATTGAGTCAAAATCCATGGCGTGTGTAGGACCTGAAGCAGCGTAGTGTCACCTCGGTGACCACCTTTAAACAACTCTCTCTGCTCGCATTAATTGCCTGTGGTGCACCACCCTCAGAAGTCCATTGCTCAACTGCTCCCGTCGCTCTCAAGTGCTCTCATGGACGGTTTGACCCGAGAGGGTTTATTGCCGTTGCTCTCTGCCATTTTCTCTATTTAAGCTCCATTGCTTCCCCCTTGGCTTCCTTTAGCATCTCCGCAACTCTAGTTAGCACTTCAGTGGTTGTTTGAGCTGCATTCATCCAAAAGCACTTCTGCCACCATTGCTGAGTTTCAAGCTTTCGGTGAAGGCGGTACCACAGTGGCTCTCTCTTTCCATGTCTTGCTTCCTTTTTACTCTCTTGAGCTTAACCCTCGCTCAATTTTGCTTATCTTCCTCAGGGCTTGGTTGAATTGGAGATTCCCCATTTTCGGCCGAAAGCACCATTTTTCATCACCCGAGCAGCTCCAACCTTTCTATGTGTCTTTCCCGTGCTCAGGTAACTCCACATTAGTCTCTAGTTGCTTGGCACACGCTTACTTGGACCGCAGCAGAGCTTCTTTGCATTTTTCATTTTTGGCCATTTTTGTCACCTCTGTAAACTCCGGCTTGCCGGCGTTCTAGACCGCCGCAGCCGCGATTTTTGGTCCCATTGTGTGCGCAAAGCTATTGCGGACTAATTTTGGGCTTTTGCTCGCACCGTCGTGACCAGAGTCGCCGGCGGTGAGCCCCCTTTCGCCGTTGAGTTTTGTCGGTTGAACTGGGCGTGAACCTTTTGAACGGGGTTCGCTGTGGACCGTCGATCCTTGGATCAACGGTCCACAATCGCGTGAACGTTTGGACCATCCGAACGCAGCGATCCATGTGTACCGTAGAATTTTAGATCAACGGCTCAGATTCGAGTGAACGTTTGGACCATCCGAACGTCTCGAACTACATGGACCGTTGGATCTAAATCCAACGGTGAACGTATGAGCCGCGCGCGCTGTGCTCTGCGCGCGTGGGCCATTGGATTTCGAATCTACGGCTCAGATTCGAATGAACGTTCGGACCGGTCGAAGGTTCCTTCGTTGTGAGCCGTTCATCTCTAGATCAACGACCCACATCTATTTGAACGTTTAGACCGTCCGAACGTCTCCATCCACGTGGATCGTTGGATCTAAATCCAACGGTGGGGTTCGTGAGCCGCTGGAGCGCACGCTATCCCGTGGACTTGGACCGTTGGATCCAAGATCAACAGTCCAAGTTCGTCCACGTCGTTTTAATCTCAGATTTTCCCGAGAGGATTATTTGTCAACTGAAAAATAAAATTAAATTGTAAAATGCATAACTTTTTCAGTTTAATTACTTTTCGGTTGATTCAAATTTTTGCTAGTTATGTTTTTAACTAAAATTTAATCTAAAAATGATTCTAACCTCAATTTAGTTCTAGAAATTTTTGCGAATATTTTATTTGCAATGAATAGTACCAATTGTGATTTATAAGGCTGGGCAGAGTTGTTTTGCTCATATCTTTTGCATTAAGAATTCAAATCAATTGGTTCTTGTTGCTAAATTCCTTATAAATCATGCTCTTGCTTCTGTAAAATTTTCAAAGCATTCAGAGAAAGTTTGATGTTGAGTCTTTGTGTTTTCTTCATTCTTATCGGTTCTTTTTCACTTTCTCGTTAGGTTCCGAAGAGCACATTGATAACCTAAGTGATCCTCCGCAACATCTTGAACAGCAGCAGCCAGGTAAGCAGTTTGATCATAAATTTCCCATTACTTTCAAGTCTAATATCTTGTTTACAAATTATATGTATGCATGCTTTTGTGTCAAATTAATTTTCCCGATTAGAGGTAGTTATTCCTATTGCATTGTTACCCTCAAATTGTTATCCCCTGCCACAAACATAAGTTACTAATATCGCTGGTGAATTAGAGCCCGGTGATTTAATTATGCTCTTTTATTGTCTTTTCGATATCATGCTTAGCAATGCTTAGCTACCGGTAGAATTGGGCGGTTATCGACTTAGTCGATAACCTTGATCACACAAATCATGTTATTACTCTTTGTTCAGCACCTTATGCTAATTTGTTTTGAATACAAAAAGTGCAAATGAAATGATTTAGACTTGGGCAAGTGGTTGGATGGTGGGTTATTGGGTTTGTGGATGTCTTGCCCGGGTCAACAAGGACCGAACATCTTGTTACACTAAACCAAGCATTTTTGCGTGCTAACCACGCGAGAGGGATATGGGACCTCTCTTGACTGAGTACTGGCGTGTGTTATCTCCGAGTCGCAGGAGTGGGTTGTGTGTGTGGTGTAAAAAATGATCTGTGTTGTTGAGTTGGGTGTGCGGTGGTGGAGATTCCGGGTAGGTTCTCCACCTCGAGGGGCATCGTAGTTGTCCAAGGCTTTACCCGTGAGGGGTAGTTGACTGAGGCTTTACAATGACTCCGACACAACGTATGGGTTTCTATCCATACGGGCGACTCGCAGTTAATGCACAATATTGGAAATGTCTCGTAGCACTTAGCCGTGCCGGCATACCTAAGGAAGTGTTCTTAATAGCTTGGCAAAAAGGTGGTCTGGCGTGTGGGTACATTGGTACACCCCTGCAGGGATAAAACTATTCGAATAGCCTCATCCTAGTTTATGGATACGCTTGGGGAGGTCTTCCAAGAGTTAGACTACAACCTTTTATATTAAAATTTGACATGGTTGGTATGAATGGGTAATTCATGCTATTGTTGTGGTGACTATGGGTTTAGTCATTTCCAGGTTGTTGTTGTCATCTATCTATTATTATTACTGTTGTCGCCTGTTATTTGAAAATTAAAAACAGATTTGCCAACTTGCTTTTAAATGTACTACAATATTACAAATGAAAACTTGCTTTACACTGAAAATGAAACATCCAGCCTCCACTTAAAGAAGCTTGCATGTAGCATATGTATAGGCCTGTTATTCTACACGTAAGTCTTGCGGAGTACAATTTTTGTACTCATTTGCTTTGCTTAACTATTTGTTGCAGAGGAGGAAGGTGAGCCCCTAGGGCCTCACTTTTGTGAAATGTATTGCGGGTTCAACGACTAGCTTGGCGGTCCGGTCGGTTGCCTTGTGGGTTAAATGCACACTGATTGGCTCTTTTGTTTATGGCCATCTTATGGCACTTTTGCTTTCGCTGTTTAATTTTTGTCTTTATATGTATTTGGCCGGTCGGCCTCTCTTTTGTAATAACCATCCTTAATTGATTTTAACTTCTGGTTTGTTGCTGTGCTTCGGTTCTATGTGAAAGAATGGAATTGATGCATGAATTTTGTAAAGGGGTGTGTATACTGCATTTCTGGGAAGTACACATATCTCGAAGATACGGGTTATTTTATTTGTGATGCTAGGGTCAATTGGTGACTAAGCATTACAAGCCCAATAATCCGGGGTCCTCATAGTCCCCGCATTTGATAATGCGGGCATGAGTGAACACCGACGGGTGTCACACTCCGCAATACCGGTATATACAAAAGAGGAAAGAAAAGTGCATTTGAGCAATTTGCATAGCATGAGCATATGAAATGTTTATTGTTGAGAATTGTGGATGGATGGTGATAGTTACAGTTGTTTATGTTATGTGTTGCTAAATGTACTTTGCTAAGTCTTGGACTCACTCTTACTGTTACTGTATTTTTAGGTACCCCGTTTGTGGACGACATGCATGGGAGGGAGTAGATTTATGCTTAGATGCACATTGGCACGAACCACTTCTCCATTGAATAAACAGATTGAATGATAGTGTTGAATTTGAGTAAACCGCTTAAGGTTTCTTATATTTATGCTTTGTGCCTTGGATAATTGTTTATGGACATGCTTTAGATTGTGCGTTTGGATAATTGTTTATTCCTATTGTTAGCTGTGCAAACCCCCGGTATGGTTAGTTATTCAAAGGAGAACCTGCCGAAAGTTAGCAAAATATCTTAGCTTAATTTGTATTTATGTTAGTGCGATAGCATTCCAGGCTCAGGTTGGGCTGGGGTGTTACAATACCCATTCCTATCAGGACCTAAAACGCGTGACAGGAGGTCACCTTGCTTTATGGATTTCTCTGTCCACTCTGGATGATCTGTGACGGCGTCCTCAAGTGCTTTATGCAAATGTGGAATATTAACCAACCAAATGAGACTATCATAATCCACGACACATCAAGCCCTTAGACATCAAATGTAATGATTTAATATACTTACAATTTTATGTGCTGCTTCTTGTGAAGGAAGGCCATTTTTATGAGTGTGTGTTTTAATAAACAACTCATCTCTACGAGGCACGACACCATTATCCATGTGCTACATGGAAACAGATATAAAATAGAACATCAATAAAAAATAGTGTACAACATAAGTTATATTTGAGATATTATATTGGAAAGGCATTTATATACCATTTCATGTCCAACACGAGCATGACTCTTGCTGCCACCTGTATGCAGCCTGGACATCTTTGCACGATTAGCTTTTTCGATGTCACTACGAGCCTATAACAATGGAAGCAGTAAATAAAAGAGAAATGCCAATATAACAAGTATTGTTTTTTTTTATGTTTGGCTTACTTTGGCCAAGGGACTTCTCCAATGTTTGATAAGCCATTTCCAGTCATTATGATTAACTCTATTATCACAGGCAGCAAGAAGTTCCTTATCGGTCTTTGTCTCATCAAAATGTCTTGCCTTCAAATCCGCCTTGAAATCCCTCCATATCTTCGCTGCTGTCCCCATAACCCAATCCTGGACACTTTCATCTAACTCGTAGAATAACTAGTTGCAAAAGAGATGCACAATTAAACCCAAACGAAAATAGTAGAAATGAAGCATGTTAATTGGATTCAGATATTACCTTTAAGTCTTTCCACAACTTCAACTTCTGTGTTGGGTCAACCAACCTCCAATCCTTATGTGCAAGTGATATATCCTTAGATTTCACAATTGTAGCTATGAAGTTAGCTAATTCTTTAGCATTTTCGCCAACAGGTTGTCCATACTCATTGAGCTCTAATTGGATTAGAGGTGTATCTCCCCTAGACCAAATGTTGTGCTTTTTAGTGCAGCCCCTACCATTTCTTTTCTTTGCTGGCCCATCATTTAAATCATTATCTATATTATAAATAAATTACAGCGAACAAGCACAAAGTATTAATTTGAACATGTCAAGCATGAAGCTAACTATTATATGTACCTTCATTCTCTTGTAAGTGAGCATCCTCTCCTGTCTGGTCATTAGGCATGCATTAATCATGCATGTTGTCATCATTTCTATCATCATCCTCCTCCACATTTTCATCTTGTGTTCCTAGGTCACCTGTTCCACCAACTCTTGTCGACCTAGACCACGTGTTTGGACATCTGGTTTCGCTTCTCTTGGCTCACCATTTGCGGAACACATTGTCTACAGGTACATAGAATACGAAATATTAAAAAACTACCATGCACATATTTTAATCACAAGTAAGAAATGCATAACCTTTCTTTTTCTTGTAGGTTGCTGTGAAGAGCTAGCTCGAAGGTGGCCCTCCACTCCATTAGCACTCGCGGTTGGGACATATAGCTGCAATTTCCCTTTTTTTTTAATCGATGAGAGCTTGCAAAAATTTATTATTTCTCATAACCCTTGCCATCCTTTCTTCTTCATAGTCATTGTGGTCACTATCGTTTCCTCCCACGCTTGGCATTTTTCACCCTGCTGAAAAAATATATTTTCATTAGCAAATTTATTATATATTGCAAAGTACTAGCACTATTAAAAAAAGGAAGCAATGCAATTGTGTAAATTCAAATGACAATATAGTAGCATATGAAAAGGGAAGATGGCATACTTCTGCTGATCATTTGCATCAACAATTATTCTATCTATGTCTGGCCTAATGTGAGGCACTTCTCCAGCATCAGCAGTAATGGTTATGTTACCATCTATATCAGGGTATATCACTACATGTTCATTTTCACACTCTAAATTTCCATTTTGTATTTCATCCATATCATAGAAGTCTCGTGACTTTGACTGAATAACAACACACCAATCATTGTCAATAGGATCTTCAACATAGTATACTTGGGTTGCTTGAGATGCTAAAATGAAAGGTTCATCATTTAGCTTTGCACCTGTATTGAATAAATGCTTCAAGTTCACATCTGTGATGCCAAATTTATCAACCTTAACCCACTTATCTTGTGCACGATTGTCTACCCAGTCACATTTTAATAGCACAATACTTCCTTTGTGCCTATAGTCTAATTCAAGGATTTCAGTAATAACATCATAATAATTCTTATTTCCTACCATTGGATTATTATTTCCACTTGAGAATGATGAGGTGTGTGCAACTAGAGCCACTCCACTGCATTGGACAGACCTACCCTCATCATAGGACTTTGTGTGGAAATTGTGTCCATTTATGGTATAACTATTGTACTTTGTTGCAACCATCAAAGGCTCATTAGGTAATGTTTGAATATCTTCAGAAACATTTTCACCATTTAGTAGTAACTCTGCCACATGCAACCTAAACCATTCATGGAACTTCTTGTAACACTCCAACCCATCAAAGAGCCTCGAATGCTACTAAATAAACATGATAACCATTTAAACATAATGCATAGTTCTAAATTTCGGCAGAACCTCCTTTGTATAATTAAGTATACAAGAGGTTCCAACAGATGCATATATTATTATCAATATCTCAACATCCAAAGTTCATCAAAATATTCTTAAATAATATATTTGGCTAATGCATAAGCAAGCATAATTAAAAATTTACCACTCTCAATATTACAAATAATCCAATGCATTCAAGCATAGCTAAAATTAATCCTTAAACAGTTTGCTTATTATTAAGGTATGACCTAAATGATAATCATCTTTAAAAGAATGTGTGGTAGTGAGTGCATCTAAAACAACCCTACTCCCTCCCATGCATGCCGTTCTTGCAAGTGGTACCTAAAGCACAACAAAAGCAAGAGGTGAGTCCAAAGACTCAGCAAATATAATAAATAGCATCAACAACATACAAGCATATAACTCATCAACTATACTTCACAAAACCACATATCAATCACTTTACACACGCATGCTACGCAATATGCTCAACATGATCTTTTTCCTCCTCTTTCCCGTTTGCATTTTAACGGTAATGCAAAGTCTTGATCCTGTCGATGCACATCCATGCTGTACCATCCGCAGTAGGGACCTTGCCCATACTCCACGTGTATGGGGACCTAAGCCCATGCTCTTCAGGCATGGGGACCTTTAGCCCGTCATTAACATGACGGGGACCTCAAGAGTTGATTGGTCATCACACGACCAAGACTTCAATAAACCAGCATGATGCATATGTATGAATTCTCAAAGTAACACAAACATGCATCCTCAACAACATTACATATGAATAACCTATTCGTACTTCAAAATCTCATAACCATAGACAAACAACCATGAATAACACGTAATTCATATCTCTAGCAACCATGAACAATACCAATTATGCCATCTTCACAAACATGAACCCACAAGTACTCATAATATATGTTAAACATTGCCATTCAATAATATATATTATATTCATCATTATACTTGCCTTAACCGCGAGAGAACGAGGGATGTACAGAAGGTGCTGCCCCCGGTACCAGTCCACCACTTGAATAATAATTATAACACACGCTAAGACACAGCAGCGGACCAAAACAACTATAACAACAACCATGAACTCGTAAAAACATCTAACTCGATCCCGTCCCCAAATTCCTAAACGTCGATCTGTCCCCTCGGTGGATAGTCAACTTCAAAAATCCATATCTAATTGTACAGGGGTCCAAATAAGATGTTCTTAGACTTTCTGGAAAGGTAATTAAATTCTCCAACTAAATCTAGTTGGTGAGCCTAACTGAATCGGCAAAATAACACCCCTACCAGGCCAGTTAATAAAACATCAATTTCACGTCGGGCTCTCTGTACAGAGCACTAAAACGACCATAACTTTTGCTATGCAACTTCGAACGGGGTGATCTTGGACTATCTGGAATCATGACAAAACCAGCTACAATAGTCTTGTTAGATAAGTCTCCTGATTCAGCCTCCTACTAACTCTTATATTCAGGTAAATTTTCTGTCTCTGCAATCTGACAGTCAGCGAAACAGCAGTGGTAAAAATTTCATAAATTTTGATTGCCAACTCTAAAAATTATGTCCTTAATCAACTTGGAAATCTTACTGATTTCTCTACAATATTCATTTGGGGTGTCTTTTCTAATTCGGCCTCTAAATAATTCATAATGGCCAGACAAGACAATCTGCCAATTCTCGTCAGCTCTCCTGGTCAGTCGTGGTAAAACTACCATAACTCCTAAACAGTAAGTCCAAATCAGGTGATCTCAGTGACCAAAGAAATATAAAACCGAGGGCTACAACTTTCTAAGAGGTGGTCAGATCATAAAACATACGGATCTTACCCAAAACTGAAGACAAACAGCGCTGAACAACACCGATCTGCTACCTCATCTTGGCCGGCACTCCAACGGTGGTCGCCTCGCCTTTCCTCCAATGGACCGCAGCAAGGATCTTCATCGGGGAGGGAGGTGGTGCAGCTGGGGAGGTGTTGGCGCAGGGGAGGAGCAATGGGGAGAGGGGGTGGCGGCTATGGGGGGAAAGAGGGGGAAAGGGGGAGGGTGGCTAGGGTTTAGGGGGGAGGTCATCCCCCCTTTGGCCGGCCCCCCTCTTTGGCCACATGGGCCGTGGCCCAAGGCCCAGGTTGTCGTAAATTCATGGAAACCTCCTTTTTTCCAGGGATTTTTCTCTTCTTTTATTGTTCTTTCTTCTCCCGACAAGCTGTCTAATTGCCCGATTAAATTCCGGGGTATTACACTTCTCATGATGAATACGACTGATTTCTCTTCTATTTTTGTGACCAAGTGAGGATAGGTAGTCCACATGTTTTCTACAATGGTTAAACTTTAATTTTCAGTATGTGAATTGACAAAAAAGCATATAGTAATAAATCAGTTAGCATAACTTACCTCAAGTACATCTCTATATGGTCATAATTAAATAAAATATATCTATGTGCTTGGAGCCATGTTTTGTAATCTAAGGTAACAATACACTTGCCAGCCAAATCTCGACCCAAGTTGCAAAAGAATGGCATGGTGCTAGATATAGCTTGAAGATTAGCTTCATCATTTCGACCTTTTCGATTAAATCTACTTTCACGGCCTTCTAAATAACGAGAGCAAAATGTAAGTATGGATATCATGGGGATATGCTCCAGATCTTAGGATGATGTGACAATTGGCAATGGCGTTAACGGTTTGTCCTTTCACGTGTTTTCGGCACAGTTACAGTACTGTCAGGCCTTAACCGGTCTGACCGGCCAATAGCCGGCGGTATGTGTAACACCCCAGCCCAACATGAGCCTGGGATGCTACTAAAATAACAATATCACAAATACAAATCTAAGACACTACAAAAAAATTCGGCAGAACCTCCTTTGTATAACTAAGTTTACCGGAGATTCCAATAGATGCTTATAAAGTTATCACTATTTCAACATCCAAAGTTCATCGAAGCATTCATAAATAATCTACTAAGCTAAAACATAAGCAAGCATAATTAAAATTTACCACTCTCATTATTACAAATAAACCAATGCATTCAAGTATAGCCAAAGTTAATCCTTAAGCAGTTTGCTTGTTATAAAGGTACGGTCTAAATGATAATTATATTTTTCAAGAATATGTGGTAGTGAGTGCAACCAAAGTAACCCTACTCCCTCCCATGCATGCCGTCCGCAAACGAGGTACCTAAATACACAACATCAGCAAGAGTGAGTCCAAGACTCAGCAAAGTACAAATAGCAAGACAATAGCCAACACAACTGTAATTAACAACATCCATCCACATAACCCAATAAGAAATATATCTCATGCTTATGCGATGCAAACTGTTCAAATGCACTTTTCTTTCTCTCTTTTGCATATACCGGTATTGCGGAGTGTGCATCCGTCAATGCACACCCATGCCTGTACCTTCTAGCACAGGGACCTTAGCCCATACTCCACAAGTATGGGGACCCAAAAGCCCATCATATTCATGATGGGGACCTCAATTAATGCTTGGTCACCACGTGACCATGCCTCCAATATGATATCATGATGCACATGGTCAATTCTTTAAATCATCATGCATACATGAAACTTACGCATACTTCTAGCATTTACGGGCATTATTGTCCATAACATTCGAGCATCCATGATTAACATAATATACTCATAGCATAGTACACATAAACAAATGATCAAACACAATTTACCACTACTGTACTTGCCTTAACCACGAGAGAACGAGGGATGTACAGAATGAGCTGTTCCCTGCACCGGTCCATCACCTGAATAACAGTTATAACACATGCTAAGACACAGCAGTGGATCAAAACAACCTATATAACAACAACCATGGACTTGCAAAACTCCTAACTCGATCCCGACCCCAAACTCCTAAACGTCTATCTGTCCCCTCGGTGGACAGTCAACTTCAAAATTCCATATCTATTAGTACAGGGGTCCAAATAAGATGTTCTTAGCCTTTCTGGAAAGATAATTAAATTCTCCAACTAAGTCTAGTTGGTGAGCCTTGCTGAATCGGCGAAGTAATACCCCTACCAGTCCAATTAAAAAACATCAACTTCACGTCGGGTTTTCTAGACAGAGTACTAAAACCACCATAACTTTTGCTACACAACTTGGAATGGGGTGATCTTGGACTCTCTGGAATCATGACAAAACCAGCTACAATAGTCTAGTTGGACAAGTCTCCTGATTCGGCACCCTACTAATTCTTATATTCAGGTAAAGTTTTTCTAAGTTTTCTGTCTCTGCAATCTGACAGTTAGCAAAACAGCGATGGTAAAAAAATCATAACTTTTGATTGACAACTCTAAAAATTGTGTTCTTTACCAGCTTGGAAATATTTCTGACTCCTCTACAATATTGATTTTGGGTGGCTTTTCTAATTCGGTCTATAAAAATTCATAATAACCAGACAATGCAATCTGCCACAACTCGTCAGCTCTCCTGGTCAGTCGAGGTAAAACTACCATAACTCCTAAACCGTTGGTCCAAATTAGGTGATCTCATTGCCCAAAGAAAGCTAAAACCGAGATCTACAACTTTCTAAGAGGTGATCAGGTCAGAAAATGAACATAACGTACCCAAATCTGACGAGGCGGCGTACAGCAGGGAGAGGTCGGGAGAGGCGGCGGCTCAAAGTGGGGAGGAGGAGGGAGAGTGGGGAGTTTAGGGTTTGGGGGGTGGGAACCCCCCCTTTTTGGCCGGCCACCACATGGGCCCCTCTGGTGCGGCCCGTGCCTAGGTTGTCGAGGATTTCTGGAAAACCCCTTCTCTTTTCAGGAATTTCTACTCATTTAATTGCCTTTTCTCCTCCCGGCTATTTTCTAATTACCCGATTCAATTCCGGGGTATTACAGTATGACCGGTCCAAGATCGGTCTGATCGGCCCTTAGCGGCGGTCAGACCGGCAATGTCATAGAGTGTTGAATTGAGCTGGGCCAAAAATAGAGGTAGCATTCAACAGAGGGGATTCTATTGCACTTGGTATCATAATTTTTGGAGTCTCCAGTCAAAAGTTCTATTGGTTTGAAATTTCTAGTAGGTTTCGGTTTTCAGAGGTTGAAAATCGGCTAAGTCATTACTGGCGGTCTGACCGGCCAGTAGCTGGCAGTCAGACCGGCCAGGGTGTGCGGTCAGACCGGCCCTTGGGGGCGGTCTGACCGGTTTTCACTTGGTTCGTCGCCCGTCGTGGCGGCGATATTCGATTGTTAGGTCAAATCATGAGTTTCAAGGCATATATGTTGCATGATGCATGTTTTGACTAACATGGGTCAAGTTGTGAAGAACTTGTTCCCAAATTCGGTTTACTTATCTATTGTTGTGCAGGTTGCTTGGTGGTCAACGACAGTCAACGACGAGGATGATCGGGACTAGGCTTGGAGAGCTGAGGTCCAGAACGATCGATGATGCCGGGTGAGGTCAATGTACTCAAGCGTGGTGCAAGATGGACAAGGGTGACCTATTGGCTAACCCAAGGCGCAAGATGGCGCAAGGTGTAGCTAGTTAGGTCAAGGGGAGATAAAGACAGCACATTAAAAAGCGTGCGTAAGTGTCCCGTTTGTTTTGAGCCTTAACGGGAGCCAAATTGAGTCAAACTTCTAGAAGGTCTAAGCCTCCACTATAAATAGGAGAGGGAGGTGACTTGTAATACCCCGAAATTTGTTCGGTCGATTAGAAGAATATTTGGGAGAAAGATGTAATATCCCGGAATTGAATCAGGTAATTAGAAAATAGCCGGGAGGAGAAAAGACAATTAAAGGAGTAGAAATTCCTGAAAAATAGAAGGGGTTTTCCATAAACTCTCGACAACCTGGGCCTGCGCCACGGCCCAGGAGGGGCCCATGTGGTGGCCGGCCATAAGGGGGGGGGGGTTCCCACCCCCAAACTCTAAACTCCACATTTCTCTCCCCCCTCCCCCCTTTGGAGCCGCCGCCCCCCTTCCCCCTTGCTGTGCACCGCGTTGTACGTCGATTTTGGGTACGATTCGTTCGTTTTCTGTCCTATCCATCTCTTAGAAAGTTGTAGGTATTGCTTTTATCGTTCTTTTGGCACCGACATCATGTGATTTGGACGTATGGTTTAGGAGTTATGGTGGTTTTACCGCGACTGTCCAGGAGAACTGACGAGATTGGACAGATTGTATTGTCTGGCGTTTTTGAATTATTTAGAGGCCGAATCAGAGATGCCACCCAAAACGAATTTTGTACATAATTCAATAATATTTCTAAGTTGATAAAGAGCACAATTGTTAGAGTTTCCAATAAAAAGTTATGCAATTTTTACCGTCGCTGATTTCTGTCTGTGGGTTGATTCTATACAGTATGTTATACCTCAGTTTTGGGTGTCTTAGAGGCCGAATTGGTTATCTTCGTCTTCTGGAGATACCTTCCTGGTTTCATTAGCTTTCTTTTGGCACCTGGATCATGAATTTTCACCCCGTAGGTTAAAAGTTATGACTATTTTACCATGTACTGTTCGGTCTGTCTATAAACTGAAGACAGTCGTGTTGTCCCTCAGTTTTGATCAAGTTATGGTCAGATTCAGAACCTCCACCCAACTAAGTTATTGTAGCCCTTTCAATTATCTTTCCAAGTTGATAAGGATCATCCTCATTGGATCAGTAGGTTGAATGTTACGTCATTTTCTTTGCTACTGATCTGCATCCAGGACAGATGTCTATTGATTGTGTTCAACCGTTGTTTAGTCCCCTGTCTTGGCCGAATCAGAGGATCTCGCCAACTAATGTCTTGTAGCCTGGTCCGTTAGGAATCAGTGAGCACTGGTTTCATATCTTTTAGAGTTACAGACAATTAATGGTGAATTTTCTCGTACGACCGCCAGAAGATAGGTAATCTGGACTTTTAGTGTAGAGGTCAAATTGAACCTTTGGGCGTGTGGGTTGATTAGAGAGTATCGTAGAACACGTGTAGCTATGCCATATTCTATTATCCTTATTCCGTGGCAATGCTTGTGTAGGCGGTGAGACGGTGAGTGGGAGGACACCTTCGTAGCTTCCCAGTACGTCATAGCACTGAAGGCAAGTGCAATGTTAACTTGTGTGATTTCAATGATTGCATGTTAAAGTCATTACCTTATGAATATTCTTGTGACTTGAGTATGACGTGATAGATTTCAATATCACCTTCTATGATAAAATGAGATGAAGTCATGTTATGCATTCAATTCCATGCACGCATGCTTTCTTTGCCATCCACGGGAGTGGAAACTTGACTAAGTCCCATTAATTCCAATATGGGTATGTAAGACCTACCATTCCAAAGTAGGCAGTTTTGGACATTCCGTATGAAATGTTCTTCATACGGACTTGGGTCCCCGCTCTTGGTTAAGGGCGGGCTTAAGTGAACACCGACGGGTGTGTCACTTGTTATACCGGTATAATCACGTGAGAGGTCCATTCTCCTTCAATGCATACATTCATACCATGCCTTCGCAAACTCATGGATGCAATTGTTATTACTTGGCATATTCTTCTGATTCAGAACCCTTTGTGATGTAATCATTGTGCTTGCTGAGTTTCGACTCACCCTTGTTTTCTGTGTTTATTTAGGTGAGCCTTGATGATGATGATGATGTCGTTAATGGGAGGGAGTAGACCATCACGATGCACACTACCTATCTTAAACCAGAATTCATTGTTGGTTTTAATCCATGTCAATTATTTGATAACTGTTGAATTTGTAATAATCCAACTTGGTTATGATTCCTACATACGCGTGATATAATGGCTTCCCTTTCATCATTTGAAATGGTTAATTAATGTTGGTTTCGTAGTAATTACTGTTTTGGTATCATTGATATTAGAGTACAATTGTTCGTTTCCTAGAGTTTTGATAGAATTGGGTGACATCTTGGCTTCCGAATAGCCAGGGTGTTACATGACTGCACCTCCTCTTCGTCTCTTTTGCTATTTTTGTAAACCATAATTTTCTTAGGGAGAGCTTTTGTAGAGGCTAGGGTTCTTGATAGTTTGATATGATTTTCGTACTCTTGGATTGAGCATTGTCCTCCATTGATGGAGAGGCTGTAAGTCCATATCATATCAATCAATCAAAGGAAAGTTTGATCAATGTTTTGTCTCATTGCGTTCTTTCTCTCTATTTGATGATTTTGGGTCTTTCTTTGATCCGTGAGTTTTTGCTTGGTTTCTTCATGTGATCTAGCTTGCTGTGACGTGTGGGAATCCATCTAGGATCATCTTGATCATCAATCACCCACGAGCAAAAGTTTTGACCTAGTTTTCGTTTTGACCCGGTTTTGATCCCTTGTTTGATCAAACAGAAAATGATCTTTATTCTTCCAAGAATTATCACAATATTCGATTGGAATAGCTTCCTGATATCATAGAGAAGGTGTAGATCAAAAGTTACATCTATTTGCAACTTCGTCATCGGGCTATTTTGATGCATTCGGAGGCGGTGGTCGATGACCCAAGGCCGAGGTCGATCGCCGGAATCGGTCAGACCGCCCAAGGCCAGAGGTCAGACCGCCAGTGAATCGATCAGACCGCCCAAGGCCGGAGGTCGACCATGGTGCATTGAACTGTTTTAATCTTTGTTGATTTTGTCGTATTGCTTATGGGTTTGAATTGGATTCAATATTAGTCTTCCGCTGTACTGATATACTGATCTTCATAGCTTCTATAGCTACTGGAGTAAAGTTTTATTGAATCAATTATTTGTGAAAAAGTGAGCGTGCTCCTATTCACCCCCCTCTAGTCGCCTTTTCGGTCCAACAGTAAGACTCTCGTCAAACACATAGCTCTCTGCCATTGACCCCTCAGGATGACTCTTGGTGCGTACATATCCCTTTAGCCTCATTAAAAACCTATATAGAATTAACACTAGCTAAATCAAATTATAAATAGATTAAATATAATATGACAGTAGTATTTAGATTTTGAAGATCGTCTTTCTATTGGATACATGTTGCGGTAATGTACTGGGCCAGCAACCCTTGCTTGGGCAGGAAGATGTACCATTAGATAACCATAATATCAAAAAAGGATGGTAGAAATATAGTCTCAAGAAGGCTTAACGTCTCAGCAATTTCTGCCTCTAACTTTTCCATATCACTAACATGAATAACATGAGAATAAATTTGCTTGAAGAGGTTGCTCACTTGAATCAATGCTGCACTTACTCTATCCGGCAATGTCTTTCGTACTGATAGTGGAAGTAAGTGCTGCAAGAGATGTGATTGTCATGTCTCTTTAGTCCAATTATCCTTTTATCCTTAACATGTATGTGGTGACGTATATCAGATGCATAACCAGCTGGAAATCTAACTTGTTTCAAAACTTCACAAAACAATCTCTTCTCTTCAGAATTCATTGAGTAAGCCGCAGGAGGCAAATAAAATGAATCTCCTACTTCAATAGGATGAAAATCTCTTCGTATATCTAGAAGTTGGAGATCCAATCGAGCATTCAAATTATCTTTCGATTTTCCATCGATACTCAAAAGTGTATTAATTATGTTGTGACACACATTCTTCTCAATGTGCATCACATCAAAATTATGTGGAAGCAACAAGTCTTTCCAATATGACAATTTACACCAAATAGATATATTCCTATATATATATATGGATTAATTTTATGATTGTCATGAGATGATCCTATATATTCCTAATTGATTATTTTGGTTATGCGTTTCGATAGCGGACGACGAGAAGTTGAGTTCGTGGTTGTTGTCCTGGGTTTCGCCAGGCTACACCACTGTTGGTGGTATGAAATTAGAGAAGTTCTTACCTCTGTTCCATGAGCACTGTGTCGAGCATGAGCTCATTGATGAACTGATTGCCTTTCTAGAACTGGTATCTGGTTTCCTGGTTGTAGTTTCTGGCAGTTTGTGAATTTCTTTTGAATTTGGGGTTAATGAAATAGCAAGCCCCGTCGGTTTCTAACCGTTCTTTGAACCAATTAGTGTTCTTTCGATTATTGTGAAATTTCTGCTCCACGTGGGCATAGTTCCATTGCAAGATTTATCTTTTCACAAAAGACATGTTTTACCCTTGTTGGAGAAGTTTAACTCATTCGTCCGTTTGGAATCTCGGTATTGAAAGACTTCTTTTGCAAGCTCTTTATTAAGTGTGTATTGATCTTACATATTTCTCTAGGGTTGCATTAGTAAGTTGTTCTCTTCCTTGATTTTTGAATTTGACAAATTCTTGTCCGGTGGTGAATGATAAATTTCTCTTGGGTTCGTGATTCTTGGTAGACAAGTTTAAATAGGCCTTTAATGGTACTCCGAAAGCATTATTGTTTTTCGATTGTTGAATTGCTTTTACTACGAGTGATCTTTGTAAATTGGCAACATTGATATTTCCATGATTGTTCCTTCTTTCTCATTGGAAAAGAGCGACTCAGTTACTCGTTTGATAGTTGCATAATGAGAGTTCCTGTTACAAGTTCGTTAACGCGAGAGAACATTGGCTCCATGTATTTCCTTTGGATCCCTCCGCTTGTTGAAATTTGATATATCTCTTTCTCGAAGAAAAATGTTAAAACCCATTTGTGGTGCTGTGTTGAAATTAAGTCGGACGTTGTACTTAAACAAATTGTGGCTGCGGGTTTCTATTGACCCCTATTTGTTCTTCAAAGCAATTTCTTGTCTTTTTGACTGCTGAGCTCTCATCGCTACTTGTGAATGTCATTATTGACATGATCATTCTCTTTATGTTAGTCCTATCTTTATGGTTGATAAAGACAACTTGGTTACCCGTTTGTCATTTCGGAGAATGGGAATCTTCTTTCACAAAGTTCATTGAATAAATCTCGACTCTATTCATTTCTTTTAGAGCATTTGGAGTGTTGGGGTTTAGAACCTCCATTTAAAAAAAAATTATAGTGTCAAAACCCTTTGTCAGGTTTTGTGTTGTTTTATGAGTGGTTGTGAGTAAACAATCTAAATGATAATCTATGAGTTCATCACTTTAATGGTTTTTCCTTGATTCGTGTTCATTGCAAGTGGTAAGTGATTTACCAGTTGGTGAAAAGCGTTTCTCGTGCCTCTTCTTTTGAGAAGTATTCAACCCATTCTTTCGCGTGGGTCTTTGAAATGTTTTTCGATGTGGTTGTGAGCTTGATGTTATTACTTGTAGTAAATAGATCGCCTTTGGTGACATCGTTCAAATGAGAATATTTCAAGTTCACTTTGCGGTACCTTGGAGATCGCGAATCAACTGCAATCAAATCATTTGAATAACTTGAGGAATTGGATTATCCTATTGCTTCTTAAAGATTTCGTGTGATTTAGTCAGAAAGGCTCCTTGGTTTGAGTTCGCAAAGTGAAGTTGCAATCAAAGAAAAAAATTTCATCGATCTCTTCGAGACGAAGTTAACCCATTTTGCTTCCCGTGAAATCCTGTAAAGGGAGATGTTTCAAGTTTTGTGGCTGCGATCATTTGGATTCCGTGTTTTTCCAAGTAGATGAACTGTTTCGAGCAAATTGACCTGTTGAAGTATTTTATTGATTCTTAATTAAATCTTGAGGTTTGGACTAAAGACCCTATCTTGTCTGTTGGGGCAAAATGTTGTTAGACAAGTGATTAACTTCAGTGTTAAAGGAAAGAGTGCAGTAGGAGTATTTGAGAATTTGAGTCAAGTTTTGTATCTTGTGGGTATTTGAATCATTCCTAACTTGTTGTTCTCCCCGCTCAAGAGATGTCGAGTTTCAATCGCAGTATTCGTATCGGCGGTTATTTGCTAATCTCTTTTAGGGATGTGTTCTCTCAACTGTGAACTCAATTTCTGTTTTTCCAAAGTCACCTTTACCAGAATATTTCTTATGGTTTCTTGCTCGCCGTGTTGAGCAACGTCTTTCTGTGTGATTAAACTTATCTTTGTTCGCTTCTTCCTTTTGAGAAAGGATCACAGTTCTGTGTTGCAAAGTGGTTGCAAAGTGTAAGTTTGACCACTGTTTAGTGGTGGATGAGTAATCGTAGTGGTTATATTTTGTTAACAAGTTATCGGAGGAGTTGTAGAATGTGAAATGGTTTTGATCTGTATCCCTTGGAGGGAAATTGATTCACCTGAGATGTTTGACTTCGAAGTAAGTCTGAAAAGTGTTACGGCTGATTAACACCTGGTATAGTGAAATTCCAGAACTTCAATTCAGGATTGAAAGGTTGGTGATTATCGGAGGTATGGAAACCTTGATTGAATTTATAGAGTAACGCAATTGGATAGCATTGCGAGATGGTGTGGGTGATTTCTGATGATGTCAATGAGTGAGTATGTTAGAATTGTGGGAATGTTAGAGATTTAATTCGATGATTTAACTATCAGTTATAAGGGCAATCCGTTGTAGAGGTTTTGGAAGTTAAATCTGGGCTTTGCATTTGTTTATGCTAGATCTTTGTTCACCCACTGATTGTGTGTAGAGAGAGTGGAGTAAATGGGTTTCCCGAGCATATTTATGCTAGAACCCTTTTGAAGTAGTACATTAGCATGTGTACTAACGATTCTGAGTTGTTCTTGAAAATTTGAGGTAATATGATTGTGTGGTATCTATCCTGTGGCGCTTTGGGTGCCTTTAATCAAATTAATGTTGAATAGTTGAACGAGATGCCTAGAGTATTCGAATAATTCAATGGAGTCTCTCCACAATGGTGTGGATGATGTGTTTTAGTTTGAGTATAATTTGAGCATGTTCAATTAAAAGGTTTAAGCTCATGTGGTATGCGATGAGTTCGAATTCATATATTTGAGAGAAGTTTTATTCCTCGAAGAAAGAAACGGGGAAAAAGATGTTTCATCGGATAATGAGGCATTTTCTTAATTCTCGTTTGAGATTTGTGTTGTTCACCGGTGTTTTCCACAATTTGAGTTGGGGTGTTGGTATGTGTTGATTCTTTCCAACTCAGACAAACCGCAAGTATTTGGTTTGACCGTTCGAGTGATTTCTCCTTTGGTTGTCGTGGTGTTCATTGGGAAACTGCTTATTTAGAAAATGGATTTGTTTTCGAGATGAGTTGTCAAATTTGGAATTTAACATTTTGGGCAGAGTTAACATTACGTGGATGCAATGAGGACTCTCCACTTCAATTTGGATTTTCTTCGTTTCCAGAAGTTGCAGAGATTAGGAAGTTGGTGTATCGCTTTGACCATCTAGGGTCCATGCGCGGGATATACAACGTTTCGTATGACCCGATGTCGAGGGAGTATTTGAGAGTCTGGAGTGTGAGATTCATCAGGGACGACGAACCACGAGTAAAATCTTACGTCCGAGTCCCGTTCGTTGAGTATACCAGATAAGGTCAATATGAGCGTGGTGGTGTACGATGTTGGAATCCATCAAGGTGCGGTGAGACCGAGCGAAAGCGACATGGGAGTTGCGATCTCGCATGCTAATTGTAAATGTACTTGAGTAGAAGCGAGAAAGAATTGTGGTCGAATTTGTTTAAGGGGTAGAATGTAATACCCAAATTTATTGATCGATTAGAAGAATATTTGGGAGAAAGATGTAATATCCGGAATTGAATCGTAATTAGAAAATAGCCGGAGGAGAAAAGACAATTAAAGGAGTAGAAATTCTGAAAAATAGAAGGGTTTTCCATAAACTCTCGACAACTGGGCTCAGGCCACGGCCAGAGGCGCCTATGTGGTGGCCGGCCATAAGGGGGTTCCCACCCCAAACCCTAAACTCCACATTTCTCTCCCCTCCCCTTTGGAGCCGCCGCCCCCCTCCCTTCCCCCTTGCTGTGCACCACGTTGTACGTCGATTTTGGGTAAGATGCGTTCGTTTTCTGTCCTGTCCATCTCTTCGAAAGTTATAGGTATTGTTTTTATCTTTATTTTGGCACCGAGATCATGTGATTTGGACGTACGGTTTAGGAGTTATGGTGGTTTTACCGCGACTGTCCAGGAGAACTGACGAGATTGGACAGATTGTATTGTCTGGCGTTTTTGAATTATTTAGATGCCGAATCAGAGATGCCACCCCAAACGAATTTTGTAGATAATTCAATAAGATTTCCAAGTTGATAAAGAGCACAATTTGTAGAGTTTCCAATAAAAAGTTATGCAATTTTTACCGTCGCTGATTTCTGTCCATGGGTTGATTCTATACAGTACGTTATACCTCAGTTTTGGGTGTCTTAGAGGCCGAATTGGTTATCTTAGTCTTCTGGAGATACGTTTCTGGTTTCATTAGCTTTCTTTTGGCACCTGGATCACGAATTTTCACCGAGTAGGTTAAAAGTTATGACTATTTTACCACGTACTGTTCGGTCTGTCTGTAAACTGAAGACAGTCGTGTTGTCCCTCAGTTTTGATCAAGTTATGTTCAGATTCAGAACCTCCACCCAACTAAGTTATTGTAGCCCTTTCAATTATCTTTCCACGTTGATAAGGAGCATCCTCATTGGATCAGTAGGTTGAAAGTTACGTCATTTTCTTTTCTACTGATCTGCATCCAGGACAGATGTCTATTGATTGTGTTCAACCGTTGTTTAGTCCCCTGTCTTGGCCGAATCAGAGGATCTCGCCAACTAATGTTTTGTAGCCTGGTCCGTTAGGAATCAGTGAGCACTGGTTTCATATCTTTTAGAGTTACAGACAATTAATGGTGAATTTTCTCGTACGACTGCCAGAAGATAGGTAATCTGGACTTTTAGTGTAGAGGTCAAATTGAACCTTTGGGCGTGTGGGTTGATTAGAGAGTATCGTAGAACACGTGTAGCTATGCCATATTCTATTATCCTTATTCCGTGGCAATGCTTGTGTAGGCGGTGAGACGGTGAGTGGGAGGACATCTTCGTTGCTTCCCAGTACGTCACAGCACTGAAGGCAAGTGCAATGTTAACTTGTGTGATTTCAATGATTGCATGTTAAAGTCATTACCTTATGAATATTCTTGTGACTTGAGTATGATGTGATAGATTTCAATATCACCTTCTATGATAAAATGAGATGAAGTCATATTATGCATTCCATTCCATGCACGCATGCTTTCTTTGCCATCCACGGGAGTGGAAACTTGACTAAGTCCCATTAATTCCAATATGGGCATGTAAGACCTACCATTCCAAAGTAGGCAGTTTTGGACATTCCGTATGAAATGTTCTTCATACGGACTTGGGTCCCCGCTCTTGGTTAAGGCGGGCTTAAGTGAACACCGACGGTGTGTCACTTGTTATACCTGAGTATAATCACGTGAGAGGTCCATTCTCCTTCAATGCATACATTCATACCATGCCTTCGCAAACTCATGGATGCAATTGTTATTACTTGGCATATTCTTCTGATTCAGAACCCTTTGTGATGTAATCATTGTGCTTGCTGAGTTTCGACTCACCCTTGTTTTCTGTGTTTATTTAGGTGAGCCTTGATGATGATGATGATGTCGTTAATGGGAGGGAGTAGACCATCACGATGCACACTACCTATCTTAAACCAGAATTTATTGTTGGTTTTAATCCATGTCAATTATTTGATAACTGTTGAATTTGTAATAATCCAACTTGGTTATGATTCCTACATACGCGTGATATAATGGCTTCCCTTTCATCATTTGAAATGGTTAATTAATGTTGGTTTCGTAGTAATTACTGTTTTGGTATCATTGATATTGGAGTACAATTGTTCGTTTCCTAGAGTTTTGATAGAATTGGGTGACATCTTGGCTTCCGAATAGCCAGGGTGTTACATGACTGCACCTCCTCTTCGTCTCTTTTGCTATTTTTGTAAACCATAATTTTCTTAGGGAGAGCTTTTGTAGAGGCTAGGGTTCTTGATAGTTTGATGTGATTTTCGTACTCTTGGATTGAGCATTGTCCTCCATTGATGGAGAGGTCAGAAGTCCATATCATATCAATCAATCAAAGGAAAGTTTGATCAATGTTTTGTCTCATTGCGTTCTTTCTCTCTATTTGATGATTTTGGGTCTTTCTTTGATTCGTGAGTTTTTGCTTGGTTTCTTCATGTGATCTAGCTTGCTGTGACGTGTGGGAATCCATCTAGGATCATCTTGATCATCAATCACCCACGAGCAAAAGTTTTGACCTAGTTTTCGTTTTGACCCGGTTTTGATCCCTTGTTTGATCAAACAGAAAATGATCTTTATTCTTCCAAGAATTATCACAATATTCGATTGGAATAGCTTCCTGATATCATAGAGAAGGTGTAGATCAAAAGTTACATCTATTTGCAACTTCGTCATCGGGCTATTTTGATCTGCTCGAGGCCGCCGTCGACACCCCAAGGCCGAGGTCGATCGCAGGAATCGGTCAGACCGCCCAAGGCCAGAGGTCAGACCGCCAGTGAATCGATCAGACCGCCCAAGGCCAGAGGTCAGACCGCCAGTGCATTGAACTGTTTTAATCTTTGTTGATTTTGTCGTATTGCTTATGGGTTTGAATTGGATTCAATATTAGTCTTCCAGATCGATATATCGATCTTCATAGCTTCTATAGCTACTGGAGTAAAGTTTTATTGAATCAATTATTTGTGAAAAAGTGAGTGTGCTCCTATTCATCCCCCTCTAGTCGCCTTTTCGGTCCAACAGTAAGACTCTCGTCAAACACATAGCTCTCTGCCATTTACCCCTCAGGATGACTCTTGGTGCGTACATATCCCTTTAGCCTCATTAAAAACCTATATAGAATTAACACTAGCTAAATAAAATTATAAATAGATTAAATATAATATGACAGTAGTATTAAGATTTTGAAGATCGTCTTTCTATTGGATACATGTTGCGGTAATGTACTGGGCCAGCAACCCTTGCTTGGGCAGGAAGATGTACCATTAGATAACCATAATATCAAAAAAGGATGGTAGAAATATAGTCTCAAGAAGGCTTAACGTCTCAGCAATTTCTGCCTCTAACTTTTCCATATCACTAACATGAATAACATGAGAATAAATTTGCTTGAAGAGGTTGCTCACTCGAATCAATGCTGCACTTACTCTATCCGGCAATGTCTTTCGATCGACATGGAAGTAAGTTTGCAAGAGATGTGATTGTCATGTCTCTTTAGTCCAATTATCCTTTTATCCTTAACATGTATGTGGTGACGTATATCAGATGCATAACCAGCTGGAAATCTAACTTGTTTCAAAACTTCACAAAACAATCTCTTCTCTTCAGAATTCATTGAGTAAGCCGCAGGAGGCAAATAAAATGAATCTCCTACTTCAATAGGATGAAAATCTCTTCGTATATCTAGAAGTTGGAGATCCAATCGAGCATTCAAATTATCTTTCGATTTTCCATCGATACTCAAAAGTGTATTAATTATGTTGTCACACACATTCTTCTCAATGTGCATCACATCAAAATTATGTGGAAGCAACAAGTCTTTCCAATATGACAATTTACACCAAATAGATCTCCTATTCCAAATTATTTCTTTCGCTTTGCTCATACCCTTACGATTTCTCTTTGATTTTTTCTTGTTTGGGTCTTTCCCAAAATCTATAGGAAGATATTGTGTTTGTTCCAAAACCTCTTCTCCAATTAGCGGTTTTGGTGCTGTCCTTAACTCCGTAGCACCATCAAATGATGTCACATCTAACCTAAATTTGTGATTTGCATCTAAGAACCTACGATGACCCATGTAACAAGACTTGCTGCCATTCTTCAAACGTAGAGAACAAGTATGTGAGTTGCAGTGAGGACAAGCTAGTTTGCCTGAAGTAACACATGCAGACACATATCCTAATCCTAGGAAATCAGTAATGGTTGACAAGATGGCAGCACGCAATTGGAAGTACTCATCCCTGGAAGCATCGTATGTTCTAATACCCTCCTCAAACATTGATATCAAATCATCCACTAGTGGTTCTAAATAAACATCCATGTCCTTCCCAGGTGAATTTCGATCGGGAATTAACAAGGACAGCATGAAATTTGATTGCTTCATACACATCCAAGGTGGTAGATTCAATGGAATAAGAATAACAGGCCAAATGCTATAGCTACAGTTCATTGATCTAAATGGATTAAAGCCATCGGTAGCTAAAGTGAGCCTGATATTGTGGCTCTCTGCACCAAATTCTGGATGTTTGCAATCAAAATCTTTCCAAACTAGAGAATCTACTGGATGCCTTAATAATCCATCCTTCGTACACCCTTCAATGTGCCACCATGCATCACTTGCTGCCTTTGGAGACATGTACAATTTTTGAAGTCTCTTCTTTATTGGAAAATAGCGAAGAACCTTTTTGGGAACTTTGTGCACACGTTTCCCATCAAGATTCATCTTCTCTGTTTTCCAACGAGAAGTCTGACACTTCGGACAGAAATATGCCTTTTCATACTACTTCCAAAAAAGTACGCAGTCGTTCTTGCATGCATGAATACTGACATATCCAAGTCCAAAGCATCTAACAATTTTCCTAGCTTCATTAAAGTTTGTAGGTATCGTTGAGCCCTTCGGAAAAGCTTCTGTAAGAAGTTTTAGTAGCATGTCAAAACTTCTATCGCTCCAACCTCCAAGGAATTTGATGTGGAGCCATTTGACAACAAAGCGTAGCTTTGAGAAGCTTTTACACCCTGGATAACGCTCTTGATTGGCATCACCTACTAAATGGTAAAAATCTTCAGCACCTTCACATGGATCGTCCTCAAGACTATCCTTATTTTCACCTAAATCCCCCATTCCATCTAACCCATGTGCTACATCGCGAAGCATATCAAACATCTCATCACCTTTCTCAAAATTGTCCTCTACTTGAACCTCAACATACACATTTTGTTGTGCAGAACAAGATGATGCCTCTCCATGAAAAATCCATCTATTGTACCCTTCTAAAAACCCATCACATATTAAATGCACATGAACAACGCTAGCTTCTTTTCAGCAACTATTCACACATTTCCTGCAAGGGCATAATATTGTATTTGCTTTTGCCGATCGGGCAAAAGCATATTGTACAAATTTTTCGACCCCTTCTACATATTCAGACGTGTGCCTACAATTAATTACTTGTTGTAAGAATGGACGTGAGAAAGTACTAGAAAATAAATTTATATTGTAAGCTTATGTTGTACCTAGGCAGATCCATCCATCTCTTATCCATAGCTACTATGTACTATCAAATGTACAAAACATCTACGCAAAAGATTTCCCCCAATACAATTATCAGTGAAGTGCCTAAAGAAACAACTTGCTTAATGGAATCTTTACATATCATAATGTCTTAAGCAGAGGGAATGGAGCCTACCAGAGCCTATTAGCAGTCCTTAATTGTCCTGATGTACCACTGCATGTAGGCAGCACAGCTCTATCTGAGACCTAAGTAGCCATCAAACCACATCATATTATCATCCACAGAAAGGAAAAAATGGCTAAGTAACCAGCTGCAATCAAATATGCAGAGCAAAATAGTACTCACCAGAAACACAGGGGACTTGTCTTCTGGGAAGAGCTCCTCCTGCATTTCTTAAGGAATCAGAACAAATGAAAACAACACAGGATGCAGAACCACAACAAATATATGACCAAACAGAAGCATACAAGTGAAAAAGAGTTCTATTCTCTATTACAGAAGCAAATGTCCTCTATTACAGAAGCAAATATATGACCAAACAGAATGGAAGGAAAAAACTCGATCCATCATGGAGATCCATCCAACAAGCAATACACATATATCATGCATGCATATAGGGAAAGGTGAAGGCTACAATTTATAATTCTACTTCTAATGCGCACTGTACATATCAGCAAGCAACAAGCATACATCATGGAGATCTAGGCCTGCTGAAAAAAGACCTCACATTATGTAAGTATTCGCTTGTATAAAACTGCAACTAATCAGCAAGCAACAAGCATACATCATGGAGACAACTAAGTTACATACACATGTATACCCCAAATTTAGGATATATTATAACTGACCTACACTCACATGTGCAAAAAAACAATACTACATGTATACAATCATAACTCCAGATATTGAAACTTACCTAAGATACACCCGCTCTATTTTGCCTAATTCATACCACTTCTGGTATCAGTCGGCAAATACTTTGTACTTCTAAATGTTGCCTCTTTTATAAGTAGACTTATTTTGCTCTTACTTGTTTCTAATTATACACTACATCATAGCCAGTGTTCTATTCAAATGAATCAGATCGATATATATTCTTACTACTACTATCTTACGTACCTATTATTCTTGAAAAAAAATTGTTCCATATTCAGCTTGTACATACATGTCTATATTTGTGCACGTTATGTACCACTTTTATTTCTCCGATACAGCAGCCCGCTATGTAATAAGAACTACACCATTACACAAAACTTTATTTATTTATCAATATATTACAGCTTACAATTTAATATCATCTTTTCTCTATTTTTTTTCTACATTGCCTCAGTCAAAATACCTGTACATCTATATTTTTTATCTCAATATTATCCACTCTTATCAATGTCCTTCTCTCACTCTTCGTTCATATCCAGGTTCAAACACATTGACATACAACCGTGAGCAATGATTGATGAATGAATGAAAGGATATTTTGTGATTTTCTTGTATTTAATGCTAAAAATAAAATTTTAATTAATTTCTTGAATTTTCTGGATTTTAAAAAGGTTTTGCTATTTTCTAGAAATTAAAAATAATTTATGTGCAAAAATAAAAGATAGATTTAAGTTGAAAATAATTTTATTAAGTTTGAAATAATTCAGGTAATTTTTGTGATTTTTTCTAGAATTTTTGAACTCATTTTTCTATTTTCTAAAATTCTTTTTGATATCTTCTAATTTCTGAAATCCAGAAAATCCTCAAAAATCCCAGAATTCTTTCGGCCCATTTCTCTTTATCATGCCAAGCTTACTTCCTCTCGCAGCCCAGTTCCCCTCTCTTTCACTCTCTCCCGCTCTCTCTTTCTCTTACGCACGGGCCCCGCTTGTCAGGCCTATTTTGTAATACCCGGACTCGAATCGGGAGATTTTAAAAGAAGTCGGGTACGAAAAAGAATTCAAAGAATTATAATTTTTGGTGGGAGAGGGGGTTTTCGCAAAAATACGACAACCTGGTCCGCGGACCGCGGCCCAGGCGGCCCAAGAGGAGGAGGCCGGCCAAAGGGGGGCCGGCCAAGGGGAGGGGGGAGGCGCCCCAACCCTAGCCGCCTCCCCCACTCCCTCCTCTCCCCCTAGAGCCGCCACCTCCATCCTCCTCCCCCCGGTGTGCCTTGCTGCTCCTTGACGGCGTCTCGCTGCTGTGGTGATCCTCGGCGTCGCCCCCAGGCTCTCCTCCAAAGTCGTCTCCTTCCCCCGGTTTGGGTAATTCAATACTTCCGCATTTCTATTGGTGGTTTTCACTTATTAATCTGATGATGAATTACTTCGTACTTCTATTCTTATTAAGTTAAATGTTGGCTTTGTTGTTGTGGTGTTCCTAGATGGCAAGAGGTAGAGGCCGTGGTCGTGGTCGTCCACCGACCCGTGGTCGTGGTCGTGGCCGCGGTCCGGCTGTTTCATCGTCTTTGTCTGAAGGGTTGGCTAGTGCTGCTACTGAGGAGATTGCCTCAGCTGCGCCTCCGGTCGTTGAGCCATCGGTCGTATCAGCAGATCTTATTCAGAACCTTATAAGTGAGAAGCAAGAACTCGCCAACAAGCTCGCAGCGCAATTCCTACGGCTTTGCGCTGTGGCGGAACTCGTTGTCGCCATCGCTCCACCTAAGGTTAGAATGAGCCTCTGTGAGTGGATGTCGCTTCGTTTGGACACGTTTGACGGAGCAGGCACACCGGTTCAAGCTGCAGACTGGTTGAGGTACATGGAGCGACAGTTTGGAGCATTAGAGCTGACATCCGCGCAGAAGGCGCGATTCGTGTCCTTTTAGCTGAAAGGCCAGGCTGACATCTGGTGGGAAAGAATCTTGTCTTCCAGAACTCCAGTGCAGGTTCCTGTCACTTGGGAGGTATTTGTGGAGAGATTCATGACACGGTTTTATTCGGACTCCTTCATTGAGAAGATGGAGCAATCGCTCCTGACTTTTGTGTAAGGGAAGATGACAGTATCTGAGTATGAGGCTGGGTTTAATAATCTGGTACATTTTGTACCAGCCGTGGCGAATGACGATAGGGAGAAGGCTAAGAGGTTCCAACGGGGCCTCAACCAGGAGTATCGCCAAATTCTGGGGGCGACAGGGCTGCGCGACTTCAGCTCAGTGGTCGAGCAGGCCAAAGGGATGGAGTTGGAGAAAGGTCCTTCTTCGCAGGGGCAAGCTGCTATTGGCTCTGTCGCCACCGGTGGTTCCGGTGGTGGGCAGAAACAGAGTTTTGGTGGAGGGGGTGGGTCATTTTAGCGACCCACTCCAAAGAGGTTTCAGGGGGGTCACACCTCACGTCCTGCTCAGCAGTGGCAGCCTTCCTCTTCGGCGCCACGTTCTTCTTCTTCCACCCCACCGATGCGTCCTGTTCCAGGTCAGGGCATAAAGTGTTTCCGGTGTGGTGAGGGGCATCGAGCTACAGAGTGTTCCTTCAGGGGGACATGCCGTCAGTGTGGTCGGGAAGGCCACAAGTCGCCGTGATGCTGCGAGAATCTAGCAAGTATTATCGATGGGAGCCACCCCAGTAGCTTCTTCCTCCAGCGCTCATCGGGTTCGGGCCTGCACTTAGTGGCGGTTTCAAAGACCACGCTTCTCCAGGTGGGTGCCTCTGCAGCGTTCATCGCAAAGACCTCTTGTGGGGTTCTACTGGAACCCCGTACCGTCTGCACCTCCGTCGTTTGTTCCTCCGGCAGCGGTTTCTGGTTATCCTTCGCATAGTGTCGGGGCGTCCTCTGCTCCGGCGCAACCGGGAGTCTACGCCATGCCCGCTCCTGAGACTGTGGGGCGTCCTAACGTGGTGACAGGTACTCTTCTAGTCGAGTCGCATGAAGCTTTTGTTCTATTTGATTCAGGGGCTACTTATTCTGTTGTGTCCCTGGAGTTTACTAGAAGGGCGGGGTTGAGTTTGCAAATTATTTCTGAGTCTGTGGTAGTCAGCTCTCCGGGGGGTCTTATTTTCAGCTCTACTGTTTGTCCTGGCTGTTCCATTATTATTGATAATGAGGTTTTCACCGCCAACTTGATGGTAATTAAGTTGTCACCATTTGATATTATTCTGGGTATGGACTGGTTATTCCGCTACCGTGCTAAGATCTGTTGTTTCTGGAAGACGGTGACTTTAAAGGCCCTGTCTGGTGAAGAACTGGTATTTCAAGGCAGCGCACCGTCTGATTCGTTGTTCGTATTGGCTAGTCTGTTTCCTAGTCGCAGAGTGTCAACCATTGGGTTGCTTTGGTCTCTTAACGAGAAGACTGACTCTTCATTGCGTATAGAGGAGTGTCGGCGCCCCGGGGATTCACACAACCCCGAGACCCTCTGTGCATACCAAGCTAGTCCCATGATCAGTAGCTAGCTTGCACAGTTACAACAATGATGCATTCATAACCATTCAACGACGAACGAATGAAGCAGACAAAATAATATTAATTAAAACAAAGAAAGACCTTATGGTCAAGGTTCTTACAAAAGTCGCCTCACTGTGGCTTAGCAACAACAGAGTATCCGCAATGGAAATCTCAAAATACGTGGAGCCCAATCGACATGCCCACAGCAATCGAGTGGTGGACGGACCTAGATCGCAAAGTCTTCAAAGTAGCCTTCTTCATAGTACTCAACATTTTACGGTTCTTCTCATGGGACCGATCAACAAAGGGCATAAAGCCGTGAGTACATAAAGTACTCAAGAAGTCGAGAGAAATGTATGCACATAGTATTCATGACAAAGCTTAAGCAAGGATGGTTTTATGGTTAATTTGCGAAAAGCAAGTTTAAAATAAAATACAATAATTAGATGGCAAAGCAGATTGTAAAAGAATACTACATAAATAATCAAGTTCTTTTTGATCAAACAAAGGAACATCCCGTTCACTTCCCAACCATTCCAACCAAACGCTTCCATCGAACCAAACCACATTTTTGAAAATACTACCCCTTGCGCGAAATCACTGTGCATGTCCAGAATCGGGACACGGCTATTCGAATAGATTGTTAACACTCTGCAGAGGTTGTACAGCTTTACCCACAAGAGATAAATCACTTGCAATGTCCGTCTAACACACTTCCGAGGGTGTGCGACTAAGTGACTATCACAAGGCCTTTACAAAGTTCCATTTTGCCTCGGTTCTGCTCGCTAAGGTTTCGCCATCACAGCCCCCTCTTGCGCCAATAATCAACCCTAACAGAACCGACTCAAAACTTCCCTAATTAGTTGGCTGTGTCCGTCCCATACCGGACTTATGGTTGCACGAGGTGACCTGGATCAATGACTTGCAAAGTTAAGTCCTTAGTTGGTCGCCGACAAGTCTACCACAACCCAATGTGCATCACACACCCACTCTAGCTTCCTACCTCAAGCCCGAGCATAAATCATTTTTGTTCAATCCCGACCAAATGGCAATCCCTGCCATGGCACAACATCTTTTAATAAAAGTGGCCTCACACCACCGTTCCATAGTTCCATTAGTCAAATTTCAACAATCATTGAACATGTGATCGAAAGTATCATGTAACTAGAGCATGTCTAAGCAATAATACGCTCCCAAGTTGGTAATACAATTATGTCCAACTAGTATCAACCATCCTAAGGTGTCCAAGGATATATGTCATTCAAGGAGACATTTCATTTCCAATTTATCAAGGAGGCATAATGGCAATTTGGTAATTATCTACTCCCAAAACCATTTTTAATAAAGCTAGCCATGCATGATAATTTAATACAATATACATTTGTAAAATGGGTTCAACATGGTCAAAGGCCTACGACTTGCCTTCGTTGACGAGGAGAGGGTCTTCGGTCGTCGGGTCGAAGAAATCTTCCAAACGCCTAATCTACACGCGAGAATAGCAACAAATAAATAAAACAGCACCAAATGAACTCCAAAAATTACAAAACCAGTACCAAATGAAAGAGGATGAATTTATATGAATTTAGAAATTTGGATCACCCAAATCGGAGTTCGGATGTGAAAGTTATAGCCAAAAGAAGTTTTAAATCACATAAAATGATGGATTTAGGGTTTTTCGGATTTTCCGGAATTAATTTTCTATTGAAAAATCCGGTTTACATCGGCGCTATAGTTAACACACGCGGCAGCCACGCTGGCGAAATTGTCGACGCAAGCGCCGACGTGGCGCCACGTGGGTGTTACGTGGGCTCGGACCCACCGGCCGAGAGAGAGAGAGGAGAGAGAGACGGGAGGGCGCGGTGGCGCGGCGGCGAGTCTGGGAAGACGGCGGCGCGCAACGGAGAACGCGGAGACGCCGGGAGACGGCGGCGCGAGGCGCGGAGGCGGGAAGAAGACGGAGGAGCGGCGAGAATCGGCCGAGAGAGAGAGAGAAAGAAGAGAGAAGAGAGTCGCGCGCGGATTTATAGATCTCGCGGCGACGGACGGCGCTGGCGCGGCGGACGCGGGCGAGGCGCGGAGAGGCGACGATACGCGACGGCGCCGATTCGCGGCGAGATTCGCGCGCGCGCGCGCGACGACGGGAGAGAGGACGGCGCGCGACGAAGACGACGACGAACGCCGTCCGATTTGATCGGACGGTGGGGAGCGAGGAGGCGCGGTGAGGATACCGTCCGATTGCGATCGGACGGTGGGGAATTTAACGGCGCGGAGGGAGACGAATCGGTCGCCGTCCGATTCCGACGGACGCTGGGAGCGGAAGAGGCGCGGCGCGGCGATGGCGTCGGATCGCGATCCAACGGCAGAGAAGAAAGAGCGCGCGGCGATGGAGACGAACGGCCGCGGGCGAACGGAACGCCGGATCTTGATCTAACGATCCAAGAAGACGGGCGGCCGCGCGACGCGGATCGCGCGAGGACGCGGATGGAGATCCAACGGCGAGAAGCGAGGGGAGGCGCGGGCGCGCGCGCGGAGCGGGCCGCGGGAGTGGGCCGGAGGCGGGGAACAGCGATGGGCGGCTAGGGTTTCGGCCCACGCACAGGAAAAAGGAATTAAAATCCATTTTTGATTTTAGAAATTCCAATAAATCAAAAGGCAATTTAGAAAATAGCAAATAGACTCCAAAAATTCTGGAAAAATTCACAGAAATTCCTTGAATTATTCTAGACTTAATAAAAATACTTTTAACTTTAAATTTTCTTTTTCTTTTACAAATAAAATAATTTTTCCATTTCGGATAAAACAAAAATCAATTTCTAAAATCCAATAAATCCAAGAAAATTCTCAAAATAATAATTTTGATTTTAAATTCCAGAAATCTCAATCAAACCAACTTTAATTTAATTGAAGTTTGATTAACTCATATTAAACTGCAAACGAATTTTTAAAATTTTCAAATTAAGCTTTTGGCAAATAGAAGCAAATGGTTTTCTTTTAAAATTTTCAAAACTCAAAACGGACGTTACAAACTTACCCTCTTAAAGGGAATCTCGACCCTAGATTCAGCCGACTAGAGAATAGGTGGGAAACTCACCTTCGTGTCATCTTCTCGCTCCCAAGTGGCTTCTTCTTGTGGTTGCTCCAATCGACCTTCCGTAAACGGATGATCTTGCTTCTTGTCACTCGCTCGCTTCTTCCAAGATCTTGATGGGATGCTCTGATACCATCTCTTGTCGGCGCCCGGGATTCACACAACCCCGAGACCTTCAGGCATACCAAGCTAGTCCCATGATCGTGAGCTAGCTTGCATGCATTACAACAATGATGCATTCATAACCATTCAACGACGAACGAATGAAGCGCATAAAATAATATTAATTAAAACAAAGAAAGACCTTATGGTCAAGGTTCTTACAAAAGTCGCCTCACGTGGCTTAGCAACAACAGAGTATCCGCAATGGAAATCTCAAAATACGTGGAGCCCAATCGACATGCCCACGTGCAATCGAGTGGTGGACGTGACCTAGATCGCAAAGTCTTCAAAGTAGCCTTCTTCATAGTACTCAACATTTCCGGTTCTTCGCTCTTCGCACACGCAAACACTTCTTCAATCGCGACACGTGGAAGACATTATGCACATCCGATACCGAGGCGGAGCTCCAATCGTAAGCGACTTCTCCTCTTCTGCTAGAATCGAAAGGTCCGATGTACCTTGGTGCAAGCTTTCCGCTTACTCAAACGACGATCCTTTTGAGAGGCGACACCTTCAGTACACATGATCACCAGTGCAAAGCTAGATCTCGCGACGGTTATCGCATAACTCTTCTCGCTCGGTCTCAGGCTTTGTTTTCACCTTTCTCGATTGATCGAACTTGCTCTTCGGCTTTTTCCAAAATATCGCCCAAACACTTGTCTTTCGCCTACTTCATTCCAATACAAGGGGTTCGCATTTTCTTCCAAAAGAGCTTCAAAGGGAGACATCCGAGGCTTGACTGTAATCGTTGTTATAGGAAAACTCGCATAAGGTAGCATTTGATCCCAATCGTCTCGATTTGCTAAGGCACAAGCCCTTAACATATCTTCTAGGATTTGATTTACTCTTTCGTCTGGCCCATCCGTCTGGGATGATAAGTCAGATCAAATTTAGATTAGTACCCAAAACATCGTGCAACTTCGCCAAAATCTTGAAGTAAATCGATCCTCGATCCGACACGATCTTCTTGGCACTCCATGCCGCACACTATCTTTGCCATGTACAATTCGCCGATCTATCACGAGTAAGTAGTCTTGATCGAGAAAGTGAGCAACTTTGGTTAGACGATGCACAATTACCTGATAGAATCATATCCTCGACCTTGTCCTTGGTAAACCAAAGGATAAAATCCATGCCAATTTCTTCCCACTTCCATTCGGGCACTCTCAAGGGTTGCAGAGTCCAAAGAGTCTTTGATGCTCGGCTTTAACTCACTGACAGACATCACATCGAGCTACATACTCGGCAATCTCACGCTTCATGCTAGGCCACCAATACGTTTCTTTGAGGTCTTGGTACATCTTTGTGCTTCCAGGGTGAATGGAATACAAAGTTTCATGGGCTTCCTTGAGTATCACCGCTAAGCTCTTCTCGATCTGGAACACAAATTCGCTTGTCAAACCAAATGGTGCCTTGCTCATCTTCTGAAAATCTCAGGGCTTTACCCTTCTCCATGTTGCTCTTAATTTCCTTAATATTGGCATCTTCAACTTGAGCTTCCTTGATCTGATTCCGCAAAGTGGGTTGAACTTCTAAGGCAGCTAGATAACCTTCCTCAACCAACTCTAACTTGAGCTTCTGGAATTCTTCATGAAGGGCTGGTTGATTTTCCTTGATCGACAGGGTATTGCAGTAGACTTTTCTGCTCAAGGCATCTGCCACAACATTAGCTTTGCCTGGGTGGTAATGGATTCCAATATCATAATCCTTGATTAACTCTAACCACCTTCTTTGCCTCATATTAAGATCAGCCTGAGTGAAGATGTACTTCAAGCTCTTATGGTCCGTAGACTTCACAATGATTACCAATAAGGTAATGACGCCATATCTTTAGAGCATGCACTACGGCAAACTAACTCCAAGTCATGAGTAGGGTAATTTACTTCATGAGGCCTCAATCGACGGAAGCATAGGCTACTACCTTCCTTTCTTGCATCAGGACACAACCAAGTCCTTGCCGGGATGCATCACAGAAAATCTCAAAATCCTTCCGGACATCGGGCAAAATCAACACCGGAGCCGAGGTCAGACGCTTCTTCAACTCTTGAAAACTTTGCTCACAATCCGTTGCCCAAGCAAACTTCTTTTCTTTCTTCAACAGCTGAGTGAGGGGTCTTGCTATCTTGGAGAATCCTTCTATGAATCGACGATAGTATCCTGCCATTCCAAGAAAACTTCTGACCTGAGGCACTGACTTGGGTGACTCCCAATTAAGCACATCCTTAACCTTGCTAGGGTTAACAGATACTCCTTCTGCAGACATGACATGACCCAAGAAAGTAACTTCTTTCATCCAAAACTCACACTTGCTGAATTTAGCATAGAGTTGATGATCTCTAAGCTTGTTCAGGACCAAACGAAGGTGCTCTTCATGCTCTTCTTCACTCTTGGAATACACCAAAATATCGTCAATGAAGACAATGACGAACTTATCCAAATATTTCCATGAATACTTTATTCATCAAATTCATAAAGTAAGCAGGGCATTGGTCAATCCAAAAGACATGACCGTGAACTCATACACCCATACCGGTTGAGAAAGCTGTCTTGGGGATGTCTTCGGACGAATCTTCAATCGTGGTATCCTCGACTCAAGTCTATTTTGGAGAACACACCGCTCCTTTCAACCGGGTCAAACAAATCATCGATCCCGGGCAGAGGGTACTTGTTCTTGATGGTGACCTCATTGAGGGCTCAGAATCCACACACATCCGCTGGGTGCCATCCTTCTTTGCAACAAAGATCACCGGGTTCCCAAGGTGACGAACTTGGTCTGACAAAACCTTTCTCTTGCATTTCTTCAATTTGCTTCTTTAGTTCAACCAAATCATTGACAGCAATCAGAGGGTCTCTTGAAAATAGGAGCAGCCTCGAACAAGATTGATGACAAACTCCAAGTCTCGATCAGCGGCATTCCTGTAGGCCATCAGAAAGACATCCAAAACTCTCTCGACTCATCGGCACTTCTTCCAAGGACACAACACTGCATCGCAGACTAAAGATCCAAATTTAGCTTCTCCGGGAGGCTTCAAACTTTACCTTGGTTCCATCCGGATCGACCAAAGTGATGCTTCTACCACCACAATCCAAGAGGGCTTGGTGATTGGCAAGCCAATCCATTCCCAAAATCACATCAAGAGACTTGGTGTCTATGATGATGAGATTAGCAAGGAATTCTACCCTTCTATGGTCACTTTAACCTTAGGGCAACCTTGGTTCTGACTCAATTCGAACCGAGATTGAACCAACAAGACACTTTTAAGAGGCAAAACTTCCAACCGGTGCCTTTCAAAGAAACTCCGAGAAACAAACGAATGCAAGCTCCGTAATCAAACAAAACAGTGGGGTGTGCCGAATTGACAAGGAACTTACCCAAAGACGACGTCCGGTCGTCTGGGCTTCCTCCACGTGGTGTGGTTCACACGACCTCTTCCAAAAGGCCGAGGAGACTTGACCGGTGCGGTTGGAGTCCGAGGGCTCCACGGCGACTCCGGAGTGGGGGTCCGGTCGGGTGGCTCCCATGTTGAAACGAACAGAGAAGGGCCTTGCCTCTCGCGGCAATCGGCCGCGAAGTGCCCCACCGATGGCACTTAAAGCGTGTGATCCCACCGCAGGTTGCCATTCCTTGGTCGCCGTTGTTGGAGCCGTTGAAGCCGCGGTCACCGGAACTGGCTGGGCGAGGTGTCGCATAGGGCTCAATGTGACAGTGGAGCAACACGGTGAGGCGGCACATTCATTCGACTCTCGGGAGTGAGACCGATGGGCACCGTGCCGCATCATCTTTCTCTTGCGGGATTCTTCCACCACGGCGGATTCTTCGATGAGCATGGCCTTGTTCACCAGTGCCGGAAATCGCATAGTCATTCCCAATGACTTGCACCTTCAAACCGGGTTGAGTCCTCTGAAGCGCTCGCGGGCATCATCTGTGGCAACGCCCTCCGGGCATAACGGACAACCGAGTGAATCGCTAAGATATTCACTCACCGACGTGTTGCCTTGCCGCAACTCACTAACTCATTCTTCTTCATTTCCACCTTTCCATCGTGGATATGGGAGTGGCGGAAAGCTCTCAAAACTCGCCCAAGTGATACTCTCATGGTTTCCATGGCGACACAATAGTTCTCCCACCATTCTCGCAGCGGTACCTTCAAGCCGGTGAGTGGCATATGTAACCTTCTCGCGATCATCACAACGGGTGATAGCGAGCTTTTTCCATGGAACGCAACTACCATTCATCTGCCCAATGGCTCCGAGGAGCTAGAGAAAGTGGGCGGATGGGTCCTCAAAACTCGCCACTGGATCGAGGAAACACTGGGGGTGGAGCAGGCGTGGGCGTGGCAGCTGCTTGACTGTTCTGATTCATCATGGCGAGCAGGGCAGCAGCGGTCTGGTTCTGCTGATTCATCATCTGAGTCATATTCTGCATCAAAGAGCTCATCAGCTGCGTCTGGGCTGCCATGAACTGACTCAAACCCGGATCTGCACTGGCGGCCTGGGAAGACGGGCATCGGGCGCTTGAGTCTCATCCGCTTATGGAGTTGCGGTCCGAACCATCTGCGACAAAGCTTCACTGGTTTAATAGACGAGAAGAAGAAAGCAATTTAGATGCGAGGGAAAGCACGGAGATGAGCGAGGAACAAGGGAGATAGATGGATCAACCTAATGCGGACAAAATTGGTTTTACCCAACGAACGGATAGCCGGAAAGCTATCAAGAAGCAAACCAAAAGGGACACTTAAGCACAGAAGCACTATTACGCAGACTAAACGACTCTAAAACTAGGGAGGGCAGCTACTAATCTAATCTTTACGGAGGGGCAACTTGATACAAACTGCGGATCTTGAACTTCCAAAACTTCCATTACTAGATCTTGAAGGGCTCGATCCTAGGGATAATCCAGAGATGGGGGAGTCAAATTTAAATTTGAAAAACCAAGTTTCAGAAAAGATAAGATGAAAGAACTCAAGAATGATATAAGAGGGTAAGATGATAAGATAAGAATAGAACAAGGCTAGAAAGAACAGAATAAGATGAGAGAAGAATTCCTAGTCAAGTTAATTGCTTGGTTTGATTTAGAAAATATATTTTGAATTTTTGACTAAGACGACCAATCTAGCTAAAGGTTACGCCCCACATCGATATGGCTCGATACTATCTCTTGTCGGCGCCTGGGATTCACACAACCCGAGACCCTCAGGCATACCAAGCTAGTCCCATGATCAAGAGCTAGCTTGCACAGCATATAACAATGATGCATTCATAACCATTCAACGACGAACGAATGAAGCGCATAAAATAATATTAATTAAAACAAAGAAAGACCTTATGGTCAAGGTTCTTACAAAAGTCGCCTCATTGTGGCTTAGCAACAACAGAGTATCCGCAATGAAATCTCAAAATACGTGGAGCCCAATCGACATGCCCACAGGCAATCGAGTGGTGGACGTGACCTAGATCGCAAAGTCTTCAAAGTAGCCTTCTTCATAGTACTCAACATTTCCTGGTTCTTCTGCTGGGACTGATCAACAAAGGGCATAAAGCCGTGAGTACATAAAGTACTCAGCAAGTCGTAGAGAAATGTATGCACATAGTATTCATGACAGGCTTAAGCAAGGATGGTTTTATGGTTAATTTGCAGAAAGCAAGTTTAACAGTAAATACAATAATTAGATGGCAAAGCAGGATTGTAAAAGAATACTACATAAATAATCAAGTTCTTTTGGATCAAACAGTGAACATCCCGTTCACTTCCCAACCATTCCAACCAAACGTTTCCATCGAACCAAACCACATTTTTGAAAATACTACCCCTTGCGCGAAATCACCAGGCATGTCCGTAACCGGGGACACGGCTATTCGAATAGATTGTTAACACTCTGCAGAGGTTGTACAGCTTTACCCACAAGAGATAAATCACTTGCAATGTCCGTCTGACACACTTCCGAGGGTGTGCGACTAAGTGACTATCACAAGGCCTTTACAAAGTTCCATTTTGCCTCGGTTCTGCTCGCTAAGGTTTCGCCATCACACTTCTCTTGCGCCAATAATCAACCCTAATGTAACCGACTCAAAACTTCCCTAATTAGTTGGCCGTGTCCGTCCCATACCGGACTTATGGTTGCACGAGGTGACCCGGATCAATGACTTGCAAAGTTAAGTCCTTAGTTGGTCGCTCGCACAAGTCTACCACAACCCAATGTGCATCACACACCCACTCTAGCTTCCTACCTCAAGCCCGAGCATAAATCATTTTTGTTCAATCCCACCAAATGGCAATCCTCGCCATGGCACAACATCTTTTAATAAAAGTGGCCTCACACCACTGCTCCATAGTTCCATTAGTCAAATTTCAACAATCATTGAACATGTGATCGAAAGTATCATGTAACTAGAGCATGTCTAAGCAATAATACGCTCCCAAGTTGGTAATACAATTATGTCCAACTAGTATCAACCATCCTAAGGTGTCCAAGGATATATGTCATTCAAGGAGACATTTCATTTCCAATTTATCAAGGAGGCATAATGGCAATTTGGTAATTATCTACTCCCAAAACCATTTTTAATAAAGCTAGCCATGCATGATAATTTAATACAATATACATTTGTAAAATGGGTTCAACATGGTCAAAGGCCTACGACTTGCCTTCGCTGACGAGGAGAGGGTCTTGATTGCCGTCTGTCAAGAAATCTTCCAAACGCCTAATCTACACGCGAGAATAGCAACAAATAAATAAAACAGCACCAAATGAACTCCAAAAATTACAAAACCAGTACCAAATGAAAGAGGATGAATTTATATGAATTTAGAAATTTGGATCACCCAAATCGGAGTTCTGATGTGAAAGTTATAGCTAAAAGAAGTTTTAAATCACATAAAATGATGGATTTAGGGTTTTTGATTTTCCTAATTAATTTTCTATTGAAAATCCGGTTTACACGTCGGCGCTATGCAAGCACACGCGGCAGCCACGCAGCGAAATTGTCGACGCGGGCGCCGACGCGTGGCGCCACGTGGGTGGCTACGTGGCTCGGACCCACCGGCCGAGAGAGAGAGAGAGAGAGAGAGAGACGGGAGGCGCGGCGGCGGCGGCGGCCGAGCTGGGAAGACGGCGGCGCGAACGGAGAACGGCGGAGACGCTCGAGACGGCGGCGCGAGGCGGCCGGAGGCGGGAAGAAGACGGAGGAGCGGCGGCGAGAATCGGCGAAGAGAGAGAGAAAGAAGAGAGAAGAGAGTCGCGCGCGGATTTATAGATCTCGCGGCGACGGACGGCGCGGCGACGGACGGCGCGGCGTGGCGGACGCGGGCGGAGGCGCGAGAGGCGACGAGCGCGACGGCCTTTGGATTCGCGCGGCGAGATTCGCGGCGGCGCGCGCGCGACGACGGGAGAGAGACGGCGCGCGACGAAGACGACGACGAACGCCGTCCGATTTCGACGGACGGTGGGGAGCGAGGGAGGCGCGGTGAGGATACCGTCCGATTGCGACGGACGGTGGGAATTCCAACGGCGCGGAGGGAGACGACGACGGCGCCGTCCGATCCGACGGACGGCTGGGAGCGGAAGAGGCGCGGCGCGGCGATGGCGCCGGATCGCGATCCAACGGCAGAGAAGAAAGAGCGCGCGCGATGGAGACGAACGGCCGCGGCGAACGGAACGGCCGGATCTTGATCCAACGGCCAAGAAGACGGCGGCCGCGCGACGTGGACGCGCGAGGACGCCGGATGGAGATCCAACGCGAAGCGAGGAGGCGCGGCGCCAAGGCGAGCGGGCCACGGAGTGGGCCGAGGCGGGAACAGCGATGGGCCGGCTAGGGTTTCGGCCCACGCACAGGAAAAAGGAATTAAAATCCATTTTTGAAGTTAGAAATTCCAATAAATCAAAAGGCAATTTAGAAAATAGCAAATAGACTCCAAAAATTCTGGAAAAATTCACAGAAATTCCTTGAATTATTCTAGACTTAATAAAAATACTTTTAACTTTAAATTTTCTTTTTCTTTTACAAATAAAATAATTTTTCCATTTCGGATAAAACAAAAATCAATTTCTAAAATCCAATAAATCCAAGAAAATTCTCAAAATAATAATTTTGATTTTAAATTCCAGAAATCTCAATCAAACCAACTTTAATTTAATTGAAGTTTGATTAACTCATATTAAACTGCAAACGAATTTTTAAAATTTTCAAATTAAGCTTTTGGCAAATAGAAGCAAATGGTTTTCTTTTAAAAATTTTCAAAAACTCCGAAAAACGGGACGTTACAAGGAGATTCCAATTGTGAATGAGTTTTCCGATGTTTTTCCTGTGGAGCTTCCTGGAATGCCTCCCGTGCGGAAAGTGGAGTTCCAGATTGATCTTATTCCGGGAACTCGACCCTTATCCATGTCTCCTTACCGGTTGGCTCGACCCTTTCAGGAGGAATTGAAGAAACAATTGGACGACCTGCTGTCCAAAGGTATGATTCAACAGAGCGATCGCCATGGGGAGCACTCGTTTTACTAAGAAGAAAGATGGCACCGGCGTAAAGCGTGGATTATCAGGCTCTTAATCAGGCGACTGTGAAGAACAAATATCCTTTGCCCCGCATTGAGGATCTTTTCGACCAGTTGAAAGGAGCTAAAATATTTTCCAAGATTGACCTCTTGTCAGGTTATAATCAAATTCGAGTTCGTGAGCAGGATATTGAGAAGACGGCTTTCTCTACGAGGTATGGTCATTATGAGTATAAAGTTATGTCTTTTGGACTAACGAATGGTCCTGCAGTTTTCATGGAAGCCATTAACAGTATGCTACATCAATATCTTGATGATTTTGTTGTGGTATTCATAGATGATATCTTGATTTATTCCAAGACGGAAGAGGATCACACCCACCATCTGAGGTTGGTACTTGAAACTCTAAGGGAGAATCAATTCTATGCCAAGCTGAAGAAGTGTGAGTTCTGGATTTCTGAAGTTGGGTTTCTGGGCCACGTTATTAATCAGGAGGGTATTTCAGTTGATCCTAACAAGATCTCGACAGTGGTAGAGTGGGAGAGGCCAACCAATGTCAAAAAAGTAAGGAGTTTTCTGGGTTTAGCTGGCTATTACCGGCGATTTGTGGAGGGTTTTTCAACCATTGCTAGACCAATGTCCCAGTTGACACAGAAAGGTGTTAGGTTCCAGTGGTCTGATGCATGTGAGCACAGTTTTTGCACTTTGAAAGATAGGTTGGTGACTGCTCCAATTCTTACTTTTCCTGAGCCTGGGAAGAGGTTCACCATCTATTCAGATGCGTCCATAGTTGGACTTGGTTGTGTACTCATGCAGGATGGCAAGGTGATTGCCTATGCATTGAGACAGTTGAAGAAACATGAGCATAATTATCCCACTCATGATCTAGAGCTTGCTGCAGTGATTCACGCTTTGAAGATCTGGTGCCATTATTTGTACGGCGAATCTTGTGATGTATTCACTGATCACAAGAGCCTGAAATACATCTTTACCCAGAAGGCCTTGAACTTAAGACAGAGGAGATTGCTAGAGTTGATCAAGGACTATGATCTTACTATTCAGTACCATCCCGGCAAGGCGAATGTGGTAGCTGATGCTTTGAGTCGCAAGGCGACACCTCCTACACTCAGTTGTCTTATTGCTGATTTTGAGCGTATGTATATTTCCTTCTGCTTTGCGGGTACCGCCCAGACCGAGACTCGGTTGCTTCTAGAGTCAGCTCTTCTAGATAGGGTGCGGGCAACGCAGTAGCAAGATCAGATGCTCCAACGAGTGAGGAAGCGTTGTGCTGAGGGCAAGCAAGGCCACTTCAGTGTGGACAAGTCTGATACTTTGCATTTTAAATGACGCCTCTGTGTTCCACAAGAGGCTCAGGTTAAATATGAGATTTTGAAGGAGGTCCATCGTACTCCTTATACCGTACATCCTGGTGAGACCAAGATGTACAAAGATTTAAAGAAAAGTTTCTGGTGGAAACGGATGAAAATTGATATCGCACAATATGTGGCATCATGTGGGTGTGCCAATGGTCCAGTGAGCACAAGCGACCAGCAGGATCATTGCAACCCTTGGAGGTACCTGTTTGGCCATGGGATGATATATCTTTGGATTTTGTGGTTGGTTTACCTCGCACGCAGCGAGGAAAGGACGCTATTTGGGTAATTGTGGACCGGTTCAGTAAGTCTGCATATTTCATTCCTATTCGTACAACCAATTCAGCAAGTGATTTGGCTCCTCTTTATGTACAAGAAATTGTGCGTTTGCACGGGGTGCCAAAGACCATTCTTTCTGATCGAGATGCCAAGTTCGTTTCCAAATTCTGGGAGAGTTTGCAGAGTGCGTTGGTACGCAACTCGCCTTAGCACCGCGCTCCACCCCTGACAGATGGTCATCCAACGCACCATCTGGACATTAGAGGATATGCTCAGGTGTTGTGTTTTATCCTGGAAAGGGAATTGGGAAGACCATTTAGCTTTGGCAAAGTTTGCTTATAACAACAGTTATCATGCCAGTATTCGAGCTACACCATACGAGGTTCTTTATGGGCGTAAGTGTAGGTCCCCGCCAGCCGAATGAGGTTGAGAGCGGGCGCCTTGGGTCCCGATCGGGTTCAGCAAACACCGCTAGAGGGCGTAGTTAGGCGAATTTGTTGGTCGCCGAGCCGATGTAAGAGCTACGCAAATGTCAGAAGGCGAGATTTGGAATTCGAGGTGGGGAACGAAGTTCTGTTGAGAGTATCGCTATCTAAAGGTGTGGTGCGGTTCGACACTAAAGGGAAGCTTAGCCCAAGGTATGTTGGACCATTCCCAATCGTGGCACGAATTGGAAAACTAGATTACCGTTTGGACCTTCCCGATTTTATGAGTGGGGTTCACAATGTGTTTCATGTATCGATGTTGAGGAAATTCCTGAGAGATCCAGACCATGTTATTCCCTTGGAGCCTTTGATCATTGCACAAGATCTTACCACCAAGTCCCGGCCAGTGAAAAGATTAGATGAATCAGAACGGGTTCTGAGGAACAAAACCCTGAAGTATGTCAAAATTCTGTGGTCTCATCAAACTGAGGGAGAGGCCACTTGGGAGCTAGAGTCTCGTATGCGAGATCAAAATCCTAACTTGTTCATTTCAGGTAAATGTTTAAGATTGTTAAATTCCAGTCGTTCTTCTTTCTAATAGATCTATGCGTAGATTCGAGGGCGAATCCTGTTAAGTGGGGTAGAATGTAATACCCGGATTCGAATCGGGAGATTTTATTTGTTCCGAAGAAAAATGTTAAAACCCATTTGTGTTGCTGTGTTATGATTAAGTCGGAGGTTGTACCTAAACAAAAAAAATTGTGGGCTACGGGTTTCTATTGGACCCAATTTGTTTTTAAAAACAGTTCTTGTCTTTTAACTGCTGAGCCCCCTTTACTACTTGTGAACGTTATTGTTGACAGGATCGTTCTCTTTTTGTTAGCCCTATCTTTGTTGTGGATAAAGGCAACTTGGTTATCCGTTTGACATTTCGAAGAATGGGAATTTCCTTTCACAAAGTTCATTGAAGAAATTTCGACTCTGTTCATTTCTTTTGGAGTAATTAGAGTGTTGGAGTTTAGAACCTCCCTTTGAAAAAGAAAAGTGTCGAAACCCTTTGTCAGGTTTTGTGTTATTTTATGAGTGGTTGTGAGTAAACAATCTAATTGATAATCTATGAGTTCAAGTTGGATTATTAGCGTGATGCATAATTAATCTTGACCGATGTCCTCAGTAGCGAACTGGTTAGCTAGATTTACATATTTTTTTCTTGGCTTACTATTATTGTTGAAAACTTATGCGTGTGCCACATTGAGATTTCTAGCTTTCAAAGTCAGTATCTTCTTCTCATTTGGAGTTTGATCTTCTTCTTGTGCGGGTCATGTGACCTCAACTGTGGACTTCCCATATGTTTTCTGAGTTCATTGCTTAATTGGTTTTCCCCTTGGTTATGTGTTCATTGCGAGTGGTAAGTGATTTTCCAGTTAGTGAAGATCGTTTCTATTTGCCTCTTCTTTTGAGAAGGAATCAACCCATTCTTTCCACGTGGGTCTTTCGAAAAGTTTTCTAAATGTTGTTGTGAGCTTGATGTTAATGCTTGTAGTAATTTGATTGCCTTTGGTGACATCGTTCAAATGAGAATATGTCAAGTTTAGCTTTCGCGGTACCTTAGAGCTCGTGAATCATCTGGTAACTGAAATTATTTTGGGTAACTTGAGGGATTGGATTATCCTATTGCTTCTTAAGAGTTTCGTGTGATTTAGTCCTAAGGGCTCCTTGATTTGAGTTCGCAAAGTGAGGTTGCAATCAAAGAAAATTTTCGTTGATTTCTTCACGAGGAAATTAATCTGTTTGCTTTCCGTGAAATCCTGTAAGGGAAAATGTTTCGAGTTTTGTGGCTGAGATCATTTGGATCTCGTGCTTCCCAAGTAGATGAATTGTTTCGAGCGAATTGACCTGTTGAAGGATATTATTGATTCTTAATTAGATCTTGTGGTTTGGACTAAAGACCCTATCTTGTCTGTTGTGGCAATGTAACAGCCCAAAATTTCAATTTCATTTAAAAATAAGACTTTATTAATTTTTGTGGATTTTCTGGAATTTTTAAAAGCTTTTCAATAAAGTATATTAAGGCTAAAAGAATTTATGTGCAAAATCTATTACCAACTAAAAGTTGGAATTATTTTATTTAAATCCAGAATGCATCATAGAATTTCTGTGAATTTTCTCAAAATTTTTGGACTTCATTTACTATTTTCTAAAGCTTATTTGAATTTCTGGAATTAAATCAATTGAAAAAGAATTTAAAATCTTCGCTATAAGATCGGGCCAAGCCCAAAGATTTGCGCTGCCTCGCCCAACTCTTCCCGCTGAGTAACGCTGGCCGTCTGATCAAAATCGGACGGCCGACAATCAATCCGCCGCGCTCTCTCCTCTCTCTGTCTCATTGCCGTGGGGCCCACGACAATTGCCGTCTTCTCAAGGCCGCCTTCTCCGCGTCGTCCTGTTCTCGCCGCCATTAGCGCTACCGAGCTCATCAAGCCCGTGATTCTCTCCCTCTTTCCTCGCATTCAATCGCATTCGCCGCTGCTCACCCCGCACTCGTCTCGCCATTACCCTTCCATAACTCGTCAGAACGCCGCCTCACCTCCGCAGAACGGCCGTTGCCACTCGCCCACGATCTCCACCTCCCGCCCGCCGCCTCTATAAAAGGAGCACCAGTGCGCTCTACTCCTCAAGCTTTTGCCCCAACTCTCCACACCTCCTCGCTCCCGGCTGCCCGCACTGGCTCTTCTCTCTCCGCCGAGCCAGGTTCACGCTTCTAGCGCCGCCACCGGTGAACCTCCGCCGCTCGATCGCACCACCGGCCGCCAAGATCGCGAACTCGTGCGCACTCCGCACTCGGAACATCGCCGAGCTCCTTCGCCGCCAACGATCGAACCACACCGCCGCCGCCTGCCGCCGACCATCTTCCGCCACGCCCTCGCCGCCAGTAGCGATCGTATCGAGATCGCTCTCGAATGTTTTGCGACTCATCGGAGCTCGCCAGCGCCGCCGGCGCCTGCACCTTGGTTCCCGAGCGCCTCTCGGCGGCCGACGTGGCTCGCCACTCAGCGCCACTCATCGCTGCATGCGTGGCCCAAATCGGCGCCAGGTCGCGCGGCAGGCACAAGGCCAAACAAGCAGCTACCCTTCAGATCATTGCGGCACCGAGTCCACCGTGGACTTGCTCATTGTGGACTCACCCATGATGCGGGCCCACATGTCGATCTCGAGCACAAGATCGCTGACGTCACCGGCGCAATAAATAGAATTTCCTTTAGAAATTTAATTCGGGAATTTAGGAAAATCTCGATTTTAGAATTAAAATTAGATTTAAACTTCCAGAGCTCGTATTTCTTCATACAAACTCCGATTTAGATGATTCAAATTTCTAAATTTGTATAAAATCAAGATCTAGCTAACTAAATCAAAATTATTTAATTTGGAGTTAATTTGAATTTTCATTTGAATTTATTTGTGTTCATTTGAATTCGCTTGAATTTGGAATATTTTCACAGATAGATTTTGACGACTCAGGAGAGCTTGACCCTATTGAAGAAGTAGAATACCAGAATTTGAACAAGGCAAGTTACACCATTGACCATTTTGCCCCAATATTTAAAATTATTTAAATTTGCTTTAAATTATCATTGCATGCATAATTGTATTTAATTATTTTAAATTCTGCTTTAAATATTTAAAGATTCCAATTCCTTTGTATAGCCAAATTTGATTGTTGTATTACCAATTCCTTGTAACCTTAGTCAAATGAATTTAAAAATAAATATATGCATAGCAAATGCTTAGACCATGAAATATTTGACTTTGGGAGAATTTAGCCAAAATTTCATAAATTGATAAAAAGCCTATGACATTGCCTTGTCATGGTGGACTTTTGCAAATGTCTTTGAAAATCTAAAATAAAAGAAAATGGTTTGTACTTGGGCAAACATGGACCGTTAGTGGGTGCAAGTTTATGCGGGCCTGTCAGTTAGGATCGAGACCTGTGGTTATTATTGAAAGTTGCCCAAGTAGATTAAGGACCGGCCTTTGAGCCGCATCTTGCAAAAGCTCCACCAGACTACCACATGTTCAGATGGGCGTAACTGTGCTTAATAATTTGTATTACCTCAGTATTGTTTATACCATTTTGTTGTGTGGGTGTTGCTAGACTTTATTCCCACTTGGCGCAAGAGGGGGTTTCCAGCAGGTGGTTAGCCTAATGGAAGTGAAACCTTAGCGGGCATATTGGTATTGAGGTAAAGCATTGGAAACACCTTGTGATAATTGCCTAGTCACACACCTAAGGAAGTGTGTATTGGCCGACATAACGGGTAAATTATCTCTTGTGGGTAAAGTTGTACAACCTCTGCAGAGTGTAAATCTATTCGAATAGCCGTGTCCACGGTCATGGACATGCTGAGCAAAGCCACTCTAAGTTAGATTTGTTTTTGGTTTTAAAATAACTTTGGACATGTTTTGAGGATGGTTAATCCTTGTGGTAAATTTGGGCGGGTAGCCTTATGATAGGAGGGTATCCTTCACCATGTTTCATATGGAGGTTATCCACTATAAAATGATCAATTTTAAATCTGATTTTAGTTATGTAATGAAAATGTGCCTTGAAACTTAGTATAACTATTTAAACCAAAAAGGCTGATTTATGCAAATAAACCCTACAACCTTCCTTTGAATAACTTATGCATGCATTCTAAATTTTGTATTGGGTGTAATTTGCGAGCACAGTTGTAGTGCTCACTCTTGCTGAATATTATTATTCAGGAGAAGACTGCTATCCAGAAGGTGAGGAGCAGGACGATTAGGCAACGACCTCCAGACGATTGCCTGTGGCGTATCGTGTGGCTTACCATTATTATTTGCTTCGCTTAATGTTTTATTTGGCCTCCGCCCGCTTGTAATAAACTCTATGATTATTAAATATATACGCTGGATATGTTTGTGATAACATTTTTGTGACTGTGTACACTGGAAATCCTGGACTAGTGTATGAACACAGAGAATTTGGGATCCTTCGTTCCCGGGTTCGACAGGCAAAGTGTTGTTAGACAAATGATTAATTTCAGTGTTAAAGGAAAGAGTGCAGTAGGAGTATTTGAGAATTTGAGTCAAGTTTTGTAACTTGTGGTTATTTGAATCGTTACTAAACTTGTTGCTCTTTCCGCTCAAGAGATGGCGAGTTTCAATCGCAATGTCTTTATTTCGTATCGGTTGTTATCTGCTATTTTCTTTTGAGGGATGTGTGCCGTCAACTATGAACGCTCCTTTCGTTTTCCAAGATCACCTTTATCAGAATATTTCTTTTGGTTTCTTGCTCGCCGTGGTGAGCAACGTCTTCCTGTGTGAATAAACTTGTCTTTGTTCGCCTCTTCCTTTTGAGAAAGGATCACAGTTTTGTGTTGCAAAGTGTTTGCAAAGTGTAAGTTTGGCAACTGTTTGGTGGTGGATGAGTAATCGTAGCGGTGATATTTTGCTACCAAATTATCGGAGTAGTAGAATGTGAAATGGTTTTGATATGTATCTCTTGGAGGAAAATTAATTCACATGGAATGTTTGGCTTTGAAGTAAGTCTGAAAAGTGTTACGACTGAGTAGAACTTATGGTATAGTGAAATTCCAGAACTTCAGTTCATGATTGAAAGGTCGGTGATTATCGAAGGTATGAAGACCTTGATTAATTTTTATAAAGTAACACAATTGGATAATATTGCGAGATTATGTGGGTAATTTCTAAGGATGTCAATAAGTGAGTATGTTAGAATTGTGGGAATATTGGAGATTCAATCCGTTGATTTCCCTATCTGTTATAATTGCAATTTGTTGTAGAGGTCTTGGAGGTTAAATCTGGGCTTTGCATTTTTATGCTAGACCTTTGGTCACTCAATGATTGTGTGTAGAGAGAGTGGAATAATAGAGTTTCCTGAGCAGTGGAATGATAATTGATAGAACCCTTATGATGTAGTATATGAACGTGTGTGCTAAGAATTCTGAGTGTTGTTGTTGGAAATTGGAGGTAATGTGATTGTGTGGGACCTATTCTGTGGTGCTTTGAACGCCTTCTATCAAATCAATTTTGGTTAGTAGAATGAGTTATCTAGAGTATTCGGTGGATTCAATGTAGCCTCTCCACAATGGTGTGGATGATGTAATTTAGTTTGAACATAATTTGAGGATGTTTAACTAAGAAGTTTAAGCTCAGGTGGTATGCGATGAATTCGAATTTCAAGGTTTGAGAGAAATTTCATTCCTAGAAGAGAGAAACCGAGGAAAAGGATGTTTCATCGGATAATGAGGCGTTTTCTTGATTCTCGTTTGAGTTTTGTGTCGTTGACTGGTGTTTTCTGCAATTTAAGTTGGCATTGTGTGGGCATGTTTGATTCATTCCAATTCTGATAAACCACAAGAAGTATTTGGCATTCGAGTGATTTCTCCTTTGGTTGTCGTGGTGTTCATTTGTAAATTGCCTACTTAAAAAAACAAAGATTTGTTTCCGAGAAGAATTGTCAAATTTGGGATTTAATCTTTTAGCGGAGAGTTAGCATTGCGTGGTTGTGATGAGGACTCTCTATTTCCAGTTGGATTCTCTTCGTTCCCGAAACTTGCAGAAATTGGGAAGTTAGCATATCGTTTTGTCCGTCTCGGGTTCATTCGCGAATTGCACAACGTCTGTTGTGTTCTGGGCTGAGTGAGCAGCTGAGCCATTCAAAGTTTGAGATTTAGTTAAAGACGTTGACCGTCAAGTAAGGTCTTACCTTCGATCCTCTTCTGATGAGTGAACCTAGAAAGTTCAGGTTGAGCGTTAGGTCAGTCATCGTTTTACGTTTTTGTGTTGTGGTTTCTCTAGTTCGAGAGAGAGGCCACTTTAGGGCTAGAGTCTCGCATGTGCGAGTAGTATTTAGACCTGTTCATTTCTGATATGTGCTAATTCGTTGATTGCAATTCCGTGATATTTTAATCGTGTATTTGTTTCGTTTGTAGAATTCGGGGTCGAATTCTGTTAAGGGGAGTAGAATGTAATACCCTGGAAACGGATCGGTAATTAGAGATTCAGTCAGAGGAGAAAAATGCAAAGAAAGGAATAGAAATTCTAACAAAAATAGGGGGTTTTCCGCTTTTGTTGACAACTGGGCATGGGCATGCCTGTGGGGAGCCCATGTGGCTGACCATAAGGGGGAACCCCACCCACTAAAACCCTAGCCCCACTCCTCTTTCCCCCTTTCTCCCCTTGTGCCGCCTCCCTCCACTCCTCTTGGCCGCCACCCCCTGCCCCCATTGCACCTCCTCTGCCTCTTCACCTCCTCTGCGTCTCTCCATTGAAAGGGAGACGTGGAGACGATCTTCGTAGGGCCGGCCAGCGCGGAGTTGCAAAGAGAAGAGAAGGAGAAGGGAAGAAGTGGAAGAGGGAAGGGGAGGAGAAGGGCACCAGCACTCAGTGAGGCTTCATCCTCGCACGAATCATCAAGGGTAACTTCGATCCCCGGTAGATGGGTAGCGTTTTCAATTCGCGTCGGTACAGTCAGTAGCAGATCAGATTGAGTCAGTGCTGTTGTTCGTCAGTTTTGGGTAGTTTTCATACATTTTCTGATCTGACCCCCTCTTAGAAAAATGTGGGGCTTGTCCTTAGCTTTCTTTGGGAACTGAGATCACCTGACTTGGAGTTACGGTTTAGGAGATATGAATTTTTAACCGTGCACTGTTATGTCTGTCTTGGATCTAGGGACTGTCGGTTTGTTCCTCGGTTTTGATCTAGTTATATTCAGATTCAGAACTTCCACCCAACTAGTTTATTGTATCCCTTTAAATAATCTTTCCATATTAGTAAATATCACCTCCATTGGATCTGTAGAACGAAAGATATGATATTTTATTTACTGCTGTGTTGAAGCCTAGACAGATGTGTGTCGGGTAAATTCAACTGTTGTTTAGCCAATTGTATTGGCCGATTCAACGAACCAAGCCAACTAGAGTTTCGTAGATTTGTGCGTTAAGGTTCATTGAGCACTAGTTTCAAGTCATTCGGAGTTACAGATATTTAATTGTGATATTTCTCGTATCGCTGCCAGTAGAGCGGTAATATGCTGTTTGGGTGAGATTGTCAAATTGAACCCATTGATTGTGTGGGATGGTTAGAGGGTATGGTAGGACACTTGTAGTATTGTCATATCTTGTAATTCTTATTTTGAATAAATGACTGTGTAGGCGGTGAGGCAGAGGGTGGAGGAACACCTTCGTTGCCTCCTAGCACGTCGCCGCACGGAAGGCAAGTACCATGTCTTATAATAATGAATGGTGATGATTATGTGTGGATGAATTGTTAGACTTGCTATTCATGTTCGTATGCTATGTATATTTCTTCATTATGATGTGATAAGAGTTCATTGGATGAAGTTCATTCCGTTCATGCATTTGTTTCATGTTGTCCACGGGAGTGGAAATTTGTAAGTCCCATCAATTCCAGTATGGGCACGCAAAAGTCCCATCAATTCCAGTATGGGCATGTAAGACCCACCACTCTAATGTGGGAAACCTTGGACATCCGTATGAAATGTTCTTCATACGGAATTTCGGTCCCTGGACTTTGATAAGTACGGGCTTAAGTGAACACCGACGGGTGTGTCACTCACTATACCGGTATAAGTTGTGAGCAGTCCATTTCTTCATTGCATTATTCCATTCCATTCATATCCATATATGTTCAGAGATATTTTTCATAAGCATATTGTGATTTGCTTTGTTCGCTTAATGTTTCGTTCATCTGTTAAAGTACTTGCTGAGTCTTTGGCTCATCCTTGCTTTGTGTGTTTTATTTAGGTAAATGAGGAGGAAGGTAAGACCTTTTTGAGGGGTAGTCCAGCACGCTGCACATCACCTTTATCAAACCAGAAACAATATTGTTAACTTTCATTCATGTCAACTATTTGATAAATTTCCAAATTGTAATAATCCAATTTTGGTATCGCCCATCGTACATTTTATTGTGAATGTTTCCGTTCCTTCTAATGAAACTGTTAATCGTTTATCGTCGTTCCTTATGGAATTTGGTCAATTAAGCCTGATTAACCCGATATTGTTGTACATTCTTAGTATTTATTAGGTTTGCGTGACATCTTGGCTTCCGAATAGCCAGGGTGTTACACTTGTGCTGGAATAGGAGCGTCAACAGCAGCAGGTGGAAGAACATCATCCAGTCCTTCATCATCTTCCTTTATAAATATGCTCTTTGGCACCTGTGTATCACCTGAAATATCTGATCTAGCCCTAGGGCTGTAACATCCCAATTCTAAGTCTTGCTTCAAATGTAAGAAAATGAGTAGAAATTAAAACTTTTCCTGCATCTTGAAGTCCTTGAGTATTTCTGTAATTCTTGTAAAGGAATTATGGGAATCAAAAATCAAAATCCTCAATTGACTCCAATCAAAAACCTCCTTGGCAAAAATCTTGTGCCAAACGCATGTAAATATTTTTCCTGAGCTCTAGGGATGGTATGTGACACCTCTAAATTATTTTATGATTTTTAGAAATTATTTGATAATTTTGGAGGCAAGTCAAACCAAGTCAAAGCTAGGTCAAACCCTAACTCAAATATTCTGGAATTTCTGGAGAATAATGCAATGCATGAAAATCTCTAGAAATTTTATGTAAGGTTAATCCTTAAATCAGCAACAACCAGTTAAAATTTCATAATTTTTGAAGCTAGTTTGCTACCTTAAGCAAATCCTCCAAAAATCAGCAGTTTAATTCAAACCCTAGCTGGTTTTCACTGTTCCTTGGGTGCAAGTCAGACTCGGGCTCGAGCCACTTGACTGGGCCCAGTCAACTAACTACACCCGAGGCTGTTGCTCAGGCGCGAGCATCGTGGATCATTGGATCTGAGATCAACGACTTATGTGCGTGTGAACGTTCGGACCATCCGAACGTTTCGATCAACGAGAGTCGTTGGATCTTAGATCAACGGCCTGGATTGACGTGACGTGTACGTTTGGACCAGCCGATCGTCCCTTTCGCTTGGACTGTTCGATCTCGATCCAATGGCCCGTACCAACCCCCTTTTAACATGTCTCTCGCGATCGAAGTCACCGTCGCCGCGGCCCCCACTCGCCAGATCTTCTTCCACCTTGGGCGCGCAGGCAGAGCCGAGCTCCACACGGCCGTTGCATGCTGTGCATCTCTGTCAACGCCGTTGCCGCACCGCCCGTGCTACCAATCGTAGGGCTTCGCCCACTCACGCCGCTTTATTCTCCATCCTCGCTCCTGCTCAAAACTGACCCTATGCCCACCTTCTTCCGCACTTCTCCTCTCGGTGGCTGAGGAGAGGGTGCTGCTTGTCAGACTCCCACGGGTAAGTTTTCCACCATTGCGTCCCTCGACTCCTACCTTCCATGGCCTCCCCATTTTCGCTCATTGGAGCTTCTGTCTTTGCATGTAGGATCTAAGGCAAGCTCGTGCTCCCGCTTTGTCCAGAGCGCGCCCAGAGCTACTCCTTCGGCCATTATCGACTTCGGTGAGCCTTTCTCTCTTTTTAGTGCGTCACCATGCGTGCCTTGGCCTGCTTAATCTTTCCCCTCACTCTATTTTGCTATCAGCTCACAGGAGCCCGCAAAATCCGAGTTTGAACCATTTTCGGCCGCGGAACCCCGTTCGTCCCCATCTCCGGTGTGGTAAGCTCCTTGCCAATTCTTTGCTTGTACACCATCCGTGGGTTGTCTTTGAGCTTTCTCTACCACTCTTTCTCTGTCTCCTTCACCAGAGCGAGTTTCCCTCAGTGAAGCACCGCGCCGCCGTCACCCTCATCGTCGCTGGCTCAACTCCAACCTTCTCCAAGTAATCCATTTTAACTCCAAAAACAGTGAAACAACTTTTGTTATTTTTCATTTTAATAAAATTTATTATAAAACATGTTTCAACCTTGTCTCCATCTCAGAAAACATATTTTGTGGAGAGTGCTTCAAATAGGAATTATCAATACATTATAAATTGCTTTTAAATTTGAAAATGCATAACTAATTCATAAAAACTCCAATTGAGGTGAACCAAATTATTTTTATCATTTAGTAATATTCTCTATCCATTTTTGTAATCCTCATGTCCACCACTACTCCAGAAAATTTCGCGAAAGTTTTAGATGAGGTGAACAGAGGCAGATTATAATTAAATTGGATTTTTCTGAAAACTGATTTTCAAACGGCTATAACTTCTGCATAGAACATCCAAATGGATTTATTCTTGTTGATAAAATCATCTAAAATCATGATTTTCATTCTGTGAATTTTTCATAATTTTTGGATGACCTTGTATTTTGGGGTCTTTTCGGTGTTATTCGTTCTTATTGTGCTTTTGATTTCTTTCGGTAGGGTCAGACGATATTATTGTTTACGAGAGTGCTTCTCTACAGCAAGAGGATAATCCACAGCAAGGCAAGCAGTTTGATCATGTTAATCCCAGTATTTTTCAAGTCTAATATATTGATTTCAACTTGTATGTATGCATTGCTATTTTGTTGTTAAATTATGATTAGTGGATCCTTTAGTTGCATAATATGTAGGAATTGTCTACCCTCCACTACATGAGCCTAGGTTATTTGCTGTGATTGGAGTTCGTTGGATGATCTCTTGTCATTTAGTAGATTGCGCTTGATATTGCTTAGAAATGCTTAGTTTCGGTAGTAGTGGGCGATCATCGATTTAGCCGATGATCTTGATCACACATCTAATTATTATTCCTTTATGTCCAGCACTTGTGCTTGGTAATTTTATAAAGTCAAAACCTGAAAATGAAAAATTGATTTAGACTTGGGCAAGTTGTTGGATGGTGGGTTATTGGGTTTGTGGATGTCTTGCCCAGGTCAACAAGGACCGAACATCTTGTGTCACACTCTCCAAGCAATTTTTGCGTGATAACCATGCGAGAGAGATATGGGACCTCTCTTGACTTAGTACTTTGGCATGTGTTAGCTCCGAGTCGCAGGAGGTGGGTTGTGTGTGTTGTGTGAAAAAGGATCTGTGTTTTTGTGTTGGGTGTGCGGTAGTGGAAATTCCGGGTAGGTTCTCCACCTCGAGGGGCATCGCAGTTGTCCGAGGCTTTACCCGTGAGGGGTAGTTGATCGAGGCTTTCGATGACCCCGACACAACGTATGGGTTTCTATCCATACGGGTGACTCGCAGTTAATGCATAATACTGGAAATGTCTCGTAAGACTTAGCCGTGCCGGCATACCTAAGGAAGTGTGCTTCATAGCTTGGTAAAAAGGCGGTCTGGCATGTGGGAACATTGGTACACCCCTGCAGGGATAAAACTATTCGAATAGCCTCGTCCTAGGTTATGGACACGCTTGGTTAGGTTTTGCAAGAGTTACACTACAACCTTTTTATTAAAATTTGACATAGTTGGTATGAATGGGTAATTCATACTATTGTTGTGGTGGCTATTGGGTTAGTCACTTCCAGGATGTTGTTGCCATTTATTTATTGTTATATTGATGTTAATTTCTGCTATTTGAACAATCAAAACAGATTGTAAACTTGCTTTTAAATGTACTACATTATTTGGAAATAAAGATTGCTTTATGCTAAAAATGAGACATACAGCCTCCACTTAAATAAGATTGCATGTAGCATATGTATAGGCCTGTTACTCTACACGTAAGTATTGCGGAGTACAATTTTCGTACTCATTTGCTTTGCTTAACTATTTGTTGCAGAGGAGGAAGGTGAGCCCCTCGGGCCTCACTTTTGTGAGATGTGCTGCGGGTTTGACGACTAGCTCGGTGGACCGGTTGGTTGCCTTGTGATTTAAAGGCACACTAATTGGCTTTTGTTTATCGCCATCTTATGGCACCTTGCTTCCGCTGTTATCTTAGACTCTTAATTGTATTTGGCCGGTTGGCCCTTTTTTGTAATAACTCTATATTGTATGTCTTTCGTATTGCTTAATCGTGCTTTGGATTCTATGTGATGACTGGAATTGAAGCATAATTTTTGTATGGGGTATGTGTACTGCACTTCTGGGAAGTACATATACGCCGAGAGCCATGATATTTGATTTGTAATGCTTTAATCATCTTGTTTGGTTAAGTATTACAAGTTAAATACCCCGGGGTCTCACAAAGGTTGGTATCAGAGCCATACTGACCGTAGTAACCCAAGCTTGGTCTTCTTTAGGATATTTAGGAAAACTTAATTTTAAAATATCAAATGATTTATGAAAGCTTAAGTAATTATCATATTTTACTCCTTACCTATCTTAGCTTTCTCCTCTCATCTTACTCTAATTTGAGTTTTACAAATTATTTACCTCTCATTTCTTCAAAGATAGTTGTTATCGTTTAATTGGGTTTTGGAAACCCATGAGTTTGGCAAATTGAAGTGTTGGCTGCCCTCTACAAGGTTTTGAAGTTTCTGGAATGAATAATTTCGGCTAGAAGCTTGGATGCAAAACTTGGACAGCGATCTTTCAATTTTCGGACAGCAAGCTCAAAAGTTCTAAACAGGGTAGAAAATGAGAGGTTAACTCAACTAAAACTTATAAGGTTTAAAAGGGTAAGATGTTATATTCGATAGCTAGTGTCTAACACACCCTAAGATGGTTTTTATCATGATCTTTGGATACAATAAGACTTGAGTTGCGTTCTGAAATTTTATTCTCAAAACGACTGCTTGTTCGTTCAATACAAGTTAGTCGTACCGAGAAGTTGAATCTTTGGCCTTATGAGCTTGCATTGGGTCTTATGTCTTTTCGCAAATGTTGGAGTTCGTTTCCTTGCTGGTTATATGTTTATAATTGGGTTAGGGTAATATATCTTTTCCCTAGTTGATAACTTGTCTGTTGCTATCTTTCGTCTCTAGTCTTTCGGGTTTGTGTTCCTAACCCGCCTCGATGAAACAGGATGGCTGGACGAACACGCGGCAGCCAGGGTCAGCCAGCTGGTTCGGATGAGGAGCTTCCACCTCCTCCGACCATGGCAGAGGTTCTCGCTCATATTGAGCAGAATCGTATGGGTCAGACAAGGATCCTAGAGGCGATTGCTCGGAACACCTCCAGCATTTCTAGCACCTCCGGATCAGGAGGGGGAGGTGGCCACCATCAGAGGGGGGACTCTCAGAGTTCCTTCGCACGCAACCACCTACCTTCTTGCGGTCCGAGGACCCACTTGACGCGGATGGTTGGTTGCGTCTTGTTGAGCGGAAGCTCAATGTTGCTCAGTGCTAGGAGCAGGAGAAGGCACTCTTTGCCTCCCATCAGCTAGAGGGGGCAGCACTCTCATGGTGGGAGAACTTCCTCGCTATGCAGCCCGAGGGCCGGGCTATCACTTGGGTAGAGTTCCGCACTGCCTTCCGTCGGGCTCGTGTTCCCGCCGGATTGATGAAGCTTAAGAAGAAGGAATTTTCGGTGCTCAAGCAAGGGCGCAAATCAGTGACCGAGTACCTCCATGAATTCAACCATCTATCCCGGTACGCCCCTGAGGACGTGCCCACTGATGAGGCAAAACAAGAGAAGTTCATGGATGGCTTGTCCGAGGAGCTTCAGGACAGGCTGTCTATTGTTGACTTCCCTGACTTCCAAACGTTGGTCGACAAGGCTATTGTCGCTGAGCATAAGGCGAGGGCGCTTGGTGATTCACGCAAACGCAAGTGGGAGGCCCAAAAATCAGCAAGGGCCAATGCTCCTCGTTCTTATGGCGGGCAAGCCCCGGTGCATCATTCTCAGATTTCCGCACCACCGAGGGCACCGGCGTTTGTACCTCGCCCACCGCAGGCCGTGTCTCAACCACGTGCACCTGCGGGACAGCAAGGAGGTCCCCGTAACTTAGCTGCTGATGTCACCTGCTTCTTCTGCAACAACAAGGGGCATCATGCTAATCATTGCCCTAAGAAGACTGGAGCGGCCCCTCGTCCTAATGGAGGACGCGGGCATGGAATTGCCCATGATCAGAAGGTCAATCAGAAGGCCCAGAATGTGGGCAGCGGTCGAGTCAACCATATCTCGGCCGAGGAAGCTCAGGAGGCACCCGACGTCGTGTTGGGTACGCTTCTTGTCAATTCTCAACCAGCTACCGTTTTATTCGATTCTGGAGGTTCTCATTCATTTATATCAAAGTCTTTTGCTGCACTTAGTGATCTTTTAATTGTTCCCATGCATGTTCCTTTGATTATTCATTCTCTGGGGTCGGTAATGAGAGCTGAATATGAATATCGGGATGTCTCTATTGAGATTGGAGGAGTGAGATTTTTAGCAAATCTTATTCTCCTCAGTTCAGCAAGTTTGGATGTGATACTTGGCATGGATTGGCTGTCCCAACACTTGGGATAAATCGATTGTGCCAGGAAGTTCATCTCCCTCACGAGTCCATCCGGCGAGCAAGTTGGAATTTCTCCGAAGCTGCAAGAACCGCATCTTTTTGCACTTGAAGCGAAGCCGGCTAGGGAGATTCGTGAAGTCCCAGTGGTGTGTGATTTTGTGGATGTTTTTCCCGAAGAATTGCCTGGGATGCCTCCAGTTCGAGACATTGAATTCGTCATCGAAGTTGCTGCCCTGCATCGCCTTGTTTCAAAAAGGCCGTATCGGATGCCTCCAAATGAATTGGAGGAGTTGAAGAAGCAACTTGGTGAGCTTCAAGAAAAGGGTTTCATTCACCCGAGCTCATCACCGTGGGGCTGTCCTGTAATCTTTGTAAAGAAGAAAGACAAGACTCTGCGTATGTGTGTTGATTACCGCCCATTAAATGCTGTGACGGTGAAGAACAAGTACCCGCTGCCTCGGATTGATGACCTCTTCGATCAATTGACCGGCGCTCGGGTATTCACTAAGATTGATTTGAGGTTGGGCTACCATCAAGTCTGAATCAGGCCTGAAGACATTCCGAAGACGGCCTTCTCTACTCGTCACGGATTGTACGAGTGCACAGTCATGTCTTTTGGCTTGACCAATGCTCCTGCCCTTTTCATGAATCTTATGAATATGGTATTCATGGAGTATTTGGACAAGTTTTTGGTGGTCTTCATTGATGATATTCTTATCTACTCCAAGAATGATGAGGAACACGACGAGCATCTGAGGCTTGTATTAGGGAAAATTCGCGAACATCAACTCTATGCGAAGTTCAGTAAGTGCGAGTTTTGGTTGAAGGAAGTGGCATTCTTGGGTCATGTTCTTTCAGCGTCAGGCGTCGCCGTTGATCCTAGCAAGGTCAATGATGTGTTATCATGGGGTCAGCCTAAGTCAGTGACTGACGTGCGGAGTTTTCTCGGTTTGGCGGGATACTATCGTCGCTTTATTGAGAACTTCTCCAAGATTGCGAAGCCAATGACTGAATTGCTCAAGAAGGACAAGAAGTATAAGTGGTCTGCTAATTGTGAGAAGAGTTTCCAAGAACTCAAGAAAATATTGACCACGGCTCCAGTTCTCGTTCTTCCCGATGTCCACCGAAGTTTCGATATTTATTGCGATGCTTCTCGTCAGGGACTCGGTTGCGTTCTTATGCAAGAGGGCAAAGTAGTGGCTTATACATCAAGACAATTGAGGCCCCATGAACTTAATTATCCGACCCATGACTTAGAATTAGCTGCAGTGGTTCATGCACTGAAGATTTGGCGACATTACCTCATCGGTAATCGCTGCGAAGTGTATTCGGATCACAAAAATTTGAAATACTTGTTCACCCAACCGGATCTGAACCTTAGGCAAAGGAGGTTGTTGGAGTTGATCAAAGATTATGATATGGGTCTCCAATACCATCCGGGCAAGGCTAATGTTGTTGCCGATGTACTCAGTCGCAAGGTTTATTGCAACACAATGATGCTCGAAGAGCAGATCAACTTGGGAGTGGTTATGGACATTGTTACACCCCTGCAGGGATAAAACTATTCGAATAGCCTCGTCCTAGGTTATGGACACGCTTGGTTAGGTTTTGCAAGAGTTAGACTACAACCTTTTTATTAAAATTTGACATAGTTGGTATGAATGGGTAATTCATACTATTGTTGTGGTGACTATTGGGTTAGTCACTTCCAGGATGTTGTTGTCATTTATTTATTATTATATTGATGTTAATTTCTACTATTTGAACAATCAAAACATATTGTAAACTTGCTTTTAAATGTAATACATTATTTGCAAATAAAGATTGCTTTATGCTAAAAATAAGACATACAGCCTCCACTTAAATAAGCTTGCATGTAGCATATGTATAGGCCTGTTACTCTACACGTAAGTCTTGCAGAGTATAATTTTTGTACTCATTTGCTTTGCTTAACTATTTGTTGCAGAAGAGGAAGGTGAGCCCCTTGGGCCTCACTTTTGTGAGATGTGCTGCGGGTTGACGACTAGCTCGGTGGACCGGTTGGTTGCCTTGTGGGTTAAAGGCACACTAATTGGCTTTTGTTTATCGCCATCTTATGACACCTTGCTTCCGCTGTTATCTTAGAATCTTAATTGTATTTGGCAGGTTGGCCCTTTTTGTAATAACTCTATATTGTATGTCTTTCGTATTGCTTAATCGTGCTTTGGATTATATGTGATGAATGGAATTGATGCATAATTTTTGTATGGGGTATGTGTAGTGCACTTCTGGGAAGTACATATACGCCGAGAGCCGTGATATTTGATTTGTAATGCTTTAATCATCTTGTTTGGTTAAGTATTACAAGTTAAATACCCCGGGGTCTCACAAAGGTTGGTATCAGAGCCATACTGACCGTAGTAACCCAAGCTTGGTCGTCTTTAGGATATTTAGGAAAACTTAATTTCAAAATGTCAAATAATTTATGAAAGCTTAAGTAATTCTCAGATTTTACTCCTTACCTAACTTATCTTTCTTCTCTCATCTTACTACAATTTGAGTTTTACAAATTATTTACCTCTCCTTTCTTCAAAGATAGTTGTTATCGTTTAATTGGGTTTTGGGAACCAATGAGTTTGGCAAATTAAAGTGTTGGCTGCCCTCTACAAGGTTTTGAAGTTTCTGGAATGGATAATTTCGGCTAGAAGCTTGGATGCAAAACCTGGACAATGATCTTTCAATTTCCGGACAGCAAGCTCAAAAGTTCTAAACAGGGTAGAAAATGAGAGGTTAACTCAACTAAAACTTATAAGGTTTAAAAGGGTAAGATGTTATATTCGATTGCTAGTGTCTAACACACCCTAAGATGGTTTTTATCATGATCTTTGGATACAATAAGACTTGAGTTCCGTTCTGAAAGGGTACATATGACGTAGGAACACTGGGCCGCATATCTTTCTTTCTTTTACAAGGTGAACAATGAGATGGACCATGATATCAAAAAAAGACGGAGGGAAATACATCTCAAGATGACATAGAGTCGTCACCACCTCGGCCTGTAGAGCGTCGAGTCCTTCGGGATCGATGACCTTCTGAGCAATTGAGTTAAAGAAATAACACAGCCTAAAGATTACCACTCGGACCTTGTTTGGCAAGATACTCCTAATTGCAACAGGAAGCATCTGTGTCATCAGCACGTGACAATCATGAGACTTTATACCAATTAATTTCAAATCTTTCATGGAAACAAGTTTCTTAATATTGGCGGAGTAACCGGACGGAACTTTCACACCATGCAAACTTTGACACAGTTCAATTCTCTCGGCCTTGGACAAAGTGTAGCAAGCTGGAGGAAGGTACGCTCGTCCTTTATCGCCTCTTTTGGTGCTAACTCGTTCTTATGTTCATATCAACCAAGTCACGCCGCATGCGTTAATACAAATCTTTTGTTTTGCCACTAATGTTCAAGAAGAGACCAATCAAGCTATCACATACATTCTTCTCCACGTGCATGACGTCGATGCATTGGCGAACTTCTAAGTGCTCCCAATAAGGTAAGTACCAAAAAATTATCCGCTTCTTCCAGGTGTTTTTCTGAGGGGTCCTTAATTTACATCCCTTTCCAAGCACAACATCGATATCCTTAACCATATCATAGACCTCTTTCCCTCTAAAAGCCCTTGGAGCTGAACCGTCCTCCTTATTTCCGTCGAATTGTTTCTTCATCTTGCGGTATGTGTGAATCCTGGGAAGGAACCTACGCTGACGCATATACACAGTTTTGCGTGAGTTGTTCGGCCATACACTCTCGGTACCATCTAAGCAGTGCGGACAGGATTTGGCTCCTTTTGTACTGAACCCCGATAGGTTACCAAGGGCAGGAAAATCATTGATAGTGCAGAATAACATGGCGTGTAAAAGTGAAGTTCTCTCGTTTGTACGCATCCCATACTTGTACCCCTTCGTTCCAAAGTGTCACAAGATCTTCCAGCAATGGTGCCAGGTACACATCAATATCGTTCCTAGGTTGCTTCGGCCCTTTGATAAGTAGTGACATCAAAATGTATTTCCGCTTCATACACAGCCATGGAGGAAGGTTGTACATACATAGATTCACGGGCCAGGTGCTATGTCGGCTGCTCATGTTACCGAAAGGATTCATTCCGTCCGTACTCAACCCTAACCTCATGTTCCTCGGTTCCGCACCGAACTCTTCGAAGCTCCGATCGAAGTTTCTCCACTGGGCAGAATCAGCAGGGTGTCTGAGCTTCCCATCTTTCTTACGCTCCTCCGAGTGCCAACGCATCAATCTTGCCTCCTTTTGGTTTGCAAATAAACGCTTCAAACGTGAGATCACAGGCAGATACCACAACATCTTAGCAGGAGGACCTTACTTCGCCTTAGCAGTATTCTTACGCTTGTGTCGGGATGCTTTGCACACGGGACATGCATGCATGTCTGCATACTCTTTACAGTAGAGGATACAATCGTTCGTACATGCATGTTGTAGGACCATAAAGGCGACTAGGGGGGTGAATAGGCGCTTTCTCGACTTTTTCGCCTTAATCAAATTCAACACGAACTTTTCTCCTTTAGCTAGGAAAGCTAAGAAGATCAGTACACGCACAGAGGAAGCCTTGTGCTGAATTCGATAACCCCCTTAACCACAAGACACATATGTGGAGAATTGATCTCACTGGGCTGGTCTGGACACTGGCGGTCTGACCGGCTGCCAAAGGGCAGTTCGACCGATTTAAATCGGTTCGACCGGCCGATAACGGGTGGTCCGAATGCTGGCGGTCTGACCGCCGTTTCTAAATCGGTCCGACCGATTTAGTCCAGAACCGAAATACCAAGCGCAAAACCAAAACGAAAATTGGTCCAACTTTTGATTCAACCAATGAAACTTGACCAAATTTGGAGCACATCTCCTTAAGGATATCTAAGACCTATTTCTAGCGACGATCGTTCAGATCCACGTCGTAGAAACGATCTCTTAAGGTTTTACCAAAGAAGTGTTCCAAAACCTAGAAATATGAAAATCTTGATTCAAGACTTGTTTGTGGGGGTTGATGATTTAGATAATTCTAGGAGTATTCCCACACATCAAAGCAAGATAAAATTGGTCAAGAGACCAAGCATAAACACTTGAATCAAGGAAGCACCAAAATCAACAAAAGAGAGAAGAACACAAAGGAGACAATCGATCTCTTAAGCAAGCATCACAAGATTGATTGATCCAACAAGATGCTTACAAAGCCACTCCCTTAAGGAGGACAAGAGCTCAACAAAGAGCACACACACAATCTCTCCAAACCCTACCTTCTCCTCTCCTCTCCTCTCCAAACCCTAGAAAAAGGTGGAGGAGTCCAAATGAGTGCTTGGGGGGTTTTTCCTCTCCCCCCTTTCTATTTATAGGAGAGGCCTAGGGTTTCCACTAATGGGCTCCCATGAAGGCCCACACACACATGGGACCCACTCACACATATCTGTTGAAGCACTCGCCTGCTTCACCACGTGTAGGTTGATCAGTGGCTCTCACCACGTCGGCAAGTCTCTCCCGTCCGAATCCCATCGGAACCTCCCAGAGACTTGCACCGACTTCCGCACCGCCTGATCCAACCAACTGCACCAAACTACCCGTTCGATCCATCTTGCCCATTTTGCACCATGCTTGAGTCACACGACCTCACCCGGCATCCATGATCGTTCTGGACCTCAGCTCTCCAAGCGTAGTCCCGATCTACCTCACCGCTGACGCCGTTGACTGCAAGCCACCGCACAAACAATAGACAAACAAATCGCCTCCGGGAACAAGTTCTTCACAACTTTACCCACGTCAGTTCAACAATGCAATATGCAACAATAAAGCATTGAAATTCACACAATAAACACAATCCAAACACATCAATGCCAACAAGGCCAAGCTCCAAGTGATCGGCGGTCTGACCGCCCCACACAGCCGGTCCGACCGATTTCAGGTCGGTCCGACCGATTCCATAACGGCGGTCGGACCGCCCGAAATGACTTAGCCAAATTTTCATCTTGAAAATCCGAAACCTTCTGGAATTTTCAAATGAATACAACTTTCGACTGGGAGCTCCAAAAATTATGTGACCACATCCAGGAGACTCCCCTCACTTGCCTACACAGCCTATTTTTGGCTCAGCTTCAAACCCCACTTTGAACTGAACCCGGTCGGACAGGCAAACACTGCCGGTCGGACCTCTCCACGAGCGGTCGGACCGCCCCTGCCACCAGTCAGACCGCCTGTGGTCTGACAGAACTGAAGCAACCCCGAAAACGTGAGATTTTGCAAACCAACAAAGCTATTGCCAAATGACTCATCATCCTAAGATCATGCACATATCCTCACGATATCCACAATCTCCCCCTTGATGAACACATTGGCAATTTTCCAGAAAATATAGTTTTTCGGTTTGAAAAGTAAAAAATTCGCCGTTTTCGCAAAAAGGCACAACTTGGTCCATAAGCAAGAAAAAGCCTAGGAAACGACCAAACTGGCTTCAGAATAGTATAAGCAAGTGAGATAAGGCAATGAACGCACAAAAGGATTCAATTTCCAGAAAGTAGCCAAAAATATCACTTAGGTCCATATGAAAGACAAATGTTCTATTTGACCTTTGATTATTGTGAGTCTTCTTGAATTGCAAATATAATCAGAAAAAGGCAATAAAACCAAGAGACTCAACTCACTATGATCACAAATTTTCAAAAGGTTCATTTTTATGAGTTCTTTTATATGAAACCTTTATATGAAACCAAAAGCTCCAAAACAACATTTTCCTTCTCAATCTTTCTCCCCCTTTGACAATGAATTCATCAAGATGCATGGGAAAAGATAGAGTATGAAGGAATGACTTTATTTTTGAACTTTAGCAAAAAGGAGCCATGACCATTATCCATGTAGACAGTACAAGTATTATACCAAGCCATATTAACTGACGAAGCTATGTTCAATCATGGCAAAATATGTACTGCAAAGCTAAGACCAAAATAGCAGTAATCTGAGATTAAAAGAATTAATACCATAGAAAGTTGCTCAATATCATAGTTTCACTAAAAGCAACCAAAAATGAGTCAAGCCATGTCTATAAGTAAAAAAGAGACTCAAAACTGGAACTTAGGCATTTTGAGCAATAAGAGTTCAAATAGGAAGCAATATTCAAGCACTTAGCTTTTTGACCATTTTCCTAAAAAGGATTTTTTCATTGTGCTAGATCTCAAGCCTTTCCGCGACCATCTCAAGCAAGAAGCTTAAAAGAGTGGTCTAGATCATCCAAAACTCCCCCTGAGTTCATGCCTAGTGCAATGGCAAGCAGTCTCATGAGAAAGGATTGGTGAGATCAGTTTTTTCGCATAGAAAATCTCATTCTTCATTTGCTTGACTTAAGAAATTTAAAAAGCTCATTTTACATCTCAAAATAAGTTCAAGACTCAATTTAACCTATATGACATGGCATGAATCATAAGAGGATCACTAGAGCAAAACTAGTCACAAGATCCAACAAGATATGATTTGATTCAATTTGCTCACAGATATAAAAGCTAAGCTCAACAAGAAGAGCCATAAACGAAGTCTAGCTGACTATCACTTGACATGACAAGGTATAGAGTATGAAATCAAGCCATACAAGGATAATAATCAAAGCTCCACAAGATTTATTATACAATGCAAGATATTTGAAATGAAAATGCATTATGATACAATGAATGCAAAAAGAGCAAATTCCCTTCAAAACATCCGTGCCTCAGTACTGGGGTTAGAGATAAACAATCTAGGAGTCCAGTACTGAGACGCACGATGCCTGGGAATAACAGAAGAAGCAGCAATAAAATGATTAGGAACAAAATCATAAGGATACACACGAGAACCACCTGGACCTCTCCGAAATGATCTACCAAAAGATCGATACTCCCCCTGTCTAGGTGCTACCCGTGGTCTCTCCTCACGATATCCTAAACCAAAATGCTGCCTAGACCCACCAAAAGAGTCAACAAAGTTCTCTACAAATCTAGGCCTATATGTGGTACAATAAACAGGCTGCTTAGCTCTAGAGACTACAGCTGGTGAAGGGACTCCTCTGATGGATCTCAAAGTGCTCATTCTCTCTTTCCTCTCAATCTTTGCTCTCCGGAAGCAAAACTCAACAGTGTGGCCTTCTTTCTTGCAGAAAGTGCAATGGTACTTGACCTTTTGAGGGGTCCGTACTGGAGAAACAGAAGCACCTTTCTTACCAGAAAGAATTGGAGCAAAACCTGCAGCTTTGAAAACAACCTTGGAAGTTTTAGGAGGTTCTTGCTCAAACATACCACTTTTCACAACTCTTGTAATCTTAGGTGGGTGATTCTTGGAATGCTCTAGGGAATTAAAACCTAGGCCACTATTCTTCTTACTCACTTTAGATTGATCAAGAATCATATTGAGTTTCTTTTTCCTACCAGAAAACTTTTCAAGAGTCAATTTGAGGTAATCATTCTCTTTTGCTAAAACTCCACATTTAGAACACTTTCTAGAATTGATTGCCTCATCATGTTTACTCTTAAGAAGAGCCACTTCCACTTTTAAAGCCTCACAAGAGACACAATAGGACTCCCCAATCCTATTCAACTGCTCCTTAAATTTGACTCTAAAAGCCTTGATACGGGATGGCCCAATCTTCTCGAGTAGAACCGTTGATAAATAGTGCTTGATGACGAATAACGCTCAGCTGTACACCACGCGCCAGTGCACGGACTTGCAGCTCTATGGATATTCGCCAACACGCACCTGGTTGATCACCGCTAGACCACGAGCGGAGATCGCCAAGCCCTCAATTCCCAGTGGAAAAGCAAACTTGACCTTAAAAAAGCAGAACGAACAATTGATCGCCTAATTCTCTCTCAGAAGTCCTCGCATGAACTCTGTTTTGAAAGAACAAGCAATAACTTGTGTTCTATTCTTATGCATAAACATGGTCTGGTTTACAATGGGGGTCTACCCCTCAATATATAGTCTCGCCCCAAGACTATTCAATACTAAATTTTCCATATGGTACTATTCATACACACGCACAGTTCATGGGACAGTCATCATTCACGGGCCGACTCATCGTCCACGGGGACATCAGAGCAGATCATCGCTCACGCGCATCAGAGCGTAGTGCAGTAGTGATCATCGCTCACGCGACATCGCAGCAAATTACTGTTCACAACCAGTAGATTTGTGCTTCCTTCCTGGTTCCTCCACGTGGGCTTTTGTGTTTGACCGTTTAGCTTTTGATCCCTCGCTTGGCCGCATGGACATTGGCCTTCTCCTCTTTGGCCGAATGGGATATAGGGACACACCTTGACCTCCTCAATTGATAGTCTTCCTTGGATGACGGCCGCATATCCTTGATTTTCGTCCATCGCTGAATCTTCAAACCTGAGCACAAGCAAAACATTGTTTTTAGGTAGTATAAAATTCTCATTAAAACCAGTGACATATTCATTAAGGAACAAGTTCACCGAGATTGTAGTTTCTTGGCACGTGCTCTTGTTATTGGTCCCGCTCGGCAACTCGAGGCGATATCATGAGCATTAGGTGGAGGAGAAGGTGTTGTGGGATGCCCTCATCATCCGCCCCTCTTGAAAAGGCGTCGTCCTCGACGCTAGATCATCAGCACCGAAGAACGGCGATAAATCAGCAACATTGAATGTCGAGCTCACGCTATAGTCATCTCCCGGAAGCTCGATTTTGTACGCATTATCGTTAATCCGCTCAAGTACTTTGAAAGGTCCATCTCCTCGTGGCAGGAACTTTGATTTGCGTCGATCTCGAAAGCGATCCTTGCGGTAGTGTAACCAAACTAAATCGCTGGTGAAAAATCATCTTCTTTCTTTTCTTGTTCGCCTTCTCAAAGATAGTACTTCGCCTTATGCTCAATTTCATCTTTCACTTTGATGTGCAATTTCTTCGCATATTCACCCTCTTTGACGCTCCATATTTGTTCGTGATTGACTTGGAAGCTGACAAAGAAATCAAGTGGCGAGTAGGTCGAAACCATACACCACCTCAAATGGGCACATCTGTGTAGTAGAGTGGACGGCTCTGTTGTAGGCGAACCCCACATGTGGCAAACAGTCCTCCCACTCCTTGATATTTTTCTTGATCATGGTCCTTAGCAGCATCGAAAGTGTGCGGTTCACCACCTGCTTGACCATCGCTTGGGGATGACAAGTTGTCTTTGAATAACAACCTTGTCCCTAGCTTCCCCAAAGTGTCTTCCGAAATAACTCATGAATTTGACGTCGCGATCCGAAATAATGGTTCTGGGTACGCCATGCAACCGCACTATCTCTCTGAAAAATAAATTAGCAACATGCGAAGCATCGTCGCTCTTGTGGCACGGAAGAAAGTGTGCCATCTTCGAAAATCGATCCACAACGACAAAAACAGAATCTCTCCCCCTCTTTGTCCTAGGCAGTCCTAAAACAAAATCCATACTAATATCTTCCCATGGTGCATAAGGAACTGGAAGAGGAGTATACAAACCATGTGGATGCAACTTCGATTTTGCCTTGTGACAAGTTATGCACTGTTGTACATACCTATCCACATCACGCCTCATCTTAGGCCAATAAAAGTGATCGCTCAGCATAGATAGCGTCTTTTCACGTCCAAAATGTTCCATCAATCCACCTGCATGAGATTCCTGCAATAATAACAAACGCACGAACGATTCTGGAACGCATAGTTTGTTAGTACGAAATAAAAATCCATCATGAATGTGAAATTTGTCCCAGCCTTTCCCATCTTTGCAATGCGCATAAGGTGAAGCAAAATCATGGTCATTAGCATATAAATCACGCAAACTCTCTAAACCAGGAACTTGCACATCTAAGCGATTTAAAAGCACACTTTTCCTAGAAAGAGCATCAGCAACCACGTTTTCCTTTCCCTTCTTATGTTTCACAATGTAAGGAAATGATTCAATAAATTCTACCCACTTCGCATGTCGACGGTTCAGCTTAGCTTGGCCTTGCAAATATTTTAATGCCTCATGATCAGAATGTATAATGAATTCCTTTGGTCCGGACCCCGTTGAATTGGTCTGAGACCAGAGAAAGACCTTTCTTTGGTCCGGACTCGATCAATGAGGCTGAGAGCCAAGTCCAGCTCATTCGTGATCGTTTGCGCACAGCTCAATCCAGGCAAAAGAGCTATGCGAATCGCCGTCGTCGTGAATTGAGCTTTGAGCCTGATGACTTTGTTTATCTCAAAGTCTCTCCTTTGAAGGGCCATCAGCGTTTTGGTGTCAAGGGCAAGTTAGCTCCTCGATATGTCGGTCCTTACCGTGTTATCGACAAGAAAGGAGTTGTTGCCTATAAGTTGGAATTGCCAGCTGCACTTGAGGGAGTACATGATGTTTTCCATGTGTCCCAACTAAAGAAGTCCCTCCGTGTTCCAACAGAGGAAGCTCCGTTGGAAACTCTCGATGTCCAAGAGGATTTGACCTACCGCGAGCATCCTGTTCGCGTACTCGATGAGGCTGAATGAAGGACGAGGAATAAAACCATCAGATTCCTCAAAGTTTAGTGGTCGAACCATTATGAGGATGAGGCTACTTGGGAAAGGGAAGATCGTCTCCGTGCAGACTATCCATCTTTCTTTACTGAGTGAGCCAAATCTCGGGACGAGATTTTTGTAAGGGGGAGGTTTTGTAACATCCCAAATATGGATTTGTGTTTCAAATGTAAGAAAATAAAAAGAAATTAAAACTTTTCTTGCATCCTGAAGCCCTTGGTCACTTTTGTAATTCTTTTAAAAGAATTATGGAAAATCAAAATTCAATCTTCATTTGACTCCAATCAAAAACCTTCGTGGCATAGATCTTGTGCCAAACCCTTGGAAATATTTTTCCTGAGTTCTAGGGAGGCTTGGTAATACCTCGGAATTATCTCATGATTTTTAGAAATTATTTGATAATTTTGGAGGCAAGTCAAAGTTTGGTCAAACCCTATTTCCTCTCTTCTGGAATTTCTGGAGAAAATTTCAGTGTATGAAAATCCCTGAAAATTTTATGAGAGGTTCCTCCCTGCTGTCAGCAATCTCCAGTTAAAATTTTTTAGTTTTTGGAGCTTGTTTGCTACCTGAAATAATTCCTCAAAAATCAGATATTTAAAATTCAAATTCTAACTGGTTTGCACTGTTCATCGGGTTCGAATCGGACTCGGGCTCAAGCCACTTGACTCGGTCCAGTCAACTAAACGCACTGCCGTGGCCGATCGATCGGAAGGCGTTAGAGCCGTTGATCGGCATCGAACGGCCCTTGATCAACCGAACGATGGAATCGTTTTAATCCACCCGCTCTAACTCGGTGCTCGATTTAATCCGACAGTCGACACGTCGTCTCCTTCCTCCGGTCGGCTCGCGCGTCTGCGTCGGCCATGGTCTGCAGAGAAGAAAAGCAGCGGTGTGCCGTCCACTCTTCGGTCGCCTTTAAACGGCTAGCTCTGCGCGCATTAAATGCCAGTCGTGCTCCTCCCTCAGGCGTCCATTCTCCAACTGCTCCCGTCGGTCTCTCGTCCTCCAATGGCCGTGTTGACCCGAATGGAAAATCCAGCCGTTGCGCTCTGCCATCGCTCTATTTAAGCTCCATTGTTTCTCCCTTAGCTTCCTTTAGCACCTCCGCAACTCCAGCTAGCACTCACAAGTTTGCTGGAGCTGCAGATCCTCGCAAATCCCCTCGGCCGCCATTGTTAAGCTTGGAGTTTCGGTGGAGGCGGTGCTGCAGGGGTTTTCTTCTTCAAGTCTTTGCTCCCTCTGCTCCCCATTTACTCTCTGAAGCTTAACCCTCACTCAATTTGATTCAATTTGCTCAGGGTCGAACTGAATTCGGATTTCCCCAATTTCGGCCGAAATCTGCATTCCTCCCTGCCCGAGCCGTCTCGACTCTCCTCGGTGCATTCTTTGCGCTCAGGTAACATCTTTTTAGTCCCTAGTGGCCTGGCACCTGCTCCCTTGAACCGCAGCTGAGCTCAGCGCCATTTTTCATTTTGGTCATTTTCGGCCACTTCGGTTCTCTCCGGCTTGCCGGCGTTCCGGACCACCGCAGCCAAATCCATTGGTACCATTAGGTGCGCAATGATGTTTGGGACCCATTTTGGGCACTTGCTCGCACCGCCGCGACCAGAGCCGCCAGCGGCGAGCCGATCTTCCCCGTCGTTTTTGTCGGACAAAAACAGGGAGACGATTTGAACGTGAGTCGATTTGGACCGTCGATCCTTAGATCTACGCGCGGAAATTTGAATTAGTCGCGCATTTCGGTCTGTGGCCCGTTGGATCCAAGATCAACGGTCCCGATTCGAGTTCGCATGGGTCGTTGGATCCAGGATCAACGGCTCGCGTGTGTGGGGACGTTCGGACCGCCCGCGCGCTCGGGTCCACGTGAACCGTTGGATCCAGATCCAACGGTTGACGTTTAGGGTTTCGGGGCCGCGCGCGCGCGCGTCATCACAGGGATTTGGACCGTTGGATCCAAGATCAACGCTCCAAGTTCGGCCACGTCGATTCTCATTTCTGATTTTCCCGAAAGGATTTATTTATCAACTGAAAAATGTGATAACTTGTAAAATGCATAACTAATTCATTTTAAATCCTTTTCGGTTGATTCAAATTTTGTTAGTTATGTTTTGGGCTAAACTTAAATCTGAAATTTTTTCCAACCTCATTATGGCTCCATAAAATTTTGCTAATGAATAGTAGCATTTTTTATTTATAAAAGCTGACCAAAATTGTTTTGGTCATATATTTGGCATTAAGAATCCAAATCAATTGGTTCTTGTTGATAAATTCTTTATAAATCATGCTCTTGCTACTGTAAAAATTTCAAAAAATTTGGAGAAAATTTACTGTTGGGTCTTTGCGTTTTCTTCGTTCTTATCAGTTGTTTTTCGCTTTCTCGTTAGGATCCGAAGAGCACATTGACAATATAATTGATCCTCGGCAACATCTTGACCCACAGCAAACAGGCAAGCAGTTTGATCATGTTAATCCCATTATTTTTCAAGTCTAATATATTGATTTCAACTTGTATGTATGCATTGCTATTTTGTTGTTAAATTATGGTTAGTATCCTATAGTTGCATAATCTGTAGGAATTGGTTATCCTAAACTATCTTGAGCCTAGGTTATTTGCTATGATTTGAGTTCGATGGATGAGCTCTTGTCATTTAGTAGAATACGAATTGATTGCTTAGAAATGCTTAGTTTCGGTAGCAATGGGCGATCATCGATTTTAGTCGATGATCTTGATCACACATTTATTTATTATTCCATTATGTCCAGCACTTGTGCTTTGTTACTTTGTAAAGTCAAAAACTGAAAATAAAATTGTTTTAGACTTGGGCGCAATGGTATGTTGGTGTGATCTGTTGGTGTGAATGGAATGGTGCCTAGGTCATTAAGGACCGAGTTACTTGTGTCACTAAGCCAAGCGCTTATGCGTGCTAATCACGCGAGAGGGATATGGGACCTCTCTTGACTAAATACTTTGGCGTGTGTTATCTCCGGGTCGCAGGAGGGGGTTGTGTGTGTTGTGTGAAAAAGGATATGTGTTCTTGTGTTGGGTGTGCGGTGGTGGAGATTCCGGGTAGGCTCTCCACCTCGAGGGGCATTGAAGATGTCCAAGACTTTAACTGCGACGGGTAGTTGACCGAGGCTTTACAATGACTCCGACACAACGTATGGGTTTCTATCCATACGGGCGGCTCGTAGTTAATACACAATATTGGAAATGTCTCGTAGGACTTAGTGCTTAAGCATACCAAAGGAAGTATGCTAATCTAGTGGCAAAAGCGATGCGGCGTGTGGGTACATTGGTACACCCTGCAGGTATAAAACTATTCAATAGCCTCATCCTAGGTTATGGACATGCTTGGTAAGGTCGTGCAAGAACTAGACTACAACCTTTTAAATTAAAATTTGACATGGTTAGTATGAATGGGTAATTCATGCTATTGCTGTGGTGACTAATGGGTTAGTCACTTCCAGGATTGTTGTTGTCATCTATCTACTGTTATATTGTTGTAATTTACGGTTATTTGTGTGGTGACTAATGAGTTTTCGACAAAGTTTCAGGCATTCTGGAGAGGGGCGGTCCGACCGGCCATAGCATGGCGGTCCAACTGGTCCCAAATCGGTCGGACGGCCATGTGCGTGATCGGACCTACTGTGACCTAAAGTGTTCGTAATCGTGGTGGGCAAAAAAAGGTGTTGTAGGCAAGTGAGGGTATCCCAATGCACTTGGTCTCATAATTTTTGGAGTTCCCAAGCAAAAGTTCTATTCGATTTAAGTTTCCAGAAGGTTTCAGAATTTCAGGACTTGAATTTCGGCTAAGTCCCTGGCGGCGGTCCGACCGGGTCACAGGGAGCGGTCCGACCGGCCAGAGGGCGGTCCGATCGGCTCACAGGGAGCGGTCGGACCGGTTTCCACTTTGTTCATCGGCCAACTTCGTGGCGATGTTGTTTTGTTAGGTCAAAGTCATTGGTATCGTGGCATATGGTTTGCATGATGCATGTTTTGACTAACATGGGTCAAGTTGTGAAGAACTTGTTCCTGAATTCATGTTTGCTTGTCTATGGTTGTGCAGGTTGCTTGGTGGTCAACGACGGTCAACGGCGAGGAGGATCGGGACTAGACTTGGAGAGTTGAGGTCCAGAACGATCGACGATGTCGGGTGAGGTCAATGGACTCAAGCGTGACACAAGATGGACAAGGGTGACCTATTGGCAAATCCATGGCGTATGGTGAAGCGGTTTAGGTCAAAAGGTTAAAGACGGCGCTTTGCGAAGCGTGCGTGTGCGACCCGTTTGTTAGTGGGCCTTAACGGGAGCCCATAGATTCAAACCCTAGAAGTTCTAGGCCTCCACTATAAATAGAAGGAGGTGGTGGCTGCACCAATCTCTCTCGCTGTTTTTCGCCTCTTTGTTGTTTCAAAACCCTAATTGGCATAGGGAAAGTTGAGGTGGAGGCTAGGGCGCTTGATGGTTTGAGGTGAATTTCGTGATCTTGGATTGACCACTGATCCATGATGGTGTGGGTGTAATCCAACAGCAATTACGTTGTTAATCTATGCAAGGTTTGCTTGAGATAAGTTTCTTTTCTCTCTTTCTTTCAATTTCGTGATTTTAGGACTTTCTTTGATCCGCGAGTTTGTGATTGATTCTTTCACGTAAATTAGCTTACTGTGATATGTGTGAATCTATCTAGGATCATCTTGATCATCAATCACTCACGAACAAGCATTAGGATCAAGTTTTCGTTCTTGCCCGGTTTTAGACCTTCTGTTATTCAATTGACAACTGTTCAGGATCTATCCAAGAATTATCATAATATTCGATTATAATAGGTCCTCAATAGCTTATATAAGGTGTGTGCAAAGTTTCGTGAAGTTTGGAGTTGAGAATCAAAAGTTTGACCTAATTGTAACTTCGTCATCGGGCCGGTCCGACCGCCCCTCGGCACCGGTCCGACCGATTTGGCAGCGGTCCGACCGCCGGTATAACAGCGGTCCGACCGCCCGGCAATCGGTCCGACCGGTGGAGTCCAGAGGTCAGACCGCCCGTGCACTGTATTGTTTTAATCTTTGATGATTTTGTTATATTGCATAGGGGATTAATTTGAATTCAATACTAGTCTTCCGCTGTACTGGTATATTGATCTTCATAGCTTCCTAATAGCTATTGGAGTGAAATTGTGTTGAGTTCATAATTTGTGAAAAAGTGAGCGTGCTCCTATTCACCCCCCCTCTAGTCGCCTTTTCGGTCCAACAAGTGGTATCAGAGCCCGGTTAGTTCACTCTTGATCTTAACCGGTCACTGAACTTTAGGCGATGGATAAGTTTTCTACTAAACCACATATCTTCAATGGGCATGACTATGCCTATTGGAAGAATCGTATGCGAGTCTTTCTTGAGAGCGAGGGACAAGCCATTTGGGATGTTGTTCGAGCCCCGCTTGTTATTCCGGAAATTGCAACACCAGCTTCAGCGATTCTTGTGGCAAACAACAACAAGGCCAAGAATCTTTTATATGGTGCGCTTGGTAGACAAGAATATGATCGCATTTGCAATCTTGCCACTGCGCACGAAATTTGGAACACTCTCGAAACATATCATGAGGGTTCGTCCCAAATCAAAAGGGTGCGCCAAACAGTTTACAAGCGTGAATACAACAAATTCGAGATGCGTCCTGGAGAGAGCATCGATGACATTTTCAGTCGCTTTAATAAAGTGATTAATCAAATGAAAGCTGTTGATATTGAATATTCTCAATCTGAAAATGCCACCCATCTCTTGGCTGCAATCAACACCAAGGAGCGGGAGATGAAGGCTACTGCTATAGAGGAAAATGTTGATCTTTCAAGTCTTACTTTAGAATTGCTTTATAGTAAACTCAAGACTCATGAAATTAAAAGAGTTGATCATCCTAAGAAAGACAACATGGCATTGATAGCTAATCCTCTCAAAAGGTCTTCTGATGGTACTCTTGAATCATTTTCTGATTTTTCATTTACTTGTTTATCTGCGATTCATGAGGAGGAGCTTGAAAGTATTCCTGAGACAGAGTTAGCTCTCCTAGCTAAAAAATTCACATGGGCCTACAATAATATGAGAAACAAAAAGAGAGGTGGTCCGGTGACATGCTATGAATGTGGTGAGCTCAACCATATCCGGGCAAATTGCCCCAAGCTGAAAGGTAAGAGCAATCATAAGGAAGGAAAGCCAGCTTGGAAGAAGCCTCCTTTCAACAAATCAAGGTATGAGGCTAATATGCTTGTGAAGGCCGCTCACCGGGTCCTTGCCGCTTTTGAGGATCAATCCTTGAGCGATGTGGATTCCGGGAGTGAGGAGGACAAGGAGGAGGAGATCCCTCAAGGCAAAAAGAAAGGGAAGGCCAAGGACTTCACTGGCATGTGCTTCATGGCTGACACTGACGACATTGATGATGATGATGTATCTTTTTCTTATGATGAGCTTTCTACTAAATATGATTCTATAGTTGAGCAAATGCTTAGTCAAGATGAAGCACAAGAATTTGTCATGACAAAAAATAAAAAATTAGAGTCAAAGATTAGCAAACTGAAAGTAGAGCTTAAAAATGCTAAGACTCTTAAACGTGATGAATGTTTATCTTATCATGCTATGCATTCAGAAATTGCCAAATTACAATCTGCTTATAATATTTCTGTGCAACAACTTGAGAATGCTAGATCTGAGCTAAATGAAATTAAAATTGCTCCTTGTGAAAAATGTTTAGAATCTAGTAAATTGATTGCTTTTGATGTGTTTGATTCTAGCCCTTGCACTTCATGCTTAGAAAAAGAACGTGAAATCAAAGATATCTTAGAAGCTGCTAGAGTCAAATATGCTAAGCTTAAGGACAATATTGAAAAAACTACTTGTGCTTCTTATTCCGCTCTTAAGCTTGAAATTGCTTTATATAAGGAGAAATCTATGGATAAAACTTGTGATGCTTGTGTTAGTTTGAGAAAAGAAAATGCTTACCTTCATGATACATTAGAGAAATTTTCTAAAGGTAAGAAACAATTAAACATGATTCTTGACAAGTCTAAAACTCCTTATAAGAAGCAAGGTTTAGGATTCAATTCCTTTCAAGACAATTCAAAGGCAAAAGTCATTCAAGTCTTGGAAAAAGGTTTAATTGAATTCAAAACCCAACCTGCAAAAACATCTTTTAAATCTGCAGGTTTTGCCCAACCTTGTGTTAATTCAAAGGGTGCTTCTTCTAGTGGTACCAAGTACCATTGCACTTATTACAAGAAAAGTGGGCATTTGATTGAATTCTGTTGGCGTAGGTTGAAAAATGATAGGAAAAATCTTGATAGAATTTCATTCATTCAACCTAGAGCTTTTATGAGACATGGTAACACTGAAAAGAATTAACCTGGACTAGGATTTTTCTCACATGCTAATCATTATGTTTCTAAATATCATAATTCTCATGTTCTTTCAGTGGGTGGTCCGATCATTTGGTGGTCACCGGTCTGACCGATTTGGTCGCCGGTCTGACCGCCAGAACAACGCCGGTCGGACCGCCCCTGGACAGGTTAATTCCCATGTTAATTTAAACATTGCTCATAACAGAATTTTAGATAAAATCAAGGATAGTACTTCTGGTTTGTATACTCCTTGCAGACGTGTGTCTCAGTACTGGATTCCTAAATCTTGTTTATCTAACCCCAGTATTGAGACACATCGCTCTTCTGTTCCTTGATTTTCAGGATTACCGCGGAAAGGGGAAGAACACGTGGTTCGTTGACTCCGGGTGTTCACGCCACATGACCGGAAACTCAAGATGGTTCACTTCTTTCACGCGGGCAACAGGTGATGACTTCATCACCTTTGGAGATGATACACAAGGGCGAATTGAAGGAACAGGATCAATTAGGGTGAACAACAAATTCATCCTAAAGGATGTCGCTCTTGTGGACAAGCTTAGGTATAATCTCCTTTCTGTCTCTCAGCTTCTTGATGATGGCTATGAGACTGTATTTAAGAAAAATGCTTGTCGTGTGCTTGATTCTACTGGTGAGCTTGTGTTTGGAATATCTAGAGTTGGTAGAATTTTTGGAGCTGGTTTTTCAGAATCTCTTGCTGGATCCCTTAAATGTTTGCTTACGTCTTCTTCTGATTTCTGGCTTTGGCACCGACGTTTGGGGCACATTGGTTTTGATCATCTGACGCGAGTTAGCAACCTTGATCTCATGAGAGGTTTGCCCAAACTCAAAGCTGTCAAGGATGCTGTATGTGCGCCCTGTAGGCATGGCAAACAAGTTGCCGCCTCACACCATTCTGTGACTATGGTTATGACTGACGGACCATGACAGTTGCTTCATATGGATACTGTTGGTCCTGCTAGAGTCCGGTCAGTCGGTGAAAAATGGTATATTCTTGTCATAGTCGATGATCTTTCAAGATATTCTTGGGTGTTCTTTCTTGCTTCAAAAGATGAAGTTTTTAGTTATTTTCATGACCTTGTTCTTCGTTTGGCTTCTGAGCTTCCTGGTGCCCTGAGAGCGATCCGCAGTGACAATGGCACGGAGTTCAAAAATGCTTCGTTTGCTTCTTTTTGTGCTGAGCGCGGTATTGAGCATCAGTTCTCCTCTCCACACGTCCCTCAATAAAATAGCGTGGTGGAAAGGAAGAATAGGACCTTAGTCGAAATGGCTAGGACGATGCTAGATGAGTATAGCACACCGAGGAGGTTTTGGGCCGAAGCTATTGCTACAGCTTACCATATTGCAAATCGTGTCTTTTTAAGACCATCTTTAGGCAAGATTCTTTATGAGCTTCGTTTTGGTAGAAAACCCTCTGTTTCGCACTTTCGAGTTTTTGGATCAAAATGTTTTATTCTTAAAACAGGAAACTTAGATAAATTTGAATCAAGGACTTTTGATGGGATATTTATGGGTTATCCTACTCATTCGAGGGGTTTTCGGGTTTTTAATACTGAGACTAACCTTATTCAGGAGACTTATAATGTCACTTTTGATGAGACTAGCCCTGGAGCTAGATCCATTGTTACAGATGATTCACAGGTGACAGAGAGCATTTTTGTGGAGGAAGATGAGGACGAAGCTGATATATGTCCTTCATCTGCTGCTGCTGAGGTTCCCATTTTGGTACAAGAACCTGCTACGTCTACTTCACCTTCTGTTGAGGCTCCTGCTGCATCATCATCATCATCAGTACCTGCGGAGGTCGAAGAAACACTATCTCCCCCGGGCGCTCCACTTCGCATTCAGAAACAGCATCCTCCGGATCAGATAATAGGTAATCTACATGAGCGAGGTACTCGCTCCAGGTATACTGATCAAAATCTCTACTCTCATTCGGCTTTTGTTGCGTCTTTTGAACCCCGCGATATATCACATGCTTTATCTGATTCTAGCTGGGTAAATGCCATGCATGAGGAGTTAGAGAATTTCGAAAGAAACAAGGTTTGGAACCTAGTAGAACCTCCTAGTGGTCATAATGTTATAGGAACCGTTGGGTGTTCAAGAATAAACAAGGTGAGGATGGTTCTGTGGTTAGAAACAAGGCCAGATTGGTAGCTCAGGGTTTCAGCCAAGTTGAGGGGTTAGATTTTGATGAGACATTTGCTCCTGTTGCTAGACTAGAAGCCATTCGCATTTTGCTCGCATTTGCTGCATCAAAATGTTTTAAATTATATCAGATGGATGTTAAAAGTGCCTTTTTAAATGGTTTCATAGAGGAGGAAGTGTATGTTAAGCAACCCCCGGGTTTTGAGGATCCCAAGTATCCAAATCGTGTTTTCAAGCTATCCAAAGCCTTGTATGGTCTTAAGCAAGCCCCTAGAGCCTGGTATGATAGACTTAAGACTTTCTTGCTTAAGAATGATTTTGAGATGGGTAAAGTGGATAAAACTCTATTCATTCTTAGGCGTGGCAATGACTTCCTGCTTGCTCAAATTTACGTGGATGATATTATTTTTGGTGGTTCTTCTAATGCTCTTGTTTCCAGTTTTTCTGAGACTATGTCCAGGGAATTTGAGATGAGTATGATGGGAGAGCTTAATTACTTTTTGGGACTTCAAATCAAGCAATGCAAGGAATGAACTTTCATCCATCAGACAAAGTACACTAAAGATCTACTCAAACGCTTTAACATGGGTGACTGCAAGCCAATCTCCACTCCCATGGCAACCGATCGCTTTAGATCCGGATGAGGAAGGAGAAGTCGTGGATCAACACGAGTATGAGCATGATCGGCTCCTTCGTATCTAATGAGCCTCGAGACCGGACATTCACTTCACGGTATGCCTTTGTGCAAGATTTCAGGCGTCTCCAAGAACTTCCCATCGCCAAGCCGTTAAGCGCATATTCAGGTACTTACACTCTACCCTCTTATATGGCATTTGGTATTCCTGCTCTTCAGCTTTGTCCATTAGGGGTTTTTCAGATTCTAATTTTGCGGGCTGTCGGTTAGATAGGAAGAGTACCTCAGGCACCTGTCACTTCCTAGGCACTTCACTTGTATCTTGGTCTTCTAGGAAGCAATCTTCTGTGGCACAATCCACTGCTGAAGCGGAGTATGTAGCTGCTGCTAGTTGCTGTAGCCAGATTTTGTGGATGATGTCCACTTTGAAAGATTATGGGTTAAATTTTGCTAGTGTTCCTCTGTTCTGTGATAACACTTCTGCTATTAATATTGCTAAAAACCCAGTGCAACATTCTAGGACTAAGCACATAGACATTCGCTTTCACTTCCTTAAAGATTATGTTGAAAAAGGGGATATTGTGATGCACTTCGTGGAGTCCGAAGCTCAATTGGCGGATATTCTCACCAAGCCCTTAGATCAAACCAGGTTTGCCACCTTGAGAAGTGAGTTAGGGGTAATTTATCCTTATGGGTTGGTTTGAGGGGGAGTTTAACCTTTTCTGATCTTTCCTTGTTCTTTTGATCTTTTATTGTTCTTTTTCTGAACTTAGTGATCTTTTTGAACTTTTTAGGCTTTTAGGTTTTTTATTGCATCTCATTGTATCATATTGCATTCATATGAAAAATACAACAAGTGACATGAAAAATCCAAAAAGATGCATTGTAATATAAGATTGTCTGCTTATCTTTCAAAATTGATGAAGCTTTGCCTATTACTCTTTGGAGCTTTAGTATTTCAATTTGTGCTCAATGTCATGTCTAGTTCTTTGACTTGCTAGAATTATCATGCTTTTACATGTGTAGCTAAGTCTTTGCTATATGAGCTAAAACTTTAAAACAACTTGAACTAAGAAATTGCAATTTGTGGATATTTTAGCGAGTTGCGCAATTAGTGCTCCTCTTGTGACATTGGCCCTGTCAGAATTGCTTTGTTAGCTCTTTGATCTAAAATTGACCATTACTTGAGCTTTTGTGTTCTTGAGATTCTAAAACTGCTCATGTGAAAAAGGAAAAATCAAGATTGTCTTATGCTTAAATTGTGCCAAACTATTCTAACGAGACTGCTTGTCAAAGACATGAACTTGGAGATAGTTTGATGAACCAGACGATCTCATGGGGACTGCTTGTCAGAAATGACATGAACCTCAAGATTTGTCGCCCTGGTAGAAGCTTAGAAAGAGTTTGTGGATGGCTCCTAGTCCAGGATCTTCTTTACTAAGATATACCTTTAATCAACTTCTGGTCGAAGCTTAGAATGAGTTTGTGCATGGCTCCTAGTCCAGGATCTTGCCACTAAGTTAGATCATTAGTCAACTTCAATATTCAATGCATATGAGAAAAATATTGACAAATGGGCTTTTACAAAATATTAAGCAAAATGATTCAATACAGGACCCGATTGACTCTTAATGTGGTCTCTGTTAGATTTTTTATCTCATTTTGACATTTTGACATGGCCAATTTCATTTTAGGATCCCTGTTGATGAACTTGCTGAATTTGAAGCGTTGCTTAAATTGATCAAATCTACTGCTTTACTTTTGAGCCTTTGTGCTTAGCTTTGATATACATGTTTTACCATGATCCTGCTAGCGTTGTCAGGCTTGATATGTTATTTGTGCAATATTTGAAATGCTGGCTAGCTCTTTCGGGTAATCTCTAAAGCTTCTTGTAATCAAAAATTGAAAAATACAAAAATAAAGCCACTTCATTGCACTTCATGCATACTTCTTCTTTTTGCTACTCTCTCCATTCTGCACTTGTTATCTCTGGACGAGGGGAAGGCGTGATTCCTTGATGACTCCATTGTCAAAGGGGGAGAAGATATTTCAATGTTGGGGAGAAGATTATACAAAAGGGAGAAATTTGGAAATTTTGAAAGTTTTTGAAATTTGAGGATCATAGTGAGGGGGAGTTCTTGAGTTGCATTCTTATTGTCTTATTGAATATTCTGAACTTGAATTGCATTCATTTATCCTCACAATGATCATAGGTCAATTGAACAATTGTTCTTTCATATGGACCTCATGTGAGAATTTTGACTCTTTTCTGGAAATCAAAGCTTTTATGCTTTCTTTTGCCTTATCTCACATGCCTATACTATTCTGATGCCAGCTTGGTCATTTACATTGCTTTTTCTTACTTATGGACCAAGTTGTGCCTTTGTGCGAAAACTGCGAGTAAACTCGTTTTCAAACCTCTTACTTACATTTTTCTGGATAATTGCCAATGTTTCATCAAGGGGGAGATTGTGGATATCATGGGGATATGCTCCAGATCTTAGGATGATGTGACAATTGGCAATGGCGTTATTGGTTTCTCGTTCCACGAGTTTTCGACAAAGTTTCAGGCATTCTGGACAGGGGCGGTCCGACCGGCCATAGCATGGATGGTCCGATCGTCATAAATCGATCGGACCGGCCATGTGCGGCGGTCGGACCGGCTGTGACCTAAAAGTGTTCAGAACTGGCTGGGCCAAAAATAGGTGTTGTAGGCAAGTGAGGGGATCCCAATGCACTTGGTCTCATAATTTTTGGAGTTCCCAAGCAAAAGTTCTATTCGATTTAAGTTTCCAGAAGGTTTCGGAATTTCAGGGCTTGAATTTCGGCTAAGTCCCTGGCGGCGGTCCGACCGGCTCACAGGGAGCGGTCCGACCGGCCAGAGGGCGGTCCGACCGGCCAGAGGGCGGTCCGACCGGCTCACAGGGAGCGGTCGGACCGGTTTCCACTTTGTTCATCGGCCAACTTCGTGGCAATGTTATTTTGTTAGGTCAAAGTCATTGGTATCATGGCATATGGTTTGCATGATGCATGTTTTGACTAACATGGGTCAAGTTGTGAAGAACTTGTTCCCGAATTCGTGTTTGCTTGTCTATGGTTGTGCAGGTTGCTTGGTGGTCAACGACAGTCAACGGCGAGGAGGATCGGGACTAGACTTGGAGAGTTGAGGTCCAGAACGATCGACGATACCGGGTGAGGTCAATGGACTCAAGCGTGACACAAGATGGACAAGGGTGACCTATTGGCGAATCCATGGCGCATGGTGAAGCGGTTTACGTCAAAAGGTTAAAGACGGCGCTTTGCGAAGCGTACGTGTGTGACCCATTTGTTAGTGGGCCTTAACGGGAGCCCAATAGAGTCAAACCCTAGAAGTTCTAGGCCTCCACTATAAATAGGAGGAGGTGGTGGCTGCACCAATCTCTCTCGCTGTTTTTCGCCTCTTTGTTGTTTCAAAACCCTAATTGGCTTAGGGGGAGTTGAGGTGGAGGCTAGGGCGCTTGATGGTTTGAGTTGAATTTCATGATCTTGTATTGACCACTGATCCATGATGGTGTGGGTGTAATCCAACAGCAATTAAGTTCTTAATCTATGCAAGGTTTGCTTGAGATAAGTCTCTTTTCGCTCTTGCTTTCAATTTCGTGATTTTTAGGGCTTTCTTTGATCTGCGAGTTTGTGATTGATTCTTTCACGTAAATTAGCTTACTGTGATATATGTGAATCTATCTAGGATCATCTTGATCATCAATCACTCACGAACAAGCATTAGGATCAAGTTTTCGTTCTTGCCCGGTTTTAGACCTTCTGTTATTCAATTGACAACTGTTCAGGATCTATCCAAGAATTATCATAATATTCGATTGGAATAGGTCCTCAATAGCTTAGAGAAGGTGTGTGCAAAGTTTCGTGAAGTTTGGAGTTGAGAATCAAAAGTTTGACCTAATTGCAACTTCGTCATCGGGCTGATTTTCTTTGTTTGGATCTGTTTCGAGTCGCCGGTCCGACCGCCCCAAAGACCGGCTCGACCGATTTGGCGGCCGGTCCGACCGCGGTATAATAATGGTCCGACCGCCCGGCAATCGGTCCGACCGGTGGAGTCCAGAGGTCAGACCGCCCGTGCACTGTGTTGTTTTAATCTTTGATGATTTTGTTATATTGCTTAGGGGATTAATTTGAATTCAATACTAGTCTTCCGCTGTACTGGTATATTGATCTTCATAGCTTCCTAATAGCTATTGGAGTGAAATTATGTTGAGTTCATAATTTGTGAAAAAGTGAGCGTGCTCCTATTCACCCCCCCCCCCCCTCTAGTCGCCTTTTCGGTCCAACAATTTGAACATTAAAAATGGATTTGTCAACTTGCTTTTAAATGTACTACATTATTGCAAATAAACATTGCTTTGTGCTGAAAATGAAACATACAGCCTCCACTTAAATAAGCTTGCATGTAGCATATGTATAGGTCTGTTACTCTACACGTAAGTCTTGCGGAGTACAATTTTTGTACTCATTTACTTTGCTTAACTATTTATTGCAGAGGAAGAGGGTGAGCCCCAAGGGCCTCACTTTTGTGAAATGTGCTGTGGATTCGACGACTAGCTTGGCGGTCTGGTCGGTTGCCTTGTAGGTTAAAGGCACACTGATTGGCTCTTTTGGTTTATGGCCATCTTATGGCACTTTTGCTTCCGCTGTTCAATTTCTATATGTATATATCATTTGGCCGGTCGGCCTCTCTTTTGTAATAACTATCCTTTATTTATGTTATCTTCTGGTTTGTTGCATTGCTTCGGTTCTATATGAATGAATGGAATTGATGCATGAATTTTATAAAAGGGGTATGTATACTGCACTTCTGGGAAGTATACATATCTCGAGTCTCGGTTTATTTGATTTGTAATGCTAGAACCGAATGGATGGTTAAGCATTACAAGCCCAATAAACCGGGGTCTCACAAAAACTGCAAAAGAAGCTGTATGGATTAGAAAGTTCATTTGTGAACTGGGTGTGGTTTCGAGTGCTTCTAGTCCAAGGGAATTTTATTATGATAATAATGGAGCCATTTCACAAGCTAGGAGCCTAGATCGCATCAAAAGTCCAAGCACATACTTCGGCGATATCACATCATTCGTGAGATCATTGAGAGAGGTGATGTGAAGATATGCAAGGTGCACATGGATTTAAATATTGCTGATCCATTGACAAAGCCTCCTGCAACTTAAGCATGAGGCGCACACAAGAGCAATGGGTATAAGATACCTATATGATTGACTCTGGTGCAAGTTCGACCAGTTACGAACTGGTCGTATAGTGATACGATAGATCCAGGACTAGTCATATAGTGATACGACCATATCCAGGACTAATCGTGTGGAGTGATATGCCCTAGAGGCAATTATAGAGATGATTGTATCACGTCTATGTTTATGAGTTATTAAATAAATTTTATTTTATTCCTTAAATGAATCATCAGTTATAAAGATTAACGAGTATGTGACTTGTTGGTGAAGCTCTTTTAACTTATGATGATGCCGTTCTAAATGTATCTCTGGTCGAAAGTCACCGGTCGGAATACTAGTGACTCTATCGACCAGCACATGTATTGATTGATGACCATGCTTCACCGGTCATGGATATATGAATATCGAATCAATAATGTGAACACATGTTAGAGAACATGGTGTTGGATTGACACACCTTGAGACACTACTGAGATTGTTATGATTTCATGTGTCAGCAGTTGGTCTCAAGCAATGATAATGTATAATCCTTAGACCTGATATCAGCATGGTTTCCTACATATGTAATAGTACAATTTGGGTTACCAAAGACTACTCTGTAGCCGGGTAGTCATAAAGGTAGCTTTTGAGTATGCTATGAAACATGCGGAGGAATGTGACAGGAGAGATGTCTTTGGGCCCCTCGATGTGGTCGGATAACGAAAGTGCATGGCCATGCCACTACTGGTCGAAGAGTTCGATATCATGAAGTTATCCGAAACTTGGTATTGAACAGTCCATGGATAACATAATATCTCACCTGGAGTTCAACCAGATATCGTGAGGCAAAGGGAGAATACACGAGTAGGTTGCTTAGTTCAATCAGTTAATGACTGGTTGTATGGACATACGAGCTGGTCATAGAATGATCGAACGTAATCACAGAGTGGTCGAAACCTGGTCGTAAGGAGTTACGAACTGGTCATGACTAAATACGAACTGGTCGTATAGAGATATGAGCTGGTCGTAAGTGATGAGGACCTGGTCGTAGATCATATTGTATTAAGATTTGTCCGATATAATTTGTGTGTATTTGGGTATCGTTATGTCCTACTAGGTACCACTAACGACTCGTGGTCTGAAAAGGTTTTCGAGTCACAATCGATCTACACATGAACCTACAGGGTGACACACTTAATGGGTTGGAACAAAACAGGATGGATACGATTTGTCAAACGTGTTCGAATAGGATCCGTCACGGGTACTATTTAAGGAGATGCTTGAGGCTGCTGGGAGATATACGAAACAGAGTAGGCACACGACAAGAGTTAACGTGAGTCGCTCCAAACCCCAGCCGCTATCTTCTTGAGAGAGCCTTCCCGTGCGACTTAGTGCTAGCACACCGGCGTACGGTGTTCCTACCCTGGACGTGTGGATACCGTAGAGGCGCTACTGCGGTTGCTGTTGTGCTCAAGGACGATCCACGATATAGTAAGGAAAGCGATCGGTTGCTGGAGGAGACGATCGACGACGATTACGCTGGGCGATCGACTACGTTGAACGATCAACTATGTTGGACGATCGACTACAACCACTATATCGACGCGCTCTTGGTTGGACCAGGCTGCTTCAACTCTTCTTCCGCTGCATTGCACGTCTGTTGGTAACGATTTGTGATCTCTTGCTTGCCTAGCTTCCTGGTTTGCGTGGTAGAATTTTTGAATTACCAGCTATCATAACCTACCCGTATCCCTACACATATATTTGATATGAACAGTGACACCACCCCTCCCTTCTCCTCTTCCTCCTTCGTATAGTGGCCGCCATCCTTAGGGTTTGGTGGATTTCGTTTAGTTAAAAATTAGCTACATTGCAGCTTCATGTATTGGTTTGTGTCGACTAGATCAATCCTGAATACTGCTTCGGAATCCCACCTTATTGAGTATTTTAATCCTATTTGTAATTTCAGATTGCTTATTATCGTGTTCTTGCTTGTTCTTCAATTGCATGTAGGAATAGACCTTCTTGGTCAGGTCAATCGTGCTTCTAGCAAGGTCGATAACAATCTTGGAGTTGGTTCAGCAATTGCTGGGCATATTGATTGTGTGCGATTGGTAGCCGAATCGTAAGAGTCGTCTTTACCAAATCGAGTAATCCTTCTCGTCGAAAGATCGGGACACCCATTGTCACATCATCCTTCCCTTGCCTCCTGATTTCAGCAAACCCTAGCCCAAATACTTAGTGTCACCGAACCCGCCATCATCTCCTCGCCTTGCCGGCTATTGAGAGGGTGGTGGTTTAGGCCTCTACAACTTCGGCCAGCTGCCCTTCCAGGTTTGCTCAAATGTCTCTAATCCTTCCTTCCTTCTTAACAAAAAGTGTATGCGTTGTGCCCGTGTCAGAAGGGCTGTGGATGCATTGCTTGGATGAATGCATGATGGATGATTGAATTATGCTCACAATGGTAACAGGTGATGAACTAGAAATGCATTTGACATGATTCTTGCTAGAGTATTAAACTGCATCATGATTTGAACAAACAAATCACACTAGCATCAAGGTCCTTACGAAGTTATCTTGATGAAATTGAACTAGAGCTAGAGAACTGACAACATTCCAATGATAAATAACAGATCCGAGCAATGTCTTAGCACACAGGCATTTCTTGGCAAGAATTTAGTCTAACATGATGAGGTCCTTAATATCATCCATATGATAGCATGGCAATGACGAGAAAACATATAATCCGAGTCTTGCTAGCTGCACCAGAATCGAATAAGAAAAGGCAGGAACTAAAAGAAACATTTATTAAGAAGTTCATTGTACAAAAGTATACCCACAATCCCAATCTGGATTGCCCACATATGGTTTGCCCAATTCGGAATCCAGACAACAAAAAAAAAAGACGCAAGGAGATGAAGAATCAGTGTACTACTGAGTACTGACTAGATTGCTGATGTCAACAGCTGACTGGTTGCACCCTCCTCCTTGGCGAAAAAATTGTGGGAGGCATTAGTAGTCATGTAGCGAGGATAGGAGATGGGTCGGCTCTGTGAAGCCGAGGTTACGGAGAACCATCTTCAGTTGTTGTTGGGTATGTGTCCGGCTCCATGTAATTAACTTTCTCACCTATGTACGAGTACCTTATCTTTACAATATAAACCTAACCTTATGATGCAGCGTTTGCATTAGTAATAAGATTGAGTAAAATTGCTTGCATGTAGTAGTCTCATTTATCAAGTTGAACCCCTTATCAAGTTAAGAGTGAACTATTTTACCCTGGCTCGATATAGGATCAATTATATATCCTTATGCGTGCAATGTTTCGATTCTTGGCAAGTTAGATGGCTTGAATTAGAAAACCCTAAGGTTAGGTTTCTAGCTCCTGTGGATTTGATAACACTGTAATACTCAAGTGAAAAACTGCAATTAACTTGTGCGCTTGATATAGAATAATCGCACATATAGAGCGTCAACACCGTAATTGGAAAAACTCGACCTTAAATGGCCAGGGATAAGCCTGGCCGGTCAAGGGCAAAGCGCAAAAATCCCATTTTTTGCGAATAAAATTTATTCAATCCATTTTCTGAATAAAAAAGTTTAATGAATAAAATATCAGTTTTAAAATTATTTCATTGTTTTGTCATGCTTACCAGGTTCGAGCCTAGAAAATTCGGGCCGGGCCAGGGTGTGGCTATCCACGAAGAAGTCTAGATGTGTCAAAAACCATGCCACATCAGCTTGGAGCTGAGGTAGAGAGATGAGGGCACCAAAAGTGCTCAAGCCTACTCTCATGCAAGGTACGGCGGCTCATGCCAAATCACCCAAAAATATAGACCTAGAAACAACATGGAGCAGGGGTGGAGTGAGAACTCTTCTCTCTAAAAACATGTTTTTGGGCCTTTTTAAAAAAAGCATCATGTAGTAATTAAAAGTTTGTATGCATTACCGAGGCAACTAAAGAGACAGTATATTGTTGTTGTCTCTATGGAAACCCTAAGAGTGAGGTGGGTCCAGTGGTAGATCTGACTGAGGTGTGTGGGGGCACCTACGGGGCATAGCTGAACCACCCATATTATTGCGTGTACATCAAATATCATTCCATACTAAACAAAAAGATAGCTCGGGTCATTAGTACAGTTCCACTTCAACTTGAGAGGGCATTTTCCCCATTTTCTCTTTTTTTTTTGTTCTCTTCTATTTTGGTTAGCCTCAAAGTTCATATGAATTGTTTCATATTTTATTAAAGTTATTATTGGTTAATGCCACATGAGTACTAGGAGCAGAAGAAATCTCTAGCGGAGGACCACATGATACACACAAAAGGCCATGTTTTTTATTCAACAAGGTGTTGCGGAAAGCTTGTTTCCGCAGATTATCAGTGCCAAAAAAATCAAAGGAATCATGAGACAAGCTGAAGGAGTTTCAAGGTTCCACAAAGGTTTTAGCGGTGAAGCTACAAACTTTGCATAGGGATATCGAATTAATAATATGGACACATATTAGAGAACACTGTGTTGGATTGACCCACCTATAGGCACTGTTGAGATTGTTATAATTTCATGTGTCATCAGTTGGTCTCAAGCAATGATGATGTATAATACTTAGACCTGAGATCAGCATAGTTTCCTACATGCGTAAGAGTACACTTTGGGGTTGCCAAGCGCTACTCCGTAACTGGGTAGTTATAAAGGTAGCTTTCAGGTATACTATAAAACATGCGGAGGAATGTGACTGGTCGGATATGTGATTTGCCCCTCTTAACATAACAGGAGAGATATCGCTAGGCTCCTCGATGTGGTCGGATAAAAGAAGTGCATGCCCATGCCACTGGTGGTCGAAGAGTTCGACCACATGAAGTCATCCGACACTTGATCGAGAAAGTATTGAACAGTCCATCGATAGCACAACATCTCAACTGGAGTTCAACCAGATATCGTGAGGCAAACGAAGAATACATGAGTAGGTCTTTTAGTTCGAGTGAATATGGACTAGTCGTATGGAGATACGAGCTAGTCGTAGGCTGGTCGAATATGATCACTAAGTGGTCAAAACCTGATCATAAGGAGTTATGAACTGGTCAAGACCAAATATATACTGGACATATTTTGACCACTTAGTGATCATGTTCGACCAACCTACTATTAGTTCGTATCTCCACACAAGTAGTCTGTATCTGATCGAACTGAATGATCAGCTCGTGTATTCTCCATTTGCCTCACAATATCCAGTTGAGCTCTAGGTGAGATATTATGTTATCCATGGATACATTCAATACTTTCTCGATCGAAAGTGTCGATAACTCTATGGTCGAACTCTTGACCACCAAAGGCATGGCCATGCACTTTATCCGACCACATCGAGGGGCCGAGAGACATCTCTCCTGTTATGTTAAAAGGGGCAAATCCCATATCCGACCAATCACATTCCTCCGTATGTTTCAGAGCATACTCAAAATCCATCTTTACAACTACCTAGTTACAAGTAGCGTTTGACAACCCCTAAGTGTACTATTACATATGTAGAAAACCATGTTGATCTCAGGTCTAAGGATTATACATCATCATTGTTTGAGACCAACTGATGACATATGAAATCATAACAATCTCAACAGTGTCTCAAGGTGGGTCAATCCAATCCCATGTTCTCCAACATGTGTTCACACTATTGATTCGATATTCCTTATATCTATGACCGGTGAAACATGGTCATCTGTCAATATATGTGTTGCTCGATAGAGTGACTAGTGTTCCGACCAGTGACTTTCGACCAGGGATACATTTAGAATGACATCATCATAAGTTAAAAGAGTTTCACCAACAAGTCACATACTCGTTAATCTTTATAACTGATGATTCATTCAAGGAACAGAATAACACTTATTCGATAACTCAGAAACATAGACGTGATATAATCATCTCTATGATTGCCTCTAGAGCATATCACTAACAAGTAGATCATTTCAACTTGCACATGTAAGAACATTATAGTATGTAGTTTTGTAGCAAAACAAAACATGTGATTATAGAAACCTGGTGGTTGTTGGCCCATTCAACGTTTTCTTTCTATTCCTTTAAGCGCATGACAACTGAAATAACAGAAATTCAAAGTATGACATCCAAAGTATGGAAGTGTACAAACTCTGGGATCAACGAAGCTTGGAAGTGGACTTGATCAAGATCCATATATTGAGCAAAAGACTATACATAACAAAGTAGCTATTAGAAATAGCACAACCTCACGTTCTAGCATGACATATAATTTGCTATCATGGTAAAAATCCAGGTAACCAAGAAGTTCTAACCATATCAAGGGGAAGCATGAAATATTTTATAGTTTTGTTATGGCCATTTGCTTTGCTAATGGGGACCTTCCTTGCTGCCAAGGATAGCAACATGCTAGCAACACATGTTTGGTGCAAGTACAGTAAATAGAGGATGTAAGAAATGATACATGACCAGTCCTATAGCCTATATGTCCATGGTGTCACCTGAAGTGTTTTTGTTAGAGTTTCAAACAACCTAAAAAAGGTAAAAATCTTAAGAACCACATGTAAACGCAGAGGAAAGATCTATAATCTCATTCTAGCATGTTAGCAACGCATAGCTCACATATAAAATAACAAAGCACAACCTTATATTTTGCACTACAGGAAGCATTTTGCTGAGCTAGATCCACACATATACATATACGAAATATCAAGTGCATATTCAATAGAGTAGTAAACTACAAAATAATTTTTTTGTACTACACAAAATCTTAAAAAAGACATAAAACAAAACGAAATAAAATTTCAACTATATGCAGCAAGGAATAGAACAAATTAGAAACAATCTAAACTAAATGTCTGATATGTTCAGTTATCATGACAGCAATGAAAAAATGAAAGATTGAATTGTTAGGTTCAACTAAAAATCTCATGTCCACTTAATCCTTGAAACTTATACCCTTATTTACTACTAACAACAAACACTACAATGAGCATAGAACATGAAGAAAATACTACTGTGCATTTTCAAATCTTGGGGTCTGAAACTTACTAGCATAACCTTGGCAAAGCCGTAAATACATTCATCTGAAGTAACTCGTTTTGGAATATGAAATCATGTATGAAACATTAATCAAGCAATAACGGTGAAGGATAAAAGGTTGTCAGGTTAATTATATATATAGTTCATATAAGAAATAGAATAGCATGTTTGACTCTTGATTGAGGCTGCTTGGTACAACAACATCCATTCTCCATCCTTACACTCTTTTAGTCAATATAGATTGAGATATGGTGAAGTAGAAAGACAAACTATATGAATCGAGATGACTTCGTAAATAATCATCATCTAGCTAGTAGTAGTACAATAGGATAACAAAGCACTAACATAACCTCACCTGAGCCACATCTGCGGCGACAGACGGCTCCACGCCACTGTAATAACGTTATGACCTGCACGACATGCACATAGCTCTCAAAATTAGATCCGCACATAATATGAGGCTAAGCAATTAAACTGATCTATAAATGCAAAATTGTATGAAATCATTGGCATTCCTTAAACAATTTTGCCTTACAATTAGTAAAAGCATGCATTATCAAGCTAATAAACCAGAAATATGAAAACTGAAACATGATTGTACATGATTTGAAAGTTGAAAACAAAGCTTGTGTCCAACTACCACATTATGTGCTTAAAATATTGAAATAAGTAAAAATTCGGTGTCGTATACCTTCCAGCTTGTTGGAGGTCTCCTCATCAATCTCGCACCCGAACACAAAGTATCGCTCATAGGACACATTGTAGATCCTCTCCTTCGCATCCTCCTCGTTGCGCACCACCACCCACCACACAACCAAAATTAGTCTCGTTCCGCGAAGCATCTATGCACACCACACAACCAAAATAAGTGTTTTTGTTAGAGTTTCAAACAACCTGAAAAATGGAATAATCTTAAGAACCACCTATAAATGAAGGGGTCCTATTCTGTAGGATCGTTAACAGCAATCAGAGGGGGTGAATGATTGTAATCCGCAGCGGAATCTTTTTTTCTTTAATTCTTCTGTCTTCTAATTGTCCAACCTGTAAACACAGTTAAGAATGCAAAAACAAAAGACGGTGAAATATATATATGTTCTAATACTGTAGCACCGAGAAAAGGGTATTTCTTTCTACTTTCTACTGTTCACAACTCACGGCCACCAAGTCATGCACTGCATGCAATCGGCATGTGTATGTGCATGCATACACTGGACACATCAAAGAGCAGCATGTACTAATTGCATCAAATATTAAAACAAAAACTTCCTGGTTGCTTTGGAGATCGCGTCCACATCCAACAGCCAAAGCCACCTCCTCTGGACTGACTCCTGCGCTCGTCTCTTCCTTTTTCCCTGCAAGACGCCTGCTGCCCCTCCTCTAGATTGCCGAGCCTTTCTCTCTGATCTCAACCAACAATCAATAACCAGCCAGTACAAGCTCCATGCAACAATAATAGATCTGTTTTCACAAGCCGAACAACGGGGGCGTCCAACGCCGTCGCACCCAGGGACACCAGCAAAACGCAGTCAACTAGCAACAGATTTTCTAGATTAACTAAAGGCATAAAGTGATTTTCACTTAGTACACACGTGATGACACAACATCAAAAGCCATCTACTGTAAACTCTTGATGACACCAATAGGAACCTCAAACTCACTTCTCCCAGCGATGGATAGATAAATAGCTCAGTCAAATCAATCAACAATAGCACAACACATCAATTAACTTAATGCAAGCCCACCTCACGTAATGGCAAAAACTCATGTATGAAAGAAAGCGCCGGCCACCACCTTGATTTTTGGAGATCACGCTGCTGCCACAAATCAAGCCGCACACGCCTAATCACCTCCAGCCGAAATGCATGACGCACGAACAGGAAGCGCCGCTCGGCCGCTGCCAGCAAATTTTTCAGTACGGTATATCACGCCGTCTCCTCTTCTTTTTATATCACAATTTTTCTTCCTACTCGTAACCCTAATATAACTCCTCTAATTAGGGCTGGGTCTTAACTAGACTTTTGGCCCATTAATTTTCAAGGGACCCGAAACCCTTCCTAACACGAGTTTTTTCACACATCCGATTTTTCCAACTCATCACATATCGAAGCCTCTAGGACCGCACCTCCTATGGCTTCTCCATGCACCATCCACCTTCGATCTCTATGTGCCCCAAGCATGAGCCCGACCATCTCGCATGACATCCTTGACTGTCTGAACCTCGGATCTCCCCATCCTAGTCCCGGTCCACCTCGTCGCCGACCATGATCGTCTCCATGCTCAATCTGCACATGCAAAGACCAAACCACAAATTTCCCAGCACAAGTTCTTCCCAACTTGACCGACATCAGTCCTCACACACCCGACACAATTCGCATCACAACGCTAAACAAAATTACCAATTATTCATCATAACAAATTAATTAACCATTGTCAATTATTCATCACCAAAATATCCAAGACCTAACCACATGGTCTAACATATTCATATCATGATCCAGATGGTGGAATCAACTGAAAGGAAGGGGCTTCATGGTTGTAACCAACTTACATGGGCAGATGAAGGTAGCACTGTAATTATGACATCGCCTAACTCTGAGACATCAAGTGGAGTATGTTTAGTAGGAAATCCATCATCTGGAAATTTCTTCATGGCATTCTTATTGCTGATATCATATATTCAATGTTTATTAGATGGCATAATAATAACCTAACGGCAACCAAAGAGCACTGAATTAGACTGAGATAATGAGTCCTTCGTATATCCTTAATAAACAAGCCAATTGCGAGCAAGGAAAAGTAATAACCTCTTGACTGTGAAAATGAAATTTGACAAGACGGGCTAGCTTACATATCATGAACCGTCACTTTATAGCCATCATCAGGTTTCTTGCAATATGGGAGGCCATATTTCCGAGCCCTATGAATCCAACACTCTGAAAAGTACAAATCATTAATTCAAAAACCAACAAAATAGTATCTTAAATCAGGATGCAATGAACAGAAGCAGAAAACCAAAGTTTAGTCCTTTTTAACTAAACTTTGGTTAAAGTCCAAGTCGATACAGACGTACAAAACTAGCCAAGCAAGCAATTTATCATCTAGCTTTAGCATTGTTTTGGTAAAAATCTGCTAGCTCAAAACAAAAATTGATTATGTGCGCTTTAAAACTACTGATCGAACAAGCTTAATAAACTACAACAGCGAGCGCAGAATAACAAATTTACGGGAACAATGACGTGTAGAGCTGAGAGACAATCATCTTGCTTAGGTCCTGACTCTTGAGTAATCCTAGCTTTTGGATGAGGAGACCTAAAAAAATGCCTTCTTAATAGGACTAACACTACTATCTTATGTCAATCTTATAAGAACATGACATCTGAATCTGGATTGAAATTAGGCAACCACTCTATCGGGGAATTTTTATAATGGGGCAGACATCATGGTATATTGCATAACATGCTGGAAATTCATGATGTGACCTAAGATTAACTGTCACATTATTGTGGCTCCCCGTCACCACTGACATTCACACCAAATATGCCCACCTGTGATTTGAACACTAACAACTGCATGGATATAAAGCTATTATAGTTACCTAGCTGAGCTAATGACTCACTGAACAACAGTTCCTAGTATTAATCCTTTGGAAGAGAGTAGTACCCTACTGCCACAGGCCAACATACACGATCAGATGATATGATAAGAAAAAAACTATGAACAGTTGGCGCAATTTGATATCAATAAGCTCATCTAGAAACATGTGAGTGACAGAAGACAAAAGTTCAATAATATGTTGGATTACGGCATGCACACATACTGCATGGATTCAAGCAAATTATGAGGAAGGCCAAAATAGAAAATAGGCATAATAGGAAAAGACAATATTCGGTGTCTACCATTGCACAAAACCAACATAAGCAGTTCGTTATTTTATTGAAAAAGAGAAAGCTCTAGACAATACTTACAGGCTACTCTTCCTTTTGCTAGAATGAGAACTCTTTAAATGTTTTGTAGTGTTCAATTCCCACAACACAGAAATCAGTTACTACATATGAATTAAGCTGCTTTTTTTGGGGTACCCGATCGATTTCTAATTGGCTATAAGAAAGGACGGACCTGATATCAAATTGGTAACATAAATGAAATGAGCCAGCTGAGTTTGGAACACGCAAAACACATTGACCTCTTATGATGACGCTTTTCAAATTAATGTATATGAGCATACATGGAAAAAAGAGTGTCTAATCTACAACAACTAAAACTATCATAAAGTTAAAATGCATTACTACTAATCCACTGCATAGATTGGAAGAGATCACCACCTTTAATTTTTCAACATGTCTTCTCTCTCCAGTAGAAAACTATTATATTGTCACTTCTTCTCAGGAAGCTAGCACCAATCTGCATGTAAGTGAAAACAAAGAAGAGGCCACAATTTGAGGGTGGCGGGGCGACGCGGGCGAAAGAGAGGAGGGTGGCGGGGGCGACACGACGGAAGGGGAGGAGGGTGGCGGGGCGACCAGCGTGGAAGGCAGGGACGAGGGGCGGCGGTGGCATCGACGGAAAGAGGTTTAGTGCACAGCTAATATGCTTCTCCTATAAAGTATATTTCCCTTACCGAGGGCGCCACGAGCGGGCACAACTGCGAGGGGAAGGGGAGGGGGCGCCACGGAGAGGTGCGAGGATGAGGAGGAGGGCGGTGGGGTGACGCAGCCGAAGGGGAGGACAGGGCGACCAATGTGGAAGACAGGTGCGAGGAGGAGTGTTGGTAGCATCGATTGCGGGGCTAGAAGGCAGCACGAGGACGGGAGGAGGCAGGGACGGCAGGTGAGGAGAGCCGAGCAGAGGATGCGAGGAGACGGGCGCGAGGGGACAAAGGTGCTGGAGATGCGGCAAGAGGATTGAGGCACGAAGCTTCTCGCGAGAAGCTGGCCCAAAGGCGCCTGCGTCGCGCGATCCGGCTGATTGGATAACTGAGACGCACGCGAGACGGAGGAGAGGCGAAGCAAAGCTGCGTTGAGGAAATCCGGAGGGCAACTGGGTGCACGCGAGGTGGAAAATCGCCATGAACTCTGTCAATCTCGTGTTCGACTAGTGGTCGTCGTGTGTTCGTATTTGTGTTAACACATGTAAGGTGTATTTTGCCATTAGTATAGATGTTGCATGTATTAATAGATATCTCTCAAAACAAAATAAAAACACAATTTCATGTAACATATAAACTCATCTTGGAATATTTTTAATTCTTCGAACCAAACGAACCATTAATTTGTAGGCCCATGTAAAATTATTTTGTCATAGTCAAGCGTAAAAGCTATATGTTAAACTACTGTTGCCATCTTCTTAATTTTGTACAAGTCCAAATTCATAAAATTAATTATAGCAAATCTTTGGAAGGCGGGGATTTTGCAGTATTTTTTCCCGCGATATAGCAAATTGGCGCCAAATAGAAATCACCAGGCGCCCCCGCGAGGCCATCTTTCCCGCGAAAACCCCCATCTCGGCTCCTTTAAAAGGCACGACGCGGGGGAAAAGAAAAGAGAGAACGAGACCAAAAAAATGGAACCACCAGATGGAGGAGGCGGCAGCGGCGGCAAGAAACAGAAGGGCGAGGCTGTGTCCGCCGGGGAGGCCGTCGGCGACGACCTCCTCGGAGATATCCTCCTCCGCCTCCCCGACACGGCGACCCTCGTGCGCGCCGCCCTCGCCTGCAAGCGCTGGTGCTGCGTCGCCTCCAACCCCGCCCTCCTCCGCCGCTTCCATTCCCTCCACGGCCCCCCGCTCGTCGGCGTCATCCTCTCCGACATCTGGAAACCCTTCTCGTGCCGCAGCCCCAATCTTTTGTTCGTTTCCACCCACTCCTGCAACCCGCACCTCGCCACCGCCGCCGATACAGGCGATTTCCTCTTCGAAGGACTCGCGGACGGCCACCCCCGCTCCGGATCCGTTGTAGATGAGTGGCTTCTCCGCGGTTGCGACGTCGGCCTTCTTCTTCTCTCCAACGGCTTCGGTGAGTATGAGGAGCTCGCGGTCTACGATCCCCTCGGGCGGACCGCCGAGTGCTTCCGTCGACCTGATGCCATCCAGTTCAACTTCGACTTCCGCTCCATCCAGTACGCCCTCGTGCCCGACGAGTCCGACGCCTCGTTCCGGGTGGTCGCCGCGCAGTTCTATCAGGACCGCGTGACAGCCGCCGTCTTCTCCTCCCGGACCGGGGATTGGGCGCCGCTCCCCTCCTTTGGGGCGCCCTGCCCCTGGAACGCCCGAGATGCCAAGCGCGCCGGCCGGTTCGCGTACTGGCAGTCCAGCACAAGCATGAGGAAGTACTCCTACTCCGACATAGAGCGAACCTTGGTGCTCGACACGAGCACCATGGAATGGTCGCTCATCCAGGTCCCATTCCACGGGCGCGAGTCCTACTGCGTCGCGGACATGGCCGAACACGGTGGGCTGTGCCTGTTGGCCAGCAAGGAGCAATGCGTGCAGCTCTGGGTCCGCAAAGAAGATGGATGGGTGGTCAAGAAGGAGGTGTCGTTACTAAAGGAGTTTGGGTTCTTGAAGAAATTACGACACGATGAGTGGATGAAGAGGGTGCGCATTCTGGCAGCGAGGGATGGTCATGTCTACCTGGAGTTTTGGTCCATAAGGAAGCCCAATTCCTATCTTCTTGTGCTCAATTGGGAGACTATGAAGCTGGCGGTGTATCGCAACGATTCTACTGAGCCATACAGAGGTTCCGCGTTTCCTTTCTTTATTTCATGGGCGCCTCCCTTGCTTAGCCCTGCAGACGAGAGGATACTTCGCCTTCAAGGTGTATGATTGAACTGAAATGGTAAGATCTTTTATTTGTTATGCTTTGTAGATTTCATTTGTTTTGTTTTGTACTTTAAGTTGTACTTTAAGGGTGATGCAGTCTTCTCTTTCAAATTATTCCCACTCTATATTTTCTCACAGTTAATTGGGTACTCAAAGATTTTTATCATATGTAGGGAGTTAGGTATGCAAGTCTTAATGGACAACACACAATATTTGTTTCTTTTGATGCTTTATTATAACTTTATACCGGGGAATTCAATCAAGTGCGCGGCTGGTGGAATGTAAGCGTGGGTGAACATGATGTTATGGATTCAATCCCCAACACAAGAGTGAAAACACTCTATACGTAGGGGTTTGGAATGTAAGCGTGGGTGAACATGATGTTATGATTAAAGTCATTTGTATTCAATGATGTCATCCTAAATTATGTTAATAACACCTTAGAGGCTGGAGTGGATGCTAAGGGATGGTGCAAGTAGAGCCGAGAAATGGCTAAAAGAGATAAACTATAGATCGCACCTTAGCATTCCAAAAAATGTTATGGCTTAGACTCCTATTGCACGCATGTTCGCTTGTGGCTGAAGTAGTGGATAGTTTTCATCTTGTTCGTTGTGACAAAATGCCACACTAGTGGTTCCAGAAAAATATTTTTTTTTGTCCACCATGATAGTGAATGTGATGCATAGCTAGTGTCCATTTGGGATTTAATATGGTAAAATTTTATACAGTTTGGTTGTAGCTTTTGAAGCTTACATGCATGCTATTTTGAGTACTTTCTTGCATTTTTGTTTCAACATTCAAATGATGTGGTAAAACTTTCGAACAAAAATGAAAGATGGACTTTCAATTATATGTGATAAACTTGTTTTGTACCAACTATCAACAAGTACTGTAGAAATTTCAAATGAAACGAATATAAACCTTCACATGGTTACGAAGGGCTTTCTAATTCTTACTTCTGAAAAAGCCAGGAAAACTTAATATACCAGCCACGAAAGATCCCACAAGGTTGGGGTGAACCCAAGTCTTCCAAGTAACTTTCGTTCAAATCCTGTTGTGCGCATATTTGTTTCCCAACCAAAAATATTTTTGGTAACAATATATATCTCTTTTATTTTACTAATTCATATAAATATTTTAGTTAAGTGAACTGTGATATAAGCGCCCTCTACTTTTCCCTCGATTAATGTGCAGTCCGTCCCGCCAGTAAAAAAATTACTACAAACAAATAGTCTATTTACATTCGCAGCCCCACATAATGTCAGTGCTTATGGATCCACACTTGCTGGCTAGTCCACTCTCCCATTCGAGAAAAAACACACAATTCGTGTTGATCTTATATTCGATCAGAAATTATGCCAACTCATGTATAGAATGTTGCGCACGACATCTGCCAAAAAACAAGGTTAGTATAGTCTTTAGTTTCCTACAACGAAGTTTTTTGTAGATAATAGACTCAACTTAAGTTGGTCTTCATAAACAGATTTTGTTAGAACTTAGAATGCCCCATGTAAGGTTAGTGGACCACTAAACCCTACTTTAGTCACTTCAAAATGCTTGGCTGAAATGTTTGCACTTCTGCTATTGAGAACTGATGCAATGCTTTTTTCTGTGAATTCTAGGTGATCAGTGACTGGTATAATTTTGGTTTTCACAGGTATTTATGCAATTCAAATTGACCAGTTCATGTATTTTGATGCATACTCTGTGATACAAGTTGCTAGTATTTTGCATACCCTGGTAGCAAATAAGCCAAGCCCTCTGAATTTCAGGTTTAAGTTGTTACTTCTAGCTTTGGCAAGAAATTATTTTGAAGAATGGAGTGGAGCATCGCCAAAATATCCCGTTTGACTTGGAAATGTGGAAGCTAATCGGATGCCATCTCTATTCTTGTGTTTTATGGATTGACCATGCAATCTGAATTTATTATGGAGGCTTTTAGCTTATATGCAACTATAAATTTGGTCTTTTGTGACTATTATTGCCATGTACTATGAACTCAGTTGTGTTTCCAGTTGTTGGTGCCCCTATTGTCATCATTGCAACTTTCTATATAGACAGAAATTGGTTAATTGAAGTTTGGTTGTGTTTTAATGTCTGTTCCTTAAACCAGTTTTTGTCAGTAGTTCAGCTGAATGTATGAACTATTCTAGGTAGTCTGCTGAGCTGGTTTGTATAATTAGTTTCAACTAGGGTTTTTATTACTGGTTTTTATTTTTTATCGGTGGTCACCGGTAGAACTGATTTTACCGATTATTTGAAAATTTCGGCCGAAATTTTCAAATCATAATTTGAATATTTTGAAGTTAAAATTTCTCTTATATTTGACAAAATTCAAGAAAATCCGATTTTTTGGGTTGGTTTTGGCTGGTCTGGAATTTTACTGGGGTACCCGCTAGAACCGATTTTGCGAAAATTGGTCGGTTTTGGTCGGTAATCAAAAGCCTGGTTTCAGCTATGTTTTTTCCAAATCTAAAACATTACACCTAAACATCAGGTTCTACATTCTGAAATTCATGTTCTCTGTTCCAGCAGTTGTGCAGATTTTTCTTTTTTACTAAACTTGCATTGGTTAGTTTCTCATCACATCATAATCAATTATTGATCATGTGTAATTATACCAAGCTGAAATGCCAGGCACCTTGGTCGCATGGTATTGTCTTTAGTTAGTTTAAACATTGTTTTTGTAGGGAGCACACTCAAATTAAACTGATTTTTGTAATTCCTTTCCCTTTTTTTCGCACTCATCAAGGTTAATGCGTAATTACTTCAGTGTATTCAGTAATGCATGAGCGAAAGATATTGTTCGTGTTGACATTCCTTCTACTGAAAACTTATGCGTTGTTAGAGTTCAAGATCTGTGAATAAGATATTTTGGTGTGTTTTGCGTTTTGGCATGTACTTGAAAAGCGCAAACCAGCTAGTTTTGTGTTAGACATGGAACTTCATCTTTTTGCAACTACAATTCGGTTGTGTTTCCAGCTGCTGATGGCCCTTTCATGTTCAGTGCAGCTTTCCATATGAACAGAAATAGTTACATGTGAATTAAGCTGTGCTCTCATGTATGTTGGTTCCACCGGTCTACGTAACACCAATAGTTCTGCTCAATGTATGAATTATTCCAGGTGGTGTACTACTGTGTATGCAGCCCAGTCCTTAACCTGTGGTATGTATAATAGTTTCTGCTTAGTATTTGTCCACATCTAAAACATTACACCTGACCATCAGGTGCCATATTCCAAAATTAAGATTCTATGCTTCTAGCAGCCGTGATCTTATTCCTGTGGGCTTTCTTACCCATATAAACATTTAGTCTTTGTTTGGGAAGCATAAATTCCTGGCTCATCCTCATGGATAGATCAGGATTTTAATTTAAAATCCCAGTCTATTCATAGGGAATAGGGATGGTTGGGAATTTGAGGTTCCTAAACAAACTCTTAGGTGCTCGCAATGCACCAGTGCGCAATGCCTCCCCCTTATACCTTCAGGTAAAGATTTCTCTGGCATTACAATAATTACCACCCTAAACTATCCTCATCAAATATGCTATCAGTGAACTGTATGCAAATCTCCAGTTATGGGGTCAAGATACCTGATTATGGATGTTGTCTCATAACCAACGTATATTTCAGACTTTCGGAGAGGGTCCATTGCAGTTCCCTGCGGTGGTGGTATAGGTGTTGGAAATATGCTCTAAAGGTAATCATAGAGATGATGATATTTGATTATATTCATAATTTTGATAATATGTTATCGTGTTCCTTGAATGAATAATTTGTTATAGATCAATAAGTACGTGACTTGTTGGTGGAACTCTTTAACTTATATGATGTCATTCTAAATGTATCCCTGGTCGGAGGTCACTAGTCGGAACACCAGTGACTCTATGACTAGCACATGTATTGATTGATGACCTGGTTTCACCGGTCATAGATATGGAGATATCGAATCAATAATGTGAGCACATGTTAGAGAACATAGTGTTTGATAGACCCATTATTGAGACACTATTGAGATTGTTATGAATCTTTGTGCCATTAGTTGGTCTCAAGTAATGATGATGTATAATCCTTAGACCTGAGATCAGCATGGTTTCCTACATGTGTAATAGCACTCTTAGGGGTTGCCAAACGCTACTCCGTAACTGGGTAGTTATAAAGGTAGCTTTCGGGTATGCTATGAAACATAGGAGGAATGTGACTGGTCGAGATGGGATTTGCCCTTCCTAACATAACAGAAGAGATGTCTCTGGGCCCCTCGTGGTGATCGGATAAAGAAAGTGCATGTCCATGCCACTAGTGGTCAAAGTGTCGACCACATGATGTTATCCGACACTCGATCGAGAAAGTATTGAACAGTTCATGGTTGACACATTATCTCACCTGGAGTTCAACCAGATATCATGAGGCAAAAGGAGAATGCATGAGTAGGTCGCTTAGCTTGATCAGTTACGGACTAGTCGTATGGAGATACGTGCTGGTCATAGATTGGTCAAACGTAATCATAGAATGGTAAGAACCTGGTCGTAAGGAGTTACGAACTGGTCGTGACCAATTACAACCTGGTCGTATAGAGATACGAACTGGTCGTAAGTGATGAAGACCTAATCATATATCATATTACATCAAGGTTCGTCCGATTTATTCTATGTGTGTGTAACATCCCAAATATGGATTTGTGTTTCAAATGTAAGAAAATAAAAATAAATTAAAACTTTTCTTGCATCTTGAAGCCCTTGGTCATTTTTGTAATTATTTTAAAAAGAATTATGGAAAAATCAAATTTAAATCCTCATTTGACTCTAATCAAAAACCTTTGTGGCATAGGTCTTGTGCCAAACCCTTGGAAATATTTTTCCTGAGTTCTAGGGAGGCTTGGCAACACCTCTGAATTATCTCATGATTTTTAGAAATTATTTGATAATTTTTGGAGGCAAGTCAAAATTGGTCAAACCCTATTTCCCCTCTTCTGGAATTTCTGGAGGAAAATTCAGTGCATGAAAATCTCTGAAAATTTTATGGGAGGTTCTTCCTGCTGTCAGCAAGCTCCAGTTAAAATTTCATAAATTTTGGAGTTTGATTGCTACCTCAAATAATTCCTCAAAAATCAGATGTTTAAAATTCAAATTTTAATTGGTTTGCACTGTTCCTCGGATTCGAACCGGACTCGGGCTCGAGCCACTGGACTTGGTCCAGTCAACTAATCGCACCGGCGCGGTCGATCGGGCGCGTGCGTGGTGAGCCGTTGGATCGGCATCGAACGGTCCTCGATCAACCGAACGACGGAATCGTTTTAATCCAACCGATCTAACGCAGCCGTCCGATTTCAATCCGACGGTCGACACGTCGTCTCCTTCCTCCGTCCGCGCATGCGTGAGCCCAGCCATGGCGTGCGCAGAGGAGAAAAGCCGCGGCGTCCAGTCCACTCCTCGGTCGCCTTTAAACGGCTATCTCTGCGCGCATTTAATGCCCGTCGTGCTCCTCCCTCAGGCGTCCACTCTCCAACTGCTCCCGTCGTTCTCTCGCGCTCAAATGGCCGTGTTGACCCGAGCGGGATATCGCCGTTGCTCTCGGCCGTCCTCGGCTATTTAAGCTCTATTGTTTCTCCCTTAGCTTCCTTTAGCACCTCTGCAACTCTAGCTAACACTCACAAGTCCACTGGAGCCGCAGATCTTCGAGAATCCTTCTACGCCATTGTCGGTTTTGAGCTCCGGTGGAGTCGGTGCAAGCGAGGGTTTTCTTCTTGGTCTTTGCTCCTCCGCTCCCCTTTACTCAAGCTTAACCCTCACTCAATTCGGTTCAATTTGCTCGTGGCTTGGTGAATCGGATTCCCCAATTCGGTGAAATCGGCATTCTCCTTCGCGGCGGCTTGGCTCTCTCGGTGCATTCTTTGCGCTCGAGTAACCCTCTTTAGTCCCTAGCGGCGCTTTGCTCCGTGAACCGCAATGGTGGCCGCGCTTGCAATTTTCGTTTTGTCATTTCGGGCCACCGGTTCTCTCCGCTTGCGGCGCTCGACCACCACAACCAAATCCATTGGTACCATTAGGTGCGCAATGATGTTTGGAACCCATTTTGGGCACTTGCTCGCACCGCCGCGGCCAGAGCCGCCGGCGGCGAGCCGTTCTTCCCCGTCATTTTTGGCGGACGAAAACAGGGACTCGTTTGAACGTGAGTCGGTCTGGACCGTCGATCCTTAGATCTACGGCCCACATTCGCGCGGAGATTTGAATTCGTCGCGCATCTCGATCTGTGACCCGTTGGATCCAAGATCAACGGTCCCGATTCGAGTTAACATGGATCGTTGGATCCCAGATCCACGGCTCACGTGCGCGTGAACATTCAGACCGGCCGAACGCTCTGATCCACGTGGACCGTTGGATCCAGATCCAACGGTTGGCGTTTAGGGTTCGGGCAGCGCTTGTATGCTGTCAAGTAGAGGACTCGGACCGTTGGATCCAAGATCAACGCTCTACATTCGTCCACGTCATTTCAAATTTCTGACTTTCCCGAAAGGATTTATTTATCAACTGAAAAATGTGATAACTTGTAAAATGCATAACTATTTTATTTTAATTCCTCTTCGGGAGATTCAAATTTTGTTGGTTATGTTTTTAACTAAACTTTAATCTAAAAATATTTCCAACCCCAGTAAAGCTCCAGAAAATTTTGCTAATGAATAGTAGCATTTTTTATTTATAAAAGCTAAGCAAAATTGTTTTGACCATATCTTTTGCATTAAGAATCCAAATCAATTGGTTCTTGTTGCTAAATTCCTTATAAATCATGATCTTGCTACTGTAAAATTTTCAGAATTTTTGGAGAAAGTTTACTTTTGGGTCTTTGCATTTTCTTCGTTCTTATCGGTTGTTTTTCGCTTTCTCGTTAGGATCCGAAGAGCACGTTGACAATATAATTGATCCCCAGCGACATCTTGACCCACAAAGAAAAAAAGCAGTTTGATCATGTTAATCCCATTATTTTTCAAGTCTAATATATTGATTTCAACTTGTAAGTATGCATTGATATTTTGTTGTTAAATTATGGTTAGTCTCCTATAGTTGCATAATCTGTAGAAATGTTTTATCCTCTACTACCATGAGCCTAGGTTATTTGCTGTGATTTGAGTTCGATGGATGAGCTCTTGTCACTTAGTAGATTGCGAATTGAAATTGCTTAGAACTGCTTAGTTTCGGTAGTAATGGGCGATGAGTTTCGGTAGTAATGGGCGATCATCGATTGTAGTCGATGATCTTGATCACACATCTAAATATTATTCCATTATGTCTAGCACTTGTGCTTTGTTACTTTGTAAAGTCAAAAACTGAAAATAAAATTTGTTTTAGACTTGGGCACAATGGTATGATTGGTGTGATCTGTTGGTGTGAATGGAATGGTGCCTAGGTCATCAAGGACCGAGTTACTTGTGTCACTAAGCCAAGCGCTTATGCGTGCTAACCACGCGAGAGGGATATGGGATGTAGGACCGGAAAGGCGACTAGGGGGGTGAATAGGCGCTTTCAAAACTTTCTCGCCTAAATCAAAAACCAACACGAACTTTACTCCTTTAGCTATGAAAGCTAAGAAGATCGATGAAGCACACAACGGAAGCCTTGTGTTGGATTTGATAAACCCCTCAACCACACGACACAACCGAGAAAAGAACTCACTTTGTTCCATCTTGGGATCGCGGTTCGACCAAGCTACCACGCGATCGGACTGACCGATCAACGGCCGTCCGACGGCAACTAACTAGCGGTCGGACGGTGGACGGCGGTTCGACCCGGCAAGCCGGTGATGCGAATACGGGCGGTCGGATCGCCGTTGAAAGTCCGTCGGACGGTAGAGTCGATCTTGAAAAACTCCACCCAAATCCAAAAGCGAAATTTGATCCAACTTTTGTTTCAACCAATAAAACTTGACCAAATTTCGAGCACACCTCCTAATGATATTAGAGACCTATTTCTAGCGACGATCCGTCAGATCCACTCAGAATCGATCTCTGAGATTTTACCAAAGAAGTGCACAAACCCTAGAAATATGAAAATCTTGATTCAAGACTTGTTTGTGGGGTTGATGATCTAGATGACTCTAGGAGTAATCCACACATCAAAGCAAGATAAAGTAGGCCAAGAGACCAAGCATGAACCTTTGAATCAAGGAAGCACCAAAATCATCCAAAAAGAGAAGAACACAAAAGGGAGCAAACGATCTTTCAATTGAGCATCACAAGATTGTTCGATTACACAAGATGCTTACAAAGCCTCTCCAACAAGGAGGGCAAGAGCTCAACAAGGAGCACAATCCAAACCCTAGTTCTCCTCTCCTCTCCTCCAAACCCTAGAAAAGGAAGAAGGGGCTAAAATGAATGCTTAGAGGTTTTCCACCTCCCCCTTTCCTATTTATACTAGAGAGCTAGGGTTTCCTTTTGGGGTCACTTACACATGGGACCCACACACAAATAACACTTGAAGCAATCGCCTGCTTCACCACGTGTAGGTTGATCAGCGGTTCTCATCACGTCGCCAAGCCTCTCTTGTCCGAATCCCATCGGAACCTCCTAGAGACTCGCACCGATATCCGCACCGGCTGATCCAACCAAATTGACATCGAACCACCGCTCGATCCATCTTGTCCATCCTCGCACCATGCTTGTGTCACACGACTCACCAGTATCCCGATCGTTACCCGGACCTCGGCTCTCCAAGCGTAGTCCCGATCCACTCACCGTTGACGTCGTTGACACGCAAGCCTCCCCGCTGACAATAGACAAACAAACCGTTTCGGGAACAAGTTCTTCGCAACTTGACCCACGTCGATTCCGCAATGCAATATACAACAATAAAGCATTGAAGTTCATATAATAACACAATCAAAACCAACTCAATGCAACACTTGGCTAACCTTCAAGCCATTGCGGTCGATCAGCCTTATTGTGGCGGTCCGACCGATTCATGCGGTCGGACCGCTCCCACACAATGATCGGACGGTCCAAAGACTTAGCCAAATTTTCAACTCAAAATTCCGAAACCTTCTGGAATTTTCAAACGAATAGAACTTTTGACTGGGAGCTCCAAAAATGAAGGGACCACATCCAGGAGACTCCCCTCACTTGCCTACACAACCTATTTTTGGCTCAGCTCCAAAAACCCATTTTCATTTTGGCGGTCGGACCGACCACCAAGGCCGGTTGGACTCCTCCACGGGCGGTCTGACCGCCCGACACCACCGGTCAGACCGCCTGTGGTCTGACAGCCTTGAAGCAAACCCGAAAACGCGAGATTTTGCAAACCAACAATGCCATTGCCAATTGACTCATCATCCTGAGATCGTGCACATATCCTCACGATATCCACAATCTCCCCCTTGATGAACACATTGGCAATTTTCAAGAAAATGTGGTTTTTCGAAATGAAAAGTAAAAAATCGCCGTTTTCGCATAAAGGCACAACTTGGTCCAAAAGCAAGAAAAAGCCAAGGAACCACCAAGTCGGCTTCGAATAGTATAGGCAAGTGAGATAAGGCAATGAAAGCACCAAAGGATTCAATTTTTAAAGTAGCCAAAAATCTCACTTAGGTCCAAATGAAAGGCAATTTTTCTATTTGACCTTTGATCATTGTGAGTATTCTTCAATTGCAAATGAAATCAGGAAAAGGCAATAGAACCATAAAACTTAACTCACTATGATCACAAATTTTCAAAAGGTTCAAATTTTTTATTTTATGAAGTTCTTATATATTAAACCTTAAGTATGAAACCAAAAGCTCCAACAGCATTTTCTTCACAATCTTTCTCCCCCTTTGACAATGAATTCATCAAGATGCATGAAAAGAAGGAGCATGAAGGAATGACTTTATTTTGAACTTTAGTAAAAGGAGCCATGACCATTATACATGAAGACATTACAAGTATTATACCAAGCCATATAAAGAGTAGGCGCTATATTCAATCATGGCAAAACATGTCTAAAGCTAAAACCAAGATAGCGACAATCGAGATTAATGAATTAAAATCATGTGGAAGGCAGGGACGAGGGCGGCGGTGGCATCGACGGAAAGAGGTTTAGTGCACAGCTAATATGCTTCTCCTATAAAGTATATTTCCCCTTACCGAGGGGCGCCACGAGCGGGGCACAACTGCGAGGGGAAGGGGGGGGGGCGCCACGGGAGAGGTGCGAGGATGAGGAGGAGGGCGGTGGGGGTGACGCAGCCGAAGGGGAGGACGGGGCGACCAATGTGGAAGACAGGTGCGAGGAGGGAGTGTTGGTAGCATCGATTGCGGGGCTAGAAGGCAGCACGAGGACGGGGAGGAGGCAGGGGACGGCAGGTGAGGAGAGCCGAGCAGAGGATGCGAGGAGACGGGCGCGAGGGGGACAAAGGTGCTGGAGATGCGGCAAGAGGATTGAGGCACGAAGCTTCTCGCGAGAAGCTGGCCCAAAGGCGCCTGCGTCGCGCGATCCGGCTGATTGGATAACTGAGACGCACGCGAGACGGAGGAGAGGCGAAGCAAAGCTGCGTTGAGGAAATCCGGAGGGCAACTGGGTGCACGCGAGGGGTGGAAAATCGCCATGAACTCTGTCAATCTCGTGTTCGACTAGTGGTCGTCGTGTGTTCGTATTTGTGTTAACACATGTAAGGTGTATTTTGCCATTAGTATAGATGTTGCATGTATTAATAGATATCTCTCAAAACAAAATAAAAACACAATTTCATGTAACATATAAACTCATCTTGGAATATTTTTAATTCTTCGAACCAAACGAACCATTAATTTGTAGGCCCATGTAAAATTATTTTGTCATAGTCAAGCGTAAAAGCTATATGTTAAACTACTGTTGCCATCTTCTTAATTTTGTACAAGTCCAAATTCATAAAATTAATTATAGCAAATCTTTGGAAGGCGGGGATTTTGCAGTATTTTTCCCGCGATATAGCAAATTGGCGCCAAATAGAAATCACCAGGCGCCCCCGCGAGGCCATCTTTCCCGCGAAAACCCCCATCTCGGCTCCTTTAAAAGGCACGACGCGGGGGAAAAGAAAAGAGAGAACGAGACCAAAAAAATGGAACCACCAGATGGAGGAGGCGGCAGCGGCGGCAAGAAACAGAAGGGTGAGGCTGTGTCCGCCGGGGAGGCCGTCGGCGACGACCTCCTCGGAGATATCCTCCTCCGCCTCCCCGACACGGCGACCCTCGTGCGCGCCGCCCTCGCCTGCAAGCGCTGGTGCTGCGTCGCCTCCAACCCCGCCCTCCTCCGCCGCTTCCACTCCCTCCACGGCCCCCCGCTCGTCGGCGTCATCCTCTCCGACATCTGGAAGCCCTTCTCGTGCCGCAGCCCCAATCTTTTGTTCGTTTCCACCCACTCCTGCAACCCGCACCTCGCCACCGCCGCCGATGCAGGCGATTTCCTCTTCGAAGGACTCGCGGACGGCCACCCCCGCTCCGGATCCGTTGTAGATGAGTGGCTTCTCCGCGGTTGCGACGTCGGCCTTCTTCTTCTCTCCAACGGCTTCGGTGAGTATGAGGAGCTCGCGGTCTACGATCCCCTCGGGCGGACCGCCGAGTTCTTCCGTCGACCTGATGCCATCCAGTTCAACTTCGACTTCCGCTCCATCCAGTACGCCCTCGTGCCCGACGAGTCCGACGCTTCGTTCCGGGTGGTCGCCGCGCAGTTCTATCAGGACCGCGTGACAGCCGCTGTCTTCTCCTCCCGGACCGGGGATTGGGCGCCGCTCCCCTCCTTTGGGGCGCCCTGCCCCTGGAACGCCCGAGATGCCAAGCGCGCCGGCCGGTTCGCGTACTGGCAGTCCAGCACAAGCATGAGGAAGTACTCCTACTCCGACATAGAGCGAACCTTGGTGCTCGACACGAGCACCATGGAATGGTCGCTCATCCAGGTCCCATTCCACGGGCGCGAGTCCTACTGCGTCGCGGACATGGCCGAACACGGTGGGCTGTGCCTGTTGGCCAGCAAGGAGCAATGCGTGCAGCTCTGGGTCCGCAAAGAAGATGGATGGGTGGTCAAGAAGGAGGTGTCGTTACTAAAGGAGTTTGGGTTCTTGAAGAAATTACGACACGATGAGTGGATGAAGAGGGTGCGCATTCTGGCAGCGAGGGATGGTCATGTCTACCTGGAGTTTTGGTCCATAAGGAAGCCCAATTCCTATCTTCTTGTGCTCAATTGGGAGACTATGAAGCTGGCGGTGTATCGCAACGATTCTACTGAGCCATACAGAGGTTCCGCGTTTCCTTTCTTTATTTCATGGGCGCCTCCCTTGCTTAGCCCTGCAGACGAGAGGATACTTCGCCTTCAAGGTGTATGATTGAACTGAAATGGTAAGATCTTTTATTTGTTATGCTTTGTAGATTTCATTTGTTTTGTTTTGTACTTTAAGTTGTACTTTAAGGGTGATGCAGTCTTCTCTTTCAAATTATTCCCCACTCTATATTTTCTCACAGTTAATTGGGTACTCAAAGATTTTTATCATATGTAGGGAGTTAGGTATGCAAGTCTTAATGGACAACACACAATATTTGTTTCTTTTGATGCTTTATTATAACTTTATACCGGGGAATTCAATCAAGTGCGCGGCTGGTGGAATGTAAGCGTGGGTGAACATGATGTTATGGATTCAATCCCCAACACAAGAGTGAAAACACTCTATACGTAGGGGTTTGGAATGTAAGCGTGGGTGAACATGATGTTATGATTAAAGTCATTTGTATTCAATGATGTCATCCTAAATTATGTTAATAACACCTTAGAGGCTAGAGTGGATGCTAAGGGATGGAGCAAGTAGAGCCGAGAAATGGCTAAAAGAGATAAACTATAGATCGCACCTTAGCATTCCAAAAAATGTTATGGCTTAGACTCCTATTGCACGCATGTTCGCTTGTGGCTGAAGTAGTGGATAGTTTTCATCTTGTTCGTTGTGACAAAATGCCACACTAGTGGATCCAGAAAAATATTTTTTTTTTGTCCACCATGATAGTGAATGTGATGCATAGCTAGTGTCCATTTGGGATTTAATATGGTAAAATTTTATACAGTTTGGTTGTAGCTTTTGAAGCTTACATGCATGCTATTTTGAGTACTTTCTTGCATTTTTGTTTCAACATTCAAATGATGTGGTAAAACTTTCGAACAAAAATGAAAGATGGACTTTCAATTATATGTGATAAACTTGTTTTGTACCAACTATCAACAAGTACTGTAGAAATTTCAAATGAAACGAATATAAACCTTCACATGGTTTCGAAGGGCTTTCTAATTCTTACTTCTGAAAAAGCCAGGAAAACTTAATATACCAGCCACGAAAGATCCCACAAGGTTGGGGTGAACCCAAGTCTTCCAAGTAACTTTCGTTCAAATCCTGTTGTGCGCATTTGTTTCCCAACCAAAAATATTTTTGGTAACAATATATATCTCTTTTATTTTACTAATTCATATAAATATTTTAGTTAAGTGAACTGTGATATAAGCGCCCTCTACTTTTCCCTCGATTAATGTGCAGTCCGTCCCGCCAGTAAAAAAATTACTACAAACAAATACAGTCTATTTACATTCGCAGCCCCACCTAATGTCAGTGCTTATGGATCCACACTTGCTGGCTAGTCCACTCTCCCATTCGAGAAAAAACACACAATTCGTGTTGATCTTATATTCGATCAGAAATTATGCCAACTCATGTATAGAATGTTGCGCACGACATCTGCCAAAAAACAAGGTTAGTATAGTCTTTAGTTTCCTACAACGAAGTTTTTTGTAGATAATAGACTCAACTTAAGTTGGTCTTCATAAACAGATTTTGTTAGAACTTAGAATGCCCCATGTAAGGTTAGTGGACCACTAAACCCTACTTTAGTCACTTCAAAATGCTTGGCTGAAATGTTTGCACTTCTGCTATTGAGAACTGATGCAATGCTTTTTTCTGTGAATTCTAGGTGATCAGTGACTGGTATAATTTTGGTTTTCACAGGTATTTATGCAATTCAAATTGACCAGTTCATGTATTTTGATGCATACTCTGTGATACAAGTTGCTAGTATTTTGCATACCCTGGTAGCAAATAAGCCAAGCCCTCTGAATTTCAGGTTTAAGTTACTTCTAGCTTTGGCAAGAAATTATTTTGAAGAATGGGTGGAGCATCGCCAAAATATCCCGTTTGACTTGGAAATGTGGAAGCTAATCGGATGCCATCTCTATTCTTGTGTTTTATGGATTGACCATGCAATCTGAATTTGTTATGGAGGCTTTTAGCTTATATGCAACTATAAATTTGGTCTTTTGTGACTATTATTGCCATGTACTATGAACTCAGTTGTGTTTCCAGTTGTTGGTGCCCCTATTGTCATCATTGCAACTTTCTATATAGACAGAAATTGGTTAATTGAAGTTTGGTTGTGTTTTAATGTCTGTTCCTTAAACCAGTTTTTGTCAGTAGTTCAGCTGAATGTATGAACTATTCTAGGTAGTCTGCTGAGCTGGTTTGTATAATTAGTTTCAACTAGGGTTTTTATTACTGGTTTTTATTTTTTATCGGTGGTCACCGGTAGAACTGATTTTACCGATTATTTGAAAATTTCGGCCGAAATTTTCAAATCATAATTTGAATATTTTGAAGTTAAAATTTCTCTTATATTTGACAAAATTCAAGAAAATCCGATTTTTTGGGTTGGTTTTGGCTGGTCTGGAATTTTACTGGGGGTACCCACTAGAACCGATTTTGCCGAAAATTGGTCGGTTTTTGGTCGGTAATCAAAAGCCTGGTTTCAGCTATGTTTTTTTTTTCCAAATCTAAAACATTACACCTAAACATCAGGTTCTACATTCTGAAATTCATGTTCTCTGTTCCAGCAGTTATGCAGATTTTTCTTTTTTACTAAACTTGCATTGGTTAGTTTCTCATCACATCATAATCAATTATTGATCATGTGTAATTATACCAAGCTGAAATGCCAGGCACCTTGGTCGCATGGTATTGTCTTTAGTTAGTTTAAACATTGTTTTTGTAGGAGCACACTCAAATTAAACTGATTTTTGTAATTCCTTTCCTTTTTTCGCACTCATCAAGGTTAATGCGTAATTACTTCAGTGTATTCAGTAATGCATGAGCGAAAGATATTGTTCGTGTTACCATTCCTTCTACTGAAAACTTATGCGTTGTTAGAGTTCAAGATCTGTGAATAAGATATTTTGGTGTGTTTTGCGTTTTGGCATGTACTTGAAAAGCGCAAACCAGCTAGTTTTGTGTTAGACATGGAACTTCATCTTTTTGCAACTACAATTCGGTTGTGTTTCCAGCTGCTGATGGCCCTTTCATGTTCAGTGCAGCTTTCCATATGAACAGAAATAGTTACATGTGAATTAAGCTGTGCTCTCATGTATGTTGGTTCCACCGGTCTACGTAACACCAATAGTTCTGCTCAATGTATGAATTATTCCAGGTGGTGTACTACTGTGTATGCAGCCCAGTCCTTAACCTGTGGTATGTATAATAGTTTCTGCTTAGTATTTGTCCACATCTAAAACATTACACCTGACCATCAGGTGCCATATTCCAAAATTAAGATTCTATGCTTCTAGCAGCCGTGATCTTATTCCTGTGGGCTTTCTTACCCATATAAACATTTAGTCTTTGTTTGGGAAGCATAAATTCCTGGCTCATCCTCATGGATAGATCAGGATTTTAATTTAAAATCCCAGTCTATTCATAGGGAATAGGGATGGTTGGGAATTTGAGGTTCCTAAACAAACTCTTAGGTGCTCGCAATGCACCAGTGCGCAATGCCTCCCCCTTATACCTTCAGGTAAAGATTTCTCTGGCATTACAATAATTATCACCCTAAACTATCCTCATCAAATATGCTAATAGTGAAGCGGACTGTATGCAAATCTCCAGTTATGGGGTCAAGATACCTGATTATGGATGTTGTCTTATAACCAACGTATATTTCAGACTTTCGGAGAGGGTCCATTGCAGTTCCCTGCGGTGGTGGTATAGGTGTTGGAAATATGCCCTAAAGGTAATCATAGAGATGATGATATTTGATTATATTCATAATTTTGATAATATGTTATCGTGTTCCTTGAATGAATAATTTGTTATAGATCAATAAGTACGTGACTTGTTGGTGGAACTCTTTAACTTATATGATGTCATTCTAAATGTATCCCTGGTCGGAGGTCACTAGTCGGAACACCAGTGACTCTATGACTAGCACATGTATTGATTGATGACCTGGTTTCACCGGTCATAGATATGGAGATATCGAATCAATAATGTGAGCACATGTTAGAGAACATAGTGTTTGATAGACCCATTATTGAGACACTATTGAGATTGTTATGAATCTTTGTGCCATTAGTTGGTCTCAAGTAATGATGATGTATAATCCTTAGACCTGAGATCAGCATGGTTTCCTACATGTGTAATAGCACTCTTAGGGGTTGCCAAACGCTACTCCGTAACTGGGTAGTTATAAAGGTAGCTTTCGGGTATGCTATGAAACATAGGAGGAATGTGACTGGTCGAGATGGGATTTGCCCTTCCTAACATAACAGGAGAGATGTCTCTGGGCCCCTCGTGGTGATCGGATAAAGAAAGTGCATGTCCATGCCACTAGTGGTCAAAGTGTCGACCACATGATGTTATCCGACACTCGATCGAGAAAGTATTGAACAGTCCATGGTTGACACATTATCTCACCTGGAGTTCAACCAGATATCATGAGGCAAAAGGAGAATGCATGAGTAGGTCACTTAGCTTGATCAGTTACGGACTAGTCGTATGGAGATACGTGCTGGTCATAGATTGGTCAAACGTAATCATAGAATGGTAAGAACCTGGTCGTAAGGAGTTACGAACTGGTCGTGACCAATTACAACCTGGTCGTATAGAGATACGAACTGGTCGTAAGTGATGAAGACCTAATCATAGATCATATTACATCAAGGTTCGTCCGATTTATTCTATCTGTCTGTAACATCCCAAATATGGATTTGTGTTTCAAATGTAAGAAAATAAAAATAAATTAAAACTTTTCTTGCATCTTGAAGCCCTTGGTCATTTTTGTAATTATTTTAAAAAGAATTATGGAAAAATCAAATTTAAATCCTCATTTGACTCTAATCAAAAACCTTTGTGGCATAGGTCTTGTGCCAAACCCTTGGAAATATTTTTCCTGAGTTCTAGGGAGGCTTGGCAACACCTCTGAATTATCTCATAATTTTTAGAAATTATTTGATAATTTTTGGAGGCAAGTCAAAATTGGTCAAACCCTATTTCCCCTCTTCTGGAATTTCTGGAGGAAAATTCAGTGCATGAAAATCTCTAAAAATTTTATGGGAGGTTCCTCCTGCTGTCAGCAAGCTCCAGTTAAAATTTTATAAATTTTGGAGTTTGATTGCTACCTCAAATAATTCCTCAAAAATCAGATGTTTAAAATTCAAATTTTAATTGGTTTGCCTTGTTCCTCGATTGAACGGACTCGGGCTCGAGCCACTGGACTTGGTCCGATCAACTAATCGCCGGCGCGGTCGATCGGGCGCGTGCGTGGTGAGCCGTTGGATCGGCATCGAACGGTCCTCGATCAACCGAACGACGGAATCGTTTTAATCCAACCGATCTAACGCAGCCGTCTGATTTCAATCCGACGGTCGACACGTCGTCTTCTTCCTCCGTCCGCGCGTGCGTGAGCCCAGCCATGGTGTGCGCGAGAGGAGAAAAGCGCGGCGTCGAGCCCACTCTCGCCGCTTTAAACGGCTATCTCTGCGCGCATTTAATGCCCGTCGTGCTCCTCCCTCAGGCGTCCACTCTCCAACTGCTTCCGTCGTTCTCTCGCGCTCAAATGGCCGTGTTGACCCGAGCGGGATATCGCCGTTGCTCTCGGCCGTCCTCGGCTATTTAAGCTCCATTGTTTCTCCCTTAGCTTCCTTTAGCACCTCTGCAACTCTAGCTAACACTCACAAATCCACTAGAGCCGCAGATCTTCGAGAATCCTTCGGCCGCCATTGTCGGTTTTGGAGCTCCGGTGGAGTCGGTGCAGCAGGGGTTTTCTTCTTCGGGTCTTTGCTCCCTCTGCTCCCCCTTTACTCTCTGAAGCTTAACCCTCACTCAATTCGGTTCAATTTGCTCAGGGCTTGGATTTGATCGGATTTCCCAATTCACCGAAATCGGCATTCTCCTTCGCCCGGCAACCGGCTCTCCTCGGTGCATTCTTTGCGCTCAGTAACCCTCTTTAGTCCCTAGCGGCTCGGCTTTGCTCCGTGAACCGCGGTGGCGTTTGCAATTTCGTTTTGTCATTTGGGCCACCGGTTTCTCCGGCTTGCGGCGTTCGACCACCACAACCAAATCCATTGGTACCATTAGGTGCGCAATGATGTTTGGAACCCATTTTGGCACTTGCTCGCACCGCCGCGGCGAGCCGCCGCGGCGAAGCCGTTCTTCCGTCATTTTTGACGGACGAAAGCAGGACGCGTTTGAGCGTGAGTCGATGCGGACCGTCGATCCTTAGATCTACGGCCCACATTCGCGCGAAGATTTGAATTCGTCGCGCATCTCGATCTGTGACCCGTTGGATCCAAGATCAACGGTCCCGATTCGAGTTAACGTGGATCGTTGGATCCCAGATCCACGGCTCGCGTGCGCGTGAACGTTGAGCCGGCCAACGCTCGATCACGTGGGCCGTTGGATCCGCATCCAACGGTTAGCGTTTAGGAGTTGAGGGGCAGCTGCGCGCGTCCGTAGCGAGGACTCGGACCGTTGGATCCAAGATCAACGCTCTACATTCGTCCACGTCATTTCAAATTTCTGACTTTCCCGAAAGGATTTATTTATCAACTGAAAAATGTGATAACTTGTAAAATGCATAACTATTTCATTTTAATTCCTCTTCGGGAGATTCAAAGTTTGTTGGTTATGTTTTTAACTAAACTTTAATCTAAAAATGTTTCCAACCCCAGTAAAGCTCCAGAAAATTTTGCTAATGAATAGTAGCATTTTTGATTTATAAAAGCTGAGCAAAATTGTTTTGACCATATCTTTTGCATTAAGAATCCAAATCAATTGGTTCTTGTTGCTAAATTCCTTATAAATCATGATCTTGCTACTGTAAAATTTTCAGAATTTTTGGAGAAAGTTTAGTTTTGGGTCTTTGCATTTTCTTCGTTCTTATCGGTTGTTTTTCACTTTCTCGTTAGGATCCGAAGAGCACGTTGACAATATAATTGATCCCCAGCGACATCTTGACCCACAGCAAACAGGCAAGCAGTTTGATCATGGTAATCCCATTATTTTTCAAGTCTAATATATTGATTTCAACTTGTAAGTATGCATTGCTATTTTGTTGTTAAATTATGGTTAGTATCCTATAGTTGCATAATCTGTAGAAATGTTTTATCCTCTACTACCATGAGCCTAGGTTATTTGCTGTGATTTGAGTTCGATGGATGAGCTCTTGTCACTTAGTAGATTGCGAATTGAAATTGCTTAGAACTGCTTAGTTTCGGTAGTAATGGGCGATCATCGATTGTAGTCGATGATCTTGATCACACATCTAAATATTATTCCATTATGTCTAGCACTTGTGCTTTGTTACTTTGTAAAGTCAAAAACTGAAAATAAAATTTGTTTTAGACTTGGGCACAATGGTATGATTGGTGTGATCTGTTGGTGTGAATGGAATGGTGCCTAGGTCATCAAGGACCGAGTTACTTGTGTCACTAAGCCAAGCGCTTATGCGTGCTAACCACGCGAGAGGGATATGGGACCTCTCTTGACTAAGTACTTTAGCGTGTGTTATCTCCGAGTCGCAGGAGGGGGTTGTGTGTGTTGTGTGAAAAATGATATGTGTTCTTGTGTTGGGTGTGCGGTGGTGGAGATTCCGGGTAGGCTCTCCACCTCGAGGAGCATTGTAGTTGTCCAAGGCTTTACGAGGCGGGTAGTTTACCGAGGCTTTACAATGACTCGACACAGCGTATGTGTTTCTATCCATACAGGTGGCTCGTAGTTAATGCACAATATTGGAAATGTCTCGTAGGACTTAGCCGTCTGCAGCATACCTAAGGAAGTGTGCTTAATAGCTTGGCAAAAAGGCGGTCTGGCGTGTGGGTACATTAGTACACCCCTGCAGGGTATAAAACTATTCGAATAGCCTCGTCCTAGGTTATGGACATGCTTGGTAGGGTCGTGCAAGAACTAGACTACAACCTTTTAAATTAAAATTTGACATGGTTAGTATGAATGGGTAATTCATGCTATTGTTGTGGTGACTAATGGGTTAGTCGCTTCCAGGATTGTTGTTGTCACCTATCTACTGTTATATTGTTGTCATTTACGATTATTTGAACATTAAAAACAGATTTGTTAACTTGCTTTTAAATGTACTACATTATTGCAAATAAAGTTTTCTTTGTCTTTGAAAATGAAACATCTGACCTCCACCTAAATAAGCTTGCATGTAGCATATGTATAGGTCTGTTACTTTACACGTAAGTCTTGCGGAGTACAATTTTTGTACTCATTTGCTTTGCTTAACTATTTGTTGCAGAGGAAGAAGGTGAGCCCCAAGGGCCTCATTTTTGTGAAATATGATGTGGATTCGACGACTAGCTTGGCGGTCCGGTCGGTTGCCTTGTGGGTTAAAGGCACACTGATTGGCTGAGAGACCATGTGAAAGGTCCTCCACTCTGAGTGATGAGTATTTGACAAGTGTGTTGATTAAATTGAGAGTTGAGGTTTTGGTTTAGACTATTTTCGGTCGTGTCGGAAATCGGAACTACATTTGTGTATGGAGCGGAAGTTCGATTAATCGAACTACCGGTGTTGGAAATAGGAACTTCCGATTTATCCGGGTTTGCTCTCGGTGAAGGAAATCGGAACTTCCGCACAAGGGTAGCGGAGTGTCCGATAATTCGACATTAAGTGATCTCGAGATATCAAATCGAATTAAATATCAGGAAGTCGGTTGTTAGGATATCGGAAGTACCGCAGATGTTGAGCGCGAACTTCCGATATTCTGACAAATCGCGGATGTTCGAAATCGGAACTTCCATTTGGTAAATCTTGGAACCTCCGATTGTGTCGAGCTGTGCGAAGAAGGTTAAATTGTGATTTTGATTTTGTATGAGTTTGAGTCTTATACAAATATTGATGCTATGTTATTGTGCAATGCTATGTGATGTGTTTACATGCATGTTGGCTGCGGGGCATCAAGATGGAGTCGTAGCGAGACACGTGGACGGACTAGGCGCAGGAGGCGTTGAGGTCGAGCGGTCGGGATGTGTCGAAGGCGGCGCGAATCTTGAAGCGGTTGCGAGTCGTGCACAACAAGGTATCGGGAGGCTTCGGAAGGTGCGCAAGGGGCGAAAGGGTCTTTTCGCAGCGGCAAAAGTGGAGGCGGTTCCGTTGGGTGTAGCGGGCTTAATGGGTTGGAGGCCCATTAGCAAAGGCTATAAATAGGGAGAACCCTGGAGTTAGGGTTAGACTTTTGGGAGAAAGAAAATTAGGGTTAGCCTTAGCAAAAAGGTTTGTTTTGCTTTGAGAGTTTGTTGAGAGAGAATGAACTGAAAATCTTGTAATCATTCCTCTGTGGTTCCTTGTAATCTTTTGATTTCTATTTAATGAATCTCTGAGGTTTTGATTACTTGCCTATGCCTTTCTCTATTCCCTTTCTCGCTCATGTTGAATATTTAAGGTTTTGATGTATCTTTTGATTCGTCGTATGAAATAGCATGAAACTTGATATCTAGAGTCGTTTTGCTATTGCTAATGGATTCCCAAAGTCTCATGAACTAAGAATCTGAGAATCGTGTCTATTTTGGGTTTTGGTCTTTCTTTCCCCTTCTTCAAGAAATCCTTATTTAGCTTGATTATTGGATCTTTGTTTGCGATTCTTCTCCATAAGGTCAAGATGGTGTTTAGGATGATGTCCTGTGAACCTTGACCTGAGAAGAGCACTCAAGATTTAGCATTTTGGATTTTTGGGAAAAACCCGAGCGCACTGTTCTTCTTCCAAGACAATCGGAACTTCCGATTGTCCATGGTGAACTACATGCAGCGGAACTTCCGCCTTGAACCGGAACTTCGAAGTCGCGGAACTACCGCCGGGTAAAATCGGAACGTCCGATTTCTCCAGAACAGTCTGAAACTTCTGTTTTTGTTCTCTGATTTTGCTTCACTCTTCTTGAGATATCCAGAGGACTTTGTAGGTCTTATTTAATTACAGCAAAGGGGAGTTATTAATTTTAAAGCACCATTCACCCCCCCTCTGTTGCCATTTCGGTCCTTCATTGGCTCTTTTGGTTTATGGCCATCTTATGGCACTTTTGCTTTCGTTGTTCAGTTTCTATATGTATATGTCAATTGGCCGGTCGGCCTCTATTTTGTAATAACTATATTTTATTTATCTTAACTTCTGGTTTGTTGCTTTGCTTCGGTTCTATGTGAATGAATGGAATTGATTCATGAATTTTGTAAAGATGTGTGTATACTGCATTTCTGGGAAGTATACATGTCTCGAAGACACGGGTTATTTCGTTTGTGATGCTAGAGTCAATATGTGACTAAGCATTACAAGCCCAATAATCCGGGGTCCTCACAGTGTCTTTGGGAATCGTTATGTGCTGCTAGGTACCGCTGACGACTAGTGGTCGGAAAAGGATTTCCGAGTCATAACCGATTACACATGAACCTGTGGGGTCGCACACTTAAAGGGCAAGGATCTGTTTTGGATGATGATCCGAATTCGTATAGGCCTTGTGTGGATATCGTGAGGATATGTGCATGATCTCAGGATGATGAGTCAATTGGCAATGGCTTTGTTGGTTTGCAAAATCTCACGTTTTCGGGGTTTGCTTCTTGCTGTCAGACCACAGGCGGTCTGACCGGTGGAGTGGGGCGGTCAGACCGCCCGTGGGTCGGTCGGACCGGCCGTGGTGGCCGGTCGGACTGGTCTGACCTAAGTTTGGCTTTTGGAGCTTAGCCAAAAATAGGTTGTGTAGGCAGGTGAGGGGAGTCTCCTGGATGTGGTCCCATCATTTTTGGAGCTCCCAGTCAAAAGTTCTATTGAGTTGAAAATTCCAGAAGGTTTCGGATTTTCAAGCTAGATTTTTGGCTAAGTCTTTTTGACCGGTCCGACCGCCGTTGTGGGAGCGGTCCGACCGGCCTGATATCGGTCGGACCGGCCCTGTGGGGCGGTCAGACCGGCAATGGCTTGGAGGTAAGCCAAGTTCGCATTGATGCATGTTGATTGTGTTTAATGTTTAGTTATCAATGCTTTATTGTTGCATATTGCATTGTGGAACTAACGTGGGTCAAGTTGTGAAGAACTTGTTCCCGGAAACGGTTTGTTTGTCTATTGCTGTGCAGGTGGCTTGCAGGTCAACGACGTCAACGGTGGGTGGATCGGGACTACGCTTGGAGGCCGAGGTCCGAGCGATCATGGATACCGTGAGGTCGTGTGACTCAAGCATGGTGCGAGATGGACAAGATGGATCGAGCGGGTGGTTGATGCATTTGGTTGGATCAGCGGTGCGGATATCGATGCGAGTCTCGGGAGGTTCCGATGGGATTCGGACAAGAGAGGCTTGGCGTCGATGAGAACCGTGATCAACCTACACGTGGTGAAGCGGTGCGATTGCTTCAACAGATTTGTGTGGGTCCCATGTGTGAGTGGGCCCCAAATGTGACTCTAGTCCTCTCTAGTATAAATAGGAAAGGGGGAGAAGGAAAACTTTAGAGGCATTCATTTGGTTTCTTCCCTTGCTTTTCTAGGGTTAGGGTTTGGAGAGGAAGAGAGGGAGAGATTGTATGCTCCTTGGGTGAGCTCTTGTCCTCCTAGTTGGAGTGGCTTTGTAAGCATCTTGTGAGATCAATCAATCTTGTGATGCTTGCTTGTGAGATCATTTGTCTCCCCTTTTGTGTTCTTCTCTCATTTGAATGAATTTGGTGCTTCCTTGATTCAAGGGTTTATGCTTGGTCTCTTGACCCTTTTTGTCTTGCTTTGATGTGTGGGAATACTCCTAGAATCATCTAGACCATCAATCCCCATAAGCAAGTCTTGAATCAAAGTTTTTCATATTTCTAGGGTTTGTGCACTTCTTGATTAAATCCTTGAGAGATCGATTCTGCGAAGTGGATCTGAAGAATCGTCGCTAGAAATAGGTCTCTAATTTCATTAGGGAGGTGCGCTCGAAATTTGGTCAAGTTTCATTGGTTGAATCAAAAGTTGGATCAAATTTCGTTTTGGATTTGGGGTTCTTTTTCAGTTCTGGACTGAACCGGTCTGACCGGTCTTGTAACGGCGGTCCGACCGCCGTATATTCGAGCCATTGTCTGTAGGGTCGAACCGTCATCCACCGGTCCGACCGCCGATTAGTTCTTGGTCGGACCATTGGTTGAACGTCGGTCCGACGCCCGTAGTAGCTTGATCGACCGACTTTGTGCCAGATCAACCCTTTGAGTTTAAGTCACCACATTTGTGTCGTGTGGTTGTCGGGGGTTATCGAATTCAGCACAAGGTTTCCGCTGTGTGCTTACTGATCTTCTTAGCTTTCATAGCTAAAGGAGTAAAGTTCGTGTTGGATTTGTTTTAGGCGAGAAAGTTTTGAAAGCGCCTACTCACCCCCCCCCCCCCTCAGTCGCCTTTCCGGTCCTACACCTTGAGTTCCTAATGGGCCTCCAGGTCGAGACCCATCATGGATGTCTATATAAAGAGGGGCGGAGGCATGGGGTGCAAGGGGAAGAGGATGATCTTTGGAAGAACTCCTGAAACCCTAATAGCCACGCCTTCTCAACCACGCTGCCGGTGCTAGCACTTCAGTGCGTGGTGATCTTACCCCGTACGTGTGGATACCTCGGAGGTGTTGTTACGAAGCATCAGCACTAGGATGATCCGCGACTTGTGTTGATCACCAGAGACGGAGAAGAAGTCACGTGGTGGGTACGAACACTTGAAGAAGCAGACGCACGTAGAGTACGACTACTCGAAGGAGGAGACGCGTCGCGAGTACGACTACGACTGCCTTAACTCGCTACAACGACTCTACTTCCGCTACGAGTCGGTGCGTCAAGCGGTAGTCTCGTGATCTATTACTTGCGGTGGTTCCTTGGTTGCGCGGTAAATTTTTTGTTTGTGCTATCGTAGCATTGCCGCGTATCCTAACAATAGGTACATAAATCTTGCAACCAAACCTTCCTAGATGAGAGATTTTTGGTGTTGATCCTTGCGCTAGTTGCATAGGTGAATGGGTGTTATATGCTTATGGTCGAAAATTGATGAGAGTTCTTTGTGCGATCATGCGTGTCTCCAACATGTAGTTGGTAAATTACAATTCTGCAAGAGCGGTCGGGCAATAAATTTAATTTTTTTAATTAATGCATCTGCTAGTCTATTCTAGGTGTGAACATGTGAAAGATCTAGACCCGCCATTATGAGTTAATGGGGTGTTTTGGTGATTAATGACAAATCTAATTGTGAGACTAACTCTTTTGTTTATTATTATAATGTGTAGTCTCATTTGGATATAAGGTGAAATTCAACGAGGTATGCATTTGACTCATACTCTTATATAATGTTGCATTCCTTGGATCCAAAATATAGGAAGAACTCCACCATAAGTATATCTTGAATATGTGCATATATTTTCTTTACACATTAGTGTATGCACACATTTAGGGGGAGCTTTGTTCTATATTTTGTGGTTTCATTAGTATTGATCCATATTCCATTTTCCACATATGTTCCGGATCTTTACTTTGAAACATATCCGTTTGAGTATATAGAACTTGTGTAGTTTGTGTATACTCATGTTTGAGTAAAATAGAACTCGTGTAGTTCTTACATACTCATGTCGTGAGTATATGTAACTTGTGTAGTTCATATATACTCACGTTGTGTTACATTTATCAAATCAAATTTATTTGTGTTTGAAATGGTTATCATCAATTACCAAAGAGGGAAAGATTGAGGTATCTTGTCCCACCATTATGAGTTAATGGTATAGTGTGGTAATTAATGATAATCATATTGTGGAACTAACATTTTTCATGAGTTTGATGTATAGGTTATGTTCCAGATGATGAAGACTTGGGATGATCATGAGTTGATCATCAAGTCAAGATCTTGGTGTAAAGAATGTATCATGATTTGATGCTTATCAAGAAAAGATGATCATGAGTTGATCATCAAGACAAGAGAAGACCCATCATGTGTTGATGGAGGTCAAGCAGATGATCATCATGCGTTGATGATTATCAAGTTAATGACCCGGACTTGAAGTGTTGATGTGCGTCATCAAGCTTCAAGAAGTTGCAAGGCAAAGGTATGACTAGCTAGGGCTAAGGATGTGTTCCTAGTCTTTTACCGGTCTTGGTGTTTGGTTGGAAGACCGGATTGCTAGTATAGTATTACCGTACTATTAAGAGGGGTCTTAACTAGTAGTTTGAGTTAGTCATGTGTTGATAGCTCAATATGGTTGCTCTAGCTCATCTAGGCATGATGATATTTATTTACGAATATGTTTTGCAAATAGTCAAGGCTCATGCGTAATCCTTGTAGCATGTGACTTAAGTTTGCAAATGTGTTTTGCAAATGGCATAAGTCCATGTACCTTATTCCTTGTTATGAGTATTCTAAAATATTAGCAAATGTGTTTTGCAACTAGCTGAGAATATCATCTTTTAACCTTATTGGAGTTGTACTCAAATGGGCGAATGTGTTTTGCCATTTGATGTGAAGCAAATGTGTTTGGCTTCTGTGGTCTGTCGGTCAGATCGCCGGTGTGGACCGGTCTGACCGGTGGCCAATCGATCGAACCGGCCATGTGTTGGCGGTCCGACCGATTTCCTTTGACTTGGATTCTCTGTCCAGAAGTTCCGCTGTTGAGAAAACAGAACTTCCGATGTGAGGAAGTTTCGGGGTTGGTGCGGAACGTTTATTCCAGAGAGCGCCCGTTTTGGGACTTAGCCAAATTTTCCATCGGGCGGTCGGACCGGCCAGCTGCGGCGGTTTGACCGATTTGGCGGTGGTCCGACCGGCCGAAGGTCCAACGGCTAGTTTTCTAGCAGTTGGCGCATGGGGCGGTCCGACCGGCCATTGGTTGGCGGTCAGACCGGCCCTATGCTGATTTGTGGGAATCTTCTCCCAACGGCTAGTTTTTGTGTATTGCCTATATATATCCACCTTGGCCGGTTGGGACAGGTTGCTGGTGATATTGTGAACATCCTTTGAGCCTCTTGAGCTAAGAGCAATTCTCTCATCTCTTATGTGCATGTGTTGCACTTGGTGAGCATGGAGAGTAAACTCTAAGTGCATTTGTTGCCTTAGGTAGTGGATTATGTATCCACTTAAGCTTAGACACTTGATTAGTTCAAGTGAGAGTTTGGATTTGTTACTCTTGGTGTTTGCCGACACCTACACGGTGTGGAGGCGTCGTGCCCAGTGATCCTCTCAAGAACCTTGTGAGAAGGCCCGGCGGTTTGTGAGTGGTTTGGTGCTAGCCATCTCCGGAGTGGAGGAAGAGCAACCCTAATGGAGCGAGGTGTTGGTTCGGTTTGGAACCGGTCCAAGTGTTGGACTTACCTCAGAGGTGTTGGCTTAATTAGTGGAGCCGGTCCAACGTGGTTGGGCTTACCTCAACGTGGATTAGGGGAGACCGGCAAGTCTCCGAACACCACGGTAAAACATAATTGTGTCACCTTGTTTTACTTGTGCTTTACTTTGAGCAATTTACATTACTTGCTCTCTTGTATCGTTGGTGCACTTAGGGAAGCCTAGTTGATTTAGGTTTTAATTGTGCAAAACTAATTGTTATTAGCTTCCGCATTATATATTGGTTTTAGAGCTGAAAGATTTTTAAAACCGCCTATTCACCCCCCTCTAGTCGGCCACCTCGATCTTACAACATGTGGTATGGGATGCTCAACGGTAATTCCCATTGTCATACAATAATCATCAAATGCCTTTGAAGTAAATTCTCCAGCATTGACCGTCCTGATGGACTTCACATGATGACCAGGGAAATTATTCTTAATTTTAATTATCTGCGAGATCAGCTTTGCAAAAGCGTGGTTTCTCGTGGACAATAAGCATACATGTGACCATTTCGAGGAAGCATCGATGAGCACCATAAAGTACCTAAATGGCCCTGACAGGGGCTGTATAGGACTGCAAATGTCTCCCTAGATACGGTCCATGAATGCAGGGATTTCATCCTTTACTTTCAGAGTAGAGGGTCTAGTAATCATTTTTCCGGTGGCACATGCAGGGCACACAAAATCTTCTGGATTCGGAAAATTCTTTACATTGACATTATGTCCCTGAGAATTAGTAATTATATTTATCATCATTCTAAGACCGGGGTGGCCTAATCTATCTTGCCAGAGACAAAAAAGTTCAGAGCTTCTAAAAGTTACTTTCAGGACAGTATAGGCTTGAGGTGTCTTAATGTGAGTGCGGTATAGCCCAGATTCATACGAAGGAAGTCTTTCTAATACCCTTTTTCCATGTTCTTCGTGCTTTGTAATGAGTAGGTATTCCTTACCGTACTCTTCTTCAGTCTCTACGTGGAGACCGTTAGCGCGAATATCTTTAAAGTTTAAAAGAGTCCTAGTCGATTCGGGGTACAACAAGGCTTCTTCAATGACCAATGTTGTGCCCATCGGGAGTATAATTGTGGCTCTTTTTGAGCCTATTATACAAGTATCGCTGCGTGCAATTATCGTAAAACTACCAGTATTTTTGCTAATCGACTGAAATTTTTTTATCTCTATTAATATGGTATTCATTGTGCCGCTGTCTGCTAAGCACACTTCCTCCATAGGGCGCCACTCGCGTTCTGATATATATAAAGTATTTATTAATATGGGTAGGAAGCAATCCACACACATAAGTAAAATACTTCAAAACATAACGTAATTTGCTATTAATACAGAAAAAGTCGCGGGACTTATAAGAAGAATTCATAGCTTTGCTCTCCTAGAGCTTACAACTATTATTCAAAATCAATGTTCTATCACAACCATAAACTGCAAATGGCTATGAAATCTAAGTGCAATGCGTGCACTAGATTGAACCAACAAAGTATAAAGAAACTTCTTCCTAAATATGTGCCATGTCCATCTTCTCTTCTTCGGCAACTACAGCTGCTGCTGCTGCGATGTCCAAAGAAGGTGTGATGGGGGCTCCTATGTGGCTGTCCACATCCATGGGTGCATCCCATGATCGTGGATCCTCTGTGGCTGCAATGACGAGGTGTGCTTCATGCCGTCTTTTGCCCTTTTTCTTAGCCTTGAAGGTATCGATCATGTGCTGCGGCTCATGGCAAACATATGACCAATGGCCCCAAGTGCCACATTTGTAGCAACTTTGGTCCTGCTGACCATAGGGATTCTCGTCGTACTTCTTTTATTCACCCTTCTTGGCTTGAACATTCTGTCTAGTTTTGCGACCTATGACCTTACCCTTCTTGTCTCTTTCTTTTGGGTGAGGCTTCCTCACCTTGTAGCTGCTTGCATTGACTTCATGGCCAACTTTGTTACTAAGCGGCTGTGAGATGTAGTTCTTTCTGAGAACGTAATCTTGAGCTTCCGCAACTCACATGATGTTAATCAGTTCGGCATACTCCTTGTATCCATCCTGACGATAGTTGCAAGCGGATTGCACCGCGTTTGGGTGAAAGGTAGATTGAATTTTTTTGATCTTCTGTTCATCTGTGGTTACTTTACCACAGAGTTGAAGATTTGTATAAATTCTGTGCAATACAGAATTGTACTCCCCCATGGTCTTGTAGTCAGCAAAACGTAGTCGGTTCTATTCTTGCTTTACCCGAGGAAGAATGGTGTACTTGAGCTTCTCGAACCGCTTCTTTAGTGCGGTCCATAAAGCTAGTGCGTTCTTTTCTACCATATACTCATTCTTGAGCGTTAGACAGAGATGATGTCTGAGGAAATGAAGTGCTTGATCATTCTCCTCAGCGGTTGGACTGGTGTCTTTCAGGGGGCCCAGTCCAATAGCAGCACAAAGCTTCTTGGCTCCAAGTACGATTTCGACATCTGATGCCCAAGTCAGGTAATTGTGACCATACCGGGCCAGCTCTTCGAACTCCCGGTTCGTAATGCCAGTCATCTGCATATTCATGTAAAAAGTGCACAAGATTACTACTGGTAACTTATATAAAATGGTTGTAAAAATTCTCATAATATTCCCATAATTTTGTATGCATTTTTCATGATTTACTGCTATTTTCAGTGATTAAAGTAATATAAACAATAAAAAAATAATCAAAATAATAAATACAATAATTAAATTGCATAGGAATAATAGCAACAAAGTTAAACATGCTTCAAATGCTAAAACCGATTCAAAAATTGAATTCCTGAGGCTCATTTGTGCTTGAAAAAGAACTTTTAGTGAATTCTGTAATTTCTAGGGGGTTAAAACGTGAAATTTTAATTCAGAGAAAATTTTCGCGTAATTTTCAGAAAGTCCAAGGGGTTTTTCGTAAAATTTCCTTATTCGCAAAAAATTCCTTGTAATTTTCAGAAATCCGGGGGCCTTTTTTGCAAAACTAGATTTTTTTTTCCTTTTCCTTTTTTTTTCTCTCTGGCCGTGAAAATGGCCTTCTTGGTCCGTTATTTGTTGCTAAAGGGGTCGGGTGTAGGAACCCTACCCTGTGCCCCCGGCAATGGCGGGCGGCAATCGGCCGAGCGCCGGAGCCACGTCTGCGGCGGCGGTGGCCGACGAGGCGTGGTGCGAGCGGCAACGTGTGGCTTTCGGCCGTGGTGGCGAGCGATCATGGCGGAGGTGGGCGATCTCGTCGGCGGCGCTCCATGCAACACCGGCGGCCGGGCGGTGGTGGCGGCAGTGCGGGCGGTCGGAGGTGGCAAACCCATGTGCATGCGGCAAAGAACGCTTCAAGGCGACGCCTTGCGCGTGCGGCGCAGAGGTGGTGGCGCGCGTGCGGTGGTGCTTCAGCGGTGGCGGTTTGGCTACGGCCGAGGATCCAAGCGACGGCTCCAAGCACGGGCCGTGGCGGCGTGGCGGCTCTTCTTCGCCCCTCACCCTCCCTTCTCCTTGATTTGGGTGGGTAGCGACCGGTGCCGGCGGCGGCTTCAGGCAGCGCCCGGCGCTCGGTGGCTCCATATGCGGCGGCGGCTTCAAGCCGGCTGTAGGGGTGTGTGGCGCCGGCTAAGGAGGCTCCAGGCCAGGGGGCGGGGGTTCTGTGTACTATTTATGCTTAATTACTGTACGTGCGTAATTACTGTTCATCCAATGCAATTATCGCTCATGCAGTTACCGATCGGCTTGGCTGGCAACTTCAAGTCGGCTCGCGGTAGATTAGAACGAATTTACAATTTTCAATCTACGGTACAATCGACATCCAATCTTTCATGCAATCTACCGATCGACATTGTGCCGGCGATTTCAAGTCGGTTCGCGGTAGATTAGAACGGATTTGCACCGTAGAAAACCAATCTAGAAAGAAAATTTACAGAATTAAAAGCGATCTAGAAAATACGATTCAATTTACGAGTGTCGTTCTTCGACGGTTACCTTTCGATGCGAGGAGAGTCGATCGTGCTGATAACGTGTTGAGTAACCGTCGCTGACGAGTCTAGTCCGAGCGATTATCTCGTAAACAATACTCAGAATCGTAAGAATAAAGCAGGAACACAATAATACAACAGTAGATTGAACACAGAGATATAAGGGGACTTAGGCTTCACTTTATTGCTTTTTAATAATTGTATTACAATGGTAGGGAATCCCTCCTACATATAATCTTCTGATCCATAGAGTTTCGGTGGAATACTCATACATGAGCTTGCTTATGGGCCGGGCCAGAGTTTCTTAACAATTTGCTTCATTATCAAGTTAGCAGTTTGTTATCAATTGGTAGTCGATATTACCTAGCTAGTCATGCCTTTAGGGACAGCCTATATCAAGGGGGCACGACAATTGATTTGGATTATCAAAGAACAAGCAATCTACTATCTCACCTCCTTTCTCTGTTTCTCATCTCCCTTCTGTGCGTCGTTTTCGACGTCACGGCCCCGAAGCCCCGTGGTACACCGTCGGCCCGGCAAAGGCCTGCCGTCTCCCACAACCATCGGTTGCGATCTCAATCCCAAGGTCGTGACAATACAACATATATTAAGCATTTCAGATGAATTATGATGCCACCCACAGGTTTAAGCAAAACACGACTGAAATTATATTAACCCATCTCAGGTCACATAGGAACTTTCATTTAACTAACAGCAAAAGGACATCATAACCGGAAAACGACTGATTTCATATTACATGGAAGCTATTGTCACAAAAGAACATATTTGTGGTTGCAAATTAGCTGCGCTTCCATGTCAAATTCTTTGAAGACAGAAAATCAATAGATGGTATCCAATCAGCTGCTACAATTCCATGTCACATGCATATCTGGTTGATGCCCTCACGCTCCACTTTAAAATAACTTCTTATCAAAGCTAGAAGTAACAACTTGACCTGAAATGCAAAGAACTTTTATTTTCTGCCAGAGCATGCGAAATGATTTGTTTACAGGGTATCATCAAAATGTAGAGGCTACTATGCATTGCTGAAGTACCTGTAGAAATACATGCCGCCAGAAAATATAATAAGTCACTGATCACCTGGAACTCACAGGATACAGAGATGCATCAGTTTCTGTACTACATACGAGGACATGTGGAAAAATCTTTTGATCATGTTTCGTGCATTCTGAAGTAACTGAAGCAATACGCATTGACCTTACTCAGTGCATTCCGTAGAATTATTCAGTTTAAAAAAACCAATGGAACTTAAGTTTATCCTCCGCAGAAATTTAACTGTGATAACTGAAACAATAAAATAAAGTTGAATTTACAAGTCACTGGTGCAAATTATGACCCAATCTTTATCTTTACTAATTGGAGGCTTCTCCAGGAGCACTCATGTTAATACTAAGAGGTAAAACTAGAAATTAACACATTAATCTAAAAAAGGGGAAAAACCTAGAAATTCGCCGTTAATCCGAGAAAATGAAAGCATCTCAATCATTAGTTTTAACCAGTATTGTTATGTGCGACTTGGATGAAGCATACATAGAGATAGACTTTGAGTTCCATTAAAATTGCTTAAACTTGTGCTACATGGTCATGAAGATCAATGCAGAATTCAAACAAGAAATATGCTGTGCGCAATTAAGATCCCTTGCATAGCACATGTCCAAGTCAAACACTCATGTTGTTCTTTGTTTGGACACTTACCCTTACGGAGGCATATTCTTGCCGGATTCAAGTTTGATTCAAAGTCACAAGTCTGATTGATCTGCTGTTATGTAATTTGATTCCAGTCTGATAGTGCAATTTGATTCCCGTCCGGTAACACACACACACAAAGAGAGAGAGAGAGAAAGAGAGAGAGTCCCGGCCAACAATTAATGTGTGTACGAGAAGTTTCACACAAGGTGTCATCCAATTAAGACAATGATTTGCATGGGATTTTGGCTTGAGATGGAAGAGTAGGCTAATCAAGCTAGCAAAAGACAGTTATTATGGCCCATATAGAAGAGGCAGCAAGCAAAACATGGAGGTAGACTTCAGACATGGTGGTGATTGATCAAAATCCACAAGGCATCCGATCCACAAGTCAACATAAGAAGACATATTCCACTGTTTGCAAAAAAAAAAGGATGTGGGCAATTCCAATGGTATAAACTGGCACTCCACGGGAGTAGTGTGAAAAGAACATAGGAAAGAGATACTATTGGCTCAAGCAAAATAATTAAGCAGTAATTGGTTCATTCCTGGAAAACAACTGAACTTAAACATGTTTATCTACAGATAATTCAGCAGCAACAGACTGAAGTTTCAAGTGACTGAAACAAACAGTAAACTAGCAGGAAAAATCAATTATTTGCCACAGTACCAGAAATTTTTTTTTAAACCTGGAACACTTATATTCATGTGTTCGATTGTGACGGTATGTTTTTAATAACTGAGAAAATTGAGTAATTATAAATAAATAACAGAGTATTTCTTTCTGAAATTTACTAGCAGTATATCAATATACCAATACACAATTACAGCATGGTCCAATCATTTAGGTAAACAAGTTACAATTAAAGCAACTTCCCACATGATGGTTAGTTCTAGGCAAAATAATCTGTGCTATCCTTAAGCATTAAACATATCTACATCTATATGTGGAATCCCTGAAGATTCATCTAAGGGTCAGCTAATTTACATCGGTAATTAAATAGCTAGATCAGTAGAAGCAGAAACAGAAGAAAAGAAATTTAATGAACAGATCATGCAGAAGATTACCTACTCCATACTATCAAGCACCTTGAAGATGAATTTTCTTAATTCTTATCATCATCTGGGCCAAGCAGAGGTGCCAACCGCATGAAGAATGGAAATGCAGGACCTCTATAAGGCTCATCGGACTTGTTGCCAAACATCTCCAGCTTCATGGTGTTAAGATTGAGCACAAGAAGATAGGAATTAGGCTTCCTAATGGACCAAAACTCCATGTAGACATAGCCAGCCCTCGCTGCCAGAATGCGCACCCTCTTCATCCACTCATCACGACGAATCTTCTTCAAGTACCCAAACTCATTCAGCAATGAGATCTCCTTCTTGAGCACCCATCCACCATTGTTGTTGCGGACCCAGAGTTGCACGCATTGCTCCTTGCTGGACACGAGGCACAGCCCGCCGTGCTCCGCCATGTCTGCAATACAGTAGGATTCGCCAGGTGGGAATGGCGCAGTGGTGACCGACCACTCCATGGTGCTCGTGTCGACAACCAAGATGTGGTCTTCGTTCCTGCAGTTCCTGTGCTTCTTGGTGTCCGACCGCCAGTACGCGAACCGGCCCGCGGGCATGCCGTCGCTCGAGGTAAAGTTGCGCAACACCTTGCCGGGGTAAAACTTGGCCCATTCGCGGGTGCGGGAGGAGAAGACGGCGGCACCATCCCTGACCCAGTAGTCCATGGCGATGACCCTGAACGAGGCGTCGGCCTCGTCGGCGACAATGACGTAGCGGACCATGTGGGTCGAAAAGCGAAAGGCGTGGGGCGGGCAGAAGAAGATGGCGGTCCGCGCGAGGGGGTCATAGACGGCGAGGTCCAGCCCGTCGCGGCCGCGGGAGAGGAGGAGGCGGCCGCCGTCGCAGCCGCGGAGGCGCCACTCGTCGTAGTAGTATCCCTCCTCGTCGTCCGAATCGATGTCGGGGAGGTCTTCGAAGAAGAAATCGCCGTCCGCGGCGACGGAGGCCAGATTGGGGTGACGGTAGGAGGTGGAGACGAAGCAGAGCTCAGGACATCGGTGGGGTACGGGCATATCGCCGCGGTCCGTGAGGATGAAGCCGACGAGCGGGGGTCGGCGGAGGGAGTGGAAGCGGCGGAAGATGGCGGGGTCGGAGGCCACGCGGCGCCAGCGCTTGCAGGAGAGGGCGGTGCTGACGAGTGACCCCATGTCGGGGAGGCGGAGGAGGATCTCGCCGAGTAGATCATCGCCGAGGGCTGCAACCGGCGGCGCCGGCGAGGTATTCGGCTTCTTGAGGGCGCCGCTCCCGCCGCTCTCCCGCGGTTCCATTTTTTTCTTTTCTCAAACTCGCCTCTTGGATTGGGTCGCTAACCCTTTTCAAAATTTTATTTTAAAGTTAATTTCGTAAACTTTATTTTTAATTCTGACATTTTTACGTCAACATTTGCAACGTGACAAAATAATATTATCACATCATAAAATAAATATGCTAAAATAGTACTTTTTGTCACACCACTGGTGGTGGCGTGATCCAACAACATTGTCACGCAACGGGTGGTGGCGCGACAAGAGTTTACCCAGATACGGACTAGCTTGACAATGTTATTTTGTCATGTCACGGGTGGTTGCATGACCAAAGGGGTCAGAATTGGAAATAAAATACGCGGGGGTTAACTTTTGAGAGACCCTGTGAGTAGTGTCCCCATGCGAGTGATGAGTATTTGACGTTGTTGTCGAAAAGTTTGTGATTGGATTCATTGCCGTTGCACTGCTGCCGGTGTATTTCTGTACTGTGCGGAACTTCCGTTTCTGGAATGCTGAAGTTCCGATAATCGGAACCTTCCGCACTGGGAACGCGGAACTTCCGATTATCCTGACGATTGTGTTCGGTTGTGGTAATATGCGGAACTTCCGCACTGGGAACGCGGAACTTCCGATTATTCTGACATTTGTGTTCTGTTTTGATGGTGTGCGGAACTTCCACCCTGGTAGTGCGGAAGTTCCGATAATCGGAACTTCCGCTATAGTAATTGCGGAACTTCCGATTGTGCGCAGAACTGTGCAGAGAGGGCATAGTTTTGATTTTGTGTTGTGAATGGATTGGAGTTAAATGCAAATGATGATTCTATTATCTTGAGCAATGCTATGTGATATGTTTCCTGTCTGTGCTGATTGCAGGGCATCGAGGTGGAGTCGTGGCGAGACACGTGGAGACCGGACTAGACGCAGGCGGCGTTGAGGTCAGAACGGTAAAGATGTGTCGAAGACGGCGTGCACTCGAGGCGGTTGCGAGTCGTGGACAACAAGAAATGCGGGACCTTCCAGAAGATGCACGAGGGGCGAAAGGGTAATTTCGCAAGGCGGCACAAGTGGAAGCGGGATCCGTTAGGGTTTAGCCGGCGTAACGGGTTGGAGACCCGTTAGCCAAGGGCTATAAATAGAGGTGAATCCCTGGTTGTTTCAGGGACTTTTTGAGAAAAAGAGATTAGGGTTAGCTTTAGCTAAAGAGCTTTTGAGAGGTTGTTTTGTTTTTTGTTTTTGGTTGTTGAGATGGAGAGGATGAACTGAAATTCGTGTAATCATTCCTCTGTGTTTACCTCTGTAATCTTTGATTCCTAGCGATGAAATCTCTGATGTTTTGTTTCCTTGTTTATGCCTCTTTTCTTCTCTCTGTTCCTACGTTGAATATCTAGGGTTTTGGTGAAACTTTTGATTCCTCTTATGAGATGGCATGAAACTTGATATCTAGAGTCTTATTGATATTGCTAACATATACTCAAAGTTTCATGAGCCAAGAATGTAAGAATCTTGCGAGTGGTGGTTTTTGGTCTTTCTTGCCAAATATTCAAGAAATCCGATTTTACTTTGATTAATGGATCTTTGTCTGCGATTCTTCTCAATGAGGTCAAGATGTTGTTTAGGATGATGTCCTGTGAGACTTGACCCGAGAAGAGCAAAGAACTAGTTAGTATTTCGGATTTTTGGCAAAATCCCTTGCGTGCTGTTCTTCGGTCAGGACAATCGGAACTTCCGTTTTGTACAAGGCGGAACTACCGCTAGCGGAACTTTCGCACTGGAAGAACGGAACTACCGCAGTGCGAAACTACCGCTAGCTAGAATCGGAACTTCCGATATCTGACAGAACAGCCCAGTTTTGTTTAACTCTTTGGATTTGATTCACTTCACGTCTTTTGTTTATCAGAAGGTTTTGAATTACTGTGTGGACACTTGAGAAGGGAGGATCTTAATTTTATGGCACCATTCACCCCCCTCTGTTGCCATTTCGGTCCTTCAACTTTAAAATAAAATTTAAAAAGGGTTACTTAATATAAAAAATTCCTAACCATCTCTGTTATAAAGGGATTTTTTTAATTGTAATATAACTTCTGACAATTTTTTGAAGTTAAAGCTGTCATTTTTCTGTTCGTTAGATGTGCTATAAAATTCGTGTTGTTGATGTACTGTAAGAAAAAAAATCATAATAGTTGAATTTTCATTCGCCTGATATGCTTTGAGATTTGTACTTTTTCCCATATGATGAATTGAGTGCGAATTTATTATGAATTTTTCTACAGGACATAACGGGTTTACCATATTTTCGTATTTTCTTGGTATATAATTTTATTTTTTGTCTTTATTTTTTGCTCAATCTCTTAAAGTACATTTGAAGAACATAACGGGTTCACTACATTACCGTATTTTGCTGGTATATAATTTTACTTTTTGTCTTTATTTTTGCTCAATATCTCAAAGTACATGTGAAGAACATAACGGATTTACCACGTTGCCGTATTTTGTTGGTATACAATTTCACATTTTGTCTTTGTTTTTTCTCAACCTCTCAAAGTACATTTGAGATTTTGAATCGTGTGTTGGAAATATGAGTTATTAAAACTTTCAAGAACAATTGCAGTGACCAAGAACAAAAATTATATAAATATTTTACTGTAATTTATGTATAATGGAGTTGTAAATGAACTTTTAGAATATGATAGTTTTTTTACAGAGAAAATAGTCGAATTCTGTGTAGACAGACCTTTTTTGTTGCGATTTTCGCGCCAAACATGTTTTACATTAGCGCCAAAAATCCAAGCTTTCATTAGATAATTTTCTTTAGTGAATTTCATCATATAATTTGGATATATTCTCTTTGAGTGGGCTTACTTATCTTTTTTACAGGGGTTAATCTTGGATCCGCGTAGGTCCCGATACGGACCTAAAATGTCGGTGATATGCTCTAAGAGACAATCATAGAGATAATTGTATCACATCTTTGTTTATTAGAATAAATGTAATTATGTTACCAGGATGAATTATCATTTATAAATATTAGCAAGTATGTGACTTGTTGGTGAAACTTTTTATCTATTGTAAGATATCAAAGGATCTCTGGTCGAATGTCACTAATCGGGACACTAATGACTTATAGACCAGTACATGTATTGATTGATGACCATGTCTCACTGGTCATATATATAGGAATATTGAATCAATAGTGTGAGCATATGTTAGAGAATATAGTGTTAGATTGACTCACCTTGAAACACTATTGAGATTTCTATAATTCTATGCATCATCAATTGGTCTCAAGCAATGATGATGGTCATACCTCTAGACGTGTGGATACCGTAGAGGTGTTGCTGCGATTGCTATTGTGTTGATCAAAGGCGATCCGCGACCTACGTTGGGAACACAAAAGGCAACTAACTGTAGGAGACGATTGGTGACCAAGGACGTTGGACAATCGACTACGACCGCTACATCAATGCACTTGACGTTGGACCAGGTTACTTCACCTTTTCTTCTGCTGCACTGCACGTATAGTGGTAACGATCTATGATCTCTTACTCGCATGACTTCCTGGTTTACGCGGTAGAATTTTGAATTGTGCGCTAGTGTATCCTACTCATACCCCAACAGTGGTATTAGAGCCCAGTTTATACTGGCGTTTTGCATTCCACCCCTGGACGTATGGATACTGTAGAGGCGCTACTACAATTACTGCTGCGCTTGACGTTGGACCAGGCTGCTCCACCTCTTCTTCC